>CM064909.1:49850947-51050947 GCA_032727855.1 Quercus ilex subsp. ballota | reverse complement strand
GCCTCATAATCCAATATACTTTTTGTATCATCTATATACTTGTGAAACAAAAGTTCAGAACATGTGCTGGAAGTAAAAATGTGTATGTACAGACATACATAAGAACCAGTTTACATAATGGGAAACATAGAGCAAGACTAGAGAAAGCTGCAAATCTTAGTAATGTATGAGTTTTGTATAAATTATGATCATTTTATAGCCTCTCCATTGCAGATTTCAAATTGAAAGACAGTTGCAATGACATTTTAAAGCAACTTTATAAGCTTAGTAAATTTTTTTTTCCTTTAACTTCTAGCAATGTAATCTTTACTAAAAAATAGATGCTATAGGATCTCTAAATAAGCGTCTATAAGTATCAGATCAAGAAAGATGATTTACCATTAGCTATTCTATGACATGATGGCCTCTAGCACCAGGCTTTGTGGGAATTGTATCGGTCTACAGTAATCCAAGCTTTCACAGTTAAAAGTCCAAGGTGTTTTGCTTGAATTGGATTTATGCTAAACATGAAGAAGTAAGCCTCTTAAGCTTTTCAACATTTGTTGAATGTATTTTTAGCTGAAATTACTTCACCTGTCTTCTGTCATTATATCACAATGGGATACCTGAGCTCACAATGAAATTATATCAATGCAAGTCATTACTTCATTGAATTTATATAGCTTCCAGCTCAACTCCATTTTTTCATGGTTAACTGTTGGCACCAGAGCAACAGGTTGTGTTGATGATACTTCTACGAGGGACATCTCTGAAGTAGGTATTCTTAGCCGACCCCAAGAATACATCCCTATATGCACAATACTTGATAAATAGAATTTGAAGTAATGTTTTCTAATTGGAAAGGTTTCCCATGATGTGGGATACTTCTGGTTAAGTATTGATACACCTTCAGTATGAGGATGTGAGATTTTTTAGCACATTGAAAATAATTGTAGGCAAAAGATAAAAAAAGGCTTATGAGATAAATTTTTTGGTTTATTTAAAAACTTGGGATGCTTGAATTGTGAAATATTGTAACCTCAGACCATAGAATACACAATGATTAGAACACACACACACACGAAAGATAAAAAAGGCTTACAACAAATTTTTAGGCATATTTAAAAACTTGGGATGCTTGAATTGTGAAATTTTTAACCTCAAAACTAAGGAATACACAATGACTTACTTAATGTGTCCTCACCATATGGCGTCCTACTTCTCCAAGAATTTTTGTGTTGCTCTATCCATATTTATATTTTGTAGGAAGTAGGTATGCTTAGCTGACCCCAAAATATTTGGGATTAAGACTTTGTTGTTATTGTTGTAGGAGATACGTATTCTTGATAGAGGTTATTTGAATAATATGCAATCTAGGGGAGCTTTGTAATGTACTTGGAGAGAAGATAGTTGATGGTGGTCTGGAAGTATGTTGGCATTTCTAATGCATGCTTGAAGAAACATATGAACTTTCTGCTTTGGTGTTCCCCCTTCCCACAAATTTTTCCTTACTATAACTGCCACAGCCTTCTATCCTCTTGCTTTTTTACTGGATTCCAAAAGGCATCAAGTTGAAACTCACCTTGCATTTTCAATCCTTAGGGGCACCTTTATTGTGGCAGAGATTTTTTTCCTGCCTATTAGTTCAATCTTTGTAATTCTGAAGATCCCCCTTTTTGTTATACTTACCCAAATTTAGGGTGAACAACAATGCCTTGTGCTTGGGCGACCAACTGTTCAGATATATTGTTTGGAGCTTTCTGATATGCTTGAGAATGAAGGTTCTGAAAATCACAAAAATTGTAACAGATATTGACTATAATGAGGCATTTTGCATGCTGTTATTATAAGCTTGAGCAGAAATTTCCTTCACTTCTTTGGTTGTGTCAGTGATGACTTTCTTGTCTCTATGTTTCGTTGTCTACATATCTATTTATTTATTTACTTTGCAGTGTTGTCAGGTTCTCAACTGGCTAGCAGTGTTTTTTCATTGGGAACAGTAGCTGTTCTCCCATTTTACACCCTCATGGTTCTGGCTCCTAATGCTGAACTGGTATGTTTCTTGTAATTTGAGATTGGCACTCATTGTCAGTTCTTCAGTTTCTGTTTATCATGTGGATCATACAATTTGTTCTTGAATTTTTCATATAATTCCTCAGTTGATGTATAGTTCCAGACATATAGATGTATGCTTTATTTATATTTATTTTTTAAATAAAATACTTTAATATAATAGAAAAAAAACAATTAGTAAAGGAAAAAATTACAAGAATTACAATTTTAGAATAAGACTATCTATGAATTCTAAAGAGGGCAAGAAGGAAAATTTCATAACACTATCATCTAATCGTTATAAATCCCTTCATGTAGATTGTTTGATCTTATGGGTTGCTTGTTCCACTTCATCAAAAGTTCTACTATTTTGCTCACGCCAAATTGTCCACAAGAAGCACAAACAAGCTGCGTTCTAAGCGTTAGCATTTCTATGCTTTTGAAAAGTCCCTCTCCAAGAGCTTGACATTTGAGTCACCATCCTTGGCAAAATCCATGAAACTCCAAATAGCTTCCACACAGAAAAACCAAATAATCCTCCTCACTAACAAGCATTAAAGTAGAATATGTTCCATTGATTCCCCCACTACTCTTATCCACAGACTCCAATTGGTAAATTGAGGATTTGATCTTATTAGTTACAATCTGGGAAAAACATCTTTCAGACAAAGCACCCCACACTACAGAACATACCAGAATTGAATTTGTGTACCATCCCCATAGAGAATTTTATATAACGTGAAAAAGTATCTCACCTCTGCTTCCTCAAAGTTTTTCCAACGACTAACCCAAGCTTCACCATGTTTGAGAGAGAATTTTCCACAGCACCTGTCTTCTTTGGTTTATTTCTTTACCCGTCAGGGTGCAACCTAGTGGTTGGAGGCTTGGGTGAGCTGTAGACCTAAACATCCTGGATTTGATCCCCATAGGAGTTCCTTTGGATTACCTGATACATGTTCTGACAGTGGAGTTGTGTATCCATGGTTTACTCCTCAGGGGTGGGTCCAAAGGGCCCTACCTTAGTGAGGTTCCACATCATAAAAAAAAAAAAAAAAATCGCATCAACTTCATTGTAGCTGTGGTGGTTGAATTTCACAATAATTTATTTTGTATAATGTAGATCACATAATTCCTGTTATATCGAGTGCTTATCACTTCATTTAAACCTTACTTCACAATATTAAGTTTACTGATTCATGTGTTTACATTCTTCTCCTTCTTTCTAAATCCATATGTTCCACTAGCTTGTAAATCCATTTTTTGTCAGTTGGTGCTCCTAATTGATTTAATCATGCATAATTCAGACCAAAAAATCTGTGGAAAGTGGTATACCATACGTAGTGCTTGGACTTCTATATGCATATCTACTATACCTCTCTTGGACGCCTGAAACACTCCGGATGATTTTTGCAAGTAAATACTTGCTGCCTGAGGTGTGTATTTAACTACCAAATTTGGATTCAACAGTTTTTTTTAAATATTTTTTTTATTAATAAATTTGAAAATTCTTATGTTATATGTTTTTTTTTCTTGTGTACTATGCGCAGCTGCCTGGCATTGCAAAGATGTTCTCAAGCGAGATGACTTTAGCTTCTGCATGGATTCACTTGTTGGTTGTAGATCTCTTTGCTGCAAGGTCTCTCTCTCTCTCTCTCTCTCTCTCTCTCTCTGTGTTGTTGGTTGTAGTTCTAAGTTCAAACACTTCACTGAATACAGGCAGGTTTTTCATGATGGACTGGAAAACCAAATTGAGACTCGGCATTCAGTTTCTTTTTGCCTGCTTTTTTGTCCCATTGGAATCCTTACTCATGTCATCACCAAAGCACTGACCAGAAGGTCCAGAAATGCCTGACAGCATGATGATGATTTACTTTGCAGAAACAATCAAACAATGAATTCATTAGGATTTGAAAATTTTTCAAAACTCTGATTGGAACAAATGTTGTTTCAAAGATCATCAGATATTAATAAAGGCTGAGCTTTCTTGTTTCCTTTCATCAAAACTCTAATTGGAACAGATATAGTTTCAAAGATAAACATAAATTATTAAAGGCCGAGCTTTCTTGTTTCCTTTCATGAAATATTAAATTTACATGACTGGTCATTTGTCTCTATTTGGATTCAAATCATTACAATGTGGATGAACATATAGCACTTCTTCCTTGAGTTGTACCCCAAATTTCTGGTCAACTTTTTCCTTGACAAAAGCAATGAGGTCAAGCATGTCTTGAGAAGTTGATCCACCAGAATTTATAAAGAAATTTGCATGGATGTTGGATACCATGGCTCCTCCCACTCTAAAACCTTTCAATCCAGCTTTCTCAATCAACTCAGCTGCTGCAATTCCCAAATTAGGTGGATTTCGGAACACTGAACCAGCACTATGTTCACCTATCGGTTGAGATACTCTCCTCCTGTAAATCAAACCACACCCCTTAAGCATCTCCTAGTAAACAAAATTCTTCAAGGAAGCATAATAATATTTTTAATGACTACCTTTCGAGATATTCTTGTAGTCTTCTTTTTGCTGATCCTGAAGGCCGCAGCTTGAACATGACTGCAACAATGCTTCCCAAGTCTTTCATAAATTTAAATGGTGATGTTCGGTAGCCAAATTTGAGATCGATTCTGTTTAGCGTCTGAAACCTTCCATCATTCTTTACAATTTCTACACTATCAACAACATCAGCAGTCTCCTTCAATCAATAAGAACATTGGCAAACCAATTAGTCCTTAAATCCTGAAACAGTCTCAAAAAACATTTTAACTCAAAAATTAGAACCAGAATTACCTGCCCATTTGCTCCAGCATTCATATAAGTTGCTCCTCCTACAGTCCCAGGAATTCCTCCAGCAAATTCAAGGCCTGTGAATCCTTCATTTGAGCATTGCATGCCCAATTTATTAAATCGAAAACCGCTTCCAACTCTATAAATACCAGGTTCATTGCTCTCCAAGAACTCAATCCGGTTCAGAATAACACAACCATCAAAACCCAAATCGTCAAAAAGACAATTTGAGCCTTTACCGATAATAATAAATCGTATGCTGTGCTCATGACAGTATCTGCAACATTTTAACCAATAAAACCATTAGAAGTGTATATATTATTTCCTTTGGAATCTCTCTCAACAGAAAATAGATTAAACCTTTTGTCATCCGCATACATTTAAAGGAAAAAGTTTTCAAAAGATTTCTAATATTATTGTTTAAGTGTTGTAAAAATACGTGTTGTGTTTAAATAATAAAAACTACTATTGTTTAAACACTAAAAACTATTGTTTAAACAACAGTACCAAACATGATAGTGTACAAGTTTTGCTTTCATCCCTAAAGTTATTTTTTATTTTTTATTTTTTATTTTTTGTCATTGAAAAATTAAAATATCAACCATTTTGTCCTTTCAACATGTTTAATGGAATACACATTTTTTAGGGACAAGAAATAGAGCCCGACTATATTTTATGAAGAAAAGTGACATAATTTAAGTTCTATTTTCATCTTTGAAATGTCATTCAGAATTAATTTTTGTCTTTGAAATGTTATTCAGAATTCATTTTTGTCCTCGAACTTAAGAAAAGTGGAAATAGAATAAAATGTATAATATTTTAAAATTTCATGAACAGAAATATGACTTTAAGGTTGTGTTTGGATACTTGAATTTGGATTTCAAATCAATGAATTTGAATAGCCTTGATTTCAAATCTATAAATTTTAAAATTCCTTATTTAGATGTGTTTTATAGTTTATTCCTAAGGGGATTTTAAATTATGGGATTATATGTTTCAATCCAATGATTTCAAAGTTTAAAATCCTTGATGGCTTAAACTATCAAAACAAAGTATTTGGATTTTAATCATCAAAATCCAAATGCAAATGCAAATGCCCAAATCCTGCTACAGGCATAATAAAGTTGAAGGATAAAAATAAAACTTAAGCTATTTTCAGGGATGAAAAAGAATTTAAATTTTGTAAATGGTAAGCATTTTAATGAAGCAAAATAAACATAATTTTTTTTGTAAAATGCCAAAGATCAGGTGACGGATGAGAGCCTGATTGTTATGATTATTTTGTTTGATTTAAATACAAGTTTTTTTTTTTCCCCCTCAAAAATGTTAATTTATTGTGAGACAGTGAGAGTATAATAATAATAATAATAATACAATGAAACAGACAGATTTACATTTATCTAAGACCGAATAAAATAATTCAGATCCACCATCAATCAAACCAGAAAAAATAGCAAATTGTTAGAAACAAATTTTTTTTTCTTTCCATTTTTTGGGGTCTGGAATAAAAGAAAAAGTGAACCTGATAGCAGAAACAAGCTGGGTTTGATTGTGAACTTGGACAAAATAATTGCAAGGTCCACCAATCCCCCAAGTGCTAAGATCCTTCAAAAGCTTGCTGGCACGAATGAAGTTCAAGTTCAAACCATCCTTGCACTTCTGGGTTTGCTCTTGTTTGCTGTTGCTGTTGCTGTGCTCACATAGAAAGGAGACTGATGAGTTTGTTGGTGATGAATATGAAGTGTGAAATGAAATGGAAGAGTTTTGTGGTTTGGGTTTTGTGAGGTAATTAGCAGTGGGAAGTGAGTGAAGAAGAATATTGGACATAACGTTGGGGGTTCAGTTGTCTTCTTGGTTTTTAGTTACTAAAATCATCAACTCATTGTTGGGAGTAGGATTTCGAGTTTCCACTTCTGTCACTCTAGTCTTCTTGCTGTCTGTGTCGGAACTTGGGAAGTGAAAAAGGGTCTTTGGCTGATCAAAGTAATTCTACGTTACATATATGCGCACATGGTTGGATGCATTTTATGTTGACATCATCAACAATAATTTTCCTCCATTATTTGATTTCTTTCAATATCTTTTTCCTTTTCCTTTTTATTTTTTTAAGCCATATTAATTAAGTAAGCAATTGCTCAAAAGCAATCTTTGAAATTCCCAAATCCAAAGAGATTGGACGTTTACATGAATTATCTTGTGGTTAATAAGACAGAGTCAGGATTTCATCTTTGGAGGGCTAAGAACAAAGTATGAACAAAAAAATTCTTTTAAAAAAAAAAAAGTATGAACAAAAACAATGTAGAATGAGAATTTTTATAAAAAGTTCAATATGAAATTAATGAGTAAAAATAAAATTATTATATATTTAAAGTTAACAACAAAGATACTCCAATTATTAGTCTTCTATTCTATTTTTGAATGTCCTTAATTAAGATTGATAAAATATGTAGTATACAATATGATTTAACATATGCTATTTTTTATATAATAAATATGTACATTAAATTAATCTTTATATTAGCCAAAATAGCTCTATTTTTCATCTAGTCAGTTTGTAAACTATGAACTATTTTTTAAATCATACTGATCATAATTAATATTCTTTAAACATTTCATATCAAGATTTTTGTTAAATAAATTAGATATTAAACCGTTAGAGTATATTAATAGATTTAAAAATCAAGAAAAATGTAAAAATTAATCAAATTTAAATAATTGAAATAATAAATGTTACATTATATATGCCTAAATTTATATATAGAAGTCAATATAAGAAAAATATAACAATAATCTATAAATACTGTAAGGGTAAGAGCCCAAATTTATATATTGGGTCTTGGGTCTTGTCCGAGGACGAGAGTATGTCCGAGGAGGAGTAAATGATTTTTAGAGGCTTCAAAGTTAAGAATCACGTAAGGAATGAATGGAGAAGTATTGTCCGAGGAGTATCCCCTCCTCGAATACGACAAACATCGATCAAACCTGTATATAGGCAGTGTAGGTGACATTCCATGAAATTCCAACGATAAGTATGAACTTTAGGCACGTACAAAGGCGATAGGAGCTCAGAAATATCTAAAACAAAAGCTGCTACCACCGCATTAAATGCACTGCAGCAACTTTTTTGGCCGCATTTATGTGGAGATGACTCCTGAACAGTACAGTCTCAACTACCACCATTCATAGAGAGCTAAAGAAGGTGTCTGATGGGATATGCACTCAAGTGAATGATTAGATGGTTAACAAATGTACGATGAGGATGGTCTGAAAGGAACTATATAATGTAGAAGACCACCATGAGAAGGGGGGGAGAACAATTGTAATATTGAAAAACTAGATTTGCACTCATTTCTATTGGGTTTTATTTGATAATTCGTCACCTTGGACAACCAGTTCATTCAATGTTTTATATGTCTCTTTTATATTTATCGATTGTTCATATCCTTAATAACCGTTGTTAGATTCACTAGAAGTCTAGTTCTTTCACCCACACTCTACAAATTTATTGTACTAGGCTCATTGGGCCTGCATCCTATATCTTTTGAATTTGGGTTACAAATTGTGACCTTACAAATTCTATATAACTGAAGCCTTTGACTAATTGTTGACTTTCTTATATTGTGCCTTTACTATTATTTATCTAATTAAGTTTAATTTTTTAGAAAAGAAAAACTCGACTCTTTTATAGTATCTCTCTTGAGTCTCGACTCTTCCCCTTTCACGTCCTTCTTTCACAACCTTCACCTCCCACCTTTGTCTCCTTCACGCAGAACCTTCACTTCTCACCTCTATCTTCATGTGATCCCCCTTGAACCCTTTTCTCTTCTGTTGTTTTCATTCTTTAGCTCTCTCTTTGTTGACTTTTTCTCCGCAAACCCAAGCACAGTTCTCATGGCAAACTCAAATACAAACCCAGCAAACACACTCCCTCTACCATCTGACACTCCTTACAAAATCACCCAATCTTTCAATTTTGAGGTAAATTATTATTATTGTTTTTTAATTTATGCTGCGCATTAGAACTGAGGTTTGTTTTCCCTTTAGCTTTTCTATTATTGGCTCTGTAAAGTTGTGATTTACAACTATGTGTTTTGTTGGCTTTTATTCCATGCCAAATTTGATTATAATTTTATTCAATCTTTTGTACCCTGTATTTATTGTGGGATTTGATTGTAAGGGTTGTGTGATAGAGAGAGAGTGTGAAGACTCAAGCAATTGAAGACTAAGGAGCTCTCACGGGTATCTTGCGACTAAGCATCCCACGAAGTGAGCCATGTGCCTGCACATGACTGGAATGCGAAGAGTCAGGACAAATGGCGACAACTGTGTTTTGCGCGAGTGTCTGGAGTATCTCGTGGGTAAGGTTTTCCCGCCAGACACCCGCGAGACATTCTGTTGCCAGACTGTACTATTTGATATACACTTTCTATACCTACACTATATATACCCATATTACTCACAAATGTTGAGGAGTGCTTCTGAGAGAAAACCTTAACCAAACACCTTGAGAGTTAGAGATTGTTATACCTACAATCCTCTACACAACTCCTACCTCTCAATTTCCATACCATTGAGAGGTTGATAGCCCAAGCACTTACCACACCCTTTCAGAGTGTCAAGTGAGGTTTTGGTAATGCTGAGAAGTATTGGAAGAAGTCAAGGATGACAGATGCAACATGGAGCTTGTTGCAGGATCCGGAGAGCTAGACAAGAAACGGTTCCGAGAAGCCTTGTTGGAGTAGGAGCTTGGAGGGCTTAGGTACATTAGGTAGATTAGGCTTGGAGGGTCTCTTGCTCACCTATGTATCCCAATTGATTGTCTAGTGGATCGATTACCGCTTGGAGGGCCGCTCGGCTTTTCGCTGAGTTCTTCGGTTTCCTCTTTTATAACACATCGGTGTATTATCTTGTGTTTGCATCTTTCTTCCCTACTCTTTTACATTCCATTTTACTGCTGTGTTGCTTTGATTATGGATTAGAGTACCTTGTTTGTTAATCCGCTCGCATTTACACTATTCCGCACTTAGTATTAAGTTAGAGTAAAATCTATCGAGCTGTAACTTTATTTTGGGGGTCTAAACAGCTCTTGTGTTTTTGACACATTTTCGAGCTTTCAAGCTCTATACTAAATAATCCAAAACTCATAACTCTTATAATTGATATAAACTAGTAAGTTACCTATGCAATAAACAGATAATATTGTAATGTTTTGTGTAAGATGATTTTGAAGAATGTTGTATAAGTATTATAGCATAATTGTTATAGAACTTTATTAGTAACTAGCCGTGAACATATGTGTTGAGCTTGATAATTATTTTTATGGTAGTTTTATTAATTTTTTTATAATTTAAACTAATTTAATAATGAGTAATGTATTTCATAATCTATAAGAACAATCATAAATGTAATATAGGAACAATCATAAATTATAAATATAAATTTTGTCGTACCAAAATGAAAATAATACAATTTTTCTTAGAAATTCAAAAGGCAAGTCAACGAAAATATTCATTTTTAATAAAAGTTATTTATAACATTTTGCGAATCATTAAAAAGAATATAAAATTTGAAAATTATTTTTTTAGTTTTAAAAAAACTTTTTCAAACCTTATTTTTTATGCCTATAAAACACCGAAAAACATAACTAAAAAAATTAATAAAACTTAACAATTATTAATTGGACTAATTAGGAAATCTAAAAAATTAATTGTTGTTGATAATCTATTAAGTTTATTTTCTTTGCAAAATATATAATTTCATCCACCAAAAACATATTATTTAATAAATAATTATTAACAAAATCTAAGAATTAAATTTCTATATATGCATTGTTATAAAATAATAATAATAATAATAATAATAATAATAATAATAAAAATTGCAAAAGCTAAAATTTGTCACCTATCCGATTATTTTCATTTAGCTAACCTTTGCTTTTCTCTAAATAAATGGTGTATGGTCAGTTTTTGGCGGCCCAAGCCCAAAGTATGGATTCAGCGCCCACTGAGCCCAAAACAATAGATTTTGTAGAGAGTGGGTGAAAGAGCTAGGCTAATAATGAGAGTAACAGTATCAGACAACTACACCAATGGGAGAATTTGGATTAATATGTCCTCGGACTGATAGAAATGCCATGTCCGAAGAGATGCCTTTCATTGATAATTCAATATTACAATTCTTGAAGCTACAATCAAAAAATATCTCCCCCCCTTTCCTTTTTCTTTCCTCCCCTTATATAGTACTGCCCTCCTACATCTTCTCCGTCCACTTGTTCATCATCCAGGCGTCCATTTGAGTCTATGTCCCATCCTCCCACTCTTAGCCTTATGTGAGTGGTGGTAGCTGAGAAAGCACTGTTCAGGGGTCTTATCCACATAAATGCGGCCAGAAAGGTAGGTGCAGTGCATTAAATGTGGTGGCTGAAGTATGCCTCCTTGATATTTTTCGGTTCCCATTATCTTTACGCGAGTCTAAGGTTCCTTTCTCTCTTAACACTTGTCAAGCAGGTCGCTTGAACCTCCCAAGCTCGTGTTGGATCAAACCTCTTCGGATCCGAGGACGTTGTACTGCTCGGACATATGAACATCTCCTCGGATAGTACACGTTCATCTCTAGGCATTCCCCTTTGACATGGGCCGGACTGAAGACCTTGCCTCCTCGGACGGAAAGTGTTCCTTATTCTGGGCCTTGGGCCCAATAAGTTGGGTTGGGTTTTTATCCCCCCACAATAGCCCCTCAAAATTGTATTTTTTCGTTCGTATCCGAAGAGAAAAAGTAGAATTTTGACTTGCCATGGAGCAAAGGCCTGCAAACAGGTAGATTCGAACTGGCACGTGCATAAATGTAGGAACTGTCGCTTCATTAATGCCGCTGCGGTTTCCTCATTTCCCAGGCGCTGCATTAATTGCACCAGGTGGCGCTTTGTCCTTCATATCCAATGGTAACTGATTAATCCAACGGTTGCGGTTTTTCTTCGAAGTTTGGGCGGGAGTGCCCCTGTCCCTTCGTTTGACCCCGTATAAAGCTTCAGAAGTCATTATTCCTTCTTCACTTTGCGAACCTCCAGACGCTCCAGAGAGAAACAAACGCGCCGCTCCGTCCAAACTTCTGAGTTGCTGCTTCCAGGTCTTCCCAGAGTCATCAAGAACCTTTCTACAAGCCTTAAATCTTCTTTCTGATTTGGTCCCGGTGAGTTATCGTTCATCAAGCCATTTAATTTTCTCTTCGGCCAACAGTTTCGTCTAAGCACCATGGGAAAGCTTGAGTACATGGTGGATACCCCTGAGCGACTAGAGGCATTTAGGGCCACGTATCGCATACCTCCCAACGTGGGTGTGAGGTATTGCCCCCCAGAAAAGATTTTAACAGACCGGAAAACGGGAGAGGTGGTTATTCCCCTTATTGCCTTCAAAGAAGGGGGAATGACCATTCCCATGGGTCCTATCACCATTAGCTATCTCCGAAACCATAGGCTCACTCCCTGGCAGTGCGCACCCAACATGTTTAGGATTTTAGGGGCCATTGAGGACCTTAACCTTCACCTAGGATTAGGCCTCACCTGGCTCGACGTAGTACATCTGTACGAATGCCATAGCCAGCGAGACGCGGGATATTACCTGAAATCCCGGTCGGACGTGGTCAGGCTCATCTCTTGCCTCCCCAAATCCAACAAAGGGATGAAAGACGACTATGTGATCGTCTCGGGCGCATGGCATGACGGCCATCACTGCCCAACCAAGCATGGAAAGCCAGGTGGGCCATATTAGATTTAGGCGCATTAACTATAGGCCTAGGGTCCTCGTCCTTTAATCGTTTTTGGTTTCCTTTGTACTGCTATTTGCGAGCCTCTAACATAGCTTTGCTGTGCCTTGGAACAGATAAAAATTTCGTAGCTCCTCGGCTGAGTCTTGCGAACGTTGCTGCCCTCAATTTCCTGTTGAGATCTGAGATTTTTGTGAGCGAAGACGGGCAGCTCCGATCAGCTCCTCTCATTCTGGGCTACACAGGAAATCCAAAGGGTTTCCAACCAGTCGGCAACGCAATTGTCCAAGGAGACCGCCGCCTTGCCCGTATTGACGTCGGTCAGAAGGGTTTTTTGGCGTCATACGATCTAGAGCCCGTACCACATCCACGCCCTCAAGCTATACCCCCTCTCGTCCAACCACTCCAGCAAGTCCCTCTCGGACAAGCAGCTGAAGGCGAAGGGGTCGGTTCTTCCACCTCCTCGCTAGAGGAACAGATAGATAGATTCCAGTTTGGAGGTGAGGGTTCAAGAGCCGATCGAGTGATAGAGGTTTCGGACGCTGAGGAGGATACCGACAAGCAATCGGGCATTCACCTTAATCTATTAGCTGCTCATTCCGAAGGCTCTTCGGACAATAATATGGACCTGAGGGTTTTGATGAAAGGCAGGGGGAAAAAACCCGAGCAGAAAGACGCTGGTTCGTCAAAAGTGGTAGTGACACTGCCTCCTGCGCCCACGCAAGTTCCTGACCCAAGTCTGAAACCCATTCCAGACTTAAAGAAGAAAAGGCCCTACGTTGAGGTTGGGGAAAAACAAAAGCTGCCAGATAAGGGGGCCAAGCAGCAGAAGTTGGCGGACAGCCGAGCCTATAGGGCACCATCCACTGAAAGCCGAGAAGAGGCTTTTGTGGCAAATGTACGCCGAGGGGGAGGACCGAGAATCTGGTCTCCCAAGTTGGAGCTGGAGGGCGCTCCAATCCTGTGGGATACCTCCCTCAGGAATTATGACGGAGGGAGGGCAGGTTATGTCGCCGAAGCCTTGCAGCAACCACTCCTCCTTCCCCACGACATGGAGTCCTACAGGCGCTTCAACCAGCAGGAACTCTTCATGTCTCTTAAGAGGGACTTAGCCATGGTAAGTGCACCCTTTATGAGTTTAAGTTTTATACTTGATTGGCATTGTTTTTCTTCTTAATAGTGAAAGTGTTGTCATGCAGATCACTCAGCAAGTCTATGTGGCTGAGGGGTTGAACAAGGAGTCTTGGGTCAAAGCCCAAGCAGCAATCCAGTCCCAGCATGAAGCAGAGGCATCCCTTGGAAAGCTGAAGGAGGAGCATTCTCGGATATCCGAGGAGCTTAAGGAGGCGATCTCCCAGAAGCGAAGCCTCGACGCGGGGCTTAAAAATGTTGAAAAACAGGTCGAGGAGCAGCGAAAACTGCTGAATGCCTCGGACATTAATTTGGCGACCGAATGAGAGCTGGTGAAAGGACTCAGGGCCGAGCTGCAAAAGGCTAGGGATAACGCCAAAGCAGCCGAGCAAAAGGTTCAATTGGCCAAGGAGTCAATTGAAACCGAGAAGAAGGCAGCGTACCAGTTGGGGGCAGATGTGACGGCGCGGGAACTCACTGAGCAGTTCGCCTCTGTTTGTCGCGAGTACTGCGACAAAACCTGGGAAAGAGCCTTGGACGCAGCTGGGGTACCCTCGGACTCTCCCTTGAGGCTACCTGGGAGCATCTACTATGATCCTGATATCCAAGATATCCCAGGGGATGATCCCTCTGCCCCCCAGCCTCCTGAGGCTTCTGAGCCAAACCAGGCCGACCAGGCTCCTCCGTCCACTCTTGGCGCCAGCAAGGAAATTGGTCAGCCAGGCGCTAATGATAAGCCAGCTGAACCAGCAAAAGGAAAAGACCAAGGGTCGGGCGGAGAGATAATTTCTTCTGAGCCCAAGGAAAAACCTGCTGAAACTACTGCTCGGACTAGCCAGGCCGCTGACCCCGTGCTTCCTCCAACGAAAGAGTAGATATATAGGGTTTTTAAGAACTTGTAGTCCTTTCTTTATTTAAGAACTTGTAATCCTTCCTTTCTGGTTTTGCTGACTAAGTACATACTTTTCTTTGAATGGAATGGCCCCCTATTTGTCTTTTGAAGTTTTTGATACATGCTTTATCACTTACTACTGCTGTACATACAATCATACATTGCAATAGCGACATGATAATACAAATAACTTGACTGATACATCACAATGGTGGTATGAGTAATAAAAATTAAAATTGAAAAAGATAGGCCGAGTAGGAGTTATTGACGAGAAATGATTTGAATAAGTGCATACGCGAGTTTCGCATGTTCTTCCAAGTAAAACATAAGTTATTACCCCTCGGTTTCACGCTAAACGTAACGGAGGAAGATATTTATAACTTAGAACCAATTTAAACTCAAGCAGGAATTTTAGCACTACAAAACCCCAGTAACAACAATTGCGCGCGGGGGGGGGGGAGTACCGACTAACCTGTCGCTTGGTTCACGGATCCCGGGGTCTGACTGTATTCGTGTGTTAACATACCCTAATCACCTGGTCCGAGGACCACATGCATGATTGGATTTAAGTTTAAACACTAGAAATGTAACTGAGTGCTAACTAACCCAAATCACCTGGTCCGAGGACTACAGGCATGATTGGATTTAAGTTTAAACACTATAGATGTAACTGAGTGCTAACTAACCCAAATCACCTGGTCCGAGGACTACAGGCATGATTGGATTTAAGTTTAAACACTATAGATGTAACTGAGTGCTAACTAACCCAAATCATCTGGTCCGAGGACTACAGGCATGATTGGATTTAAGTTTAAACACTAGAAATGTAAATGAGTGCTAACTAACCCAAATCATCTGGTCCGAGGACTACAGGCATGATTGGATTTAAGTTTAAACACTATAGAAATGTAACTGAGTGCTAACTAACCCAAATCATCTGGTCCGAGGACTACAGGCATGATTGGATTTAAGTTTAAACACTATAGAAATGTAACTGAGTGCTAACTAACCCAAATCATCTGGTCCGAGGACTACAGGCATGATTGGATTTAAGTTTAAACACTATAGAAATGTAACTGAGTGCTAACTAACCCAAATCATCTGGTCCGAGGACTACAGGCATGATTGGATTTAAGTTTAAACACTATAAAAATGTAACTGAGTGCTAACTAACCCAAATCATCTGGTCCGAGGACTACAGGCATGATTGGATTTAAGTTTAAACACTATAGAAATGTAACTGAGTGCTAACTAACCCAAATCATCTGGTCCGAGGACTACAGGCATGATTGGATTTAAGTTTAAACACTTGAGAGAAAACTTTACGCAGAGAATTTACACGTCGGTTGAAGAAGAGACTTGGTCAATAAAAGTACCTCTTGAGGTTATTTACATTCCATGGGCGCGGTATTACATGACCATCTAGGTCTTCTAAGAAATATGCCCCTATGCCTGCTCCTGAGGTGATACGATATGGACCTTCCCAATTGGGTCCAAGTTTTCCCCAAGCAGGGTTTTTTGCAGTGCCTACAACTTTCCTCAACACTAGATCACCAGGCTCTAGTGGCCTCAGCTTTACGTTAGAATCATAGCCTTGCCTGAGTTTCTGTTGATAATGTGCCAGCCGAACCATTGCATTCTCCCTTCTTTCCTCAATCAAATCTAGACTCCTCTGTAACTGCTCATCGTTATCGGCCGGACTGAATGAACTAGTTTTCATCGTTGGGAACCCGGTCTCCAAAGGAATGACGGCTTCAGCCCCATAGGCCATTGAGAAGGGTGTCTCCCCGGTAGATCTGCGAGGCGTAGTCCTGTAGGCCCAAAGTACGTGCGGCAGTTCGTCTACCCATTTGCCCTTTGCATCATCCAACCTCTTCTTTAAGCCATTTAGTATGACCTTGTTGATGGCTTCTGCCTGCCCATTACCCTGAGGATAGGCTGGAGTGGAGTATCTGTTCAAAATTCCCAGCTCACTGCAGTAGTTCCTAAATGCCCTGCTGTCAAACTGAAGACCGTTGTCCGAGATGAGAGTGTGAGGAATTCCAAACCGGGTGACAATATTCTTCCACACGAATTTTTGTACATCAACGTCTCTGATATTGGCTAAGGGCTCAGCTTCAACCCATTTGGTAAAGTAGTCTGTTCCGACCAGGAGGTATTTCTTGTTTCCTGCAGCTTTGGGAAAGGGTCCCACAATATCCAAACCCCATTGGGCGAAAGGCCATGGGCTAGATAACGGATTAAGTTTTCCCCCTGGCTGGTGAATGTTTGGAGCGAAGCGCTGACATTGATCACACTTTTTAGCGTATTCGTGTGCCTCCTTTTGCCTGTTAGGCCACCAATAGCCTTGGGTGAGGGCTCGGTGAGCCAAGGACCTGCCTCCAGTGTGGCTCCCACAGATTCCTTCGTGCAGCTCTTCTAGCAACGTCTCAGTTGCCTCGGGATGCATGCATAACAAGTATGGCCCCGAGTAGGAGCGTCTGTAAAGTTTCTGGTCCTCGGATAACCAGAACTTAACCGCCTTTCTTCGAATTTTATCAGCTTCTCCCTTATCTTCAGGCAATACATCTTCTTTGAGAAATCTGACTAGAGGGTCCATCCAGCACGGCCCGGCTCTGACCTGGTGAACTTGAACTACCCCTGACTTCGCCTCTGTAGGCTTGTGCAGATCCTCGACGAGGATGACCCTCGGAAGGTCTTGTGCCGAAGAGGTGGCAAGCGTCGCTAGGGAGTCAGCATGCGAGTTGCCACTCCTGGGGATATGCAGCAAACTGAAAAAGTCGAACCCTGACTGCAGCTGTTTAACACGACCCAGGTACCCCTGCATTCTTTCGTCCTTTGCCTCGAACTCGCCTTGTACTTGTCCAACTACCAGTCTTGAGTCCGAGAACAATTCCACGGACTTCCCCCCCATCTTATGGACCATCGTCATCCCCATCAGTAGGGCCTCATACTCCGCCTCATTATTCGTTGCCGAGAAGCCCAGCCTTAATGACTTCTCGATGATGATTTTCTCGGGGGATATCAGTACCAGCCCAACTCCAGATCCTTTTTGGTTTGCCGCGCCATCAACGTACACTTCCCAACGGGAGGGATTCTGTTGGGAGACCAGGCCAACTGATTTTTCATCCATGCCTGACGTGGGCTTTACTTCTTCTAACTGGGGCTCCGCGAATTCAGCCACCAAATCTGCGAGGACCTGTCCCTTGACCGAGGTGCGGGGCATATATCTTATGTCGAAAGCCCCCAAGATCGTACCCCACTTGGCAATCCGACCGGTGTAGTCAGCACTTCGGAGTATAGCTTTGAGTGGGAGTTGTGTAAGAACGATGACCGTGTGGGCTTGGAAATAGTGGGGCAGCTTCCGTGTGCCCAGCACTACTGCCAGGATGGCCTTCTCCAGAGGCAGGTAGCGAATCTCGGCCTCATGTAGCGACTTGCTTACGTAATAAACAGGCCTTTGCACACCAGAATCTGATCGTATCAGCACCAGGCTTACTGCATAGGGAGCTACAGCTATGTAGGCGAACAGTACTTCATCAGGCTCAGGACTGGACATGATAGGTGGCCGAGCCAGGTAATCCTTAAGTTGCTGGAATGCAGAAGCACACTCCTCAGTCCATTCGAATCCTTTCCACTTGTTGAGTAGGGAGAAAAAGGGACGACACCTGTCTGCTGATCTAGAGATGAACCGATTGAGGGCAGCGGTCATTCCGGTTAGCTTCTGAACCTCCTTGGGGTTCCGAGGAGCTCGTAGATCGTGGATGGCCTTTATCTGGTCGGGGTTGACTTCGATTCCTCTGTGCGTGACCATGTATCCTAAGAATTTTCCGGACCCTACCCCGAACGAGCACTTAGAAGCATTCAACCGTAGCTTGTACTTCCGTAGAATCCCAAAGGTAGTTTCAAGGTCCTTCACATGCTCAGCTATAACTTTGCTCTTCACCACCATGTCATCTATGTAAACCTCGATATTCTTGCCCAGCTGTGGCTCGAACATCCTCGTCATCATCCTCTGGTAGGTAGCTCCCGCATTCTTCAAGCCGAACGGCATTACCTTATAGTGGTAGTTGCCAACAGGGGTGACAAATGCAGTCTTCTTCTGGTCGTCCGGGGCTAATGGTATCTGGTGATAGCCTTGGAAGGCGTCTAGGAAGCTCATCCGAGGGTGGCCGACAGTGGCATCGACCAGCTGATCAATTTTTGGCATTGGGAATGGATCTTTGGGGCATGCCCTATTCAAATCCGTGAAGTCTACGCATACTCGCCACTTCCCACTCTTCTTCTTCACCACCACGGTGTTTGCCAGCCATTCGGGATAAAAAACCTCTTTGATAGCCCCGGCCACTTTGAGTTTCGCTACTTCGTCTCTTACTGCATCAGCATGCTCCTTGGACGGGCGCCGAATAGGCTGTTTCTTGGGGGTGATCAGTGGATTCACCTTCAAGTGGTGGCATATAAACTCCGGGTCTACCCCTGGGGCCTCGTAAGGACTCCAGGCAAACACGTCGAGATTTCGCTTAAGGAATTCTATCAGCTCTTCTTTCTCTTGAAGAGGAAGCTGAGATCCGACTTGAAAGAACCTATCAGGATCATCTCCAATGACCACTTTTGTTAGATCCTCACATCGAGCGCCTTCATCTGGTTCTTCGAAGGGCAACCCCCGAGACTGTAGTTGCTATGAATCCCTCCCGGCTGCGTCCGAGGACTCGGCTGTGGTCCTATGTTGAATGGCAGCTACCAAGCACTGACGAGCAACGGACTGGTCTCCTCGGATCTCACGTACCTGCCCTTCTGACGGATATTTAACCTTTTGGTGTAAAGTAGAGGGGACAGCCCCTAGTGCGTGAATCCAAGGTCTGCCCACGATTGCCGTATAGGGCGAATATGCATCCACAACTATGAAATCCAACTCCACCACCTCGGTGCCAGACTGCACTGCTAAGCGTATCCGGCCTTTTGGAATGACAGGCCTTCCTTCAAAGCTCAAAAGGGGGGAATCGTACGGCGTCAGGTCCTGGGGCTTTAGGCCTAGCCCCTTATAAAGGTCTGGGTACATCACTTCCACCGCACTGCCCTGGTCCACCATCACCCTCTTTACATCGTACCCTCCTATCCTGAGGGTGATAACTAGTGCATCGTCATGGGGTTGGATGGTGCCACTCATGTCTTCGTCCGAGAATCCCATGACCAACGAGGCACCACACTTAGCTCTTTTAGGTCCTCGGCTTGACTCCCCTACGGGTGGCCGACTCACTGACATGATTTTCAATGGCCAGGATCCTGTTCTTCCTGGCGCGGCGAAGACGACGTTTATAGTCCCTAGCGGCGGCTTTGGGGGGTCATCTCTGCGTGGCCCTGGTCCCGTTTGCCCTCGGCCGCTGGAATGATGCAGGAGGTGTTTCAATTTACCGTCGCGGACCAGTTGGTCCAAGTGATCCCATAGGCTCCTGCAATCCTCCGTGGTGTGCCCATGGTCTTGATGGTACTGGCAGTAGAGATTATAGTTGCGTTTCTCGGGGTTTCCTATCATCTTGTTCGGCCACCTAAAGAATGACTCGTTCTTGATCTTTTCCAGGACCTGGTGTACTGGCTCTTTGAACACGGTGTTAACCGGTTGAGGGTTCATCGATCCTGACTGCCCGGCAAAATCCCTCCGTGGTTTATTATAATTGTAACGGTCCGACCGCGAGTCTCTCCTCTCCTGAGAGATAACCTTGTCCTTTCCCTTACCCTGCTGCTGATCTTCTTCAACCCTCTTATACTTCTCTATGCGATCCATTAGCTGACGCACGTTTGTGACCGGTTTGCCAGATAGGGACGCCCTCAAACCGTGATCAGTAGGGAGGCCGAGCTTGAATGTGCTGAGGGCCATCGCATCATTGTTGCCTTCTACCTCATTGAACATCTCCCAGTACCTGTCTGAATATGCCTTCAAGGATTCACCTTCTTGCATGAACAAGGATAGCAGGGAAGAGAAAGGTCTGGCCACTCTTCGGCATGTGACAAAACGGGAGCCAAATGCCTGAGTGAGCTCTTTGAAGGAGTTGATGGAGCCTGCTGTCAAGCCGTCGAACCACCTCATGGCCACAGGCCCCAGACTGGAAGGGAAAACCTTGCACATCAGGGCTTCGTCTCTGGCGTAAACAGCCATCCTTTGGTTAAAATGACTCACATGCTCCACGGGGTCAGTCTTACCATTATAAATGGTAAACGTTGGCTGGTTAAAGCGCCGAGGGAGTATAGCCTCCTCTATCCTGCGCGTGAAGGGCGACTTAGATATCTGGTTCAGAGCCCTGTTCATGGCATCGTTCTCCATGTCTTCGCGTGATGGACTCCTACGTTGCCTCTTACGATGGGATTCTTCCTCATAAGTGTAGGACTCGCTGGCTGGCGTTTTGGATTTGTGCTGATAAGAGACATCTCGCTCATCATCAAGATCATCCTCAGAGTATGAGGAAGCCCGCCTCCTCTTTGCATGGCGCAGCTCTCTCTTTAACTTTTCTACTTCCAGTTGCAAGTCGCGGTTTTTCTTTGCATGGGACACATGACTTCCGCTCTGTGATTGGCCCTGGCTAAGGCGCACTGTGTGTACGCTACCTTCACGATTTTGTCTCCTCTCTAGGTTGGCAAAATGGTCCACGTGTTGGGATGCTCCAGATTCCGCTTGCTGTTCACCTTGTCCTGCCATCATCAACTGTTGCTTTCACTCTGGCACAAGCTCTTCCCACAGACGGCGCCAATTGTATGGTCAGTTTTTGGCGGCCCAAGCCCAAAGTATGGATTCAGCGCCCACTGAGCCCAAAACAATAGATTTTGTAGAGAGTGGGTGAAAGAGCTAGGCTAATAATGAGAGTAACAGTATCAGACAACTACACCAATGGGAGAATTTGGATTAATATGTCCTCGGACTGATAGAAATGCCATGTCCGAAGAGATGCCTTTCATTGATAATTCAATATTACAATTCTTGAAGCTACAATCAAAAAATATCTCCCCCCTTTCCTTTTTCTTTCCTCCCCTTATATAGTACTGCCCTCCTACATCTTCTCCGTCCACTTGTTCATCATCCAGGCGTCCATTTGAGTCTATGTCCCATCCTCCCACTCTTAGCCTTATGTGAGTGGTGGTAGCTGAGAAAGCACTGTTCAGGGGTCTTATCCACATAAATGCGGCCAGAAAGGTAGGTGCAGTGCATTAAATGTGGTGGCTGAAGTATGCCTCCTTGATATTTTTCGGTTCCCATTATCTTTACGCGAGTCTAAGGTTCCTTTCTCTCTTAACACTTGTCAAGCAGGTCGCTTGAACCTCCCAAGCTCGTGTTGGATCAAACCTCTTCGGATCCGAGGACGTTGTACTGCTCGGACATATGAACATCTCCTCGGATAGTACACGTTCATCTCTAGGCATTCCCCTTTGACATGGGCCGGACTGAAGACCTTGCCTCCTCGGACGGAAAGTGTTCCTTATTCTGGGCCTTGGGCCCAATAAGTTGGGTTGGGTTTTTATCCCCCCACAAATGGCATTATAGAGTTCTTCTAATACAACTATTAAGAATACTTTGTCCACCACAAAAGATTAAAAAATAAATAAAAATTAGTAAAGTCTCATAGTTTAACATCTAAATTGATCACTATAAAAAATCATGCTATGTAATAAAATAAATACAAAATTATTCAAATCATACTATGTAATAGAATAATATTATATTTTTATATGCTATATTTAATTCTTTATAACGTAATAGGATAACATTTAACAATCAAAGAGACAAAAAAAAAAAAAAAAAAAAAAAAAAAACAAACAACAACAACAACAATTTAAAAAAAAAAAAAAACTAAATTACATTAACCCAAAGTAGAGTTTTTAAGAATAAAAAAAAATTATCAACCTAAAGTAGAGATGTAAGGAAAAAAAAAAATCCACCAAAAAATTGAGAGAGAGAGAGAGAGAGAGAGAGAGAGAGAGAGAGAGTCTTTTTTGTGAGGGAAAACTATATATAGAATGGAAGGGTAGTGACAAATTTATAGTAAGAGTGTGTGAATAAGAAAAGATAAAAATAAAGGAAAATGAAGGAAAAGATGAAGAATGATATTAATGTAGAGGGTAGTGGGGAGATGAAAAGGTAAGGGAGGGAGAAATATTGGAGAAGTAGTAGGAAGATGAAAAGGTAAGGGAATGAGAAATGTTGGGGAAGTGTAAATATTTAAAAAATAAATGTTAAAAACAATGGTAGGAAAATTGGAAAGAAAAAAGATAATGACGTGGAGCTAATGTGGCTCAACTGGAGCGTAGCAACAATAAATGCTACGCTTCAATTTTTAGATATATATAGATATAAATATAGATGGGTTCATCATAAAAAGCAATAATCATAAATTGCACACACATCATTTATTCAATTGAAGTAATAAGGAAAAAAAAAAAAAACTTTAGAGGAATATTATAGAATAAAAGTTGATATAGAATGTGTCTTTCTCTTTCTCCTTAATTCTAAAACAAAATACATATCCTAAATACCCACAGTTAATCACATCATTTATAATAATCCAAAACTCATAACTCTTATAATTGTATAAATTATTATTATTATTTAAATATTTTCATCAATTATTTATACACAATGAATTACTAGATTCTATTAAAAGAGAATTGGATGTCAAATTATAGAATGGATTTCATGTATAGCCTTATGTGCTCTCTAATTGTTCTTATGCCGGTTTGGTGGCTAATATCCCTAATTATCAAGGAAAGGTGATTGGGGAATGTAGTTTGAAGATGTTTGTTATTGGGTACAAATACATTCTGTTAAGTTTGCATAAGATGTTAGTTTTTAGACTTTGCTTTGGAGTGTCACAAGAACTTATGAGAATGATGCACATGGTCAAGCACCTTTCAAAGGTGAAATTTATTGGTAATCTATTGGTAGAGCCTAACTATCTTCTACAACTTAATCACAGTTGTGTGTTTATAGTGGTGTCTAAGGTTGGAAATAGGGTGACTATACAATTAACAAATTATGCCAAAAAAAAAAAAAAGGTACAAAGATTGAT
The DNA here is from genome assembly GCA_032727855.1 of Quercus ilex subsp. ballota. Lineage (NCBI taxonomy): Eukaryota > Viridiplantae > Streptophyta > Magnoliopsida > Fagales > Fagaceae > Quercus > Quercus ilex. The sequence continues at coordinate 51,027,291 of CM064909.1, read as the reverse complement.
GAAAATTTTAAAATTTTGGATAAACACTTGAATTGAAACTTAGCTGAAATAGAAGCTATAGATTAAGTAGGTAATAGCCATCAATTGATACACAAGGTTTTTGTTTTTTTAGGTTTTTTCCATTTGTTTTGACTTTAATATTTTGAATTTTATCTGGGTTCATGTGGTTTTCTTTTTTAATGGTTTTTTGTTTTACGCATAGTGGCTCACAAGTTTGAATTTTTTTCATTATTGTTCCTATATACTCTTAATATGTGTCATTGAATGGAAATAGCATTGTTATTTGTTCACTTTCTTCTAAGATCTTAGAAGGTTCTCATGAATTTAATAGTTTCTATTCTCTTAACTTGAATTTAAGCAATTATATTCCTATTTTGCAGAATTTATTTTGAAGTTAGATCAAGAGCTTTATTTTGAACATATTAAAGTCCAGGTGCGTCAACAATCAATCTATATCTATATGGGTTTGGTTTACATCTAGTACTTTTTCAACTAGACATGTCCTTTTGTTTTAAATATACAATAGCAAGTGGTAGTGGATTTTAATCTTTACCTTTTATTTAGTTAGTAGGTGATGTGGCAGTTTCTCATATATATATAAAACCGAAACCTTTGGCTTTTTGTTGAATTCTCCAGAGCTTGTCACATTATTATTATTATTTTTAAACAAAACTATATCTATATCTATAAAATATAAAATATAAAACAAACACTTCTTTCTGCAATACTCTCCCACCATCCCTAGACTCCTTATACTCTCTCTATTTAATAATTAAAAAAAAAAAAAAAAAACCTAACACAAGTTAGACTTTTAGGCAAATACAATAACGCTCTCCCACAATCCATACTCTCTCCTATTTAAGAAAACTACATCGAGACTTTAATAATATCGACAAAAAGAGAATAAAAAAAATACATAACCACTTATATATATATTCATCACCTAGCCCCTTACATATAAGGTTTAGGTGTAGTCTTCTCATTTAATTTCACGTTTTAAATTTACAAAGTGTTTCACAATAACTGTAGAAAAGCATTGTTGTCATATTGATATACGCAATTAATATCTATGTATTTAAACAAGTTTTACAGTATAATTCAGCCATGAGAATCGTTTTGACAGCAATAAAGCATTGGTTGATGGTTTGAAAGTTTCTATATCTAATGATAATAGTCAACCAAATGCATTGAATTGTTGTATTTTATCTACAGTCTCTTGCATTGATTTTGGTTTTTGGAGCGCTTTCAAAACAAAAGGTATGTAAAATTTTCTTGTCAGGTTTAATGTTAACATATATGAGAGATATTTTGGTCAATTAGAAAAAAATTGATGAAACATAAAAGGAAAAATAACTAAAGAATGCACAATCTAAAAAAAAAAAAAAAAATAGTGATTGTATTAGGCAGAGGCTTTTGGAGATTGTTGCTTTTATTTTTGGAATTCTTTACATTCATGTGTATTTATCTATTGGGTTTAATTGAATTGAAAGTATCTTTGAAACTTTGGTTTTGATTGAATAATGAAAATGGTAGAAGAAGTATGTTCCAATATTTGGAGTCTTTTGTATATGTGTTGTTGTAGTTTAAACTTGGTATTTGAATTGTTAAATTGTTAATTCGCAGTTTCATTGTTCATCTATTAATCATGAATAATAATATTGCTACTTGCAACCATCATGATATGGTATCAATGATGTAATCATTCCGAATTCTTTTCTTTAGAGTTTAGATAGAGTCTATTTTATGATTAAAAAATTTTACAATTAAAAGACTTGTATCCATTAAATTTTTTTTTTTTTAAATTATTGGATACTTTGGATCTTAAATGAATTCTATTAAACTCCATCCTTTAAGGCATCATTAAAAAAGAAAACTCATATAGATAGGTATAAAGATATTATTTGGAACTATCATAATGGACTAACGTATTACACATGGTACGGATCTAACTGTAACATCTTATGTTATAAAATAAAAATTGGGCCTATGGTTATCTTCTCTTTGCAAAAAATAATTAAATTCTCATTAATTATGACAGTTCACTTTTAGGTAAAATAGAAATTCCATTAACTAAGTTTTAAGAAATTTAAAATTCTATTTCAAAAAATTTCCAGAACGTTAGATTTTATTTTAATTATCTTAGTCATCTATCATAATAATCTTATATTGTAAAAGAATAAAATTTATACATTACATACAATCATTACTTTAGTTACCTTCAAATGATAGAGGATATAAGAATGCAATTTGAAGATCTACTATCAAAATAACATAGATTAGATTGGTGGCGGATAGTAGATTTAATTGCAGTTGTGTATATCACATGAGAGTTTGGTCTAGTATCTTCGTACTAATGGCGTAGTGCATTTACGAGCTTAGCTTGTTATGTATGTACATTTTCAAAGTGTGAGCAACATCTAGAAATCTACGTTTGATTGTTGTAAATAGATCTTCAAGCTTGTCATGAATGATTGGTCAATATACTTGCTTGATCTTGATACATGCGTAGACTTGTGTCTATATATCTCTCCACTTTTTTTTTTTCTTTTTCAAGAGCTCTACAAATGTCAATCTCAAAAAGAGAATTTTGAGTTGAAAAAGCCATTGCACATACTGGTATTTGACTAAGAAAAAAGGGAAAGCGATTTGCACTAAATTGTATGGTGCCAAAGCCAAAGGCTAATTCGTCAAAGTTCATTCAAATTGTTTATGGCATCGATTCTCAAAAATTTGAGTTGTTTTGATCAAAAGTATGTAAAATGGAAGCAAAATGAAAAGCTTTCAATCAAGTGTAATCACATTGGTGAGGGGTCATATATGTTCATTTCTACAAGTGAGATAGGTCACTTGACTTTGTACTAGTCATGTATGACTTGATTGAATTGATCATTGAAACTTCATACTATACTAAAGACTAGTTCATACTTGATCCACATGCACAACACACAAGTCTATTGTTCAACAAATGCTTATTTCATTTGTGTGATTGTACATGTTCAAATGTGATGTTATACTCAATTGCTTGTCGATCAAACATAAAAAGAGTTTTGAGTATTTTTTTTTATGTTTTTGAAAGTGTTTTCATGCTTTTGTGTTTAGAGTTTTTGTTCATATTGCATATTTCATGTTTTTAACAAAAAACCTCATTCAGAGACATTTTCACTTGAAGCTTCGTGATTTAGCTCTTCACGTGAAAATGGAGATGGCAAAACTTGAAAACATTAAAATTCAGACAGAAACTTTTGCGACTGTCTCGCTAGATAATCTTACCCGCGAAAAGTTTATGTGCTTCAGTGGCATTTTTTGCAAGTAACTTCGTGAGAAGTTTACCCACGAAAAACGCGTGTTTTTAGTTTTAAAGGGTTGAACATGACAGTTTTTCAAACTCACACCTTTTGCTTCCCTCGAGCCTCTCTCAACCCTAAACTAATTTTCTCTTAAAAACCCAAACAAAACACAAGTACAATCTACTCTAAGTCTCCTCTAAGGTTAGTTTTATCATTCTTTTATCTTTAATTCATTAGATTAAGCCTTAGATTCTAGGTTTTCATGAGTTGGGTTCATTTTTGAAAAAGGTTGGGAAACTTTAATTTTATGCAAAATCTTTTGTTTTTCTTGATCGGGCTTTGTCCCATTTGCTTTGATTGTGTTTGTGTTGGCCCCTAGTGGCATTCTAACATATATTTAGGCATATTTTACAAATGTTCATGCATTGTTTACACGTTAGTTGTGTCTGTGCATACTAGGTGTTTGATAAAATGCCCAAATGGCATTTTAGTGTTGTTTTGGACTCCGATGAGTACCGAACTTTGGGGATTACCATGATTATGGATGTTTATCATGTCTTGATCATTGGGTGTGTGTTTTACACACTTTGACCCAAGTGTGCTTAGTCATGCCTTGATCATGCATCACATATGCACACCACATGCACACTTGATGCACACACTTGTTCACTTGTCATGTTTGCATATCACTCATTCTAGATAAGTCTTGTTACATGTTTAGCAATTACAACATGATCTTGTGATGTTGTGGAATTCTAACATATATTTAGGCATATTTTACAAATGTTCATGCATTGTTTACACGTTAGTTGTGTTTGTGCATACTAGGTGTTTGATAAAATGCCCAAATGGCATTTTAGTGTTGTTTTGGACTCCGATGAGTACCAAACTTTGGGGATTACCATTATTATGCATGTTTATCATGTCTTGATCATTGGGTGTGTGTTTTTTACACTTTGACCCAAGTGTGCTTAGTCATGCCTTGATCATGCATCACATATGCACACCACATGCACACTTGATGCACACACTTGTTCACTTGTCATGTTTGCATATCACTCATGCTAGATAAGTCTTGTTACATGTTTAGCAATTACAACATGATCTTGTGATGTTGTGGCATTTTGACATATATTTAGGCATATCTTACAAATGTTCATGCATTGTTTACACGTTAGTTGTGTATGTACATACTAGGTGTTTGATAAAATGCCCAAATGACATTTTAGTGTTGTTTTGGACTCCGATGAGTACCAAACTTTAGGGATTACCATGATTATGCATGTTTATCATGTCTTGATCATTGGGTGTGTGTTTTACACATTTTCACCCAAGTGTCCTTAGTCATGCCTTGATCATGCATCACATATGTACACCACATGCACACTTGATGCACACACTTGTTCACTTGTCATGTTTGCATATCACTCGTGCTAGATAAGTCTTGTTACATGTTTAGCAATTACAACATGATCTTGTGATGTTGTTTATGTTCTTTTTAGGACTTTGTGGTTGTTTTATGGACTAACCTGGTACTAATCAAGTTTGTGTTCTTGTTTTGTGTTTTGTACTTGTCTCTTTGTGTTTATGACTATCTTTGCAGATGTCTCCTATTAAGCAATCGGCCTCAAAGAAGTCAAAAAAGCGTCAACGCTCTGACTCGGAAAATTTCCAAAGCATTAAGGCAGACATGGCTTACAACGACTAGTACAAAAGGGCCACGATCATCATGGAAAGGGTTGTAGCAATGGAGCCCCTTGAAAACACCTTCATTCTAGGAGTGCTTTGCAAATGCCTTTGTGGAAGGGGATTGCATAAATTGTTGGCTGAGGGGGAGAGAATTTTCTATCACAAGGGAATCTATCCAAGAGATATTGGAAGTTCGTCCACCATCTCAACAACTTTATATCTAATATGATGACAGATTGGACTCTCTTGTGCCCATTGCGGAACTCCTCGGTGGTGATCTTAAAAAGAAGGCACTGAACACCGTTCCTTTCACCCCGGAGATGAGGACATTAGCCTACATAATGCTCCAAAATCTCTACCCGATGAAGAACTTGACCACCTTCAATTGAATAATTATAATGGATATATGTGTACAATTTATAATTTTTGTTTTTTATGATGAACTTATTACTAATTACTATTAATTTATAATGATATTTTTATGATTCATAAGTTTATTTAATGCATTGTAAATAATAAAGAGTAAGACTTAGGTTCATCTCTTAAAATTCTGCGATGTGGCTTTTTTCTCATTGATGAAAGTGTATTTTTTAAGTTAAATAGCCACATAACAGAATCTTAAAAATGAAACCTAAAAAATAGCACCTAAGGTACTATACATAAGTTTTGTCCATAATTAAAAATATCCTTTTTTAAACAATGTTTCTATTTAAAATAATATTGTTTGATGGTTATAAATGACCTTTTTTTTTTTGTTCTATAACATTTATTAATATATGTTTTAAATTATATTTCGTCTTCTTATGAACAATTCTTGCATTGTATGACCAGCTATGTAGTGTTATTTATGAAATTAATTTTCGTGACTGCATTGCATTTAGTTTATTCACAAAGTCCCAAAGTATACTGTTTGCTTTTTATGCAAGATTGAGACGAAGATCAATTTTGTCACAGAAGAGAAACAAAAATGTATCTAGCAATTGCCATGTAGTGTTATTTATGAATTTAATTTTCGTGACTACTTTTCATTTAGTTTATTCACAAAGTCCCAAATATGGGGTTTACTTTTTATGCAAGATTGAGGCGAAGATCATTTTTGTCACGGAAGAGAAACAAAAATGTATATAGCAATTGCCATATAATAATTTATTAAGTACATGATAATATATAATTAAAAAAAAATCACTATAGAACAACTTAATGTTAGAATTCACTATATTTAATGTTTTGACAGAGACAAAGGATTGTTATAAAATTGCGTATTGATCGATATTCATTAATTAAATTTCAATCTCTCGGAAACTATTTTCACCTGTCGTGGAAAGATTATAAACATTGAGACAATTCTGATTGGTACTTTATCTCTTACAAAGTATGTTGTAAAAAGGTAAAATCAAGAGATGAATGCTTATGGCGCGACCATTGCAACAAAAAGGCATACTTTCCAATCACAAGGTACACAAAATATAAAGTTTAATATATTTTTTTATATATAAAAAAAGTAATTTGGTATTCAAATTATATATGTCACTTCTCTTTTCAGGTATAGAATTGCATTGAAGGTTGAAGATAGCTCAGGAATGGCTATATTCATTTTATTTTATTTTGAAGGTGAAGCATTAATCAATATATCAACAAAAGACCTTTTAAACAAATTTTTAGAGGTAAGAAAATGTAATACAAAATTACTGCTTAAAATTTTCTTTTCTTTACTTGAGCATACAATTTGAAAAATAATACTTTTGATAAATGCCTGAAGAGCTCAACCTACCTATGCCAGTGGAAAATTTGAATGGAAACAAATTTGTTTTCCATTTAATACTACAAATGATTGTGAGAGCAACCTATCAAGTGAACAGGATGATGACTCTACAAAGTTACAAAAATTTGGTCTTGAAAGTAATGTACAACTTACACCAACATCTACACTCAAGGAGTACAAAATGATTTATTCAATGACTAATATGAAGTAACAGAAGAAGAAGATACAAAAAATCCTTTAAAGTTGAAAAAAAAAATCACAAAAAAATTGTGAAAAACAATTTTTGTCTTTCAATTTAATACAAATTGTTATTTTGACATTGCAACATTTATTGGATAATTTAGGATATTAAGGGATTGGAATCCTAATTTTTATTTAGATTTTGTATAATTGATATTGTATTTTCCATTTAGTAATTGAATATTTCGTATCGAGGATAGGGATTTTTTTAAGATTGGAATTCTAATGTGCAACATTCATTTTTTGTCATGAGAGTTAGATATCAATTTGCTTTATTTTTTATTACATTAGATATTTATTTGCTTTTGAAAGATATTGAATGTTCAATATGTGTGTAAAACACCCTTGAATGTTTAGACCCCAAATTACAAATTATCAATTCAAGCTTATAATCAAACAATTAACGTGCGGAACATGAACGTAAGCCAAACACAGAATTGATAAACAATCTAAACCAATTAAAATCACATCTACAACAGAAAATAAAAGGTAAAGATAAAGGAAGAGAGATGCAAACACAAGGACAACACGCGATGTGTTATCGAAGAGGAAACCGAAGCTCTCGGCGTAAAACCTCTCCGCCGCCCTCCAAGCGGTCAATAATCCACTAGAAAATGTAGTTGGGATACATGAACAGCAATAGACCCTTCAAGCCTAATCTACCCAGGTACTTAAGCCCTCCAAGCTTCCTGGTCCAACGAGGTTGCGCCGAACCTTTTTCTTTTCTAGCTTACCAGATTCCGCTATAACCCATAGCATCAACCAGTAACCATTAGTCCCTCCCAAACTGCTTCCTTAGCACCAAAATGCCTTCTCACAAACGTGGGTGTGATGAGAAAAGGATTTGGTTAATAGCCTCTCAATGATGTATCAATAGAGATGAAGAGAGTAGAGGAATTTGAAGAGTCTCTTAGTGAAGATTAGGGATGAGGCAATCTTGTTTTTCTCTAGGGTTTCTCTCACAAAATTCTCTCTGGAAGCACTCTCCATTTTGTGGATATAAGGGTCTATATATAGTGGTGTATGTTTGGAATACGAAGAGTCAGTTTTTCCCAAACAGGGCTGATTGGCGTCTTGGCCTCGCGACTGGTCTAAGTCGCAAGTTCAAGTCGCAAGATAACGGCCTGGCCAGCCTGGGACTTTTGTCCTGTAGTGCGATAGCTGGCGTGACCCTTCACCTCCCCGCATGCTTCTCACATGTGCAGCAGTTGGCGGCTTGCAAGTCGCGAGTCAGCCGTAAGTCCTAGCCGCGAGTCCCTGCTTCTTTGCACATTATTGAGCAATTCTTCACACTCTCTTCACACACTACTCTTACATGAATCCCACCTAAATACAGGGTTACTAAGTGCTAAATTACAAGCAAATTGGCACGGAATAAAGCCAACAAGATGGTTGATAAAACTCAACTTTACAATCTCCCCCTTTGGCTATTCCGTGACAAAACCCTATAACAAACTCTAGACTTAACACGTGAGTTGGGAACAGTTGGAAAACTCACTCACACCTAACTCTAGAATCTGTGAAGCTTTTGAACCATAAGAACAAGAATCTCCTGAAACACAACAACACAATAAGTTCATTGTATGCAGAAAACTTGTAATGCATATGGAGCAAGCACAATGTGATCAAGCACAATGGAATAAAGTAATAAACCATGGCAAGACCTAAACAAGCAATCACTATAACCAAGTGATCACAATGCTCATTCACACTTGGAATGAACATCTGGACATTCAAGCTGACAAAAACAAGGCAAATCACTTGAATGACCAACACTCAACCAATGCATAGTACATGAAGTATGTGCATCAAGGAAGAATTCTACAAGGGCACAAGAGTGACAGTACTTAAAAGGAAATGCATAACATTTAGTTAGAAGTACTGATTTAACAAAGCACAAAGGCTGTATAAAGCAAGGTACAAACCATAAAGCCTACAAGTGCATAGAAACAAACCCTAAAAGCTTACAAAAGCAATATGGGTACAAAGCATAAACAAGAACCTTAAAAACCTACAAAGGTACTAGGTACAAACAAAACACATAAAGTAAAATATGCTGAATAATATGACATGGATACTGAAATATGCTAAAGTTAGACAAAAAGCGATAAACAAAGGCCTGTTTGTTGAAATCTCCCCCTTTTCTTTCATTCTTGAATTTTTTATTTTATTTTATTTATTTTTTCATTTGCTTTGATTGTAGAAAATAAACAAAGATTAATTAATTAATAATTCATAGTCATTAGCTTTCCCGTGTATTGCACGGGTTAGCGACTAGTATAAACTAAATAAAAACCTTATTTTTCATATAAGAATCTATAACTCCTAGCCAAAAAATTCACAATTGTCATTTATTCTAAAAATAAAATAATAAAAACATAGTGTCTATACTCTAATTCTCCAAACGCATAATTAACATAGCAAGGTTTTTTTTTTTTGGGAAACTAAAGAAGGTTTTTGTTAAAGAGATTTTACCTATGTTTAGGAATATATATCTTGAATGTCCATTGGTTTACTGAGGTATTAGTATTATAAGAGTAAATAAGAATATAAAATGATGTGTTAGTGGTTTATATAACTTATATATTTTAGGATAAAGTTTAGTTACAAAATTAGTTGCAGCCTTAGTCTATAACCTTACGCAATATTTTTTTATTGAAGGTGAATTTTGACAAATACACTATTAGGTTACATCTTCTTCTTATACACTCTATGTTTGCAAAATTTCTAGAAAATTGAAGATCAACAGCTTTGCCATCAATAAATTGTTTAACTTACAAGTTTTTGTAATTTAAAATTATGCATAAAATATAAGCTTGTAGATCATATAGTAAATAATATTCGATTAACACAAAATTTGATATGTATATTGAGAGCATAAAGAACACGTAATTCAATCGTTAGATTTTCAAAATAAGTAATAATGTTTATTTTATTGAGTAAGGTTGTAGCCTAATCAATTTTGTAGCTAAATTTTGTCATATATTTTATGAATATATATTGAATATATTTTGGATTGATTAGTTATGTATGGTAGAAAAGTAATAAAATATAAAATAAAATAAAAATGATGCAGTATTGTTCACATAAATATAACACAAAATTTTCAAAATTTAGGGGCCATTAACTTAAATTTACTCATATTATATTCTTATAAAAATTAATTGAGGGTAAGGGGAAGTTTAAAAACTCAGAAAGGCAATGGCCCCCTAGGTCCCCTTCTTCCGTCTTTGAGACTACCATAATGTTAACGGCTTGAAATTTAATTGGAACAAATTCTCTAAATATTATACAACTTAATAAGAATCAGACAAAATTTAGTTACAAAATTGGTTGTAATTTAAGACTATAACCTTACTCAATAGAATAAACATTACTATATATTTTGAAAATCTAACCGTTGAATTGCATATTTTTTACGCTCTTAGTACACATGTAAAATTTTGTGTCAATCGGATATTATTTATTATATGATTTATAAACTTATATTTTATGTATAATTTTGAACTATAAAAACTTATAATTTAAACAATTTATTGATAACATAACTAAACCTTTATTTTTCTAGAAATTTTGCAAGCATGTAAGAAGAAGATGTAATGCAATTGTGGATTTATCAAAATTTACCTCAAATAAAAAGATATTGAATAAAGTTGTAGTCTTACTAATTTTATAGCTAAATTTTGTCCATAAGAATTGTATATGGGTCTTAAAAAAATAAAATTATTTTGAAATAAATTTATAAAGTATCCAAGTAACGTGTAGGACATCGCCTAGTAATATAAACTAGTAAACTACTCTAAATCTAAGTGATCACAATAATTTGACTTGGTATTATTTTCAAATACCTCATCATGCAGATTAACCATCAACTACAATAACAATACTCTCAATAGCATCATCAACAACAACAAAAGAGAAAAAAGCAACAATAGCAATGCTGTCACAACTTGGAGTTTTGAGACTCTAATTGGCATGAACATGAATATACTATAATATTGTGCAATAGCGGAGTTCTAGTATCAATTGTTATGATTTGGGGCTAGTAGAAGCACATTCACATGAATAAAAAAAATAAAACATACACATGAGAACAATATTTAATATGTTTTGGCCAACTCCATGCCTATATCAACGGGCAACACCAACCAAAAATCCACTATTAATGATATGGATTACAATCACACTCACAACACTCACAACTCATCAACATAAATAAAACCTCTCACAAACTCACAAATTTTGCACACACAAACTCACAATCCTAAAACCCCAATATACCCAATAACTCTTTCACACTCATAAAACAAACAAACTCTCAACACAACAATAAGTAATATTTTAACCCAAAAAATTTACCAAATTACTCTTCGAAGAAACCCACTCATGTTCGTCTAGGAGTTTTCTCCTCTCCCCATATGGGAGTAACCTTAGACAAAAGTTGCCTATCTCTAAATAATAATGCCTATTTATATGACTCCATACATTTTCCTTCATGGACAAAGAACATCCAATTACTTATTGAATAATGAATACCTTTTCCTTTCATATTAAGGAGAATATTTGTCTTCCACACTAAGTAAACTCATTGCCTTTCACACTAAGGAAAAACGTTTCCTTTCATTTCACGCCAAGGAAACCTAAACTAAATAAATTTAGGAATTTGAGGCAATTTCTAACATATAATTTCACCTAGAAATTGATAGCCACTATGGAGCTTGATACTATGTGGTTATGTTGATCAATTCATTTGAGAAATGCATAGATTACCATTTGAAATTCTCTATCAATCTCAATGCTCACAACAAAACCTTGCTTATGATATTTGCGAGTGAATGTTAGAGTTTCAGGTACAACTTTGATTTTCATTCCAATAGGAACATTCTCCAAATGTGCTCTGTAAATAGTATTATCATCGTTTCCAACATTTGTCACAACCCTACTAAAGTTCTCTGCCACTGGATATCTGGTTTTGTTAGAGAATATGGCCATGAAAGTGGGGTAGTGTAGATCATTAATAGGCTTTTGGCTGTAGCTCCCTTGAGTTCGTTTAATGACAAGACATATTTGGCTTTTAGTGTATCCCAGGCCACACAAAAATTCAATAAAATCTTGAAAAACCGTGTCATATGAGTAAACTACAAGTAATATGTGTGCAGTAATATGAGTAATATGAGTAAACTACAAGTATAATATACTAGGCTAAGCCCAATGGGCTAATCTAGTCTAAGCTATACACTAACATCCCCCCTCAAACTCGAGGTGGCAAGGAGGAAACCAACTGGAGTTTGGATATAAGATCTCGAAGATGACCAGGCGGGTGAGTCTTGGTGAAGATATCAGTAGGCTGGTTAGCAAAGGAGATGGAGAACAACTTGAGATTGCCTTTCTTGAGACGTTGGCGAGTGATGTGGCAGTTGATCTCAATGTGCATGGTGCGTTCATGGAAGACATCATTATGAGCAATGTTGATAGCAACGTTTATAGCATTATTATTCTATGTAAATAATAATGTACAATAAAGGAGTGGCAATGGGCTGTGGAGCATCCATGTCAGCCAAGAGCCAGCCAAGCCAGATAAGCTCGCAGGTGGTTTCGGCAAAGGCACGATACTCAGCCTTAGTACTGGAACGAGAAACGACATCCTGCTTCTTACTACGCCACGAGACAAGAGAAGTACCCAACAGGAAACAGTAACATGTGATAGAGCATCGATCTGTCGGATCACCTGCCCAGTCCGCATCTGAATAAGCATAAAGTGTGCCCTTGACATATCGGAGAATCCGAAGAAAGGTAGCATAGTGGACAGAACGAGGGGCATCCATGAACTTACTGACCATACCCACAACATGCGAAATATTCAGACAAGTAACAGTGAGATAGATCAGACTACCAACTAACTGACGATAGTGAGTAGCATCGGATATAGGTTCACCATCTAAGGGTGTGAGCTTTGCATTGTATTCCAAGGTAGTGGAAACAGTCTTGTTGTCGGTGATACTGGCTTTGGAGAGAAGATCAGAAGTATATTTAGCTTGGGAAAGATAGTAGCCACCAGAGGATGAGGTAACCTCAAGCCCAAGAAAATAGTTGAGAGTGCCCAAATCTTTCATCTCAAAATGTTGACTAAGTACTGAAGAGAGCAAATGCCTGCAGAATCATCTCCAGTAATAATCATATCATTAACATAAAGAAGAATAAGAGTGATACCAGCAGAGGATCTTCGGACAAAGAGAGCAGTGTCATGAGGACTTGAAGTGAAACCTTGCTGAGCAACAATTGAGCTAAACTTTTCAAACCAAGCTTGAGGAGCCTGCTTGAGGCCATAAAAAGCATGGCAAAGACGACAAACTTGACTGCCTGAGCGTGGATAGCCAGGGGGTGACTGCATGTACACTTCTTCTTAGAGGTCTCTATTGAGGAAAACATTCTTCACATCCATTTGATAAAGAGGCCAATGGCGAACAGCAGCCACAACAATAAGACATCTGACAGATGTAAGGTGAGCAACATAAGCAAATGTTTCCTCATAGTTAATGTCATACTTCTAAGTAAAGCCCTTGGCAACTAGGTGAGCCTTGTACCGTTCAACAGATCCATCAGCCTTAGTCTTGATCTTGTAAACCCACTTACAACCTACTACAGACTGACCAGAAGGCAAATCAACCATATCCCAAGTGTGATTCTTATGAAGAGCATCTAGTTCTTCGTTCATAGCTTACTGCCAAAGAGGGTCAGTATGGGCCTCATGATAAGTGTAAGGTTCATAGAGGGTGGCAAGAGCAAAAGAGCAGTGATAATTAGTGAAATAAGGGAGAGGAATGCTTACTCGAGTGGAACGACGAAGTTCAAGACCAACAGAAGACTCAGGAGAGAGTGGTGCTATATGATCCAAGATAGGCGGGTCATATGCCGGGAACAAAACCGAAGATGAGTCTTTTGGAGAGGCAGCCGATGTTGAAGAATCCTCCACAAGTTCAGGATAGAGAGTGAGGAAAAGATCAGTAAAAATGGAAGACTTTGAGGAATAGGACGCAGGAAACTGTTGAAGACTAGTGAAATGACGATGTTCCCAAACCAAGGAAACAAGAGAGATGAGCACAAGGCTGGAGCTTTGTTTGTTCATGAAGAGGAAGAGTGACAAAGCAAGCACAACCAAAAACCCGAAGAGAGGAGTAGTCAGGAGTTTGACCATAGAGAAGCTCGAATGGAGATTGTTTTGTGTACTTGGTGAAGAAATACGATTAATGGTGTACACAACAGTGTGGCCTCACCCCAAAAGCGCTCAGAAAGAGAGGCAGAAATGAGAAGGGTGCAGACAACATCAGGAATATGACGATGTTTTCGTTTTGCATGACCATTTTGTTAAGAGGTGTAAGGACAAGACCGCTAAGGAAGGGTACCATAACTGTCTAAAAAGGATAGGAAAGATTTATCATTATATTCTTGAGCATTATTTGATTGAAAGACTTTGACGGTGCGATTGAACTGTGTTTCAATCATTTTATGAAATGTTTGGTAAATAGACGCAAGTTCAGTCCTGTGGTGAAGCAGATAAATCCAAGTATATCGAGAAAAATCATCCATAAATATGACAAAATATCTAGATCCCCCCTCAGTGGGAACAGGTGCTGGACCCCAAATACCAGAATGTATAAGATCAAAGGTGCAGAAGAAAAGGAGTCACTATTATTAAAGGACAATTTTGTTTGTTTGCTAAAATGACAGGAAGTACAATCAAAATTTTGAAACTGAACTGAACCTAAATGACCTTGAGAAACTAACAACTGAAGACGAGATAAAGATGGATGACCAAGACGAGCATGCCATAGATCAGGTGAGAGGGTGGCAGTGGTAGCAGTTGTAGAAACAACTTGTGAAGGAATCCTCAAGTCATGAACCTTAAACATGTGACCAACCTTACGGCTTGTCCCAAGCACTTGACCCATTTGGGGATCCTGCACATCTACACCATGATTAGTAAATAGAAGATCTATGTCTAATCACAAAGTTGACCAACAGAAAGTAAATTGAGGAATAACTTTGGGATATGAAATATGTCACTAAGGGATAAACAAGGAAAAGAGATTGTTCCTTTATGACTAACAGGTGTAGGAGTTCCATCAGCAATGTAAATGGTGATTGGATGTTCTAAGGGTGCCTTATCAGAAAATTGGGATTCATCAGGAGTCATATGGTTACAACATGCAGTATCAAAAAACCAAGGTTGTTTACCTGAGGTGACAAAAAGGGTAGTGGAAGTGCAGGATAAAACCTGTTGAACTACTGCCTCAATATCAATCGTAGTAAGTGAGGAAGCCAAAGATGGACCTGTAGGGACTGATGAATCTGAAGGACATACAGTAGCTACCCGCGGAAGAGAAGCTTTATTTTGCTCTTGCATAAATTTCTGCAATTTGTGACAAACTGAGATGTCAAGACCTTGGGCACGACAAAACTCACAGCGAGTACCTTTGGAAGACTGAGAGGTAGAACGCGCAGAGTTTATTTGTGGAGGAGCAGTGAATGTAGCAATGGGAGGCTGTGGATATGGTGTAGCCAATACATGATCAGATGATGACATGTGACGAGTAGGCCGACGGTTCTCCTTAGAAATGAGCTCTTTGACTACAGCATCAAGAGAAGGAGAAAGAGACTGGCTAAGCAGAGAAGCCCTAGTAGTCTCAAAATCCTCACGTAAACTCATCATGAAGTGCATAAATTTACGGCGATCCCAATATTTGACAAAGAGCTCAATGTTCTTAGAACACACTAGTGGAGGATCTGCAGCAGAGAGTTTTTCCCACATATTAGAAGTCTGGGAATAAAAATCAGAAATAGATTAACCTGTCTCTTGGCGCATTTGATAAAGCTTTGATTCAATGTGGAACTCTAGGTTTGAATCATTAGTACAATTATAGCGATCGGCCAAAAATTTCCAAGCAGCCTCAACAGTCTCAAGACGAGGAAGAAGATTATGAATGGAGGGAATAGAGGTATTGATAAACCAAGACAAGATCTTACTCTGAATACTCTCCCATTCCTCTAGGCGTTCTTCATAATCATCCTTTGTAACAGCAATCTTGGAGGCATCTTCAGCAGCTGTGGCTTTGGACTAAGGGTTTGGTACTGGCTTAGGAATTGAACTAGTCACATATCTCCATAGTTTACGACCCTTAAGAAAGACAGTCATATTCTGAGACTATGCATGATAGCTAGTAGGACCATCCAACATAATGGTGATAGGACGAATGATATCTCATTCATTTTGTTGAGCCATAATGAAGAAAATGACCAAAAAGTGGGATTTAGAGACCTCAAATGAAGAAACAGAGCCCAAAATCGGAATCTACGTGAAAAACTGAGCAAGAAAGGCCCATTTGAAAAATTTTGACCTCAGTCAACGGCGGCAGTCAATGTCAACGGATGTTGACGACACAGGGATGATGTGTGCTGACGTCACTAGGGCTGACGTGGCAATGAATAGAGCGTGGGGTACGTGAGAGTGTGTGAGGGTGCGTGAAGGTGCATGAGAGTGCGTGAAGGCGAGTGAGAGCACGTGAAGGCGTGTGAGATTGGGTGGTGGTGCGTGTAGGCGCGTGTTAATGCGAGACCGAACCTTCTGGTGGCACGTGGGAGCTCGTGCAATTCCGGATGGAGTTGATTCGGGTTGGGTTTTCTCAGAATTGTGCAATCTATCAATCTGTGCTCTCAGTTTGGCAGGGTGATGGACAAAAGACTAGATCCAAGAGTTTTTGGTGCTGTGGGTCTGACGGCAGTAACTTGCTTCTGATAGTGGGCACTAAACGAAGGCAAGGGTAGCGGAAAGACACCGGAGAAGACGATAGGTGCCAGAAAGTCAAAGCATTGGCTCTGATACCATGTTAAGAATATAAAGTGAGAGAGAAATACTGAATAGTCTGTATATTCTATGTAAATAATAATATATAATAGAGAACTTTTTATAGGTTAGGTATGTGTACAGTACAAGTAATATGAGTGACTATAAGTACAGTATACTGAGCTAAGCCCAATGGGCTAATCTAGTATAATCTATACACTAATAGATGAGTCCAGGATCCATGGCTTGGTTTGGATTGATATGTCCAGCCCCAAATTGTAGAGGTGTCCCAGAAAGACCTGTCCATTGGTCTTTCAAAATTGTGCCAGTATTATCTTTGGCATAGGCTATGGTCATTATAGCTGATTGGATAGCTGCTGGGCCCCATTCAGGGTGGAGTGTTTTCAGCAAAGCTCCAACGCCAGCAACATGAGGTTCCGACATTGATGTGCCCGACATTATTGCATAACCTGAAGCCAAATCATATTTGCCAACTTGCATGTATGGTATGATGGGTTCGGTCATTCTAAAGAGAACAAGGTCACTTGAGGTGCAGACTCTGTACCCAACCTTGTCAAGACAAACCTCATGCTTTTCAACTTTGGGTTTCTCACCCTTGTCACATACTCTTTAATCAAATATCCTGAAGCAATTGGTAAAATAAGGCTTGGAGTGGAGAACCTATCTGGATGTAAAGTAAATGATTCATTGTTAACGATGATAGCAGCATTAGCACCTACCCTCTCGAGCTCCCTAAGTTGATCAATAGCATAAATCTCAGCACTATAATCACAGAAGACTACCTTCTTAACAACCTTTTCTCTATCCAATGCTGCGTAGTTGCACATTGCTTTGTTCAAGTTGGCTTTGCCGTAGTACAAAGGTAAATCAGTAATGAAAACAATTTCTGGAAAGTATGATGTACCTTCAAAGGAAACCCCATTTTCTAGAGTCACTGCTGCTTGGAAACTTCGGTCAACTGTACCAGCCCCTACTATTGTGATCCAAGGTGCTCCATTGTGTACTATTTTGAAACCTCGGTCATTTCCAGCAGAACAGACAGCAAATATTCCTTTCTCAATTGCAGAAAGAGAAGCAATGGCAATGGTATCCTCGAAATAAGGTGGCTGATCAGTGCCAAGGTACAAAGACATGATGTCAACCCCATCAAGAATAGCTTGTTCCATGCCAGCAAGCAGATCAGTTGCAAAATTCGATTTTGTTGTTGTTGGCCAACTAACCTTGTACATGGCAAGATGTGCAGTAAGAGCCACCCCTCTAGCTGTGCCTCTTGCATATCCAAAGTGACATACACCAGGTACATAGTTACCCATTGCTGTGGATGATGTGTGTGTACCATGACCCATGAAATCTCTTACAGAATTAAAGTCTTGTTCCTTGGATATTTGAACACCTGCAGCTTGAAGTCCTTCCTAAACGTTCACGCCCCAATGAGCTTCCAATTGCATGCTAAAGGACTAAATGTTGTGCCATTCTCACTCTTTCCCTTCCATCTTTGTGGCATTGGGGACATACCCTCATCATTAAAACTCTCACTCTCTGGCCAAATTCCTATATCAAGAATGCCAATAATCACACCTGCTTCATATGATGCAGCAGGCCATATGCCAAAGCTTTGTTGTAGCCCAAGAAACTTAGGAGTGTAGGTTGTAAACAACTTGCCAAAGGACTTCGGGTATGTGGCAATGTGAAATGGAGATTTCTCAATCTCAGAGAGCTGAGAGGGTGTGAGCCTTACACTGAAGCCATGCATGACATGGTTGTATGACTATGAGTACAACAATAGTTCTTTGTTATCAGCAAGAGATGACAATAATGAATTTAGGATGGAACGATGCCATGATTCATGGGTTAAGAAAGACTTAGGCATGTCAGAATGGTCCATATGAATGATGTATGTCTTGTATTCTTCAAATTCAGACACTACATTGACAAAAGCATGCAGAAATAATTGCAGCGGGAGTAGTGCACGCTTTGAAATCAGATGGGAGAAACTCATCTTCATGGTTATTGTAGTGATGGGCTAGCTATTGCCATAGGAAACAATGAGAATTGGAATGTATTTAATACCATAGGAAAGAAATGGTCTGTGCTTAAAATATTCCTTGGTTAATTTCAAAACTATCCGTTGAGTAAGTGAAAGGCTACTTGAATCAAGTCAGAGCCGGCGAAGCAAGCCGATCCAACGAATTGATGGAAATTTCTATTCTATAAAATTTTAAGCAATGAAAGGTAAAGTTTCTGTAAAAATTTGTGGCAATGGAGCTCGTTGCAGTCAGGATTATTGGATTGGCTTCATTTAGGGTCCGTTTGGCTAGAGGGGTGGAAAAGTGGGAGTATAGAAAATTGTGGGATGATAGAAACATGGGAGGATAGAAAATATTTTATTTTCTGTTATTTTTATTTGGTAGGGAGTGGAAAAGTGGAGGGATGGAAAAAATGAGTTTGAATAAATTTACTCATATACCCTTGTTAAAGAATGATGCCAAATTATATAAAAAAAAAGTGACAAATAACCACACAAAAAAGAGCAATCACCCAAAAGTTTTTATAAAAATAAAAAACATGTTCCAAAAAAAATCACATCTAGTAAAAATAAAAATAAACTATCACGCCCAAGCCCTAAAAAATCAAGAGGAAAAAAAAAAGTGACAACTGGCAACGTGATTGCCCAAAAAAAAAAAAGCAAAAAGAGGGGCAACGTTGCTGCCCAGGGATGCCTTTTTTAGTGACGACAAAGGAACCTATATTCAACAATACACACAATATAAACCTTAAACTAGGTTAAGTGCCATCCTCATTAGTATAATTGACACGAGTTATGAAATCTTGTTAATCATTTTTGATAAGGGTAATTCTGTGGTTTTGATAAAGTCGTCCATGTTAGGTGGAAGCGACGGTCCTAATGAACTTGTTAGCCTCGCTTAAACATTCACAACCTAAACAACAGAGCGAAAGTCGACGGCTCCACCTCAAAGTTGACGGTTGCATCCTGAAGAAAACAACCATCTGAATAAGACGACTAGAATGTGTTGACGGGATATGAAGCTGACAAGGAGAAGCTGAAGAGGACAAGCGAGCCTTTGACGGGGCTGACGTGGCTTGGCCTCCACGCATAAGTATATAAGGAAATCAAGAGAGTCCTATAAGGAAAAGATCTCGTAAGATATGCGAATTAAAGAAGATCTCTCCCACAAGGAAAGAACTTCTAAACCAAGGAATGAATATCAACCCCATGCTACTATAAAAACCCTAAGACCCTCACAAACCAAGATACGCATAATTCCCTTAGCTCTGACACTCTAGAGTATGAAAAGTTCTCTAACTTGACCTTCGGATGGTTTTTGGCCGATACCACATCGATACTCTTTGCAAGGTCTTCTTGTTTCGTGTTGTGCAGGTGTTGTCTCGAGCACGTGAGGACCGTGTGACTTACTGACGATTTTCAGCATCATTAGTTGGCGCCATTTATGGGAAATGCCATTTGTAAGCCATACTATCGCTTCCTGGACAAAGAGTTGCATGGTATTTACTCACTCGATGGCAACCACCAACAATGCTCAAGGAGACGAACCACACACGATCACCCTCGAGAGACAGGTTCAGACTCTCACTGTTGCCATGGAGTGCCTCACCAAGCAAAACCATGATCTAGAAGAGCAGTTACGCCAAAAGAACGCAGGCATTAACACACAGGAGGAAAACCAAGAAGGCACCAGCGCTGAGAGAAGGAACCAAGAAGGGCCGAAGGGTAGCAACGCCCCAAGCAGGCCAGAACGACAAGACACGAGCCGACCATCCGTCACAAAAATGGTTCCACCTCACATAGTCGTCGAGATGTAAATGATGAAGGAACGGATGGACTTTATGATGAACGCCCTTAGAGGACGGGTGTCCAACGACCTCGATGACTTGGTCCATCGAACTGATTCGCCATTCACTGCATCCGTCACTTCGTTCCCCCTTCCACCAAAGTTCCGTATGCCGCAGGTGGAAAGCTATGACAGATCTAAGAACCCCTTAGATCACTAAAGTCCTTCAATACTCTAATGCACCTGCAAGGAGTGGCAAACGAGATCATGTGCAGGGCCTTCCCCACCATGCTAAAGGGTCCCTCAAGGATTTGGTTTAGCAAGCTAATGCCCAACTCCATTGGTACCTTTAAGGAGTTAAGCACTCAATTTGCTTCATACTTTATCGGGGGGCACAGGTATAAGAAGTCTACTACATGCTTGATGAGCATTAAGCAACAAGAGGATGAGACGATGAGGTCTTACATAGCCCGCTTTAACAAAGAGGCACTCTCAATTGATGAAGCTGACGACAAGATACTTGTAGTCGCATTCATGAATGGGCTACGGAAGGGTAAGTTCCTATTTTCTCTATATAAGAACGACCCAAAGACTATGTTAGACGTACTTTACAGGGCAACTAAGTACATGAACGCAAAAGACGCACTTCTAGCCCGAGAAAAGAAGCCCAATAAGAGGGAAAGACAGGAAGACATATGGCAGGATAGGGGGTGGAAGATGGCTAGGACCAGAGAACGGTGGGAGGACAGGCACCCTAAGCCCCTCGCGGGGAAGTTCACGAACTTCACCCCACTAACTACCTCAATCGTCTAAGTCTTGATGCAAATTAAAGACGAATGAGCTCTGACATTTCCCGACAAGCTAAAGGGAGATCCTAACAAGAGGTCTGGAGACAAGTACTGCCGTTTCCACCGTGACCACGGTCATGACACGGCCAACTACTACGACTTGAAGCAACAAATAGAAGCTCTCATCAGACAAAGAAAGTTTCAGAAGTTCACCAGTAAGGAAAGAACGGATCCACTGCAAAAGCAGGTTCCCCTACAGGAGAATGAGCATCCAAGGCCGCCCATAGGAGATATAAAAATGATTATAGGAGGCGATGTGGCCTCTGGATCGTCCAAAAAGGCCCGTAAGACATACCTCAGGATGGTTCAAAATGTCCAGCTAACAAGCTTCGTCCCCAAGATGGCACGAATCGACAACCCCGTCATCGAATTCTCAAAAGAAGATGCTCAATGTCTCCACCACCCACACGATGATGCACTCGTCGTTAGCATTCGGGTAGGGGACTACAACACACAGCGGGTCCTGGTTGATAATGGCAGCTCAACTGACATCCTTTACTACCTGGCATTCCAGCAGATGAGGATTGAAAGAGAGCAACTGGTTCTAATGAACGCTTCGCTCGTTGGTTTTGGAGGAACATGGGTATTCCCCCTTGGTGCAGTCACATTGTCCATAACGGTTGGCGACTACCCCTAGCAGATCACTAAGGACGTAACATTCATTGTGGTCAACTGCTCATCTGCTTACAACGCCATCATAGGATGATGCCATTTAATGATCAAATTCCCTACCAATTATGGAGTAGAAGAACTGCGTGGAGATCAAGTGGCTGCACGCAAGTGCTACATAGCTATGTTGGAGATGGACGAACATCTCCAGTCCATGAACATAAAAGAACACCGGACTGTGGCGAAGCCCGTTGAAAAACTTGAAGAGATACTTCTTGATGATTCTCGACCAGAACAAAAACTAGGGTCGACACCCTTGCCAGTTTGCCAGTCCACCAAGCGCTTACGACTTTTCTCTAGGAGAATCAAGATGTCTTCGCCTGGAGTCATGAAGACATGCCTGGGATTGATCCCTTAGTCATGGTGCACAGGTTAAACGCGTCGCCTAATTTTTCACCTATTCGTCAGAAGAAAAGAGTGTTTGCCCAAGAACGAGCCTAAGCTATAGCAGAAGAAGTTTGCAAGTTGCAAGAGGCAGACTTCATTAGAGAAGTTTACTACCCTGACTGGTTGGCCAACGTAGTGATGGTTAAGAAAGCCAACGAAAAGTAGAGGATGTGCATGGACTTCACGGATCTAAACAAAGCATGCCCCAAGGATAGTTACCCCCTCCCACAGGTTGACATCCTAGTAGACTCTACAGCTCGACACCAGTTGCTGAGCTTCATGGATGCCTTCTCTGGCTACAACCAGATCAAGCTAAACGAAGCAAATCAAGAGAAGACTTCGTTCGTCACCAGCCAAGGCCTCTTCTGCTACAAAGTAATGCTATTCGGCCTCAAGAACGCGAGCGCAACGTATCAAAGGCTCATGAACAAAATGTTTGTACATCAGATTAGAAGAAATGTCCAAGTCTATATTGACGACATGTTGGTAAAAAGCCGAAGGGAGGACGATCATCTGGACAACCTGCAGGAAACCTTCAATACCCTTCACTCTTACAACAAGAAGCTTAATCCAAGCAAGTGCGCATTTAGAGTAATGACTGGGAAGTTCCTAGGGTTCATGGTGTCCCAGAGGGGCATGGAAGTCAATCCTGACAAAATCCGGGCCATAATGGAGATGGCGCTACCAAAGAATGTGAAGGAGGTGCAAAGCCTCAACAGCAACGTGGCTGCGCTAAATAGGTTTGTATAGAGGGCAATAGACAAGTGCCTACCTTTCTTTCGAACGTTGAAGAAATCTTTCGAATGGATGGCAGAATGTCAGCAAGCATTTAAAGACTTGAAGGCCTATCTCTTGTCCCCTCCGTTGCTAAGTCCCTTTCAACTTGGGGAAGAATTGTTCCTCTACTTGGCAGTGTCCCTAGCTGCAATCAGCACGACCTTAGTCAAGGAAGAAGACAAGGTACAAAAGCCCGTGTACTACACAAGTCGAGCACTTCGAGATGCAAAGGAAAGATAC
Organism: Quercus ilex subsp. ballota; assembly: GCA_032727855.1. NCBI lineage: Eukaryota > Viridiplantae > Streptophyta > Magnoliopsida > Fagales > Fagaceae > Quercus > Quercus ilex. Next base: position 51,003,718 of record CM064909.1, on the reverse strand, counting down.
CCACTGATGGAGAAGCTTGCCTTCACTTTGGTTATTGTGGCCCGTAGGTTGAAGCCATACTTCTAGGCCCATACTATCGTCATCCTGACTAACAAACCTCTACGACAAGTAATGAGTAGTCTCGAAGCTGCCAAACGGATGGCGTTATGGGCGATAGAACTAAGAGAGTTTGACGTACAATACCACCTGTGCACTGCCATAAAGGGACAAGTAGTCACCGATTCATTGCAGAATTCACCAACGTGAAAGACAAAGAGGCAGAAGAACTTCCTCACTGGACCATTCATGCGGATGGGTCGTCTAATAAGCACGCAAGCGGAATCGGTGTAGTGCTTTGCTCCCTATAGGGAGACGAGATTGAATGCATGGTTTGACTTGACTTCCCTACAACAAATAATGAGGCAGAGTATGAAGCCTTAGTAGCAGGAGTAGACCTCGTCAAAGCTACAAGAGCAACAAGTGTAGTCATATACTACAATTCTCAGGTAGTCACCAGTCAGGTAAATGGCGACTAAGAATGCAAAGGGGAAAGAATGAAGAAGTATCTAGTTCAAGTGCGGAAATGAGTCAACGAACTGCAAGCCAAGTTCTTCCAAATCCCGAGAGAAAAGGATAAGCAAGTTGATCGCCTTGCCAAAGTCACGTCAGCCAAATATATGCTTATCCCTGGTAAAGTACCGTCCTTTGTTCAGCTCTCACCCTTGATAGATGACGTCGACGTAAAGGAAGTGAACTCAGAAATCAATTGGACTACACCAATAGCTTCCTATTTGAGAAACGGCACATTACCCGATGGTAAGGAGGCTACAAGAAAGCTGAAGGTTCAAGTGGCATGGTTCGTCTTGATAAAGGACATCGTGTACAAGAGGGACTTCTCTTGACCGTGCCTAAGATACTTAAGCCTGGATGAGGCGGACTACGTCATGATAGAAATCTATGAAGGTATCTATGAAAATCACTCAGGGTCACAATCACTAGTGCACAAACTGATCCGGGCTAGATACTACTAGCTTACTATGCAAAAGGATGCTGAGACTTATGTTAAGACATGCGACAAATGTTAGAGGTTCAGTAACGTCATCAGACAGCCAACGGAGGAGCTCACCCCCATGACGGCCCCATGGCCTTTTACCCAATGGGGTCTGGACATCATGGGCCCATTCCTAATAGCGATGAGACAGCTGAAGTTCCTAATAGTTGCCATAGACTATTTCACTAAGTGGATCGAAGCTGAATCCATGGCTACTATCACAGAGAAGAACGTATGAAACTTTTTCTGGAGGAACATTATCTACAGATATGGAATCCCTAGAGTCTTAGTCTCAGACAATGGGAAGCAGTTCGACAATGACTCGTTCAGGGATTTTTGCTTACAGTTGGGGATCAAAAACCACTACTCCTCCCCAACTCACCCTCAAGCCAACGGGTAGTTTAAGGTCATAAATCGATCATTGCTTAAAATCATCAAGACTCGGCTTGAGGGGGCAAAAGGTATATGGCAAGAGGAGCTGTTAAGCGTACTATGGACATATAGGACGACAGCAAGGACACCTACTGGGGAAACACCATTTCAATTAGCATATGGAAGCAAGGCAGTCATCCCATCAGAGGTTAGACTCATGTGCTACAGGGTGGGTAATCATGATGAAAGAAAGAACGATGAGGCTATGCGTGTACAGCTTGATCTACTACACGAATTCAGGGCGACACTGAACAGAGGCTCGCATGATACCAGGACCTCATGGCTAAGCACTACAACTCCTGAGTCAAACATAGAGACTTTAAAGTTGGAGACCTTGTCTTGAGGAAGGTAATGGGAGCCGTCAGAGACTCCACCCAAGGAAATCTCGGCCTTAACTGGGAGGGACCCTACAGGATCACGTCATGGCAGAGGAAAGACACCTATCACCTAGAAGCGCTAAACAGATAGAAGTTACACCATCCATGGAACACCGAGCATCTCTGAAAATATTACCAGTAAATGATAGCATGAAAAGCAACACTCCTCATTTTCTGAGTTACTTTAGTTAATTTTTGCTACAGTACTTTTTAAGCCCAAAGGGCAGGTCTTTTTTTTTAAAGAACAATTTTTCTATATGCATTTATCATAATAAGAGGAGTTTATTCCGATATGACTGGCATATTTATCTGTTTCTACATGTTTATTCTACGTGTTTATTAAGTCCACAAGTGGACGAATTCATCTTATGAGGATGCCTTAAACTTATTAAGTCCATAAGTGGATGAGTTCATTATTAGGTCCACAAGTGGACAAATTCATCCTATGAGGATGCCTTAAAATTATTAAGTCCAAATGGACAAGTTCATTATTAGGTCCACAAGTGGACGAGTTCATCCTATGAGGATACCTTAAATTTATTAAGTCCACAAGTGGACGAGTTCGTCCTATAAGGATGCCTTAAAATTATTAAGTCCACAAGTGGACGAGTTCATTATTAGGTCCACAAGTGGACGAGTTTATCCTATGAGGATTCCTTAAACTTATTAAGTCCATTAATGGACAAGTTCATTATTAGGTCCACAAGTGGATGAGCTCATCAAATGAGGAAGCCTTAAAATTAACGTCCTTAAATCGACGAACTCATTACTAAGTCCCTAAGAGGACGAATTCACTGTCAAGTCTTTAAGTGGATGTATTAAAATTAATAAAATCCCCTAAAGTGAACGAGCTCATTACTAAGTCCATAAGTAGACGAGTTCAGTGTTAAAATCTTTAAGTGGGTGTATTAAAATTACCAAGTCTATAAGTGGACGAGTTCATTAAAGCGGACGGCTTCTACCAAAAATGGATGGATGTACACATCAAAACACAAAGACCAACACATGCTGAAAAGCGACGGATGTAAAAAAAGTATACCATACATAAAATAAGGTCTTTACAAAAAGGGCCCAAAAACAAAGGGGCATTTAACATTGTCTAAAAATTAGACTAAATATAATAAGATTATCATTCAAAAAATAAAAAAGCTAAGTCAAAGAGGCAGGGACGTCCTCGGGGCTCTCGTCATTCTTATCTTGAACGTCCTAAGCAGAAGGATTCTCAACATTCAGAGGCTCAGTGGACGAGACTAGAAGGGTGACGGGAGGATCCGCAGCAGGTTGAGTGAGGATGACGCTATCATCTTTTGGATTAGGCTTTGACTTAGTGGAGTCGACGGTTTCCTCCATTATAGTGTCGCTAGCAGGAGTTGACGGCAAGGGGTCGTCCATGGTGATCTTGGATAAATCCAAGTCTGGGTAGGAGGACTTGACCTGTTTAATGCAATCCTCAAATCCGTCACCATAGTAGACGACGCAAGAATCAATGAAAGGCTACAAAGCCTTAAACTCTCTCACGGTGTCAGCCCTAGCCGTTTCCACCTGCCCAAGAAGGGCTGCCAGCTCCTTCTCTACCATCGCCTTCTACTCCTATTCCTTTTCCCTTTTCGCACCATCTTCCTTCAGCTTCTCCGTCAGCTCCTTCACCTCTTTGTTTAGAGTGCGCAGGGCCTCTTTGTACTGCTCCTGCTCGTTGGTCAAGATCTCGTTGCACTTGCGAAAACGGGCAATCACCCCTTCTTGGGCAACACTCCTGTCCTGCAGCGCCTTTATACGAACTAGCCCCTACAAAGCAGAACAACCGTCAGCCATTGAGTAATAAATAACTTAAGAAAAAAAGAAAGGAAGAAACATACTCGAGCAAGGTCAAAGAGACCTAACGCCCCCAGCTCCTCCGTCATTTCCTCAGCACAAGGGTCCACGTCCTTATCCTTAATGATTGACTCAACCATCTCAAGGGCGTAGTCCTTGTGAGTGAGAAGACAACGGTCAGGTCCCTGAGAAACGAGGCCTGATGTCGTCATTAATCCCTTGCCTGCCCCATGGCTCGGCTTGGGAGGCAACGGCTTCTTTGGGAGCTTATCATCGGGGGTGACGGATGCTTTCTTAGGAGGACGGTCGTCCTTCCCATCTGCCTTCCTCTTAGGCGCCCCCTTACTGATGACCTTAGGGGTTGACGAGGACCCCCCCTCCTTCCCTTTCATCTTTTTTTCATCTTTCTTCCTTCGCGTAGCAATTGCTCTCACCTGAGCCCTTTGCCTGGCTATCTCCATTTTTGCAAAATACAAATGACGAGTATTAGACCAAGCGACAACAAAAACGAATACAAAAACAACAGAAGAAAATAAGTTACTTACGTTGGCGGGAATAAGTGTTTAATCTACAAGCTGCAGGCGTCAGCTCTAGACCACTACAATACGTGTGCAACTTATCAAGGGTGATCAAATCCCTACACTTCTGTTGCTTAAACGGGATTTCAAGAACCCGACGAATGAGAGCCTCTTGCTCGTCAGTTATGATTGGACAAACACTGGCTGAAAAAAGAAAACAACGATATTAAAACACTTGACGAATAAATGAAAAAGTAAAAACAAAAGCTGATGATGCTAAACCTGAATCTTTGACAATGCCTGAAGTATTGTCAAAACCATGGGGCATTGTATCCCACTCTTTTGGACAGCATACCCAATCTGTCCCCTTAACAAAGAAGTATTTGCCCTTCCAATTCCTGTTAGAGTTGGGCATGTTTGACACGAGCCTTAACGCTTTTTTCCGTGCAGCAATATGGTATATTCCTTAGGACGAGACGATGTGCTGGGGTCTATAGTAATAAAAGAACTCATCCAGCGAAAGCTGACGATTCCCACCGCTTAGATGACCCCACAAAATTTCAGCTCCTATAAAAATCCTCCAAGCATTTGGAGCAATCTTGCTGATGGATAATCCAAGAAAATTAGCCAATTGATGGTGCAACACCATCAGTGGCAACCTTAGTCCCGCTGCGAACATAGCGTCGTACATACCGACATCTGCAGTCTTCCCTGAGTAGCACTTCTCAAACTTCCTAAGGAGACGGATAGGGATATGGTCAGGGATCTGGTAATGATCCCTCAAATTATTAAATATATTGACTGTCATCTTCGGCAAGAAATCATTGACGATCCACATTTGAGAAAGGATAAACGGACGGCCATGCCCATTCCCAAGGCTTCCTGAACTTCCAACTTTGAGGGTTTTCTTGTCAGTGTCACTCTCGCCTCCGTCATCCTCCTCTCCCTCATCACCTTCAACCTTCCCCTCGTCACCTTCAACCTCTCCCTCATCTATCTCCTCTTCCTCATCTCCCTCTCCAACACAACTCTCCACTTCCTCATCAGGATAATGGGCTGACGTTTCCCTCTCTGACGACCAGGAAAGGCCTTCATCGGGCTCATGGCCTGTCTGGAAGACCTCATTGTAGCCCGCTCCCTCACAAACTAACGACTGCTCATTAGTCGCTTTTTTAGACATCTATTTACCTACAAGCGACAGAGGTATTCTAAGTACCTAAGTTGACAGCCTCTCTATAAGAGGTAAACGATCAACTAGAAAAATAAAGATGAGAGATAGAATGAAGGAAAGAAAAAGGTAACTTACCAAGTAGAAGGTTCCTTGAAAGATGACGGTCTCAGCAAAGGAATGAAGGCAGCGTAGTAAGATGACGGGAACAGAGTTCTTGGAATAGCAAGCTCTCTCTCTGAAGATTAACGATGAAATGGGAGAAAATGGGGAAGGAACTGAAGTATATATAGGATGAAAAGTGCACGGAAGACAAAGCAACACCCTTGTCCAGAAACGGAGCCAATTCGCTCAAGACACGTGTCCAAGCAATTAATAAAGGCTGCTTGAGGAATCACCCATAAATACCTTTTTTTTTTTATAAATAAAATAATAAATAATAAAAAGGAGAGAGCTACGAATTGAACTCCATAACCCGTTGGCTAAAGCCAACGGGGCTATGGAGTAGGGGGCAGATGATAAAGGTAATTCTGTGGTTTTGATAAAGTCATCCATGTTCGGTGGAAGCGACGGTCCTAATGAACTCGTCGCCTCACTTAAATGTTCACGACCTAAACAACAGAGCGAAAGTATACAGCTCCACCTCAAAGCTAACGGCTGCACCCTAAAGACAACAACCATCTGAATAAGACGACTAGAATGTGTTGACAGGATATGAAGCTGACGAGGAGAAGCTGAAGAGGACAAGCGAGCCTTTGACGAGGCTGACGTGGCTTGGCCTCCACGCATAAGTATATAAGGAAATATCTTGTGCACCACGCTTAACCCTAATCAAGAGAGTCCTATAAGGAAAAGATCTCGTAAGATATGTGAATTAAAGAAGATCTCTCCCACAAGGAACGAATATCAACCCCATGCTATTATTAAAACCCCAAGATTCTCACAAACCAAGGTATGCATAATTCCCTCAGCTCTGGCACTCTAGAGTTGTGAAAAGTTCTCTAACTTGACCTTCAAATGGTTTTTGGCTGGTACCACATCAGTACTCTTTGCAAGGTCTTCTTGTTTCGTGTTCTGCAGGTGTTGTCTCAAGCACGTAAGGACCGTGTGACTTACTAACGATTTTCAGCTTCATCAATTTTTTTCTCAGAATGTTTACCTCACATTATTTGTCTGGCAAGGAGGATATTGGTGGCATTACCCGTATAATAAAAATATTTTTTATTATATTTAATAATCCATATCATAATAAAAATAAATGCAGGCATTTTATAACAAATGATAAATCAAACTTATTATTTTGACATTGAAAATAAACCTAATGTACCCTAAAATAAGTAGCATGTAAGAGTGGCAGCCAGTTTTTATAATACGGCCAAAATTTAAGTTCAATTTGTTAGATGTTGTATAATAGGTTCCCTAATTGAATCAAAACACATGATTGAATTGACCAATACAATACAAATAATGTTATATTTACTGCATAAAGAGATTATTGAGTTAGCTAGAAGACTAAACCCATAAGCACTTTATAAATTTAGTAGCTATATAACAACACTTTATAATATCTTTGGTTTAATTTTAATTTTGGTTAAGATAATATTGTAATGTTGTGACAAATTTTGATGATCAAGATAATTTCTTTAAAAGAATGAGAAATTAGAATAATAAATTTGAACCTTAGAAAGTTTAGTTTGCACATAATTAGAAAGAAAAAAAAAATGGATCACCTCAAAAAAAATTTATCAATCAAAGACATCCAATTGATATATTTGTAGAGATAGAGAGAAAGGAAATACTTGTAGATTTTTTTTTTATATATATACTTTTAGAGAGAACAAATTATTTATAGTATTTTTTTAAAAAAAAATTACATTGTAACATATTAATGAAACAAATATATTTAAATTTTAACACAATGTATCCAAAAATTTCACCAAATGTTTAATTAGCCACCAAGTGCCAAAATAACTATCATCAACACAATTGGAAAATATTTTCTAGGTTTTAAGTTCAAAATCCAAAATAAATTTGCAAATGGCAACTAGCTAAGTGTTGATGCCCATTTTTGCAAATCTGTACCCAAAGGCCCATAAGGAAGAAAGGCCAATGAGAAGCAAGGCCCAAAGACCCACCAAGAAGACCGAAGAGCAAAGAAAGAAGTGCAAGTGAAAGCCATCTGCTGCAAAATACAAATCTGCTGCAAAATACAAGTCTGCCGCAGAATGTAGCTTTACCGCAGAATATAATTCTCTAGCAGAATGGTTTTGGCAAATGAAGACACACGTCCCTATTCTTGGGCAGAAGGCTTTACTGCCGCAGAATACAGTTCTTCAGCAAAATACAGATCTGCCGCAGAATACAATTCTCTGGCAGGATGGCTTCGGCAGATGAAGATAAATTGGGCCCAATGCCCTTTTGATCCAGTCAACATTATTTGGCCCACAAAGGCCCAAATCCTTTTGTATAAAAAAGATAGGCCTGAAAACTGATATGAAGAAGAACGATGAAAAGAAACAAGAAGCAGCAGGAAATGCGTGAAGGAAGGAAAAGCTAAGCTAAAGGGAATGACAAACACAGCAGGAAACATGTGAAGAAATAAGACAGAGCCACGCAGTAGAACAAAACAAATCTGCTACGGCAGAAATGGCGTGGGAACGAAAGAAGACAAAAACAGAAGGGTTGGGGCACTACCAACCTGTACCCAGCCAATACAAGGGAGGTGGGCCCACGGTCAAAGAGATTCAGAGGGCGTGATTTGGTGGTGGGGGGAAAAGGGGGTCTATATTTGGTTTCCTGCCATAACTTCTTTTGGGAATATATCCTGCTGGGATGGTATCTTACCCAAAAGAAGTAATAAATGGTTGGGACCATCTGATGCATGCCATAGAGCTAGGTAGTGAGGTAGCCCAATCCTGATCTTTGAACCTAAAGGTAGAGGTATATGGCAGGAACAAACAAAAGAGAATTTTGTCGTGCAACAAACATGTTCTGAGCAGATGGCAATGGTCGGGGCAACCAATCGGTGAGTGGGTAATCTTGAAAGGATGCCCACAACAAACCAAAAACAGTTGGTGAAGCCCTAAGGGTAAAAGGGAGAAATCCCATTGAATCAGTTTGCTATAAAAGGAAGGTAACCACGGCAGAAAAAAGGGGAGGACGGAGGTAGAGGAAAAAACAGGGGAAAGAGTGAAAAATAGGGGAAGAAGAAAAACACCCAGGGAGACCGGATAGGAAAAGCACCATGGTAAGAGAGTAGTAAATACCTAGAGAGAGGAACCCAGAAAAAGAGAAAAGACCCAAGTGAGAAAAACAACTTACGGCAAGATAGTAGTTAGAAACTAAGAGTAAAAAAAGAACGGAGAGAAAGAAAGAAAGAAAGAAAGAAAATGAAGAGAGAAAACGTGGCAGGAATAGGGGCATGCATCAATAAGCCATCTTTTCCCTCTCTCTTAACAAACCCACTCTTTGAAGTCTCCAAAAGTAATAGCTGGTAGCCATTTAGGCCTATTCTCCAAAATGCACAACTTTTATGGCAGGAGCCTATGACAAGGTTGTTCAAGTTGGAGTTTGGGTTCCTTCTAGGTTTACTTATTCTATGGCCAGATTCAATACTTGATTTTGATTGAAAATACATTTGATTTCTCTCATTATAACTTATATCTGCCGTATTTAGTCATCCTGCTGTAGCACGTTTTTATCACGTTTGCCGCATCAGTTGTCCTACTGTGGTGTCTTTACTTGCTATATTATTTATTTTGCTATAGTACCTTTTTACTATATTTACCATGTTAATTTTTATACAAGCTAAACATTTCCTGCCGAAACTTTCCTCTTTATTTGTTATTACGTATTTTACTGTTGACACAAGCTAATCATTATCCTGCCATAAGTATATATATACATATATCTTTATTTATGAATATGTGTACATATTTGAGAATATACTAACCCATTTAAACTAACATTTGTTTGATGGGTATTTTTTTTGAGTTTTAGATTTGTTTATGTGCAGAAAGTGGAAAAGTATTTATGCAGTAAAAATGAAGAGTAGTCATTCACACGGCAGACAGCTTTAAAGCACAGCAGAAAGCTTTAATGCACAGCAGACAGCTCTATTGCACAGCAGAAGGCTTTACGGTAGGAAACTTTAAAGCACAGCAGAAAACTTTAATGCACGGCAGACAGCTCTATTGCAAAGCAGAAGGCGTTACAGCAAGAAGTTTTACTGCACAGCAGAAAGCTTCATTGCACAGCAGACAGCTTCACTGCATAGCGGACAGTCTTACTCACAGCAGCTAGTTTTACTAAGCGGCAGACAGTCTTACTATTCGGCAAACAGTTTTGCTGCATAGTAGAAAAGTCAAACCTGTGGCAGAAATCGGAGAAAAGTTCCTTCTGCGGCAGAAACATCAATCCTGCGGCAGAAACTGGCAGTGGCAGAAACAGAAAAGTCAATCCTGTGGCAGAAACTGGAGAAAAGTCTTCTGTGGCAGAAACAGATGATAAGTCCACTTTGCTGCGTCTTCTCTTGGACTTGGACTCAACGTTTGTGCACAAGCTGGACCAAATTGAGTTGCAGTTGGACCGGTCTCAACTCCCTTACTCAGAATACTTGGGCCTACTACCGCATGAGGCAGCCCAGCCCAACGCACAATGAAAAGACCCTTACATTAAAATGGCGACTTCACTGGGGAGTTGAGATCAAGATGGGGAGAAGGAGATATTTCTCTCTCGTAAACATGTTTCCAAGTCCTTGCCAAAGCAAGACATACAGATGTTCTTAAACTTTCTAAGCTATACTCTCAGGGAAGTATCCAAAACGTCATAGCAGTCACATAGCAGAATTCTATGGTAGAATATCACAACAGTGTGGCAGAATTCTATGGTAGAATATTGCGACAACGTTACCGCAGGACAGTACCATAGTAGAATTCTATGGCGGAATATCACAGCGGTGTTACAGCAGGACAGTACCTTAGCAGAATTCTGTGATAGAATACAGCAACGTTATAGCAAGACAATGCCGTAGCAAAATTCTATGGCAAAATGCAGTAACGTTACAGCAGGACAGTACCATAGCAGAATTCTATTGCAGAATATAGCAACGTTACAGCAAGACAGTGCCGTAGGAGAATTCTGTGGAGCAATGTTAAAACAGAGCGGAAATGAGAACTCTACAATAGAAGGCCTTTACAATACTTCGTCCTATCCTGTAAATGGCACTTGTTTTCCTTGTCATGCATGTGAGACATGTGGCAAGTCACTTATTCAAACATGCAAAACCAAAAGTTCCACCACTTTTTGCTCTCATTTATTTTAAGGAAGCACTAGAAGCTTTTTAAACTCTCTCCATCTCCACCTTCAGGTCCAGCACTTAGAAGAGAAAAATCCATTCATTCCCTCACAAGGTTTCGATCATTTTCTCATGCTAGTGATTCTAGCTCTACTTCCCCTGAAGAACCAAAAGCTAGAAACAAAACAAATAAAGCTATTGTAGCTAAAGGAAAATTTTCATCATTACTATACTGTTGCAAATAACTATTTCCCCCGTGAAATATCCTCCAATAGACTTTTCTAGAAGTGCAAAATGTCCCTCCGCAGAAATTTGTAGCAGAAAGTACAGGTCCTTCGGCAGACTGTTCGCAACAAAATCTGCTGAAATTCAGAAGTGCAAAATGTCCCTCCGCAGAAATTTCATAGCAGAAAGTACAGATCCTTCGGCAGACTGTTCACGGCAGAATCTGCTAAATTTCTGAAATGCTAAATTTCCATCTGTAGAATGTTTCATAGCAGAAAGTTTCAAAAGCCAAAGTGCAAATATCTCAGCAGACTGTTCATAGCAGAATATTCTACGGTAGAATATTCTACAACAGAATTTTGTATTCCAGCAGCTCTTTTCGCAGAATATCCTACCACAAAATTCAGTATTGAATTCTTAAACTTTCTAAGTGCAATCACAAATCCAATGTGATTATCTTCTACAACAAAAGTGATCATTGCCCCATTAAGAATTCATGGGAACACCAGCACTGTGAAGATGTGTAAAAGAGCAGTGGACAATTCTGCTGCAACAAGAAGTTCAAGTCTTGATCTTATTAAACAAATTTGAGGCTTGTTCTTAAAGCAAGAGAGGTGCATACAAAGCCTTTCATGTTCACTTCTACTGAATCAATCTTTTGCTACTACATCAGCAGATATATTAGTATCAATGAAGGGAGGAGGGAGAAGTAATCAATTCGACGATATCGAAACATCCGCTTTCAACGAAAGCATACATTGAAGGCATGTGACAGGGTGGTGAAGTGTCCAAATTAAATCCAGATCTTGGGATGAAGCCAACAACTCAGTTATTGCGTACTCTCCATAAAGAAGCCCAAATCTACAAGCTGCTCGCAAACTGCTCTGTCCATTATTGGGTCTAGCAAACCGATTCAACAACTTTGAAGAGTTGATAAGTTTTCTTTGAAGCACCTCAGAGGATTTATGCCTAGAGTGGCATTAATGATCATTATCTTTATGATGTTTCTATATATATATATATATATATATAAAAGAATGTATCAGATCACTTGTACTGCAAACTATGCAACTCCACCATCACTTTTCAAGTCAAGAAGCCCATTGATGCCCATGTCTCATCCTAGAAGAACTCTAAAACAGTGACAAACTCAAAGCTCCTTCTTTTAGCTTGTGTACAAGAGGGAAATAGCAAAAATAATTGCTCACACACATTTTGCCGCGAATAGAGTTGCTTGTCTTATTGCCACAGAAAACTATTACGTGGTTTTTATTGAAGACATTTTGCTGCAAGGGCATTCTGCCACAAGAATAAAGCAGCATGCTGTCCCAGGAAGATGTTGGCACGTCATGGGTAATTCTATATTAGAAGCTGCTGACTTTTGGCTATTACTAGCCAACCATGAAGCAAGAGACGTAGCCAGCTCCATCTAAATATGCCCATACTCAAAGTAAGCAAAGAAGAAACCCATGAAATCTAGGTCTTGGTAGCAAAAGCCAGCAAAGGAACCATGGTTGTGAGTTCTTGGCAAAAGCCCATAATGGGGGCTACACTCAATCAAACCCGCAAAGGAGCCATGATTGCAAGTCTTTGGAAAGAACCTACAGAAGAGCTATAGCCACAATCATATGTAGCAGAAAATACATGGGAAGCAATTGTGCTTGCAGTGGAACGAAGTCAAAGCATGCTTGGGAAGTAACTTTTTCCCAAATTCTCTAGCAACGAAGAATTTCTACAATATGGCAACTTGTAGATCCATGGCATCTAATTTTTTCTTTACTAAAGAATGCATAAACCATATGATGGAACATCAACACCAAGAGAAGGTGATATTAAGCTCATCCAGTTGTCTCACATGCTGAGGGCTAAAGCTTATTCTGTGGCAAACATGGGAAGCCTCCTGCTGAAAGCTAAGAATTTATTCTTGTATACTGGGGGTTGTCTCATTCTACAACAAAATTTGGGAAGTCTTCTTCAAAAAGCTAAAGACTCATCCAGTTGTCTCACATGCTGGGGGGCTAAGGCCCATTCTGCAGTAAATTTAGAAAGCCTACCGAAAAGTGCTTAGAGTATCAATATGAAGTAGCAACATCATGTATCTTTTACAAAAGCTTGGTGTGTTGCGTGGTTCAAGAAAGCTTGGATGAGGAGAGTAATGAAGGGAAAAACAAAGAAGTTGTGGCATAAAAGGATATATAGGTTGTGGCAGAAGAAAAATTGGAGGAAATTTAACCTGGGGTCGAACCCACAGGAACCAAGACCCGTCTCAATTAGCTCAAGACTTTCAGAAAAGGAGAAATTATAATTGATACTATTGCTGAAAAAATTCAAAGATGTCTTTGAATGGGATTACAGTGAAAATGCCAGGATGGGATCTTGGGCTAATAGTGCATACATTGAATGTGGACTGCGAGGCCAAGCTAGTAGCCCAGCCTGCCAGGGCATTCCACACAAGCTGTCAGGGCGTTCCACACTGCCTGCCAGGGCGTTCCATACTGCCTGCCAGGGTATTCCACACTGCCTGCCAGGGTATTCCACGCTAAGATAGAAGGGGAAAAGTTTTGAGGAAAGAAGTACAGCAAGTAGCCTTCAAAAGGCTACAACAGATCATGATGAACCTTCCTACTGTGTTTACTACATCAGCCATGCTCTAAAAGATACAGAAAACTCGTTACCCAAGGGCAGAAAAGGGCATGCCTGACTATTGTGTATGCTTCGCAAAGGTTACGCCATTATTTCTTGGCTTACAAGATGCGGCTGATGACTAAGTCCCACACCATCAAGGCCTTGTTACAACAGCCGATTCTCTCTAGCAGAATATCCCAGTGGTTGTTACAATTGTCACAGTACAACTTGAGAATGGGGACACCTAGGGCGGTGAAAAGCCAGGCTATAGCAGATTTATTGGCACAGTTTCCAGGAGAGGAAGAATTCCCGCTGGATGATGAAGTTCCAAGGGAAGTAGCCAGGGCAGAAAAGGTCAGAGAGAAAAAAAATGGGTAATGAAATTTGATGGGTCTTCTACCACCCAATCGGGGGGAGTGGGAGTAGTTTTGTACCATGAAGAAGATAAGGCAGTGGTGCTACTGTTTAAATTGAAATTTTCCTGCTCAAACAACACAGCAGAATGCGAAGCCTACCTAACTGGGCTGGCCACAGCTCTCGAAATGGGAATCAAGAATTTAAGAGTAATGAGTGATTCGAACTTAGTGGTCTGCCAGACCAAAGGGAGCTTCTCCTTAAAGGAACCTAGCCTAGTCCCATACAGAGTAATGGCCCAGAAGATGGAGGAAAAGTTTTCAACCTTTGAAATAGAGCATACTCCAAAGAACGAAAATCGGTTTGCAGATGCGTTGGCCGCATTAGGCTCACAAATAATTTTCGAAGGGGATAGCACCAAGATAAAAGTCAGCAAGAGGAAAGAGTCTACTGTTGAGAAGTTGAAAGAAAGGTTCCAGGAGGAACAGTGTGAAGGAGATTTGTGGATTCTCATAAGAAAAGGCCTTGACGGAGGAAGAAGACATCGCAGAACTGAAGATGCTGAAGGACTATGCCCTGGTAAGAGGAGAATTGTACCGCAGGATTCCAGGTGGGGTCTTGTCCAGGTGCGTACTGCAGGAGGAAGCCCAAAGAAAGTTAAAAGAAATACATGACAAGACTTGCGGATCCTACGGGGAGGTTATCCTTTACCGCAGGCTTTAAAGGGCAGGCTTCTGTTAGCTAAGTATGGGTAAAGACGCAAATCAAGTCCAAACCCAGTGTGGGACCTACTAGCTTGCTGCAGACAGAGAAGAAAGTTACACTGTGTTCGTAAGCGGAGACTGGAGAAGCCCATTCACACATCACCTGACAGAAGGCATCTAGCCACAAAAGCACAGTAAAAGATACAAGCTTAAGAGGTTGGCAACACGTTACTTTTTGCATAACATGGTCCTTTTCAAGAAAGGGTATGATGGGAACCTCTTAAGATGTCTGGGTCCCTGAAGAAGCAAGGGAAATGGTAAAAGATATGCACTCAAGAGAGTGTGGGGAACACCAGGGGAAGAAAAAACTTTACAGATGCCTGCTACAAATGGGCTACTACTGGCCTACCACGAAGAAAAATGCAGTAGGATTTGAAAAAAAAAAATGCACCTACCGGACGCTCTTTGGGCTTATAGAAATTCACTAAAGTCAGCCACAGGGTTTTCACCTTTTTCCTTAGTCTGCGGAACAGAGGTAATAAGCCCGGCAGAAGTAATGACTCCATCCCTGAGAGTTATGCAGATGCGGTAGAAAGAAATAGAAAAGGAAGTCTTTGCGGCAGAAAGATGCGAGGACCTAGAGGGGCTTGACGAAAGGAGGGAAGAGGCCTAAGAGAGGAGCCGCGGATATAGACAAAAGATGACTGAAGCATATGGCAGAATGACAAAGAAAATGTTTAGAATGAAAAGAAAGTGAAGATTTCTTGTGAAAGCATCCTCATTGCCCCTTGAAAGAAGAACATCTATAGTGGCACCACTTGTAGGCACCTTAAAATGTGTGGCAGACTCAGTCATTTTTGCAGACAGATCAATTTTGCAGCAAAACCAGAATTTATGGCAGAATCAGAAACAGCCCGCAATGCAAACAGCAAAGGTACAAGAGTATTTATGATCTTGAGGGCTAAAAGGTCATCTACTATTGCAACAATACATTTGCCCATGTCAGTAGCAGCTCCGAATAAGGAGGCCTTCCATAAATACATCATCACTCAAAGAAACTTGCCTTTCCACAAGGCCCAACATATTTCTCCGTAGAAACTCCATCCTGGCAAAGAATACATGTGTTCTTTAACACAGCAGAAAGTATTATCAACAAACGAAAGAGTACTCTACTATGATGAGGGCTTGCGATAGCTCTATGCTTTGTTTTGAGCAAAAGAAATGAAGATATGTGAATGCAAAAGAGAAGAAGAAGGCACAAGAAAAGGGGGTGAAGCGACCTTTTGATCTACACACTTAGAGGAAGCTTTCCTCTTGTGAAAGAGCTCTGCTTGAAGAAAGTGAAGTGGCAGAGCTATTTTGATGAAACTCTTTTTAGTTGTCGGCTTAGATGCGAAGGTAGTAGAAGACAACGCTTCCTCTATTTTTAGAGAATAAATGAAGCCCAAAGTGAAGCAACCTTAAGTGGCTAAAAGAAAAGAAAAATGAAGACTGTAAGAAGGATCCTTGCTCCACAAAAGTGTTGTTCACGAAGTTGGCAGAAAGAAGAGTTAAAGAATCCAAAGAGCCAATTTTAAGCATTCTGCAGAAAATGTAAAACATCATAATGAAGAAGAACCCAACAAGAAAGGATGAAGAGATGAAGAGATGATGCTAAGGAATACGTGAGGAAAGTAAGCAGTCAAGCCTAATTCTTCTGCCGCAGAATCTACTACAACCTTCACTTCCTATAGTATAGATGCTGCTCTAGCAGAAGCAGAGTAAGAGGTGTATTGATGCAGAGAAATAAGGGCATGTATTGCGGCAGAAAGTGTCTACATATTCTGCGGAAGCAAAAAAAAAAAAAGAGTATTTATCCCTACAAAAGCAAAGAAATGAGTACATGCTGCTGTAGAAACGTAAAGAAATAAGTATACAAATTGCCGCAAACATAAAGAAATGAGTACCATTGTAGAAGTTCAAGATCACAAGGAATTTTCAAGAAGCAAACCAAGAAACAAGTAAAGAAATGATGAAGAGAAAGATGCACACATCATCATCATCAACAATCCCTTTGAATGAAAACCATATGGGAAGAAAAGAGTTAGTAAAGTGAGAAAAAAACCATTAAGCCCAAGCGGCAGGAATAATGGATTACAGGTCCATGAAATAAACAAATAGGCCTTGAGGGAGCAAACGGGCTTAAAGGAGTCAGGAAAGAGAGAAAGCAAACCCATGGGCTATATGTGATGTGTAAAAGTGAGAATAGGCCACAGCAGGCCCAAAGTAATGCAAACAAAGAAAGTAAGGGGTTGATGGCAAGCCCATGAGCCCCAAGGATGAGTATACAGTAATTGGGCCGGGGAAGCCCAATGAAATTAGTAAAAACCCATGGGAGTAAGGAATTGAAACGGGCTGAGGATGCCCAAAAGAATAAAATGGGACAAAGGAGCCCGAAAGTGATGAAACGGGTCGAGGATGCCCAAAAGAGTAAAATGGGACAAACGAGCCCGAAAGTGATGAAACGGGTCGAGGATGCCAAAAAGAATAAAATGGGACAAAGGAGCCCGAAAGCAATAAAATGAGCCAAGAAAGCCCGAAACAGCATAGTACAAGCCCAATGATAGTACTGAGCTAATGGAATTTAGCAAAAGGAAAACATATAGCAGGCCCAAAGAGGCCCAGTAGGCACAAGTCATGAAGAGCAAAAGGAAAGCATACAGCAGGCCCAAAGAGGCCCAGCAGGCATAAGTCATGAAGAGTAAAAGGAAAACATACAGTAGGCCCAAAGAGGCCTAGCAGGCACAAGTCATGAAGGGCAAAAGGAAAGCATACAGCAGGCCCAAAGAGGCCCAGCAGACCCAGCACCACCCTCATGAAGAGCAACTTTTTGGCTACCCTTTAAGGGTCATGAATGTGCCGAAAGAAAGAGAATGATTTGCCTAAGGAGAGTAAATATTGAAACAGCAGGCACGTGAAGAAAAGAAGAGAAGTATTCGCATGTGAGTTGTTAAACAACCCGCAAAAGAGAATCGCATGAGTTTTCGCATATGAATTGCAAGAGCAATCCATATGCTCAGGGGGCTGAATATTGATGCCTATTTTTGCAAATTTGTACCCAAAAGCCCATAAGGAAGAAAGGCCAATGAGAAGCAAGGCCCAAGAATCCACCAAGAAGACCGAAGAGCAAAGAAAGAAGTGCAAGTGAAAGCCATCTGCTACAAAATAAAAATTTGCTGCAAAATACAAGTCTGCCGCGGAATGTAGCTTTACCGCAAAATATAGTTCTCTGGCAGAATGGTTTCGACAAATGAAAACACACGTCCCTATTCTTCCGCAGAAGGCTTTACTGTCGCAGAATACAGATCTGTTGTAGAATACAGTTCTTCAGCAAAATACAGATCTGCTGCAGAATACAATTCTCTGGCAGGATAGTTTCGGCAGATGAAGATAAATTGGGCCCAATGCCCTTTTGATCCAGTCAACATTATTTGGCCCACAAAGGCCCAAATCCTTTTGTATAAAAAAGATAGGCATGAAAACTGATATGAAGAAGAACGATGAAAAGAAACAAGAAGCAGCAGGAAGTGTCAGCAGCAGGAAACGCGTGAAGGAAGGAAAAGCTAAGCTAAAGGGAATGACAAACACAGCAGGAAACATGTGAAGAAATAAGACAGAGCCACGCAGCAGAGCAAAACAAATTTGCTATGGCAGAAACGGCGTGGGAACGAAAGAAGACAAAAACAGAAGGGTCGGGACACCACCAACCTGTACCCAGCCAATACAAGGGAGGTGGGCCCACGGTCAAAGAGATTCAGAGGGCGTGGTTTGGTGGTGGGGGAAAAAGGGGGTCTATATTTGGTTTCCTGCCATAACTTCTTTTAGGAATATATTCTGCTGGGATGGTATCTTACCTAAAAGAAGTAATAAATGGTTAGGACCATCTGATGCATGCCATAGAGCTAGGTAGTGAGGTAGCACAATTCTGATCTTTGAACCTAGAGGTAGAGGTATACGGCAGGAACAAACAAAAGAGAATTTTGTCGTGCAACAAACATGTTCTGAGTAGATGGCAGTGGTCGGGGCAACCAATTGGTGAGTAGTAATCTTGAAAGGATGCCCCCAACAAACCAAAAACAGTTGGTGAAGCCCTAAGGGTAAAAGGGAGAAATCTCATTGAATCAGTTTGCTATAAAAGGAAGGTAACCAAGGCAGAAAAAAGGGGAGGACGGAGGTAGAGGAAAAAACAGGGGAAAGAGTGAAAAATAGGGGAAGAAGAAAAACACCCAGGGAGACCGGATGGGAAAAGAACCATGGTAAGAGAGTAGTAAAATACCCAGAAAAAGGAACCCAGAAAAAGGGAAAAGACCCAAGTGAGAAAAACAACTTACGGCAAGATAGTAATTAGAAACTAAAAGTAAAAAAAGAACGGAAAGAAAGAAAGAAAGAAAATGAAGAGAAAAAACGTGGCAGGAATAGGGCATGCATCAATAAACCATCTTTTCCCTCCCTCTTAGCAAACCCACTCTTTGAAGTCTCCAAAAGTAATAGCTAGTAGTCATTTAGGCCTATTCTCCAAAATGCACAACTTTTATGGTAGGAGCGTATGACAAGGTTGTTCAAGTTAGAGTTTGGGTTCCTTCTTAGTTTACTTATTCTATGGGCAGATTCAATACTTGATTTTGATTGCAAATACATTTGATTTCTCTCATTATAACTTATATCTGTCGTACTTAGTCATCCTGTTGTAGCACGTTTTTATCACGTCTGCCGCATCAGTTGTCCTACTGTGGTGTCTTTACTTGCTATATTATTTATTCTGCTGTAGTACCTTTTTATTATATTTACCGTGTTAATTATTATACAAGCTAAACATTTCCTGCCGAAACTTTCCTCTTTATTTGTTATTACGTATTTTACTGTTGACACAAGCTAATCATTATTCTGCCATAAGTATATATATACATATATCTTTATTTATGAATATGTGTACATATTTGAGAACATACTAACCCATTTAAACTAACATTTGTTTGATGGGTATTTTCTTTGGGTTTTAGATTCATTTATGTGCAGGAAGTAGAAAAGTATTTATGCAGTAAAAATGAGGAGTACTCATTCACACGACAGACAGCTTTAAAGCACAGCAGAAAGCTTTAATGCATAGCAGACAACTCTATTGCACAGCAGAAGGCTTTACGGCAGGAAGCTTTAAAGCACAGCAAAAAGCTTTAATGCACAGCAGACAGCTTTATTGCACAGCAAAAGGCAATACGGCAGGAAGCTTTACTGCACAGCAGAAAGCTTCATTGCATAGCAGACAGGTTCACTGCATAGCAGATAATCTTACTACATAGTAGCTAGTTTTACTACGCGGCAGACAGTCTTACTACGTGGCAAACAGTTTTGCTGCATAGTAGAAAAGTCAGACTTGTGGCAGAAACCAGAGAAAAGTTCCTTCTGTGGCAGAAACATCAATCTTGCGGCAGAAACAGAAAAGTCAATCCTGCGGCAGAAACTGGAGAAAAGTCTTCTGCTGCAGAAACAGAGAATAAGCCTACTTTGCTACGTCTTCTCTTGGACTTGGACTCAACGTTTGCGCACAAGCCGGACCAAATTGAGTTGCAGTTGGACCGATCTCAACTCCCTTACTCAGAATACTTGGGCCTACTACCGCGGGAGGCAGCCCAGCCCAGCGCACAACTACAGTACAAAATCCAAAAATAAATCCAATTAGAGAGGAGGGAGAGAGTGAGAGTGCCGTCAAGTTGATTTTAGGGGTTTAGGGAATAAGTTTTTAATTTAAAGTGAGTGTTTTTTTTTTTTTTTTTTAAATAGAATAGGTTATATTGAGTCGTTTCTATCCATTGGGTTGATTGGACTTTTTCTTTTTTAAGCCAACTCAAAGCAAATTTGGATTTTTAGTAGGATCGTACAATCGATATGATCCTACCAATCCCACATGATCCAACCGATCCTACATGGGATCCAAAAAAATGCAAATCCTATTACGATCAAAGTCGTTTTGGCCTAGTAGGATTTTAGGATCGTACGATCTGACTCCCGATCTAACTCCTGATCTGACAACCATGCTTGGAGGAGTTTCTACCAGTTTTGAACTTGCATGATTTATTTGTTAATCAGCTATAATACTTAAACAAGTTAAAAATAGTGTTTGTGTTTTCCATTGAACCACAACTGGAACAGTAAGTCATTCATGATAAAAGTCCATAACTACTGAATTTACACAATGCATTTCGGTTGAATATGGTATAGATGTCCTAGTTTTCTTCTTCCATTTTCTTTTTCCATATTTTTCTCGCATAGCGAATAAATTTCAGGTAAGATGACTTATTTAATACATTTTCGCAACATTGTAGGATGGGCAAGTGTCCAAATGTTACATTGGGTGCGATCCACCAATGGCCGAGCTTTTCATTGCCTACTGTCATGAGCACCAAGTTATTTATGGGTCCATCCGATTCTTCTATGAGGGGAAGCGCATTCATACAATGGAGCAGGCACCAAATGGAGTAATTTCTTTCATATTTTTTCAAGTAAAATATTCTAAATCTGTCCCAAATATATATGATGAGAATTTTTTTTTTTTTTTGTTTACTTTGTTGTGCACTACCTGCAAAACCAAAGAGACAAAGAGTTTCGTTAGATTCAAATAATTAATTTTAGCAACAAACTTTATATAAAACTCTCCTCTTTTAGTTTTCCTATTTGTGATTTTTCCCTTTTTTTTTGTATTTTTTTTTTCTTGTATTCTTTTTTACTTAGCAATAATAACTAATCTTAGTAACAATAATTAATATTTTTGTTGAAAGATTATTGGACGTATAATGAGATAATAAACATAAATTTTGTTTGATTCTAAAAGGCAAGCATCACAATAATAGTTAATTATCATGGTTCATGTCTTTTGATATGTAAATAATTTTTCTGTGTAATATAGTACCTTAAGGTTGCCCCCACCAAAAAAAAAATATATATCTTAAGAATAGTGTTTTATAATAAATCAATGGTCAATATTATTTCCTTCAAGATTGAACGATTACTTTTAATGATTCATATATTTTTAATCAAAAAATATAAATAATTGTGCTAGGCGTGACCGAGATGCACTTTTTAAAGTAAGCTTTGTTTTCACACCAAGCGAAGAGCTTAGACCTTGAGATCTTGAGTTTTGAGCTTTAAGCAGGCTTTAGTGTGCTTTTAACAATATTGTCTTAGATTGCTAATGCAAATATGGGATAATCATAATTTTTTTTTTCATATTTTAGTTCCCGTTACTCAGAATCCTGGTTCTGTCTTTGACTTTATTGTTTTCTTTATTTACTTCATGCCTTAGTAATTATACTGAAATGACTCCATGTCTCTTTGTATGTGTTTGACATAAATTACTAATTACTAATTTTGTGACTTGTCAAGCATATTAAGTAACATAATATTAACTGAAAGTTGGCCCCCATTGATCACATATAATGCTAACTGTTGAGGGTCATTTCTTCGAAATAGACAAGGGTGGACCAACCCAATGACGCGGGCAGCAGACCAAGTGAGAAAACCATTAGGCCCAGCGGCAGGAACAATGGATCACAGGCCTATCAATACGAATGAATGGGTCTTGAGGAAGTAAGTGGGCCTAAAAGGCCCGGAAAGAGAGAAAATGGCACCCATGGGCAGTATGTGTTGTGAAAAAGAGAGAATGGGCTGCGGCAGGCCCAAGGTAAAGTAAACAAAGAAAGTAGGGGATAATGGCAAGCCCATGAACCCCAAGGATGAGAATGAGGAAATTGGGCCGGGGAAGCCCAATTAAGTTAGTAAAAGCCCATGGGATGCGGAGCTAATAAACGAACCAAGGATGTCCAAAAAAATGGGCCGAAGAGGCCCAAGGGAAGAAGGGACACGAGAGCCCATGAGCAAGAACACCAGTGGCCACCATTGATTGGGTCACTGGGGGAAAGAATTGGAACGGCAGGCCTGAGAAAAGGCCCAGCAGGAAGAAGTCACCGCGGCAGGAAAGGCTAAATAATGCGGAAAGAAAGCAAAGGTAATTAAACGAATTGGGCTGAAAGGAAAACAAAGCCCAAACACTGAGTAAAAGCCCAGACCTTGAAGGAGCGGGAAATCAGAATAGCAACTCGTGAAAAAGCCGGAAACGGGCCGCAGGCGAGCAAAGTCTTCAGTCCACGGCAAATGCATGAACAGCAGGCAGGATTCAGACGTAAACACGCGCAAGGCCTAGGCACCGCCAGCCTGTACCCAGCCAATACAGGACATGGTGGGGTCATGGGTCAGAGGTAAGAGGGCACGGTTTGGAGGTGGGGAGAGGGGAAGGCCTGTTTTAAGGTTCCTGCTCAAACTCTTTAGGGGATACGTCCTGCTGGGATGACATACCACCCAAAAAGAGGCAACGCTGAGTTGGAACCAATAGGTGCATGCCACGAGGGATAGAGAGAGAAGAAACATCACAGCGGCAGGCAGGAATGCCGCGGCAGACTAACGGACAAAAAATGTCTGTACCTGTAACAGGGGAACCCACAGACGGAACAGTAATGTCGGCAAGTACTCCCAGACCAGACAAAAACGGTTGGAGGGTAGAATAGTAAAAATCCACTCACGGCAGGCGCTATAAGAAGGGAGCTTCTGCTGTGTACAAAGGGACACAAGGGGGGAAGGCAATGCAATACTAAAAAGAAAAAAACTACTCTGTAACACACTTAGCAAAACAGGGGAAGCACAACACTAAAAAACCACTAAGGGGGGAAATCACTAAAAAAAACGAAAACAAAGAAAACAAAGAGAGGAAAGATAGAAACAAAAAAGAGTGAGAGTTAGTGGCATGCAGCGATAGGTTTCTTCCCTTCTCTCCCTCTCAAATCCCTGCTCTCTTCCATACTCATTTCGGGTATTGACCATTTGGGTCCACCTCCCTCAAACCCATTAACTTCACGGCAGGATTTCTTTTCCTCGGAGGTTAATCGCGTTGAGAAGAGGTGTTCTTCCTCTTTGGCTTTACTCCTGCGGACGAAACCAAACTTATTCCATGTCTATTGATTAATTTTATCACCATTCTCCTTTACTATTTATTTAAGGATTGTTAAGTGTTATTATGGTTATGGATTATTTTATCATTTTCCATTAAAAGTGTTATCTGGTCATTCCAGAATGTATGTTTCTTTTCATCAATAATATCTGCCCGCCGTAAGCATTTTTCTGAAACAGCTCTGCCTGCCGCAAGCATTTTTTCTCTAAAAAAAGCTCTGCTTGCCGTAAGCTTTTCTCTGTGTCAACTCAGCCTGCGGTAAAGCACTCCCCCGGCAGACGAGGCATAGTTCGCGCACAAGCCAGGCCAAGTTGAGTTCCATTTAGCCCGGTCTCGACTCCTGCAACCTAGAGCACTTGGGCCTATGATCACAAAAGGGCAGCCCAGCCCAACATAGCAAAAAAGGCCCCCACATTAAATTGGCGACTTCACTAGGGAGTTAAGAAATAGTCCAGGGACAAGAGCCCTCGCAAACAAATGCCTCCGAAATCCAGGACTACACGCAACATGAGTGCTATACCTTCACAAGCAGAGTCCAGGCCCACAACGCCCCACCAACCCCAGCCTAATCAGGCAGAAGGTGCTAATGAGATGGGGGCTGGACCCCAACCTCCTCTGAGGATCCCCGCAGACAATGCCAACACCTTCATTGAAGTATTGCAGGCCTTGCAACACTCGCAACAGCAAATGATGGAAGAAATTCGTCAACTAAAGACGGACAGAACAAAGGAAAAAGGAAGCCAACATGATCCAGAGCGTGGGGCGGAAGAGACACTGGTGGGTGGTGTCCCACAGAATACAGATCAACGCTTTATTACTATGGCAGAAATGGCAGCTCTCCTGGAGCAAGAGAGAGCCAGAGGACCAAAGGAGAGATTCTACGCACGTAGACCCCCATACCCGCTAAGGGTGCTCAGTAAACCATACCCCGAGAGGTATGAACCGCGAGTATTCGCACAATATGACGGCAGGAAGGGAAGTGCTGTTGAGCACGTAAGCAAGTTCATTGATACGCTTGGCCCTTATGCCGCAGACGAGGACTTGTGTCTTCGAGAATTTTCCAAATCATTGTGTGACCGGGCTTATACCTGGTACATTGGCTTAAAGCCAGGATCGATCCCAACATGGGATGATATGGTGGATGTATTTTGCACCAAGTACTTTCACGGAGAGGAAACGGTGACACTTGCAACATTGCAAGCAACTAAACAAAGGAATGGTGAGGACTTGATGGAGTACATCAAGAGATTTAGGGACATAGCACTCAACTGCTATGACCATTGCGAGGAAAGGACGCTGGTGGAGATGTGCATGACGAATATGATCAGGGAATACAGGGTAGTACTAGAAAACCTTGAAATCTCCCAGTTCGCGCAGCTGTTACAAAAGGCAAGAAAAACTGCCCAGTCCGTAAAGCCAAGCACGGACAAAAGAAGTGCCCCGCAAGCCATGGCGGTATCCACCGGTGAGCGGAGGAGGAAGACCGACGGGAAAGAATACGATACTCCTCCGCCAATACCATGCACCGCAAAGGAGTTGGACGTACTGCTAGACAAATGGATAGCAGATGGCGTATTCAAACCTAACCAAGTTGCTAGGGAGCCCACCGAGGAAGAAAGGAGGGACCTGCGTTTTTGTCGTTTACACAACTATGTCCAACATGCCACCGCAGAATGTTGGGCACTCCACAGACTAGTGCACCGCAGGATAAAAGAAGGAACTTTAGAGCTGACCCAGCAGGAGGTCCAGAGAAACCCACTCCCGAATCACAAAGGGAAGGGTGTAGCGGCAGTAGTGATCTGTGCGGATCCAGGGGATGACGAAGGAGAGAATCCGGCCTTGCCTGCCGCATCAACTAGGCCTCACAACAAAAGAAAGAAGAGTAGCTACCGAGGCCCTAGTAAACATTGCCTCCGGGGTAGGGGTGGAATGTTTATCAGCGGAAGTCCAAAATGACAGGGCTCTCTTTCAGGAGTCAACCGAAATCGCCTTCAGTGATGAAGATATGGAAGTGGGGTATCTAGACCACCGGAGACCTCTCTATCTTGCGGCATCCATAAATCAAATCCCCATAAAGAGAGCTTTAATAGACACGGGCGCTTCCGTAAACCTCATCCCGTTGAGCACTTTGCAAGCTGCGGGGATTTCAGAAAGAAAGATCCAAGAGTGTCCAATGGAAGTGACAGGATTTGGTGGAAGAGGAGAGTACACCGCAGGCCATATCCAGTTGTGGTTAAAAGTGGGACTCATAG
Source organism: Quercus ilex subsp. ballota (assembly GCA_032727855.1). NCBI lineage: Eukaryota > Viridiplantae > Streptophyta > Magnoliopsida > Fagales > Fagaceae > Quercus > Quercus ilex. The sequence goes on along the minus strand of CM064909.1, from coordinate 50,977,891 downwards.
CTTCCCTAGCTCGGTTCCACGTGGTAAAAACGGAAGTTTCATACCACGTCCTTTTGGGACGACCATGGTTGCATAAACACAGATTAATTCCATCCACCTACCACCAATGTGTGAAAGGACGGATGAACGGCAGGATGATACGCATAGCAGCGAATCACTCACCATTTGAGCAGGCAGAAGCTCATTTGGTAGAAACCATGTTCTACGATCAATGGGCTCCATCCGGGGAAAATTCAGTGTCAAGGCCACAAGGTACCTTCGTGCCTAAATGGAGAGACATCCAGGATGATCCCGAGCCTGACCTAAGGGAATTACTAGCCAGAAAAAAGAAGAGGAAGGAAGCGCCAGCCGTGGACCCAGAGGATACACCCCACTGCGTCAGGATCCGAGGTCCTGACGGCAGGATTGTGTATAAGTTATGAAGGGGCGCGGGGCCCACGAGTGAAACGCAAGAGGGCCCCACCCAGGAGTGGCAACACAAGAACTTGACGTGTTGCGTGGATCAAGAAAAGTCAGAAGAAGAAAGTAGTGAAAAAGAGAATGAGAAAGTTGCGACAGAAAAAGAAGTACAGATTACGGCAGAAGAAGAAATGGAAGAGGTTGACTTGGGGTCTGTTTCCTAGTGGCCAAGACCTATCCTGATTAGTGCAAGTTTGGCAGAAGCAGAAAAGGCAGAACCGATGTTGCTCTTGAAAGAATTTAAAGATGTCTTCGCATGGGAATACAATGAAATGCCGAGGCTAGACCCTGCGCTAGTTGCACACACGTTGAATGTAGACCCAGAGGCCAGGCCAATAGCTCAGCCTGCCAGGACATTCCACACGGAAATAGAAGGGCAAATAATCAAATAAGTGCAGAAATTGTTTGCCGCAGGATTCATCAAACCTATCCAACACCCGCGATGGCTGTCCAACATCGTACCCATGAAGAAGAAGAATGGCCAGATAAGATGTTGTGTAGACTTCAGGAACCTCAACAAGGCCTGCCCAAAGGATGAGTTTCCTTTGCCCAAAATGGACTTACTGATAGATTCTGCGGCAGGCAATGCCATGTTTTCGTTTATGGATGGGTTCAGCGGGTACAACCAAATTAGGATAGCACCAAGGGATGCAGAGAAAACCGCTTTCAGAACACCCATGGGCAATTTTTATTACACTGTAATGCCTTTCGGGTTGAAAAATGCGGGTGCCACTTATCAGAGAGCAATGACAGCCATATTTCACGACATGATGCATTGTGAATTGGAGGATTACGTAGACGACATAGTAGTAAAGTCAAGGAAAAGAGAAGAACACTTCAAAGTGTTGAGGAGGGTATTCGAGAGGTGCAGAGCCTTCAAACTAAGAATGAACCCTCTCAAATGCGCATTCGGAGTGTCCTCGGGGAAGTTCCTAGGCTTCTTGGTTCATAGTAGGGGAATAGATGTTGACCCAGCCAAGGCTACGGCCATTGCAACCATGAAACCTCCGAGCACGGTAAAGGAATTAAAGAGCTTCTTGGGGAAAGTCTCGTACATTCGAAGATTTATCCCCGGGTTGGCATCAATCACTGCCGCTTTCACCAAGCTGCTCAGAAAAGGGCATGATTTTGAGTGGGGGGAATTGCAGCAGGCAGCCTTCAAAAGGCTACAGCAGATTATGATGAACCTCCCCACAGTGCAGGCCCCGATTCACAAAAAGCCACTGTTGCTCTATTTGGCTGCCAATTCATATGCCATTGGAGCGTTGGTTGCCCAAGAGGATGGGGGCGGCACTGAGCAGCCCGTATATTATATCAGCCGCGCCTTGAAGGATGCAGAAACTCGATACCCGAGGGCAGAGAGGGCATGCTTAGCCATTGTATATGCTTCACAAAGGTTGCGCCACTACTTCTTGGCCTACGAGGTATGGTTAATGACCAAATCCCACACCATCAAGGCTTTGCTGCAGCAACCGATCCTCTCTGGCAGGATATCCCAATGGTTGCTACAATTATCGCAATATGATTTAAGAATGGGAACGCCTCGGGCGGTAAAAAGCCAGGCTATAGCAGACTTATTGGCACAATTTCCAGGCGAGGAAGAGTTCCCACTGGATGATGGAGTCCCTGGGGAAGTGGCCATGGCAGAAGGAGCCGAAGAGAAATGGGTAATGAAATTCGATGGGTCTTCTACCGCCCAGTCTGGAGGGGTGGGAGTAGTTCTATACCATGAAGAAGATAAAGCAGTGGCACTGTCATTCAAACTGGAATTCCCCTGTTCGAACAACACCGCGGAATACGAAGCCTATCTAACCAGGCTGGCCACGGCTCTCGAAATGGGAGTTAAACACTTGAGGGTGTTAGGCGATTCAAATTTGGTGGTCTGTCAGGCCAACGGGAGTTTCTCCTTGAAAGAGCCTAGCCTAGCCCCGTACAGAGCAATGGCTTAGAAAATGGAGGAAAATTTTTCAACTTTTGAAATAGAGCACGCTCCCAGGAATGAAAATCGGTTTGTGGACGCGTTAGCCGCGCTGGGATCTTAGATAATGTTTGAAGGAAATAGCACCCAAGTAGAGGTCAGAAAAAGGAGAGAATCGATAATTGATACATTGAAAGAGAAATTCCAAGAGGAACAGTGTGACGAAGACTGGCGGTTTCCCATAAAGGAAGCTTTGATGAATGAAGATGATGCCGCAGGACTGAAGGTGCTAAAAGACTACGCACTAGTAAAGGGGGAGTTATACCGCAGGATGCCAGGTGGGGTCTTGGCCAGATGTGTAAGACCAGAAGAGGCCCAGAGAAAACTGAAAGAAGTACACGACAAAACTTGCGGATCCTACGGAGAAGTCAGTCTTTACCGCAGGCTTCAAAGGGCAGGCTTTTATTGGCCAAACATGGGCAAAGATGCGGATCGAGCCCAAATTCAGTGTGGGGCTTGCCAACTTGCGGCAGACAAAGAAGAAAGTTACGTTGTGTCTGCCTGCGAAGACTGGAGAATCCCATTTATCCAATACCTGACAGAAGGTATCCTGTCGCGAAAGCAGAGTGAAAAATATAAACTCAAGCGGCTAGCGACATGCTACTTCATGCACAATATGGTCCTCTTTAGAAAGGGGTATGATGGGGACCCCTTAAGGTGCCTGGGCCCTGAAGAAGCAGAGAAAATGGTGAAAGAAGTACACTCAAGAGAGTGTGGGGAACACCAGGGGAAGAAAAGACTTTACAGGTGCCTGCTACAGATGGGTTACTACTGGCCTGCCATGAAGAAGGATACGACAGAATTTGTAAAAAAGTGTCACAGTTGCCAAGTACAGGCCAACTTAATTCACACCCATCCGCAGAATTTGCACAGCATGGTAACCCCATGGCCCTTCCACACTTGGGGGCTTGATTTGGTGGGACCGGTTAACCCATCGTCACGAGGATATATATGGATATTGGTAGCTACGAAATATTTTACTAAATGGGCAGAGGCAGTGCCTCTTCGCAAAGCCACCGGAGGAGCAGTGGCAAATTTCATCAAGGAGAACATAATCGTGAGGTTCGGGGTACCCCACAGAATCATCAGTGACAATGGCACACCTTTTGTCAACAGTGAAGTAAGGAGGATGTTAGAATTCTATCAAGTTAAGCATCACCGGTCATCACCTTGCTACCCTCAAGGGAATGGGCAGGCGGAGGCAACAAACAAAACCCTTATAAAAATTATAAGTAAAATGAGTCAGGAGTACACGGGAGGATGGGCAATGCACCTGCCAGACGCCCTTTGGGCTTACAGAAAATCGCCTAAGTCAGCCACAGGAAATGGCTGAAGCAGTATTATGCCTGAGGAGAAAACTTACATGATTGCCTTTTTTCCTTCCTTTGTTTTATTTCCCTTATGTTTCCTTTTTAGCCTATCATTTTTCAAGTGACTATGTCACAACATGAAATTGTAATTTTGCTTTCGGCAGGATGTAATGAAAAGCATCAAGTATTATCATCATATGTCATAGCAAAATGTAAAGTGTAGCGTCACAAAGATAAGTTACAAACCCAGGTCATGGCAAACTAGCCAAATAAGTGCTACAACAAAAATATAATGTAATAAATAGAGTCATAAGCAAAAGGAAACAACGAAACAAGGAAGAAACAGCATCAACGAAGCCCGCAAATAAGAGACTGATCTCCAAAACGATCGGATCCACCAACACTGGAAAGAAGACGCTCACGATGGCCCTCCAAGTCTGCCACCTCCTTTCTCAAGATCTCAAGGCGCGAGTCAATAGCATCAACAGTGGGTCGCACTCTCCTCGTGAAAACAGCCCGAGCAATCTCTCGAAGGTAATCCAAAAGGAACTCCACGGCAAAGCCTACGCTGACAAGCTCCTGCACCGCAGCCCTCCACTGCAAAATCCTCTCGGTAGAGACAGTGTCAACAAAGCTATGCTCTATGTCATTCAGCACACTCCCCAACATCTTCAAGAAATGCTCTCTAACAGAACGACCGAGTCGAAAGCCCTGCATAAAGTCCCCGCGGTTGTCATAGATCATCACCAGATGAGAAGCACAGTCCTCCAGGACTCTAAAGCCATGAAAGTCCACATAAGGAGGGCCGAAGCCCCAGAAAGCTGCAGGATCAAGGTCATTGACCTCAGGCTGGTCAAAACGGGTGAAGAAGGTAGCAGCCTCGTCCTCGGGACCTGGAAGGGTGGTGGAACTACTACCCGCTTCAAACTGGAATTGGGCTATAGGAAGAGATCCTACCAAGGAAAAACACAAAGCATGAGATGAGGAATTAAAAAGGGAAAAGGGGAAAGGAGCAAACCCACGGGGAGTAAATAATAAAAAAAAAAAAAAAGGGGAAGAAAGGAAGTTTACCAGAACCAACATCAATGGGGGCTGTGGGGAGAACTGAAGCAGGCACAGAAGGGACGGCGGAAACTGACGCTGTAAAAATGGCAGAAGCTGGTGCAGAGAATACGGCAGGAATGGGTGATGGGGGCGTGGTAGGATTAACTACCGCAGGCGTCCCTACGCTGACCGCGATGCCTAGCCCTTCAAAAGTCTCTGTGCACAAAAGAAAATAGACATGCAAATGAAAAAAAAAAAAAAAAGAGAGAAGAGTGGGCCCAGTGAATAAAGAAGGAAAAGCAAATCCAACAAAAGAAAAAAAAAGGGGAGTGGGGACATACCCATAAATCTAGCCTCGGGTGGAGCATCCTCTTCCTCCTCGGACTCAGAAATCCTCCTCGGCAGGACGGGCTCACTATCAATATCTTCAAGAGTATCCTCAGACTCCTCGGAAGACAGATCAACATCGGGTCCGCGAGTGGCCGAGTTGGGAATGGAAGAAGGAGTGATTACTAAGGAAGAACCATCCTTCGCGGCCTGAGACAGAGTCGCAAAAGGATCACTGGTAGAGAGGACGAGAGGAGCAATGGGTGAAACAGCCTCGGTCTGAGTTATGGCAGGAGGAGCAAATCCCTGTGGAGAAATAGGCATCTCGGCTAAAGAGGGAGTGGCCTCGCTAACCCCCTCAGTATGAGTACCCTCTCTGGGTACCAGTCCGGTAGGAGGGCTAGGAGTCTCGGCAGGAATCCCAGGTGCAGCAGCTGGGACAATGGACATCTGGGAAGCTTCACCAACCCCGTCAAAAGAATTTGCCACGGGTGTGCCCATGGAGGCGGGCAGCTCCTCGGCTGAAGGACGATAGATGGAAAGGGGCTCAGGCTGACCCTGGAAAGCAAAAGAAAGAGAAATGCATATATACACGTGGTAAAGAATAAGGGAACCTACAGCTAATCCAAACAAGTGAAGGCACGTGGCAGATGAAATATATGTAAAAGAAAAATAATAATAAAGAAGAGGAAAGAAGGAAATAGAGGAGATTACCTCGAATTCAGGCTCGTCAAGGTCAATGGGATGAGCAGATGACGTGTCTTCCTTATGCTTAGACTGCAAAGAGAGACAAGAGGCAGTATTAAGGAAAGGAATCAGTAGGCGTGACATGGGCTCACCGCAGGCAAGTTAAAATCAAGACACAAAAGACAAAATGTATGTAACATACCCTTCGCTCAGCAGCAGGCATGGGATGAGGGGTTGTTTTCCTTTTGCTACCCCGTGTCCTGCTAGAAAAAGGAGCATCCGTGGGTGGCTGTGGGGCAGCAGGCTTGGGCTTGCTTGCAGACTTGTGCTTGGCAGGAGTTTTCTTAGTTGGTGCAGGAATGTTGATTACCTTAACTTTCTTCTCCCAACCAGGGGGAAAATCGCCTGCGAGCCAATACCATCCCTTTTTCTTCTCGTCCCACTCAAAGACAGCAGAGCGGCTCTGTTTCTCAACATAATCTAAAACTGACCTGGAAGGCAAGAGCAACCGAGGGTTGGGAGATACTAACATACTTAGCCCGTCAGGTGGAATAAGGGAGAAGCCACGACTGCCTACCAACTCTTGCCCGAACGAGGTCATCACTGCCTGCCAATAGCCATGCATGGCAGGAGTGCAAAGACCCTCTCTCGACGAGCCAGGAATGGTAACTGCACTAAAGCGCGATCTCCAAAAGTCGTAAGCAGTCTGCCGCAGGAAAGGCCGAACAGAAGTAGGAGATTCCATGAGATAAGAAAGGTCATCGGGAATATCCTGGTCCAGCCCAAACTGCCTCCTCACCCGGTTGGCAGGATAATGAACAAATCTGATGCCCTCATCAGTCAAGTAAGGCAGCCATCCGACATTGGTAGCTGCCAAATAGGTGATCCCCACCTCATCAAAACCAGTCAAAGGAGTGGTGGTCCCAATAATATCAGCAAACGGACCCATAGCAGAATCAGTACATGTGTAACCCCTACCCAAATTTCTGTAAGCTCTCCAAGTAAAACCAGTACCGCTATCAAAAGACTCAACAACTGAGTGACCAATGGGCTTCAGACCAGACCAACGAAAAGCTAAAGGGAAATCGGATTCAAACCTGCCGCAGAAGTCAGTGATCACCCACGGACATGATTGGTACTTCTCTCTCGCGAAGCGAACAGACCTACACTTCGCCAAGTATTGAGCACAACGCTCAAACAACAACTGCTGCAGGATAGTGCTGTGTACAGAAGAAGCAACTATATGGCAGGAACCAGCTTGACTCTCATCACTCCGCAGGATGTCCAGTTGCACATATAAATGCCCCAAAAACATGGGGGCCAGCGGCAGACTAACTCCGGTAGATATCTTAATGGCCAAACGGAAGTACAAAGGCTTGATGGCGTAATGGGGATGTGAACCAAAAACGAACTTGCAAAGCCAAAAGGCAACAAAGGCCGCGCGGTGGGCAACAACAGAAAACTTAGAGGAAGAACTAACCCAGTATGATAACTTAGCATTCCCCGTCATCCCCTTTCTCAACTCGGCCTCAATGGCCTCTTCCTCCGGAGAAAGCTCTATGGTGGCCGGATCCACGTCACCAAGGATTGGCAAGAGAAGTTGGTTGGCCACGTCCTCAAAGGTCACGGTCAGTTCGCCGCAGGAGAAGAGGAATGTGTGAGTGGTGGCACACCACCGGCGAACCAAGTGACGGAGGTTATAAGTGTCTCGAAAATTGGAAAGACTCCGGGATAAAATGATGGACTTCAGAACGCCAGCCTGCTGCAACAAACCCATGAAAACCGAGTCTGATAACTCTCGGTCAACCCACTCCTTCCAACCCGAGGCGGTTCCTGACCCAAACACGAAATGAATCGGCACCGGAAGAGAGACACCTTGACGGATGACCAAATCGGAAATGGAGGAAGACACCGGAGCCCAAGAAATGTTGGGGTTTCGTCTGCACATAGAAAGCCACACACGGCCTGGCGGCGGCGGCACGTAATCGCCGGGAACCTCAGGGAAGAGAGGATAAGGATTATACCAAGGGTCGATTAGCGGAGCGCACTCGCTGTTGGGGTCGCGCGGTGCGTCTTCCTCGCCGGAATGATTGGAGTCGGAGTACATAGCCTCCTCGCCGATTTCTTGTCCAGCGAGAGGTTCAGAAGCTTTCCCTTTCCCTTTGCGGCGAGAAGAAGAACCTGGGCTTTTCACCGGCGCCATTGTGCGACGGTTCGATCTGAGCAAGAAAGGTAAAGGTGTTTGAAGAGAAGAAGGCGATAAAGGAAGAGGGACAGACACGATTTTTTGGAAAAGATGGTGTTTATGAGTGATTTTCGAAGGGACTCTCTTTTTAAATACATGGGTAATTAATACTGGCCTGAAGGAAGGCGACTGATTAGCCATCGAAAGAAGAATGAAATAAATGAAGCGGTAGTTGTGTCTTAGAATAACTGCCATTCTGGGAAAATCGAAGAGTCAGCACTGTTCACCGCAGGAAAAGAAATATAAGTACACGTGAAGGGGTCCACAGTTTCAAAAAGCCCGCGAAGGAAAAGAAAGAAAGGAAACACAGGACAGAAAAGTCTTTTATTCACATATGGACCGCAGGAACGTTCCATATGTTCAGGGGGCTAAATGTTGAGGGTCATTTCTTCGAAATAGACAAGGGTAGACCAACCCAACGACGCGGGCAGCAAACCAAGTGAGAAAACCATTAGGCCCAGCGGCAGGAACAATGGATCACAGGCCTATCAATACGAATGAATGGGTCTTGAGGAAGTAAGTGGGCCTAAAAGGCTCGGAAAGAGAGAAAATGGCACCCATGGGCAGTATGTGTTGTGAAAAAGAGAGAATGGGCTGCGGCAGGCCCAAGGTAAAGTAAACAAAGAAAGTAGGGGATAATGGCAAGCCCATGAATCCCAAGGATGAGAATGAGGAAATTGGGCCGGGGAAGCCCAATTAAGTTAGTAAAAGCCCATGGGATGCGGAGCTAATAAACGGACCAAGGATGTCCAAAGAAATGGGCCGAAGAGGCCCAAGGGAAGAAGGGACACGAGAGCCCATGAGCAAGAACACCAGTGGCCACCATTGATTGGGTCACTGGGGGAAAGAATTGAAACGGCAGGCCTGAGAAAAGGCCCAGCAGGAAGAAGTCATCGCGGCAGGAAAGGCTAAATAATGCGGAAAGAAAGCAAAGGTAATTAAACGAATTGGGCTGAAAGGAAAACAAAGCCCAAACACTGAGTAAAAGCCCAGACCTTGAAGGAGCGGGAAATCAGAATAGCAACTCGTGAAAAAGCCGGAAACGGGCCGCAGGCGAGCAAAGTCTTCAGTCCACGGCAAATGCATGAACAGCAGGCAGGATTCAGACGTAAACACACGCAAGGCCCAGGCACCGCCAGCCTGTACCCAGCCAATACAGGACATGGTGGGGTCATGGGTCAGAGGTAAGAGGGCACGGTTTGGAGGTGGGGAGAGGGGAAGGCCTGTTTTAAGGTTCCTGCTCAAACTCTTTAGGGGATACGTCCTGCTGGGATGACATACCACCCAAAAGAGGCAACGCTGAGTTGGAACCAATAGGTGCATGCCACGAGGGATAGAGAGAAAAGAAACATCACCGCGGCAGGCAGGAATGCCGCGGCAGACTAACGGACAAAAAATGTCTGTACCTGTAACAGGGGAACCCACAGACGGAACAGTAATGTCGGCAAGTACTCCCAGACCAGACAAAAACGGTTGGAGGGTAGAATAGTAAAAATCCACTCACGGCAGGCGCTATAAGAAGGGAGCCTCTGCCGTGTACAAAGGGACACAAGGGGGGAAGGCAATGCAATACTAAAAAGAAAAAAACTACTCTGTAACACACTTAGCAAAACAGGGGAAGCACAACACTAAAAAACCACTAAGGGGGGAAATCACTAAAAAAAACGAAAACAAAGAAAACAAAGAGAGGAAAGATAGAAACAAAAAAGAGTGAGAGTTAGTGGCATGCACCGATAGGTTTCTTCCATTCTCTCCCTCTCAAATCCCTGCTCTCTTCCATACTCATTTCGGGTATTGACCATTTGGGTCCACCTCCCTCAAACCCATTAACTTCACGGCAGGATTTCTTTTCCTCGGAGGTTAATCGCGTTGAGAAGAGGTGTTCTTCCTCTTTGGCTTTACTCCTGCGGACGAAACCAAACTTATTCCATGTCTATTGATTAATTTTATCACCATTCTCCTTTACTATTTATTTAAGGATTGTTAAGTGTTATTATGGTTATGGATTATTTTATCATTTTCCATTAAAAGTGTTATCTGGTCATTCCAGAATGTATGTTTCTTTTCATCAATAATATCTGCCCGCCGTAAGCATTTTTCTGAAACAGCTCTGCCTGCCGCAAGCATTTTTTCTCTAAAAAAAGCTCTGCTTGCCGTAAGCTTTTCTCTGTGTCAACTCAGCCTGCGGTAAAGCACTCCCCCGGCAGACGAGGCATAGTTCGCGCACAAGCCAGGCCAAGTTGAGTTCCATTTAGCCCGGTCTCGACTCCTGCAACCTAGAGCACTTGGGCCTACGATCACAAAAGGGCAGCCCAGCCCAACATAGCAAAAAAGGCCCCCACACTAACTAGTTACTAATGTATTAAAAAGTGGCCAAGTCCACCACTCTCAAGTCGCAACGTGAGCAAATTGTAACAAAGTTGTAATTTTAGTTGTGGTCCTAGTATTAATATTTCAATGTAAATATCATTGTCAACTGTAGTTTTGACCATGTTTTGGGTATCAAATTATTATAGGTATCATTATTTGTTTTTACACTAATGGTTCAGTATTGTTTAATAATAATAATGATCATAACTACAAATTCCATTTACATTCACCAAAAGTATTTACTACTCAAGCTAATACATTTCCATTATATATATATATATATATATAGCCCCAAAATGGCAATTATAAATAGAATCCGAAATATTGCATTTCCCTAATAAAATTGAAATGGCCTTTAATATGGTATTGACAAAATTGCTTCATTTTCCAAATAGCATGAATATAAATATAAAAGATAATAAAATAAAAAATACCTGACATGAATATAAATAGAAAAGATAATAAAACAAAAAATACCCGACAAGTACGCAGATTTATGTTTTCCACAATTTTCTTGTAAATCAGTCTAGACATACTCATCAAGATAGGAGGAAATTAGGATACATTTCAGCGAGTAAACATTTCACATCCAAAAATATGGTCTAAAAAAATAGAGGTTCTCAAAGCGTCTTCAATTAAAACAAAATCCTTAAAGCCAAACTCCAGTTATGTTAAAGCCCTTTTCAATTAAAATGGAATCTTAAGAGCTCAACTCCAGTCATGTTCTCACTCTTCTAAGTACCTGTTTGTTTCAGCGTTTGAAGCCCAAAAGTTGCGTTTTCAAAAAAGTCAGCCCAAAAATAGTGTTTGGTTAGTATAAAACGCAACTTTTTCCAAAAAGTTGCGTTTTATATTTGTGAAGAGAACGCGCGTTTGAGTTATGGAGCTTTGATGGTCCAAGTTGGACAACTACTTTTTGTAACCTTTGTGTGGAAGAGATTGAAGCTGGGAATAAAGGATTCTTTGTTGCCTTAAGTGCCAAAGGTTGGAGCAATTTGGTAATCCAATTCTGTGATGAGATCGGTCTAATCTATGATAAGGAACAATTAAAATGTAGGTGGGATGTATTAAAAGCAGATTGGAGAGTGTGGGAAAAATTGAAGGGTCTTGACACAAATTTAGGTTGGGATGCAAGTGAAGGGAACAATTGATGCTAGTGATGATTGGTGGGACATGAAGTTGAAGGTGAGTTGAGCATTTTATTAATATGTAGTTAGTTTGAAATAGTTATGTATATTATTGTAATATGAGTGAAATGACAATTATATTTTGTAAGAAGTACCCAAAGCTTCAAAATTTCGACATAAAGGTCCATAGAATCTACAACAACTTGATGGAATGTTTAGGGATGTTACAGCAACTGGAGTAGAATTCATGTAGTACAATTTTTTACATTTTTATGTAGTATAATTTAAACTTGGATTATTGGTATGTATTTTATTATCTTTTTACATTTTTATGTAGTACAATTTAAACTTGGATTATTAGTATGTATTTTATCATCTTTTTACATTTTCATTTTGTGCTTCATGATGATGAAAATTATTTAAATTTAAATTTAATTAATATTGATAAGAAGTCATTAATGATAATAACAAATATTTATGACACTAAAAAAGAAAAATTGCCCAAATATTATTAAAATAATACCAATAATATATATTTATTATTATTATTTAGTAAGTATATGAAGTAGTTGATTTAAATATGAAATAAACTCACATAAAAAAAAAAAAGTATGAAATAAACTCCTTTATACATACATTGTCCTTTTTGGTAATTTACCTCTCAATCTGCCACTTTTATAATTACTAGCCAAACACTCAGCTTTTTCAAAAAACACTTTTTAACAGTTTTTACCAAATACTTAGCTTTTTGAAAATGCACTTTTTCATTATGAACTTTTTGAAAACTCAACTTTTTCATTATGCACTTTTACAAAAAGTTGAACCAAACTCACCATAAATACAAAATCAAATATAGTCTTCCATTTCTAGTTTTTTTCTAATTTAGAGCTATAGCTACACATCGTCAAGAGCACGCTGGAAAGAGGCATGGGTTGTTCGTAACTTTCTTTCAGGATGTTACAAAATAAAAATAAAAATAATTGTTTGCAATTGCATAAGAGTGAAAATAAATAAATAAATAAAAATCAATAATTCTCTAGTGCTGGGTACACTAAAGAAACCCAATTACAAGAAGAGTCCATTGGTTAACAAAAAACGTCACATGGCTGATGAGGTGAGTAGCACTCAATATACAACAATTTGGATACCTTGTAACTCAACTAATTGCAAGATAAGGGATTCTATCCCTCACCCCTCACAGAATCCTAGGTTAGTGCAGGTATATTCTTTCAGCAGGTAAGTGTAATTTTAACAACTGAAACTGTATAGACCAATATGATAAAGCCACTGATATCACTGCTCAGTCTCCCAAAATGCCACATCAACATCTGAACAACCAACAATATGCTTGGGTGTCTCCTAGCAGTTTGGAAACCAAGTATTTTCCAGGAGTTCCCATGACTGATGCAAGATATATTTTTCCTTCCTGCTAATCACAATCTGTCTATAAAGAACCAACATGGCCGTTACACATACTGCCAACAAAATTGCTTGCGATATAAACAAACTCAAAGATTGACAGCTGCACAAAAAATTTGAGTGGTCAGAGATGAGAAATTCATGAACACCACCCCCCCCCCCCCCCCCCACAAAAAGCAGACTATAGCAGTTTACTTATTGAAATTTTCTCCTATTACATATGCTGCCTTAAGTTGCTCATATATCAAAATCAATTAACATTGACCATTAAATTTTTGTTTGGAGTGTGATTCCTGGTTCTATTTGAATCTCTCTAATTATCCATTTTCAAACCCTTTCTTTAAACATATCTTTGTTATTACTTGTGAAAAACCAATTTTTCTGCTAAAACCAACTGCTTCCCTCATCATTATTTTCTTGGATACTTCAATCCAAATGGACATTGTTGATAGCCCTTAGCCCCCAACTTACAAGAGTATCCTAGTTACAGACAAACATAATAATAACAATCAATATTACATAAACAATAAAATGTCTGCAAACAAATAAGAAACATACTTCACGTTGGAAGAGAAGACATCTGAATTTGGTCGTCTAACACCCCATTTGATAAATCAGAACTTTGTAAAGAATCTTTCCTTGTACGTTCCAAAGAAGTTGCTTCATATATCCCTACAAATTCAGTCACATTTACACATAACGTATGAAAAATTAACTATAAAAAAGAAGCAGAAATGAAGATTTGCTCACTAAAGCACTGTGTCACACAAGTTTCTAAATCATTTACAAATTCATGCCAGATGCTGAGACCAAAACATGTGTTTTCTCAATCCATTTACACTTCACCCTAATTTCCCTTTCCAGTTACCTAGTTAACATACCTTTCTTCCCCTATAGCAGTAAGAACAAAACTATACAGCAAAGGAAATACAAAGAAGGAAGGGCAAGACCCCCTTCCTCAGAGGTTTCCAATACAACAGATAAAAGGGAGGGGAGAAGCCAACAAGAAGCTTCAAGTATGCAATGACAAAGCAGCAGTTCCTTTAAGTAACTAATAAACTTTATGCTGGTAGTTACACGTAATAAGGACCCTCTTCTTCTACTATGTGAGTTTCAAAAGGAAATTGAGGCCAACAATGTGATAAATCTTACTTCAAAGATATCTATTCCATCTTTGGGAAACAGTAGTTTAAGTTGCATGTTGAGTCCATATGCATGATGCTTCAATCCTCTATAGATGAATTATACATTAAAGCTTTGCATTCCCATTTTATTAATTATTCAAAATTATCCATTCTATGACGCATAAGGTTAAATCCATAAGAAAGATAAATATTATCCAACTTCAACTTATGTGGAGTTCAGTGACCTTGAGGAAATCAATAAAATTCATGTTTTCAGTCTTTCAGTCCCATGATAGACTATTGCTAGTTTATCCGACAAAGCATGTCATACAATAAAATAGAAATAATTCTTTTGGATTAAGAGATAAAGCCAAAGTTAGAAAGAGTGAAGAGAAAAACTGACTAGCAAGTGTAAAGTATCCCTTAATTCTATACAAAAATGGTCGTATGAACAGTTATGATTTTCTTAATTGGTTGAAAATAAATTGTATGAAAACTTGAGGCTATTACAAGCATGAAGCATGGTGCTTCAAGATTTCGACTTTCTCCAAATCAATACGTGTCCAAAACAGTTATGGTATATATATTTTTTCTAAGTGATATCAAATATTTACATAATATTTATTTTTATATTTTAATGTGAAAATAACATTTGTTACTAAACAAGAGTATTTTTGCTTCATTTATTGCAGAAAATTGTATATCTTTGGTGGAGTGTTTTTATCAATGAAAGCCGAAGATGAAAGTGATATCGAATATTTACATAATATTTATTTTTACATTTTAATGTGAAAATAACATATGTCACTAAACAAGATGTATTTTTGCTTCATCTATTGCAGAAAATTGTATATCTTTGGTGGAGTACTTTATCAATGAAAGCTGAAGATGAAAATGAATATATAATACTACTACCAATACACCTAATGGGTCATGAACTCCACCTTGCTATTACAAGGGGAGGAAACGCCATTTGAGGTAAACCAGTATACCACACACCCCTGGAACTGAACCTTTATGGTCCAACCTTTATATGACTCCTAGCTAGTAGAGCACAGACTACAAAGGTTACTTATTTCAACACATTCTAATATGAAGGAAGATTAAACCACCAATCGAACACCAAAATAAAAATAAAAGACTCTAAAAAATAAGACACCTTTCTGCACCTATGAATTGTTCACCCTAGTAATTTAAACAAAATAATTTCGATACATACCAAAGCCTAAAATTAAGCAGCAAATCAGGAAGCCTGTTAAAGAAAAGTCCATTTTGTACACAATCTCCATGACGATGATGCATCCTCCAGCTGCCATCAAATGCCTTGGCGAAGAAAAAACCATGTGTAATCTACAAATATATGAGAGTTACAACAATCAATTGTGAGCCCCTTAAGTATATACTAAAACCATAAAGATCTTTAAAGAATGATAACATTTGCTCTAGAACTTGTAAAGAAGCAACATGCAGAAATAAAGAACGCATCACATTAGACTTTAAAGTGTGAGAGTGCATGTTTGTGTGTAGCTCCACACAACACACGCACACATGTAGTGGAGTCATAATTAAAAAGGTTGTGCTCAGTGCACAAGGCTCCTGCTTCAGGCAGGGTTTGGGAGAAGTGGTCAGTAGGCAGATTTAGGCTGCGTTTGGTTCAATGTAAAATGTTTTCCAAGTGTAAAATATTTTTAGGAAAACAAAATATTTTCAGGTGTTTAGTGGCATTTTAAAAAATACTTTTTAGTGTTTGTTTGTGTTCTTGAAAATACTATTGAAAACACATTTTCTACTTTATGATCACATTTTCTCAGCTTTCAAACAAATATATAATATCAAACCAAATATTTTGTTTGATATTATATATTTGTTTGGAAGGCGACTGGGTCACGATGGGTCGCTCATTGACTGGGTCACGGTGGGTCGCTTGTCGACGAGGGTCACGGTGGGTTTGATCTAGAGGCGGCGGAGGCAAGATCAGTGACATGGGTCTGATGGCGGCGAGATCGGTGGGTGGGTCTGATACCGGCGAAGGTTGGGTTTTCTTCTTCACTTTCCCTTCTAGCTCTCTCTCTGTCTTCAAGTGTGTGCTTGAGCTGGGTTGTCTCCCTTCACTTTTCCAAAAATTCATTGAAGATAAAATCAAAGCGTAAATGATTTTACGCTCAAAGTGGCTTATTTTCCGGTCAAAGCATAAATGATTTTCCATTGACCGTATTTTCTGAAGCTGCCAAACACACACAAAGGTGTAAAATGTTTTCCTAAAAGTGTTTTTAGGCGAAACAAACGCAGCCTTAACCCCAACTTTGGAGAGGCTAATTTCTAGACTTGAACCAACCACGTATCGTTTGGACAGAAGGCACTTGTCATTGCAACAAGGTCTGATCTCTAATGTGAAATCATTATTGATTCTCTTACACTCATGCCATCATGTTGATTCTAGTCAACCCAAGGTAGGGCTGTCCACAGGTCGGGTTTGTGCCCAACCCGGACTCGGCCCGCTCAGGTCGGGTGGGAGAGAATCAGACCCGCAACCAACCGCTGATCACCACAGGTCGAGTCGGATTGGATTCTAAAAAACGATTGGTCGGTTCGGTTGAAACTAATGAATGGTGGCGACGAGTAAAGGAGAACGAAACGTCGTCGGATCTGGTTGGAGGAGAGCGAAACGTCACCGATCTGAGCTTAAACATCACCGGATCTAAGCCAAAGTTACCGATCTGAGCTTACACGTCACCGATCCGAGCAATTTTTTGAAAAATATTGCCGGATCTAAGCCAGAATCATCGGATCTAAGTGGATCTGAGAAAAATCGTCACCAGTCTAAGTGAAAGATAGCTAATCGTTGCCGGTCTAAGTGAAAGATGGCTAATTGTCACTGGATCTGAACAAAGGAGGCTTTCATCTGAAGTGGTGGTCGGGTGGGTCAGGTGGCTACGGTTTTAGAGGAGAAAACCTGCCACTCGACCCACCAGAATTGGGTTTGGAGGTTTAAGACCCGCCGCCGACTGCCAGAGTCGTCGGATCAGGTGGCGAGCAGGTCGGTCCGGTCAGGTAAACGGGTTACATGGACACCCCTAACCCAAGGTATCGATTCCTAGGTTTTGCTTTCTTGCTATTCCAAACAAATATAGTTCCTGATTCCTAATTTTTTTTTTGTCTGTTCTTCAATTTTGGTCGTGCACCAGTTTTGGTTTTGTCCTATGTCATCAAATCTTTAGCTAAACCATAAGTTGCTTTTGTCATTCATATCACCTATCAAATCCCAATTAGTAGGGTTAGCAGAAACCTAATTGCCATTCGTATCATTCAGGTTAGACTCTGTCACTATAGGTGAAGAATAAATTAGAAAATGGATGTTAAGCAGCTCTGAAAAATAAACCAATCAATTTCAGCTCACTGTCTGCTAAGTATAATGTCAATGGAAAAGGCTTGTAGAAACAAAAATGAGATTCCAGAAATTCATATCTTCTTCTTTTTTGGTAAGTAATTGTAAAATCCAGTGCATTACAAGCATTAGATACTACTAAATGTAAGTCCACATTGTGTGTGTACAAGAGAGACAGCGTATGTGTATAAGAAGCGGGTTGTAAGCAAATTAAATAAAATAATAACAAAGCCTAGCCCCAAAACCTTGGGATCAGCAGGTGTTTTTCTGTCACTCTCTCATATCCAAAATAATAATTGTTGTCACCTCTTTAATTAACATGTCCTTTTTTACTACTTCTACTAGTGTTATTTTAGATCTTCCTCTACATCTTTTTTTTTTTGGATAAGTAACGAAAATTTTATTAAAAAATGAAAAACAGCCAACCCGAGTATATTGGGAATGTACTATGGGGGCATAAATCAATAACCAAGATTACAACGATCAAATAAAACAAGAAGGGAAGAACAAGAAAAATGACAAAAGACCACACTCCAATCGAGGAGAGTGTGTAAAAAGAAAGACTTAAATCTCTAACATAGAGCGTTCACATCCCTCAAAGCTTCTAGCATTCCTTTCGCGCCAAATACACCATAACAAGCAATGAGGCACAATTCTCCACAACTCAATATTTCTATGTCGACCATATTTACCCTACCAAGACTCAAACTACTCAATAACCTTCTGAGGCATAACCCAATGAATTCCAAACAAACAAAACACCAACGACCACAACTCACAAGCAATGGGGCAATGAAGAAGAAGATGATCCACCGACTCCCCATACTTCTTACACATATAGCACCAATCTAGAACTAGCACACGTCGTTTGCGAAAGTTATCTGTTGTTAAAATCTTACCTAAGGAAGCAAACCATGAAAAGAAAGCTACCATTGTAGGAACCTTCGATTTCCAAATCATCTTCCAAGGGAAGGATAAGATGGTAGGAGGGTAGAAAGAAAGATAGAATCCTCTAACCTCAAAACCTCTACTCCTTGCTGGCTTACAACACACCCAATCCGGACCCAATCCCCATACCGTCGAAGAGTAGACCATATCCATAAATAGATCAAAGGATTCTTCCTCTACATCTTTTCATTCCCTCAGCTTGAATCAATCACTCTTTCTTACAAGTACATTAGTTGCTCTCCTTTGCATAATACCAAACCATCTCGAATGACTCTTCCTCATCTTTTCATCGATAAGTCACACCATCTATGAATGAATATTGCTTGTTCCATCTTTTCTTATATTTCCATCTTTAACAACTCTCCCTTATCTTTTCATCAATAAGTCACCGCGTCTTTGAACGAATATCGCATGTCCCGCTTTTCATTCCCCCAACTTGAAATAAATCACTCTTTCTTACTAGTACATTAGTCACTCTCCTTTCCTTTGCATATTGCCAAACCATCTCAAATGACTCTCCCTCATCTTTTCATCAATAAGTCACTCCATCTTTGAAAGAATATCACATGTCCCATCTTTTCTTATATTTCCACTTATCCAAACTAATAAAGTAAAAGGCTAAGTTACAAATTACACCCTTTAATTTTGACCTGTTTTCAATTTAATCCTTAAGTTTCATTTTTTTCATTTTAAATTCTTTAACTTCAATTTGTTTCCAATGTAGTCCTTCCGTCCAATCTGCATTGTTAAGTCTACCAAAATGACGTTTTTGGAAAGTGAAAATTATTAAAACTGACAACAAGATTGGAGAACTAGATGGAAGCACTAAATGAAAACAAAATAATGTTAAAGGACTGAAATGATACAATAATTAAAAACCAAACAAAAACTTAAAAGGATTGAAAACATGTCAAATTTAGGGGATGTAATTTGTAATTTATCCTAAATAAAACAACTGAAGTTTAAATAGAACAGTGGGTGTTCATACACAAACTTATAATCATAGTTTATAAGTAACAGTAATAACTGAGCCTTAGTCCCAAAATTTTGGGGTCCACCATGGATCCTCAACAAACTAAGCACAATAACAATAAAGGCGATTGAAACCCAGGGGGGGGGGGGGGGGGGGGAGAATGGTCTTGTCAATAAATACAGAGACCTTTCCAAGGTAGAAAAAGGTTAGAAAAAAAAAATGGTATTAAGCATATTGTGCTTCATGTATGGCTGATAGGAATCCATATTGTACCAAGTACAATGTAATGACCAAGTTTGATAATTCTCTACTACTAAATTAGAGATGGGAAACCCTATAAAAATTTACAACATCAAAACAAATAGAATGAAATTAAAATGATTGAACTTTACAATGAGTAGCCTATTAAAGGTTGGGACCGTCAAATCTCTTAATCTAAAAAGCTTGAAGGGCTACATTGACAAGCATACAAATATGCATATTTCTTTCCATGCAACTCAACTCAAACCAACTCAAGTAAGCCTTAATTTCAACAAATTGGGGCTGGCTAAATGGATCCTTTTACACCACTTGGCACCATCTAGGGCCATGTCCCCATTTACCTCTAACGCCAAGTATTTCCTCAAAACTTGTTTTGCCTCCTTTTGCCCTATTTGCTCCTTCAATATTAATCAAATCACTCTTTCACACCCGTGTGTTTGCATAATTATAAACACAAATTGTAATAGACAGAGCAGCATTAAGGAGATTATAATGTGAGGTACCTTTCTTCTGCTATACTGTCGACATAGAATATCAAGATAATTCCAAAGAAACTAGTGCTCAAAAAAGCCCAGGTAGAGAATGGCAGCTCCACACTGCTACCAGAAGGTGATCCCTACATGTTCCCAAAAAAAAAAAAATAATAAACAGAGGGTGGGGGAGATTAGGAAAAAAACTACAAAGAAAAAAGAAAAAGAGAGAACGAAGTGCTATAAGACTTACTACGATTGTGCTCCACATGGCCGCAGGAAATAGAAAACACGTTGCAGAAGCAATAGTTATGGCATGAAGCCGCCTTTTAAGTTGATTCTGAAAGCAGAAAATGGTTTAAATCAATACTTTAATGAATATTAAGTAGCTTAGATCAATTACAAAAGGGAAAAATTTGTACTCGAAATAAATGGGTCAACAGGGAATGCAAAAGACAACTGCATTTAGCTCAATATCAACACCTTGAGAGAAACACGGCGTGCAATCACTCTTCTCAATGCCGATAAGATTCCAGCAAAAATGGGAACTACCATTTCTTTCATACCCAACACTTGTTCTGTCTGAACCTCAGCATCAGGGCTATCTTTCCATGGTAATTCCAGGTTAAGTTCACAATAACAACAATGCTTATCATTCACAATAAACAAACAAAAAAAAAGCATCGAAAGGAATGATTAAAGGGTCAAAGAAAGTGTTCAAGCAGATACTGAAACACATGAAAGAAAACACTAGCTTGATACAATTCAAGTTTGAGAATAAAAAATTATGTAAAAGAGGATATAGAATGGAGAAAATGTTGCCATGGCCCACCCCTGAGCTAGTAAGTAGAAAGATGCCAACATTGCAATAAGCCCACCTACCTGGTAAAAGATGAGGAAAAATCCATCAGAGTATTTAAAGAAAAAACATCTATTTTATTCCAATCTGTATTTAAATAAATGATATCTATTATCTCCCATTATTATCATTGATAAGAAATCACTGGCAAAGCCATCTCATATGTTGCTTCATTAGGTAAATATTTTACTTAAAGCTAGAGTTTGATTGCAAAAGAACGTCCAATACTCCTACCAGTCCGTATTGTCTACTCTTAATTACTCAACCGACACAATACTACAGGGGAAATTTGGCATTTAGCAATATTTTAGCATCTATATAGTTAGGAGTAATGTTCAGGACATAGAAAAGTGCACAACTTATGTGCCACAACTTGCCACGTGGCGAGTTGTGATTGGTGTAAGTGTAATAGCAGACCATGTGGGGACAAACCTGCACCAATTACAACTCGTCAAGTGGCAAATTGTGGCGAATTGTGGCACAAAGTTGTGCACTTTTCTATGTCTTGAGCATTACTCTATAGTTAGTTATCAAGTTTGCAAAACTATTTTGCAAACTAGCATCTCGAGTGTTAGAAACTCGAGTTCAGTCCTGTACTGGGTTCGTGGGTCTCTTCTTCTCCTTCGTGGGGTCTCTCTTCTTTCTTTATTCTTATTTTCTTTCTTTCTTCTTCTTCCTTCTTCCTTCTTCTCTGTGAGTCTTCTTTCTTTATTATTCTTCTTCTTCTTCGTGGGTCTCCTTTCTTCAGATCTTCTTCTCTTCTTTCTTCTTCTTCTACTTCTTTCTTCTTCTTCTCTAAGATCCTTAAAAATCGTCTGAGATTTGTAAAAATCGAGTGTGTTAGACTCGATTTCCCACGGCAAACTTGAGTTTATTAGACTCGAGATGTTAGTTTCCTTAATAGTTTGGAAAATGTGCTAACTAACAAAATTATTAGCAAAATGGTGTTAAATTGCAAAAAAATCCCAATACTACCTCTGCCACATAACATTGGTCTTGTTTAGAAAATCCAACTTTATAAAGGAGCATCATTTAATGCGTGTCTTTTTGTTAAAATGGTACAAGTTTCCAAAATTACCCTCCTTAATTTAAACTCTAGAAAAAAGAATGGTATTAAATTTTAAATAAAATAAAAGGGTAAGTTAGGAAATTAATTTTTTGACTTCTGATAGAGGACTATATTTTGGAACATTCCAAAATGGAATAGAGGACCAACAATTTGGGCCAGACAATGCATATGGCTATCTCCATGTTAAGCATTGGATAAAAGATCTTGAAGCAGAAATGACTAGTAGATCTTAAAGAGACCAATATCAATTTGATCTGAGTCACAGGAGAAACATGTCAGGCATTAAGCCAAAACCTATGTACTCTAAGATAAAAGCTTTTAAGAGATATGAAGGACATTGCTCGCTAAACTAAAACCATGATAATTAAACATATTAGAGAAAGCTACCTTCTTCCAAAGATGGCCTCTCCGCCCATATAACACTGCAGACAATACCCCAAGAACAGCACCAGAATACTCTGCCAATATAGCTCTAGCACATATACAGCAAAATCAATGGTAACTAATAATAATAGAGACTACAATCAAGAAAGAACAAACATTCAGAACAATCAAAGAAAATGAAAGAACCAAAAAACAGTAGTTCAGGGAAAGTGATGTAAGTAGAGTAAAACATCAAATGCCTACAGCTACAACAAACAGATTTGAGGGACCTCAAGTGCATTTGGATACACTTTGTTGATTACTTATTTGATGAAAGTATTTTGGAAAAGGAGGGAAGAAAGTTTTTTTTTTTGGTGTGGACCCACACAAATAAGCTCAAAAAACCCAAAAAGATGGCTTTTTGGGCTTGCCAAAAGCATTGCTTATCCAAAGGGAAGGAGCAACATAGACACCATATATTTTTTATTTCAACTCAATTTTATTACAATGCTTTCTCTTATGTTCTCCAACAAACTGCAAAAACTGACCCTCCACATGGGGGAGGGGGGGAAGGAAGGAGAATTGAACAAGTTCTTAATCAGTAGGCACTCAAAACACTCAAGAGAATTGAAGTCTTCCTCAAGCATTAAAAGCCCTACCTGACTGGTCCACATGATTTGAGGCCTTTTCCCCACATAATGAAGTATAAAGCAGTTATGCCACCATTTATTATAGAAGGCACTACCTGAAAAGCAAATGGAACTTCATAAGGAATATATAAAACCAATCATATCAGTAAATTTCTTCGATGCCTTTTGTATGTAGTTCACAGTGATGTGGATGTTCTTTACTCAACCTGCTGATTTGAGAGTGGCCTGCCCTTCCAAGGTTTTTGCAATATTAGAAAAAGGATTGATGCAGGGACCAGACAACAAAAGAGAAAAAGTATGACTGGTGCTCCCGTCTGATTCAAATAGCGGTACATTGAGTAAACTGACCATATTCTCATGAAATTGCCAATAATATGGATTATCTGCAAAGGGGTGTGCCTGCATGGACACAAGATCATTGGTATACCAGTTTTGGCTATCAAAAAAAGCCAGGAGAGAACGCACAAAAATACCATTAAAGTTTTTTCTTATAAGAAACGTGTAAGCTTGTGATTTAATGTGACAGCAGTTTTCTAAATGATGAAGCTCACTGTTAAATCAACTCCCATCACATTTTCCCACACAATGGTAATTGGTAAAGGATATTCATGAACACCATATTGAACAAAAGACTGGATTACATGGGGGGCTTAATAAGGAATAACCTATTTATAAAGTCCAAGTCCTTTAGTGCGTCAATTACACCCAAAAATTTCAAATAAACCTGTAAATGCATTACCTGGCAGGCCAACCCAGAAGACCAGCAACTAAACATCATTACTGCCAATTTGCCATAACCTAAGCTTAAATACAAATTAGCATATGCCTAAACCTCAAACACCAAACTAATGTGGAGATCTCATCACCAATAAGGCAGCTTATTGCCAACCCAACAGGAAGTCAGGAACTAAATCCAATCTCCACTCAACCAAGCCCAACATGATAGTTTCAGTAAGCATTGCTTATCTATTTTACTAAAACAGATTTGGAGGAATGTCACAACCCAAGGAAAGCACTAACCCAAAAAGGGCTGGGATACTTTTGCATCGTATATCCGCTTTCTAGACACTATACTTTTGTGTCGTTAATATTACGGCTGGTTTCATGCATTTCCTTTTCTATTCTTGTTTTGCTTCTTCTGTTTTTCTTTGTTTTGTATACCTCCTGCGTACACTTTTTGATTTTTAATAAATTTCAATTACCTATAAAAAAAATTTAAAAAAAAATCTATTAATAGTAGTTAGCATTAGAAGATTCACAATATCTATCATTTAATACATATCAAACTAAAGGAAAAAAGTGTCGTATTGTACGTGCATATCAAGCATGCTCATGAAACATAAAATACAAATATGCATATCAAATGAATCATATCAAATCAAACATATTGTGCAATACATAAACAAGTGTATTTATACTGGGCTTTAGCTAATATTTGTGATTTGACCAAAGTCCAACAAGTTGTTGGACTTACTTTACTACAAGTTTATTGGGCCACTTGGTTGAGCTCAATAAAATAACCATATTAATTACCTCTCTCCATACAAAATTTGGAATACACATGCTTTTCAATTTCAAGTTTAATCCTCTTTCTCTCGCGGTCTCTCTAACCCTCAAAGTCCCCATTTTGTCTTCTCTCCTCTCTTGTTTCACTTTTCTTCTCTTTTCTCCTTCTCTCGCCCTTTTGTCTCCTCTCGTCTTTTTTTATTCCTTATAATCCATGGAGATCACTAGAGTAACCATAACATAAGAGGCACTCTTGGTCCTAGGTAGTATGTTCTCTTCAACGTCCGGTTTAGATCTTTAGATTAGACGTACTCTTATCAGTATTTTTTTTATTTTGCATTTTGCAAATTAAGAAACTCTATATTGGACTACTTTGTATTAATGGATAATGGGCATGCATTATCCATTTTAAGGAAATAGATTTAGGCCAAGTGTACTCACAAATTAATCTAATTATTTATTTTTGTTATATTAGTTTAATATAACTTGCTCCCAGGCATGAGCATAAATTGCTTGGCCCGTCAAGGGTGGATGCCCTTGAATTACCCACAGGTTTTACTAGCTAGAGGCAAATCAATGGGCTCTTCTTTGAGAAAGTTGCTATGTTATTAAAAAATATATAACTAATTGACTTATAAATAATTAGTCCCATAGTCCCATATAACAAACGTGTATTTATACATAATAATTTTTTGATCAAGTATTTATACATAATAATTATCCCATGTCTAATATATATATATATATATATATATTATATAGGTAACTGGAAGTTTTATTGAATAAAAGTACATCTTGTTCACAATGGTGAACAAACTGTACTTGAAACAATTACAAAAAAAAAAATCAAAGAGAAAAAAGAGCAAATTGTAGGAAATCAAAAATGGAAATAAATTGTGTAAAATCACAAATATGCAACCACTCAAACAAAGTCCCAATTAGCAAAGACTTCAAAAGATCAACAGATCTCTCAACATCCTCAAATGTGTGAGTATTTCATTCCCTCCAAATTAGCCACATCAAACAAGCTAGTACCATATTCCAAATGATTCATCCATGAAAAAAGAAGAGAAGCAACATTCCTTGGCACCACCCACTGAATTCCAAACATCAGATCTATATATATATATATATATATAATGTTAGTTTATTATAAGTGTTTATCAAATTCGTCATTGGTTGATTATGTCCCGTCCCATGTTTATAATAAATATACCTTTTATAGTTTTATTATGCATATCCAAAAATTTTCTACAAACTGCAGTATAACTTACAATATATACCAAAAAAAAAAAGAGGAAAAATTGACTCACAATACACATTTTGACAACTATGGATCTACCTAATAAACACCCAATGCAAAACTCATCACACGCCCACATAACACACACTCATATGCTCAAATCCACACAAGATTGGCTATCACAATCCCCCCACATAAATTCTTAACGTCCTCATCAGGACCCACATTATGTTGTAGTGTCTCGAGTCAAATGACATTTCTAGGTTGGCTATGATACCATTTGAAATGATCCAAGGAAAGCATTAGACACATCTATGTTTTACCCAAAAGGACTAGTCAAGTTACAATTAGGGCTAGCCAAAATCTACCTAGTAAACAACTAATGTAAGACTCAACACACACCGACACAACAAACTCATCCATTCCAATCAAATCCATAAAATTTGGGGTATCACAAGGAAACTTCTCTAATCCATTACATAATGATTTAGATGATCACCCATGTATATATTGTTAGGAACTCAAGAGAAGTTGAAAAAGGAGGCAAAACCCTAGTTGGGTGCACTGCCAATCAACACTCAAAGGGGTCCAACTGGCAATTCCACCTTAACTTAGAGTGCCAATCAGCTCCTTGCTCCTTTGGCTTCAAACTTGGCATGACGCTTCTCCTAACTACCATACACATGGGACAACCTTGAGTGGCTAATCATGAGCTCAATAAAACGTGTAACTCAAGCTAGGAGTGATTCTTGAAGTTAGTTCAAAAGTTAGTTACAAGAAGATTACATTAGGGTTAGTGTACATGCAACACATTAATCACATGTGAATATTCTTAAGGGCACATGCCTAATTAGTGAGCCATGTCTCGCCAATTAGAATAAGGCTTGAGTAATATAAATAAATGAATTAACCCTTGATTGCTAAGAATCCTTTTGTTGCTTAGTTTCTTGTTATTTTTCTCTAGTCTTTCTCTTTTGGAGGTAGAGACTCCCTAGAAGTAGTCTCATTCTTGTGGGTGGTGACTCTCTTGATGTAGTCACAAATCATTCAACCCATCAACATTTGCATGTAATCCATCCATGAATTCCATACTAACTGAAACCCTATAAGTGATTTTCACTTATACCTAATCTCATTCGGTCATTCCACTTCAAGACTCACATCAAACACCAAAACCATCCCAATTCTAAGCAATAAGTGAAACCCAAGGGCTCTTAAACCTTAAACTCTAGCATTCAATTCCAAATCTCAAGAATCCACTTGAATCAACTCAAGGAACCCAAATCCAAATTGAGTTCCTAACATATTTTAACGACATGAACCAATGGGTCATATAAGCGATTCACATGACTATACATATGTCATGATTTCTATAGACAAATTTTTTTATAGAAAAAATTTCATGGCTAAAAGCACAAGTGGCAATCTAAATCACCACATAGTGGGTTGAAGGATTCCTTCTAAGTTTGTCAGTTAATTATTTAAGCAATTATTTTATCTTTACAAACATTAAAACACTTGAGAAGTGAATTCAAAGTTCAAAACTTCTACATAACATATAGTTTTGGCTAAAATAGCTAAAATATACTTTTTGCCGCTAAAACTTGGTCCAAGTTTGATTCTCATCCCATGAATCTACATAGTTGTAATTTTACAGCAAATTTGTCCTTTCACCCATATGTTGTAGAAGAAATTGCATACATTGCAAAGCTGATGCCACCTACACCTAGAATAAACTTAAAGTAATATTAGTGCGGACAGGCCTTGATGCGATGGTTGTAAGTGCCTTCCACCAAAAAGCAACAGGTCAAGGGTTTGAGTCTAGAATCAACCTCTCCACCAAAAAAAGAAGAAGAAGAAGAGTAAAACTGCCTATCAATCACCTCTCCCAACTCCGCAAAAGTGAGAGCTTTGTGGATCAGGTTACTTAGTTCTTACAAACTAATGTGTCAACTTTTAAGAACAAATAATATAATAAAATCTATACATTATATTTTATATGTAACCCTAATCGCATTGACTATTGACTGATATGTCGATTTGTAAACCTTTTGTACTGAAATTGGTAATCCTTTTAGCATTTTCCATAGATTTAAGATTTCCCTAGGAACAAAAATCGAACTTGCATCAAATTTAAAAGACTAAAAGTATGTTTCAGCCTGCATTTTCTTTACATTCCCCCAACTTTCTGCGAAACCAAACAGAACTCAAAAATTAACTGAAATGCTCAAAACTCCACGTCTCTACAAAGCACACAAACAACAACAATAAATCACCTCCACTGTAACTGACGATTCACAAAATGTATTAGCCCAAACAAAAACAAAAAAACAATTACACACAAATCATTCCCAACTTCCTGAGAACGAGAAAATGGCACGAGGTATTAGGCTTCGAAACATACACTAAAAAAGACGGTTAAAAAAGAAAATTGATTTCCAGAGATTTTCTCGGGAAACAAACAGAGGAGGAAGGGGGGGGGGTTAGGGTTTAGGGAAAATTGACCTGAATTGGGAAGATCCACCGCGAAGATCTTCAGAGACTTGCCTTGGAGACATCATTTTGATTCTTTGTGTTTATTAGTGCCAAAAAACATAAAATAGTGGGATCTCTCTCTCTCTCTCTCTAATAATAAAAATGAAAATGTCGAAATTAAGATGCAGCTTAGCTTAGCTTAATCACAAATTAATCAGTGTTTTACAAGCGCTCAGCTTTCACAGTGTTTAACCAAAACGACAAGTTTAAGAGGAGAGGAGAAGAAATCAAGAAATCTCCTCCCTGTTTTTTTCTTTTTTTGTATAAGACAACCAGGCCATTGATAGATGGGCCTGAGGCCCAGAAGTATCGGACTCGGAACAGGTTTTTTCATCCGGTCGACAAAAAAAAAAAGAGGGTTATTGAGGGGTTTTTTTTCTTTTTTTTGTATTTTGTTATTTGGGTTAATTGGGGTTATCGTTATTCATGTTAATGCATTGGGTGATTTTGAAATATCTACCCTAAATGTAACTTTTTTACAATTAACCTCATATTTCAAGATGGATTTACAATGTAAAATGTCAAAATTAAGAAATAAATTATTCATTCATTAACTTGTAAATTCATTCCATCTTTGTTAATGCATCCGAAGACCCACACATAGCAAAGCACAACGATGTTGGGCCTAATATTTTGTAGTATCTTTTTTTTTTTTTTTTCACATGTCGTAAGCCCATATAATCTTTAATGGGAAAATTTTAAGGTGTGTGTCTGTGTGATATGGAGGGCAAAGAGGCTCTATTTTGAGCTTATCCATTGGCTTAAGAGATCAATTTTGCCAAGTTGGCTTGAAACACGTGCAAAATTCATGAGACAATGTACATGCAACAATACACATAAAAGAACACACACCTTGAAACCATGAAAGCCCACCATGTATTTGTCCAAAAGTTTAGACTAACTACCTTAAACCATGAAAAGTATTTTGAACCTCATTAAATGCTAAGTAACAAGGTTTTTGCTACTGTGCATTCTTAGTGTGATGGACACTCCACAAATACAAATTTTTGTGGATAGGATGGTAAGGGTCGATGTTCAAATCTCTAGAAGAGAGGGTCACACACATATACACTTAGATTAGCTAGAGTAGGATCTCTATCTAAGCTTAAGCTTGGATATTAGACATGCCCCTCACCTATTATAAAGTCTTATCCTAAGCCATTCGTTAATCTGATTTAGACCTCTAACTTAAGTCCAAGCTTTTGATTTATTAAAAACAACATATTTCAAAGGTTGTTATTGTGTGTGTGTGTGTGGGGTAATAAGAATAGTGGTCCATCTCTCTCTCTTTCATTCAGCATCTCCTTCTTCCTTCCTCATTTTGTTGTATTGTAATTGTCATTTAGGAAAAATCTTTTTTAATCAATGTCTTCTTTTTTGTGAATATAAAGTATCTTTGAGTGGTTCTTGACGATGCATCACTAGCCTCCATTTTTGTATTGGAGCTAATGGTAGGCTTGACTCCCTTCTATGTTTTAATCTAAGTTGATTGGCCCAAAGTTCTGTTTGCTTGTCTTCTCATATTGACCCCAACAATTTTGATAGTGACGTTATAATTTTTTTTTATGGATAAGCATAGCTAAACCATTCTGATTTTGATTCTATCCCCTTTGCCTTTTTTTTCATTTTTCTCCAAGAGCATTTGTATCAGCTCGTGAAAAATTCATGTCTATTTTAGTATAAGAATCTACTTTTTCTATTTTACATAATTATTTTTTAGAAAATATCATATCAAATTATCTATTTTATCTTACATTTTATTAAAATATTTATTTTTATTTATTTTTTAATTGTTTCTCTTCTTTCATCATTAAAATACATAAATAAAAAATAAAAAATAAAATACAAAATAAATAGCGTCAGTACAAATTTATACGATTACTGTAGCAATCGTGTATGTTTACACAATTTTACATAATCTAATGTGGGTGAATTTTGAACTTGGTTAGTTAAAATGTGATGCGATTACTCTACATTTGCTAGTGGCAGATTCTATTTTCTGTGGCTTTATTTCTTAGTATCCCTTTAGGATAGATTAAATCCATAGACTTTTTTTACTTAAAAAAAATGTGCATAATACAAATGTATCTAATACAAAAAGTCTTTAAAAATCTATATATAAGCTGACTTATTTAATAAACTATTTTCATTTTTTAATTATAAATTACTAGTTGCTAACCCGTGCAATGCACGGGAAAGATATTGAAAAATAGATGTAATCTTTCTTTTATTTTATTATATGTCATGTATATATAAGTGTGCTTAGGTCTATTGATAGAGAGTAATCATTTAAACAATCGCAGCAGAAAATTTTCTATTAATAGTAAAATTTGTGTATACATAAATTACAGTTTCATGTAAAGTGTACATACACATGCTCTATACCTCTAAGGAAGGAAACATTCACAAACCCTTTACATATGTGGGTTAGATTTAAAACAAACTACATATATTCCAAGTCTGATAAGCCAACTCAATGGTAGAAAAATGTTCTTTATAAAATTAGATAGTAACATATTTTACAAAAGGAGGCAATTCTTTGTAACTCTATCTTGCTGCTCATATTCTACAGTATACAACAAAGTGATTTATCTATCTAGGTACAATGGGCAATAGCATTGGCCATTTTTAAGCACGATTCAATACTGACAAATGAGATAGAAAAGAAAAAAAAATGTAACATAACAAATACAAAAAGTACCAATGTTCCAGCCCTCCAAAACTCCATAAACAAAACCCTTTCCTAGCCCAAAAATACAAAAAGTTCCCTCCTTTCCCATAAATCCAAGAGGGCTAAGACCACCAACAACTCCCCACAGCAATCAGACAAACCTCTCAAAGAAACCTAAGAAAGCACGACCAAAAACATATAAAGCTTCCTCCTTTTTCTTATTGAACCAAAAAACCTAGCAAAGGTAGTTCCTTTTCCCATTCACTCTCAAAAACCAACAGAACAAAATAGCAAGAACATATACAACAAAGCAAGCAGCAAGGCATGGGAGCAAAAGTAAAAAAGGAGATATGAACAAAACGCAGGGCAAAGAAAAGAAAAGAGAAAGAAGCAGAGATGAATCCATAACATTTCCCCACTTCGTTCTTACTTTCTTTTGTTTCTTCTCTATATTTAGCTATTGATGATTTAGGAACTAATTTATGTGGGAAAACAAATCATGCCATATGAACACTATTTAAGAACTCTACCAAACTCTTGTGAGAAGCCAATAACAAATCCGGAAAAGACTTCCAGTTTGAATTCTTTCAAACTCAAGTTTATTTGCCTCCATCTAAAACAACCCTTCTAACAAAAAATTAGCAGTCTCAATTTTCAAAAGAGAAACAAATACTTATCCCAATGAAGAAAAATTGGAAACAACTGGAGCTTTAGTTTCATAGGAGTATATTGTTCTCAACAAAAAATATTTTGCCAAAAAAAAAAAAATTGGAATCCAAAATATTTTGGGGTTTATGTGATTTGTGACTGCTTGAAACCAAAACAATATGAGCCATACTATAGTATTTTCAACTACCATAGTGACTTGTTTTGTGGAAGGTACTTATTATTGCACCAAGCCCGACCTCTAAATCCTAACCTTATGTTCAATTATAAACTACATCTAATCCTAATTGGCTTTTATGTTTAGAATTATATGCAAAACTAAATCAATTAGGCTCTAGAAATAAATATATAAATTCTAATATAAAGTTAAAATTTTATAAAACAAACATGAATTCTAATATCAAACTCCAAATAAATTATATAACATGCAACAAAGAAACCCAAAAAAGAAAAAAAGAAAAGAAAAGAAAAGAAACTATAGTAGCTAAATATACAAATAAAATAGTAATTAAAAAACATTGACATGCAGAAATTAATATCTAAAACTAAAGAAGCATACCTTGCTAAAAAACTTTTTTATTTCGATAAGATCAAACCTAGCTTAGAAAACCTTAAATTAAAAGAACACAATTTAAATAGATTAGTAAACCCAATGGCCAAATAAAGAAAATAGGTAAGAGGGAAAATCCTAAAATTATATTAAAAGCATCACTGATTATTTTAAAAACTCCAAGCGACGAAAAATGGCAACCCCCCAACTCAACAACATCTTTGCCAAAGAATGCGTACTATGACACATCTCCAAACCTACAATTTAAAAAAAAAAAATCTCCATATATAAGAAAGACATTTAATGAAATTAATTATTCCCAATGAGATAAATACACACACAGCCTTGCATGCTTATATACATATAGGGCAGGACAATAGCTAATCATAGCCTCACTCTCAAGCCATTTTTGAATTCAAACATGTTCCAATTTTCTCTAACAAAATTAAAAATATTTTGCTCAAATCCATATCATAAAACACAAATAAATCATTCTATCCACTACATTGACAATTTGTGAATGTAGTATTATACAAAATATGAATGGTTTTTGAAGAGGAGAAAATAAGCTGACGGATCCAAGCAATGTTGATGGACGGGCCCATCAGGTGCAAGACTCGGTGAGAATGGATTTGCTGGCCACGTGTCAGACAGAATCCCTATATGGGAATACTTGCGGCACACCCCCTAGATTTTAGGGGTAATTAGAGTCCTAGCGCAATTAGGGTTCTAGAAGCTGCGTGCATCGATGGAGATCTTCTTTATGAGGAATATGACTTGTCCATCACATTTGGGACTCCTCAAGAGGATTTCTACAAGGAAAGACTTCGACTCCAAGTAAAAAATGTCAACTTTCGACTACTATAAAAGCCCCAATACCCTCACAAATCGAGGTACGCATAATTAACCCCTCTCTAGCACTCTAAAGTTGAAAAGAGTTCTAACTTGACCTTCGGAGGGTATTTGGCCGGCACCACACCAGTGCTCTCTGCTTAGGTCTTTTCCCTTTCTTGTGTTGTGTAGGTTGCATTTTGGGCGTGCGAGTACGTGCGGTTCACTGGTGATATTTTCGGCATTATCAGTTTTGATTCATGGGCAACTAAACAGACCTAAGAGATGTGCCTAATGAGGGAAACATGCAAAGAAGAATCCATTATCAGGTCTAATGCTATTTGCCTTAGTCAAATAGTTCGATAGTCAATAGATTCATAATTTCTCTACAACTAAAAGTAGTGGCTTATAGGCTCTATAAAGTTAGAGGAAGCACTAAACATCATATACCTGTATTCATAAAAAGCAAGGACTTCACATAGCGTGAAAATACTAGAATTGTTATTTTCAAGAGAAATACCTGTTAGGGAATGAGTTGTGGGCAACTCATTCCCTTCGTGGCCTAAACAAAACTTGAAAACTCCTTAATAACAATAAAAAATTAAGCTATAATCAAATTAAGTAATAGAACTTTGACTAAAACAATCAAATCAGGAAGGAGTAAAATAAAAATCAGATAATGATTCATAGATATAAAACCAAATCGCCCAGATTATAAACCAACCAATCAAATCTTCATTAATTTTGACCCTTTTTTCAAGTAGAGAAACCCCCTGATAGGATTAAAATCAAAAGCACATTAAATTATCAAGTAGATTATAAAGTTAGCCTAAAAAACACAAAACCCCTTAGTAACAATCGGAAATTAAGCAAAAATTGAAATTAGTAAATATATCTTTGACTAAAAAAATCAAAACAGGAAGGAGGAAAACAAAAATCAGAAAATAAGTCATAGATTAAAACCCAAATTGCCCAACAAAAACAATGAAATTTCCCATTTTTTAATCAAATGAAAGCAAACCTAGATTATAAATCAGTCAGGACTGCCCAAATTTTGATCGCATAAACACAATAAACCTAAAAACCCTAGAATATGAAACTAAGATCAAAAATCGAAAAACAGAAGGCAAATAATAGAAAGATTCAGAGAGAGAGAGAGTAGAAACATTGTGGATTTGAAATATCTTTTCCCTTCGTGGCCTGTGTTTACTCCACTACCTTCTTATCTAATAACCCATATATCAAGCCAAATAAATAAAAATAAAAAACAAAATAGAATAGAACAGAACATGAAACTGAAACTTACCGACAACTGTGTGGAACCGGAAGATGGAGGGAGATCGATCTAACAGTAGTGAAGAGGCCTCCCTCAGGTTTCTCTCTCCACAACTCTCTGCATCTTCTCAGATTTCTGAGTGTTTCACAGTCAAAGCTCTCTATTCTTTATAGCTCTCTCTCTCTAGTCGTTTTTTAGTTTATATAGAGAAGCAGAGCATCGAGTTTAGGGTTTAGAAAAGTTTTATTTTTATTATTATTTTTTTATATAGAGAAGTAGAGCATTGGGTTTAGGGTTTAAAAAAGTTTTATTTTTATTATTATTTTTTTAATATTGTGCTGACGTGAAAAATTGTAGAAGCTCTAAAAGCTTCGGTTTATATATATATATATATATATAGATTACAATAAGTGGAGGAGAATGAATTTAAACATTGGTTCTCGTCACTGAGCTAGCCTACAAGGGTCTTAAGTCCTGGCCCTTATTACAAAGAATTGAAGAAAATACTAATTTGACGTGCAAAGTAATCATTCTACTAATG
This sequence comes from Quercus ilex subsp. ballota, assembly GCA_032727855.1. Lineage (NCBI taxonomy): Eukaryota > Viridiplantae > Streptophyta > Magnoliopsida > Fagales > Fagaceae > Quercus > Quercus ilex. The sequence continues at coordinate 50,943,004 of CM064909.1, read as the reverse complement.
AACAAATAAAAAACTTCTTAAAATTATTTAGGATGGGGCCAACTTAAAAAAGGTTCCAATAGTTTGAAAATCTTTTGCATCATAATGAGTAGTATATTTCAAGAGTATTGTAATTTAATTGACACTTTATAATATATTTTATAAAAACATTTAGATTCAGATCGCTCTCTCTTATTGTAACTAAAAAAAATTTGTACAATCCACACTTCAAAGTTGGGAAAAAAATATCATGCATGTACTAAAAAATAAAATAGTAAAAAAACTGTGCCTATATATTCATTGAGGGTTGTTAAACATGTGGAGGAAAATCTGTGCATTATGCAAGCCTACGTCTCAAACCAAGACCATTACAGCATCTGAACCAATTACCTTACAGACATAAGGATCAATGAATGAATGGATTATGTTCACAAGTAGTGGGGACACATTTTTCCAATGAGTCATTTCAATGTCCTTGTGTTTACTTGCTCCTAGACATGGGTTAACACGTACAGTACAGTGACTACACAGACAAAGACACAGACACAGACATTGACACACACATACACACATAAATGCTTATATCTAGACTCCAGAGTCTTCCAATTTATATCTCATACAGAAGAAGTCAAATCAGTCCTTGTCTTGTACTGCTTTTTTTGCTTTTGTTTTTTTTTTTATGAGTTGCACTGCTTTCTTTATACAATACTCATATCATGCATGATGTATGAAAGGGGTTTTATTTTTCTTTTCTTTCCTGTGATAGCTTGCAGGTATTGGACTTTCTTTTTTATATATTATAAATTTAGAGACACAATAATTGTTTAACGTAATTTTGTTGGGTTATATGTGTGAGTGATGTTGCACATTGAATAAAAATGAGAAAAATGAGTAATTAATATAACATAATTGAGCACATACTCATTGGGCTTAGGCCTTTTGGGTTGAAGTGTGTCTCTATATGTTATATTAATTATTCAAGAAAGCTCTCTAAGATATTTATCTCCCCAACAAGTGGTATCAGAGCCCATGGTGGTGTGCGGCGAAAGTGGTGAGGTGTTCATTGTCCCTACCCAGCGGGGACAAAGAAAACCTTAATGATCCACACACAAAAATCCTGGAAAAAAGAAAAACCCAACAAAGGAATATTGCAAATGGTGCTAAACAATGATGAGGTGCGAGGTTCCCATGGACATGGACGTGCGGAGTTCCCATGGATGTGCGTGCGGGGTTGACACGTGATTTCCATGGATGGCGTACGAGAGACCCATAGATGACGTGCTGATGAAGTGAAAAAGCTCATTAGGCAAGGGGGCAAGTACGACTTATTCATGACCCACCGAGAAGTCTTGAAGCCCACAGAGTGGCAGAGACTCACATGTGAGGGGAAGATTGTTGGGTTACACGTGTGAGTGAAGTCTCACATTGAATAAAAATGAGAAGAATGAGTAGTTAATATAACATAATTGAGCACATACCCATTGGACTTAGGCCTTTTGGGTTGAAGTATATCTCTATATGTTATATTAATTATTCAAGAAAGCTCCCCAGAGTGTTTATCTCCCCCAACAAGTTTGCCATGATTGAAATGAAATTAACGATGAGCTCATGTAAAATTTATATTGTTTCAATCACAATTTGTCAATCTTAATAAATTACAAAAGAACTTTGAACAAAATTTGTCCTTGATAATTGATATTGCTCATTTTATGCAAAGCTGAAATGACTAGTTGTCGTATCCAGTGCCTGATGATCAACACCAATAAATGTATCATCAAACTTTTCAATAATCATTCTTGTTTTTCATTTCTTTTATTTCATTTGAATCGAAATGCCCTCAGCACTCGACCAATTCCCTGTTCATAGTGCATGAACTTACAAAATGCCAAGTGAAAAATGGTAAAAAAAGAGTCAAAGAAAAGGATCGTTTAAAATTTTTCAAGCTTTAAAGGTTCAATAGCCTTTTGATGAAAGAAATTTGAGAACCCACCTTGTTCCATCCTCTTGTGAGCATAACATGGCCCATTCCTCTCTCAATCTTAATACCTTTGGATGCAATGCACCTGCTTTAAATTGTTCCAAAAGCTATACTATATTCCCTCATTTTCAATCATTTCACTATTGAATTGGCAAAATCCATAAGATTCTATTTATCCATTTGTATTGTGGGACACCTTGCTAACCTATTCATTTATCATCCTTGTTGGCTGTCGGAAGACTAGGTTTGTGTTAATGGCTGAAAGCTGGTTGTTCATCAAATGTATTCTGCACCTTTCCATCTGATGAAGTCATTGGTTATGTGAAATAGTACTAAAGACCAAACAATTATTTTACAAACAGATATTCATGGCTTAATTTCCAAAGAAAAAAAAAACTTATTATATTTCTGGATGTTGTTATGATTTAGATATTACAAACCTTTATGATGAAGCAATTTAATTGAATGGTGAGGCTCCTCCCATTGATCGACATTTGAGATTTTTTTTAGCATTTATTTATAACAAATATTGCTTGGAAAAAGTCAATCACATCACAACCAAAACAAAAGCAAAAGAAAATAAAAAGAAATAAAACACTATCCGTGGGATCAGCCTATCAGGATCCTTATAGAGTTAAAGTGGGTAACTCCAATATGGAAACTTTAAAACTATAATCATTCATTATTAAAAGGTTGGTTTAACCAACATCACCCTTATACCCAAAACAAAGCTACCCACTAAAATGACTGAGTTCAAACCCATCAGTCTTAGTAATATGGTGTACAAAATCATTGTCAAAGTTCTTGCAAATCGGCTCAAGGCCATCCTTCCCCATACCATATCAGAGAATCAGAGTGAATTTCTTTCCAAACCCTTAATCAATGACAATGTCCTCACTGCCTTTGAAATTATGCACTACCTTAACAATAAGAGAATTGGGAAGGATTGCTCAATGGCTGTGAAACTTGATATGAGCAAAGTCTTTGACAGAGTAGAATGGTGCTTCATTGAGGCTGCTATGGAAAATCTTGGCTTCCATGAAAAATGGATAAGTTTAATCATGCATTGCATTACTACTGTCCCGTACTCCATCATTATTAATGGCTTTGCTCATGGCTGCATTACTCCTTCGAGAGGGCTTCAGCAAGGAGACCCCCTCTCTCCTTATCTCTTTCTTATTTGTGCAGAAGCATTTTCCTCCCTCATGCACAATGCAACCAGATCTACGGAGTTGAATGGGATTTCCATATGTAGAGGCTGCCCCTATGTCACTCACCTATTCTTCGCTAACGACAGCTTGCTCTTTTGCAAAGCCAACAGCCAAGAGTGTCACATATTAATTGAGATCTTTAGAAAGTACGAAGCAACCTCTGGACAGAAGATTAACACTAACAAGTCATCCATTTTCTTCAGCCACAACACCCCTCAAGAAACTAAAGATGGGATGCTCGAAATCCTTGGACCTATGCAAGGTTCTCGCCACACTAAATATCTCGGGTTGCCATCCATCATTGGAAAGTCCAAAAATGCAATCTTTGCTGAAATTAAAGAAAGGGTTGGTAAAAAATTGTCTGGCTGGAAAGAAAAGATGCTTTCTATGGGGGGCAAGAAAATTCTCATTAAAGTCGTTGCACAAGCTGTCCCTACCTATTCCATGAGCTGCTTCCTCCTCCCAAAGGGACTCTATGAAGACCTTGAGGGCATGATGAGGAACTTCTGGTGGGGTCAAAAGCAACAAGAAGCAAAAATCACCTAGGTTGCATGGAAAAAGATGTGCAAATCCAAATTTGAGGGGGGAATGGGATTCAGGAACCTCCAAGCTTTCAATCTTGCCATGCTAGCCAAGCAAGCCTGGAGGATCCTAAACAATTTGAATTCTATCATCTCAAGGATATACAGAGCCAAATATTTCCCCTCTTCGGATTTTCTCAACTCCAAGCTTGGCTGCAACCCTTCCTACGCATGGCGAAGTATTCACAGTAGCATTGAGGTCATTAAAAAGGGCACCAAATGGCATGTTGGGAATGGAAAAATTATACACATATGGGAAGACAGGTGGATGCCAACTCCATCCACTTACAATGAGAGCAGATACAATGGGGAAGTCATCAAAGTGGTGCGAAAGAGGGGAGATGACTTTGTAAGTGGATGGAGTTGGCATCCACCTGTCTTCCCATATGTGTATAATTTTTCCATTCCCAACATGCCATTTGGTGCCCTTTTTAATGACCTCAATGCTACTGTGAATACTTTGATAATGTAATCATAAGATCCTTTAATAATGTAATCATAAGATCCTTTAATTTACCACCACCACCCCCCCCCCCCCCCCCCCAATTTATCCTATTTTTGTACCAAATTATTTTGGGGAAAGAGAAAGCTAAAATGAAGGCCTCTTACTGCAACAACATAAAAGTTTAGGGGGACTATTGGTATAGTATCAAAGTTTATGTATTGAATTAGCTAAAATAAAATTTAAGGGGGGGTCTATTTGTATGGTACTAAAGTTTATGTATTAAATTGGCAAAAATAAAAGTTCAAGGGGTTTAAATGCAACAACCCTAAAGTTCAGGGGGTGTTAAGGCATTTTACCCTTAAAAAATTATAACAAAAATAAAATTTACCATAAATAGCAATTTTAACTTAATGGAAGTCTACATAGAGGAATTTTCCTGAAAAGTAGTGTAGATCGTGACCAAAATCAATGAATTTTGATCCTTACTACAATTTCCTTCAAGTCACCAAATTTCACATGATTCCACCGTTGGTTTCAATGATTTCTACTAGTACTTTCACTTTGCAAATTTCTTATGAGTTGACTTCTGACGATCTTCCTATTCAAGAAAAGTTTGTGTTGTTTATTCTACATCAAGTACCTTAGTTCATAAATCAAGTGTTGCCTTTGTTAGTTATTTTCCTTGCACACGAGCAGTGAAAGCTAATTTTGAAAACAATTTCAAGCTTTGGACTCATTTTAAACAATATATGATTTTTGTGTACAAATTTGAGAAGATGTGTTGGAAAGTGTAATTCACTATCTATAACATGAAGAGTAAATTAAGGTATTGATTGTTATGAGTAAATCATAGAGTGGAGTAGTGGATCAATCAGTCATATTGGTTTAAATTTTATATTCAAAATGCATGTGATTAATGGACAATTAACTTTTTTATTTTCAAATGGAATAGAACTCAATATAAATATGAATTCACTATAATGATCAGTCCAATTGAATGAGAATGATGTTGCCTTATAACTTGTTATGTCGTGGATATAATGTAAATAGCTTTTTTATTTTTTATTTTTTTTTTAAATTTTTATGTTAAAGTTTTCACAATATATATTTAAGAGTTTAAAGCAACAGCTTATCCAAGGGATGAGGAGAGACATCCAACGAGTGGAAGCATGAATAACTTAACCTGCACATGCTTAAATTGTAAATTAATAATTTATGTGTCCTTAATGATTAGCAAATATCCAAGATTATGTAATCAGGCAAGTCCATACAATGATTAGTAGATATGTTGAACACTTGGGAATTTTTTCTCTCTCCCTTCCACACCAATCCCTTCCACACCAAGAAATACCATATTCAATTGAGTACTATAGGCTCGATCAGTACTGGACGCAAAGTTGTCCAAATAATATTATAATATCGCCACGTTAACTTGTCAACAAACACAAGAGTTACAAGCAATATTTCAGGTCCAGGTCCCACCCACCGAAACCAGTTTGTGCTCTAACTGCTCTTGCCAACATGGCAACAGTGAGTGATGCATAGGATATGCTAAGAACCACAATATATAGTGTATACTTTTAGACAGTCAAACTATATGGATATTCAGCCCTTGCAAATTGACAAGAAGAGAGAGAGAGAGAGAGATATTACAGTTTTTTTTTGTAGTTTTGTTCTTAGTCCTATGAAAAAAAGATGCAAAAATCAATAGCATGTTTGCCTAGTACATGGGAACAGACTTGATTTGTGGGTGTGAGAGATGGGGAACATATTCATGTGTGTTTGTAGCAACTGCCGGAGTAAGGGCCAAAAATGCATTCAAAGTGGCCATGTTGAGTGCAAGCAATTTTGCTCTCCATATCGGTCCCTCACCAAGTTCTCCATCCCATGTGACTGATTTAAAGAATTAGGCCCCTGCACCATCAAACATTAAACATCTTAAAGCCAAACACTTAGACATGAACACATAGATTTTACATGCCTTCATATCTGTCTACAACTATATGCATATGTACATAAAACAGCGTGGAAATTATATGTGCGTTTGGATTCAACTTTTTGCTGATTTCTTATTTGATAAATGTTTGTTAAAATATATTTGTACATTAAAAAAAAAAAAAAAAAAGACTTAAAATAAATTGTATCTAAGTAAATATTTTTTTTTTTTTTTGAGGAAGAAGTAAGTTAAAAGAGAGAAATGGCAAATAGACTCTAAATTATTGAAATAGGCAAGTTGAAATCACTATTGACTGTTACATTGAGTGGTGCGTTTCCCAGATTGTAAGACTTTTACGTTATTCTTGAAACAAAATAAGCACCCGAACAGAAATGTTTTAACTGTTAGTCCCACATAAACTGGTCAGATAAAATGTTTGTAACAAATATGTCATTCTGTTGATATAGTACCTGTGCTTTTTCAGTAGCTCCAGTTTCCAAGATCAAGTTATAGGAAGAACATGCAGTCGCAAGCTCCATGGAAAGAAACTGAATTTCAGGAAGAAAAGAGAAAAAAAAAATAGCTAGTGATTTAAACATTAAGACAACTGCATCATCATGGTTACACCTTCTCTTTATTTTCAACTTAATTACCTCAACTTGATTCTTCAATGAATGGACATAATTGATAATTTCGTCCAACATCACTGCCATGCCCATTGCCTGTGAATTTCCAGGTCATGTTATATAAAGAACACACAAAGATACGCACATATACTTGCGCGCGCGCACACACTCACAAAATAACAAAAATAATTAATTGTATGTACCTTATGACATCCAGGAACAAGTTCTTGTAAACATCTCAACTTGTAACTGATTTTCTGTCTTCTCACCTGATCCAAAGAATGGTAATGTATTTCAACTTCTCAATGACATCCACATATAAATTTATTTATATTGATATGAAGAACAATAGATTATAATCAATATCTATTTATTTAATTAGTAAATATATATATTCAATAACATGCAAATATACCCTTTCTGCTAGACTGTGAGTATCAGTAGCTTGACCTCTTTTGGCTCTAACATGAACAACTTCCCCTTGTTTGTCACGTTCCTTCTCACTGCTCCTTTTCTTACCTTTTCTTAAGCTCTGCAAACATCAAAAATAAATTATAAACTCAGCTTTTTTGTAGAAAGAAAAGGTTTAAAGTTGTATTAGAAAGGAAAGACAATCAAAACAAAAAAATGACACAAACATTCTTTTTTGTAGAACTATTGTTATCTTTCAAGTCATCTCCAGAAGCAGCTAAAGAAATGCTTTCTGAGCTGCTTGTTGATAGTTCCATTACTTTTCTCTTCTTGCTTTCATGAAAAACATCTCTTGTTGAAGTGATAGCATAGACAATCGGCAGTTCATTGAGGCTGTTGGAATGTGAAGTACCAGGAAGATTTTGAGCCATGCCTGACTGACATTCAAGTTGTTGGAAACTCAAGAAATCATCCACAGTTAAGTCTGTAATACTGAAATTCCCCATAATGCTTGCATTTGGCTGCACTAACTGGTTCATCATGTTGATATCTCTAGTTATTTCTGAGGAAGGAATAGAAGGCTTAAAATATTGCAACTGTTCTTGAAAATCAGACATGACTCATATAGTCAGACAATATAATAGAATTATTTGAGACCTCAATGATGTCTAGATTATAGAATTCAAGTGTGCAATTTATAGCTATATATTAGCAATCAGTATTGTGTTAAAATGTCTAATTTGGGTCTGGTTTATTACCATGTGGGTATCAGTGTAATTATGTTTTCCTTTACACTTAAGTAATATATAAAAAATAATAATTAAAAAAAAAAAAAAAAAAAGCACATGGGAATCCCAAGTGGCGGTTTCATTTTCTGAAGCTGATGTCCGCTGGTAGGGACCCTGCTAAGGATATACATGTATCCAGCTACGTGATCCAATATGTTTTTGGAGTTGGGATGATATATTGGAATATACTATAAAGTGCTTTCTTTTTCTTTCTTTTTAATTTTCCACACCTCTTTGCCAAAAGAATTTGATAAAGTATGGAAAGTAATGAGGAAGATAAGAAACAATACATGGAGTTGCTCTTTTTGTCCTCAATTTCATTTGTCAGGAATTTCTTTCCCCTGGTCTGGCCAGGTTACCTTGGACAATATTTTCAGTCAAGATAATCCCTATCTAACTAGACTGGGCTACCTCTAGTCAGAACTCAAAACACATGACCTTTAGGCTTGTTGGTTTCTTGCGAAAGAAGTGCCATTTATAAATTTGAAGGAAAAGAATTTTTCACTTTTGTGTAGGATTATTGGAGCTGAGTTTTTTTTGTTTTTGTTTTTTCCTGCACATAATTGTCAAAATTAGGCATTTTCATACAGGTGAGTGGTGACAAGTTGTATAAAGCCATCTTTGCTGATAGTTATGGACCTCATACTAGGCATTCCTAAAAAAGGAGTCATGGTACTGTTTGGTCTATGGCCCTCTTCATTGACTACTAGCACTCAAAAGAAGTAAACAGAGAATTTAACAGTCTAATATCCATTCTTCATAGATCACAACATCTTCTTGATGGGGGTAATGGAAACAAACATTTATAAGCCTCCATGTCAATCAACGTCAGAGCCTGATCTAGAGAAATCTATGAATGTTGAAAAAACTGGCATAATAATTAGTACTCAAGTAGGATAAATTTGGTTTGAAATTTTCATGTAACGATTTAGCATTTATGATTTGAGTATGTTCTGAGTGATTCTTTCTCATTTTAATGCTTTCTATACGTACAAAAACGTTAGACAACCATGTTTAGGAAGCATGATGAAATTTTATCAAAACAAGGAAGGGTGATGAATTAACACAATGGAGCAAAGCTTTCTTTCTTTTTTCTATTTGTATCCAAGGAGGAAGGGTGATGAACTAACTCATAATTTTCAGAATTTTAAGTCAATCTCCACACATGTTAGCCAAACAAGAGATTCTATTAAATAAGACTAAAAGGTTAAAAAAAAAAAAAAAAAAAAAGGGTCAGACTCCCTCCCTGTAATTAGGACATTGCATATAGTGGCCCAGTGGGCAAAAGTAAGTCTCAATGGACTGGTTGTTTAATGTACTTTTTTTTTTTTTTGAGAGAGGTTGTTTAGTGTACTTAAGAGGGCTAAAAGAAAATGTAACTTTGTGGACTCAGGTAATAATTTGGATTGACATAGAATGTGTTCCCAGACAATGAATGAAAGATAAATTTGTGATTAATTTCAAGAATGCATGAAGTGATATTTCATTAGTAAAGCTCTAACTGGATTTTTTAATGGATAAATCTCGTCTGACAATAAACTAGATTTGTTTCGACATTATTATTATTATTATTGATAATCAACATTATTATTAGTTAAAAGGCCTCAAAAAAAATGAAAAACATTATCAGTTAGAAAAGGCTGAAATGAAGATTATCAGATTTCTTGACATAAATGTTTCCAAATTAGATGTACCAAGCAATTATAGAGGCTTCATTGTCAATAGAGGCTTTTCTGCAATTCTACCGAGGGTATTATTATTATCAGCTGATTTTTTTTTTTTTTTTTTTTCTTGATAATTTGGTATTTAGGAAATAAGGGGTTTGAACCCTAGATATTTCTGTTGAAAACACTAGAAAGTGATAATTGAGTTACAAAATTCTATACACTCATATTTTAGGAGCACTATTTACTTTTTCTTCACTAATCACACTCTATCATGTTATAATTGTGACAAGTAATTGTAAAAAAATTTGTACTCTTAGAATTTTTCTTCTTTCTTTTAGGGTTTCTTTGTAAGGTGGTCGATTTTTCATGAGCCTTTGTGACCTTCCCTTGATCCTTGCTGGTTTCATATTCCTTATTCAACGGCCCATGGGTATTGGGCTTTCCTTTTTGTTTTGGGTAGCAACACAAATAACCTTTACACATACTTTTGCCACGTTGACCAATTTTACTAATCTCATTTAAAAAGGTTTGTTCGTAATAAAAACTCATTGAAACATAACGGAAACCTTTAAACATACTTTTTTTTTTCTCCAAAAAAAAAAAAAAAATTGATGATTTTGTATGATTTTAACACAAGCTGATGATTTTATACTATTTGATGATTTACGGATTCAATGAGAATTCTCTTTAAAATGATTTCAAGTACCTAAATGGTTTGTTGTATTAACTTTTGGCTCTTATCAATTATTTTTACTTATCAAAAAAATGAGAATTCTTTTCATTTAGGCCTTATGCACCATTAAACAATTACAAATTTTTTTTATAGATAGTTTCAAATTTTTTTTTTTTTTTTTAAATTGAGCTAACTGAAACCTACCAAACAATTACATTTACGTTATGTTAAAGTATCAAATCATCATCTTATATTAAATGGTAGATGAATTTATTTTTATGTCTCTCTCTCATAATCATTTACAAGGGTGATTTTTTATTAATATTATATCACTCAATATTTTTTTACTATTTTATTACACTATTTTATTGTACTTAACAAGCATATCGAATTTTGTGTTAAAAGATATTATTTACTATTTAATCAAATACTTTAACATATTAAATAGTAATTAATCTTTGTTCATCTTAATATTTTGCAATATTTTTTTTGAGAAACAAATACACACACACAAGGGAGAGGGAAAAATGTTCTAATATAAAGGCACACCACAATTCCACTCAAAAGTCATGGTAACTTTTAAGGGAGGATGGAGTAAGTTATAATGGAGAGAGAAATGAGTTCTATTACAAACGCACACCACAAGTCCACTCAAAAGCTACGGTAACTTTTATGGGAGAGTGGAGCAAATTTTTTTTTTTTTTGGGGGTAGAAAAGATGATGATATAAAAACTAAGAAGAAGAAACAAAGTTTACAAGGCAGCACCTGTTTAAGTACAAACCAAATTTATCAAGATCTAAAAGTTCAAATAAACCCACAGGCGGGTTCTCAAATAGCGGGTTCTCAAATAAACAAAAGTCTTCATTCTGATGGGTACCTTGTCGAGCCATAAAGTCTGTACACCAGTTCACTTCTCTGTAACAGTGGCTAAAGTGAATCCGGGAAATTTGGGAAGCCAGTTGCCTGCAATCATTGAGAATAGAGAAAATAAAATTATTTGATTGTCCAGAGTTAGCAAGCACATCGATAACTGCTTTAGCATCTACTTCTACTTCAACAGCAGAGTAACTATGATTAACACAGATTAAGAGGCCATCACGAAGCGCCCACATCTCTGCCATGAAACTGGAGGTAATTCCAATTTTTCTCGAGAAGCCCACGACCCAATTACCATTCCCATCTCTGATCACCCCACCCCCTGCAGCTAGATCAGGATTGCCTAAGGATGAGCCATCCATATTAAGTTTCAGCCACCCCTCAACAGGTCTCTCCCACCTAATAGTTCTAATTGTTTGATCCCTCCCCTCATGCATATCTTTAACATAGAGAACAAACTCAAGGGCTGAACTAATAATCTGAGATGCAAGGTTTGAAGGTTAGTCACGATTTCGAAACACCCTATTGTTACTCTGTACCCACAGAGTCCAGATAGCAAACAAGAAAACAGTATTCCAAGGTGGTTGATTAGGCTGCCTGCTCCTACTAACTTTGGCATTTAAAGAGAGCCAAGCACGGAGATCACAAGAAAAGAATCCCCTATCATTCCCTGCAACTCCCAATTGAGTCCAAATCGATCTGAGATGTTGGCAGTGCATGGAGAATGGACTTAGCCCCATTGGAGCAGATCGGGCAAGAGTTGTCTTGAATCACTCCATGCTTCACCAAGCACTCATTGACTCCTATGCTATTGTGAAGACACTTCCAAACAAAGAATTGGATATTTGGAGAAATTTTTGATTTCCAAATCCACTAACCCGAGAAAGCAAGGGGGTTTTCCTTGGCTATGGCTAACTTGTAAGCATTCTTAAGATCAAAACTGCCATGAGGGTTTGCTACCCACACAATCCTATCCTCACTCCTCGAAGTGACCGCAAAAGGAATGGCTTGAATATCAAGCTTGACATGGTTTGGGAGATTTAAGGATACTTTAGACCAATCCCAACCCTGGGGGGTGATAACATCTTTAATTTTAAGATTGGCTTCCTCCACTAAGAGAGGGCCTTGCACCATCTCCCTCAAAAGGCCTAAACTAGACCAATTGTCAAACCAGAGACTGAGATTGCTATCTCTACCTGGTATCCATCTCGTACCTTTGCTAAAAACTTAATGAACTTTCTTCATACCCTTCCAAATTCTAGAACACACAAGCTTCTCATTGTTTTTGGAATTCAATCTCCGATTAGAGCAATACTTGTTCCTCAGCACCCGAGCCCAAAGAGCCTCTTTTTTAGAGTGAAATCTCCAGTTAAGCTTAGCTAGCAGCACTGTGTTTCTGCCTCTGGCTGTTTGCAAGCTCAAACCACCTTCAGTTTTTGGTCTTGTTACTTTTTGCCAACCCACCTAATGCATCTTTTTAGAGGTTTCTGAGGATCCCCACATGAAATTACAGTTCACCCTATCAATTTGGTCCAATACCTTCCTTGGGAGGAGGAAGCATTGCATAGTGTAGGCTGGGATGGTAGAGAGTGAAGCTTGAACAAGAACTGATTGACCTGCCTAGACAGCAAGTTTGCTTTCCAACCCACCAATTTCTTTTTCACTCTATCCAAGACAAAGTTAAAATCTTGAGTAGAGCTACCTGGGGTCTTGATGGGAATACCCAAGAACTGAGCTACCTGTCTCTAGCTTCCTTATCCACATTCGGGGAAAAATAAACCCTAGATTTAGCTTGGCTGATTATTTGCCTGGATTTTTGATAGAATGTATCAAGGACTTGCCTAACTGCTCTATAGTTAACCGAATTGGCCTTTACAAACAACATGAGGTCGTCTACGAAAAATAAATGAGAGAAGCTAGGTCCATTCCTCGAAGCTTTGACTGGGTGCCAATACTTATCATTACACTCGTGATCAATGAGCTGACCCCGCGAATCCATACACAATATGAATAGGTAGGGGGATAATGGATCCCCTTGTCTAATCCCTCTGGATGGAAAAATGGGCTCCAACATCCCTCTATTGAAAAAAATAGAAGTAGATACTGTTGAGACATAACTCATAATTAATTCCACGAGATCATTAGGAAGGTTTAAACTAATCAGCCTCTCTCTAATAAATCCCCATTCTAGCTTATCATAAGCTTTTTCAAGGTCTTTAGACTTGCTAGTAGAACAAATAAGCTCTTGGACAATGATAGCATTATCCACCCTTCTCCGGCCCGGCACAAAAGAAGATTAGACAGGAGAGACTAATTTGTCCAAGTAAGGTCACAGGCGCCCCACAATAACCTTGGAAACAATCTTATAGACAGTATTACAAAGACTTATCAGTCGATAGTTCCCAATAGTTTCGGGGCCTTGGATTTTTGGAACAATAGCAATAAGAGTTTTGTTCAAATGGTCCGGCACCTTCTTTTTAGCAAAGATATCCTTCACCTCATCAACGACAGACTTACCAACTACCATCCAAAATCTTTGAAAAAACCCTGCGTGAAGCCCGTCAGGACCTGGGGCTTTATAAGCTTTCATTGACCATAGTGCTGCCTTAATTTCCTTCTCCATAACAAAAAGATTCAAATCATCCCTCTCTAAGTCCAAAAGGCAGCTTGCCACCAAGCAGTGGTATTTATCAATCTGACTAAGCAGAGGAGAGTGGTTGAATAGAGGTTCTCATACCCTTTCCTAATAAATTCTGTAACCTCCCTTTCGTCAAGAATCCACTCCCCAACATTGTTTTTAATGGATTTGATCTGGTTCCTTTTCCTTCTAACTATGGCCGAAATGTGAAAGAATGTTGTATTTCTGTCACCGAGAATCAACCAATTAACCCTGGATTTCAAAGCCCATAAATCTCTCTCCTGGTCAAGAACAACTTCAAGCTCCCTACGCAACTTCCTTTCAAGCTTAATGAGGAAAGAAGAAAGCCCATTTGCCAATGCTCTTTGGATTCCATTTAATCTGGCGAGTAGTACTTTTATCTTAACTAGGATATTCCCAAAGTGAAGCTTGTTCCAATGTTGAGCCTCTTGGGTAAAACCTTCAATTGCCTCAGGTAGTTTTCGAGAGGGGGACCACTCCTTGGAACCAAGGAAGGGAATGTAGGGTCAGACAACCAGAAACTTTGAAATTTGAATGGTCTCGGTGTGTGGATGAGACTACTAGGCAGAGTTTCTAAAAGAACCAGACAATGGTCTGAGTGGCAACGGGTGAAATGGGTTACTCTGGCCTCCAGATATATGGCACACCAATCCGGATTAACAAAATAACGATCAATTCTCTCTTGAATGAAGACATTAACATCCTTTCGATTTGTCCAAGTGAATCTTGGCCCCAAGAAGCCCAAATCCAACATATTGCACTTGTCAAGGCACTCTTTAAAAAGCATGGACCTGTTGACACTAACTCCTCTACCCCCAAATTTATCTTCATCATTAAAGGGCTCATTAAAGTCTCCAGTAATTACCCACCGCAAACTATGCATTCCTGAAAAAGTGGAGAGATATTCCCACAGGATGGAACGCTCTGCAAACCTTGGACTAGCATAGATAGCAGATAATAACCAAGAATAGTTAGAGTGACATACCTTAGCAGTAGCATGGATTTCCTGCTCCGTTTTTTATAAGAGAGTAATATCCACCTTATTTGAATTCCAAAGCAGCCACAATCCACCAGCGTAGCCTATAGTGTCAGTATGAATAGCATTATCAAAGGGAAGTTGATCCGTGATTTCCTTAGCACAATCACCTCCTATACGAGTATCCATTACCATAAAAATAGCTGGGTCATGATCCCGAGTGAGCTTCCTGACGTGACTTTGGAAGTTGGGTTTCAAAGCACCCCTGCTATTCCAAAAAATGACATTCATGACAAGGCAATGACTTGGAGTAGGACATTCATCAAAAAGGGGGAGGGATATCACCTCCTCCCTCAAATTCCATCCCATCTTCCTCAGCCACTCCATTGACTGTGCTCTCCCTAGAACCAGAGTTAAATAGTGCTGAAGAACTCCCAATTCCATCTCCTGCGCAACCGCGTGAAGATTGAACTCCACTGTCGGCTAGAAGACTTGAATAATCTTTATTGTGTGACAATTGCCCATGAGGAGTGTGGAGATTGGCTGAGTCTCGAGCATTCCCCTTTCTAACAGAGCTTTCCAAGGATCCTCCTCACACAACAAAGGGGTTGACACTACCTGGGGAATCGATCTCCAAACCAACCTCCTCTCCTCCTCTGGGTTCAACAAATCGGTCAAGAACTGCCACCATGGATTTTGCATCGCTTGCCAAGTTGAGTCCGAGAGAGGTAGGTAGCCCTTCCTCGCGCTCTCCTTCGTTAAAGGGAAGATAAGCTTCCAAGCTTTTCTGAGTGTCGAACTGAACCAGCCCATTATGTGGGTTGGTCTTACTCTGATCTCTGCAATGATCACTTCGAGAATCTCCACCACTGTGCCTTCCAGATTTATTGCCTATCGCTGGCCGAACTGAGCTTGTGAACTGAAAGTCTGGATCAAAGCTGGGGAAGGATCCATTGCTCACGCTAGCAGAAGGAGTGAAACTAGTGGAAGACTGACCTTTGAGAGGCTCAGCAATGTTCTTAGACAACACTAAGAAAACCTTATTTCTGGAAATGGCTTTCTTGCCCTTTATGGAGTGTTTCGAGCCGATGCTTTTGCTTTGAAATCCGCTAACTACTTCCTCGGGCCCTCTAGAGCATCTTACTTCGGGCTGATGCTCATTTGGCCCACTTGCTTAGACCTAAAGTCCCCTCTGTCTATAGGATTCTTTCTTTTTGCTTCCCACCCATTACCCAAATCTGACTTATCCTGATTGCGTTGAGCACTTATCTCATTACCAAACAACGCTCTTGTGGGCCCTTGCCTCCTTGGTGATTTATTTCAATGCTTCTTACGCGTTATAACCAACTAAGGGTCGTATGAATTAGCTCTTTCCTCTTTTGTACTATCTTGACACACTTCAGAATTATCAGCAACATGCTGATTGCATGATGTCTCCTGCATCGCCCTTAAACTAGCCAACTTTGGGCTATCGGACCTTCTACCCTCTTCCTCCAAGTTATCGCCTTGTCTCTGCCCCCGAATGACGTAAGGGCAAGACTCCTTTTTATGGCCAATTCTGTTGCAAGAGAAACAGAGGCGCTGAACACCTTCATATACAACAGATTGCTTTAGATTGCCAATGAGGATGGTTGTGATCAGTGGTTTATCAACATCAACCTGAACGCAAATCCTAGCATGACTCCATGCCTCTAAGGCCGTGTGCGTATCAATCTGGAGGACATTACCAATGGACCTTCCAATCTCCTTAAGGACCTCTGCTTCATAATACTCAATAGGTAGTTCGTTCAATCTCACCCAGACTATAATCGACGACACACTAGCAGTAGATGGCCTGAAGTTTGGCTCCCATGGTCTGATGGAGAGAAAATGTTCTCCAATAAACCAGGGCCCCTTCTCAAGAATTGCATTATAATCCTCCTTTCCGAGAACCTTACCAGAAAAAACTCATTCCCCAAGTCAACATAATCACTCTTGCCAATAGGCTTCCAAAGGGAGATGATCCTGCTCAACAGGAAGTTGTACCCCATTGCTCTACCATACACCTTAACTATCAAAGCTCTCAACCAAGAGGCCCTAATTCGACGCTTAACTTCAAGTGAGAGATTAACAGTAGCCATTCCTTCCCTTAGAGTCGAGATGGAAGGCTCCTTCTCAGTTTCATACTCCATTTGCTCAATAAAATCAAAAGCTTGTCTATAAGTTCCTGGGATATCACCCAAGAGTTTTTCCTTAAAAGAGACTGAAGAGGAACCTTGACCATTTTCCAGAAAGAGGGCGGCAGAGGAATAACCTTGATCTTCATTGAAATTTGCATGATGGACATCCTTAATTTTTTTATTGCTCTTAGCTAGTTCAGCTTCTTCCTCTCTAGAGAGAAAAGGAGAGCTTCCACGAAGAGCCATTGAAGTACTTATTAGTTGAGCAAGTTATACTACACACAACACACTCTCTTAAGCAATGCGGAACAATTACTCATTCTTTTTTTTGAGAAACAAACACACACAAATAAATAATATAAATAATATAAAGACACAATATAAATATTTGACCATTAATTTACACTAGCAAGATTCACAAAGATATTTAACAATGTAAACTTAAAAATATATTCTCAAGCCATTTCCAAGTTCCAAATACAAATCTATCATCCAAAACATAATATATATATATATATATATATAAAGATATGGAAAGAAATAAAAGAGAGACTACAACATAATAAAAGCAGGCTAAGAAAACTGAAAAGACTCACTACTGAGCTCAAAGCCCAAACGCCTCCTTAGCTATGTCATCCTCTAGTGGTGGTAGGAGTGGGTTGACATCCTCTGGTGGTGGTGGGAGTGGGTTGATAACTAGTCTAACCCGCTTGCTCTTCAATTTGTGTGTCACCCAATAGCAGAAAAAGCACACTAGAGCAACGAAAACAAGGGCAAATCATATGATCAAGATGATGATCTCCTTCTTTTGAGAAAGATCAAAGGGCATGAATGGTCACTACAAGAAAAAAACCTTTATTGCAACAAACTTTTTTGTTGCAATAAAACCTTATTGCAATGAAAATATTTCGATGCAAACTGTTGCAATAAACTATGTGGCAATAGGCTATTGCAACAAAAATTTTGTTGCAATAGCGTTTTGTTGCAATAAAATATTTTTATTATTAAAAATACTTTATTGCAACAAAAAATATTATTGCTATAATTTATTGCGACATTTTTAGGCTCCACACTCTCAGATTTTGATTTTGTAAAGCAAAACAATGGATTGAGAGAGTAAGAAAAAGAAAGAGGAAAAGTGTGCAAGATAGAAGAGAAAGGGGAAATTTTGTAATAGCGGGTAATGAAAATTGGGGAAAATAAAATACAAGAGGGGATTAGTCTATTGCAACAAGGTTATTGCAACAAATAAAATATTGATGCAATATATTAGTATTTTTAAGTCCCTATTGCAACAAAAGTAATATACACATTTTTATGTTTATTGCTACTATAATGTCTCTTTGTTGCAAAATAACTTTTTTCTTGTAGTGGGTATTGACGGAGTTAGGGATGCGATTGATACAGAGTGAGAGCCATTGAAGGTAGGGAAGGTGAAAGACATGTTTTGGGAAGAAGAAGAAGAAACTGGGCCATGGAAGTGAGGGAGGGTGAGGAGTTGATGGACGTTGTATCTAATTATAGTTTTTGCATGGTACAAAGGCAATTATATGTATCTAATCTCTCTCTATCCTTCTTTTCTTATACTTTTTCTTTGATGAAACGAGATGAGGTTCTTAGCTGAGGCAAATGTTATGGACCAACAAAAAGTTAGAAATAGATTACATTGACCTCACTTAAATTAAAGACTTTAAATTGGGACCGGATTTGGCATAAAAGCTTAGTTTACAGCATCCAATATGAGTATGCCACATCAACATTTTACTAAAAACCAATACAACTTACCACACACAATAACAACTCCTTTATATCCTTACAGAAATAAAAAATCAAGAACCCTCTTTAGAATAGTTAGCACTTAGCACCCATCTAGCCACCCCACCAACACACGCCGCTAGCCACTGGCCACCCTACCACGAACATCGTCACACGTTGTTGGAGATGCTATTGTCACCACTGCTCGATTCACTCTCTCACCCACAACAGCAAATCTAAAACACAATTCTAAAGCTTTGAATAAGAAACCCAAAGTGCACCGAATCTTAAATATGACTAGGAACCCATAACCACCATATAGGCCAAATTATTTTCTTATTAAAAAAATCATTTTGTTAATGGACTAAAATTTATGCTACAAAAATTCATTTTGTTAATCTAAACCACAAAAAATAACAAACAAAGCAACACAAATTCATTGAATTTCTACTGAAAAAAAAAATGATTTTTTTTTTTTAACTTTCTATCAAGGAATATTTTTGCGACAAGGACCAAATATGCAAGATTAGCCCAAATCTCCCTTTGGGTTCTTTACAAGTGTTTATTTGTGGAGAATTAAGCCCAAAGTTCCAAATGTATAATTAACAAATGCTAATGGTGCTTTAACAAGAGAGAAATGAAAATACCAATAACAAAAATGCTGAAAAATGCATAAGAACATAACAAGTCCGAAACTTCAACTCACAGTCAGCGAGAAGAGGAAATTGAGAGAGGTTGTGAGGAAAAGAGGGAAGGTTCCCCTGTACCTATATTTCCACCCCTAAGGTTCATAATTGTGAGAATGTTAGCTGGCTAAATGAGTTTTTGGTCTCAAGTTTCAACTCTGTGGGGGAAAACATAGTTGGTTGGTTTCTTAGCTGAAGAGGGACTTTTGTATTGAGCTTGGGGTGTTGTTCTCAGAATAAAACGTGATACCCCTATTTTGAATCTGATTGTGGCATTTATATTGAGTTTGGGGTGCTCTAAGTGACTGGTTTTTGGTCAATAGAAGAGGATTTAGACCCCAAAGTGTTAAGCAAGTAGTAATTTTCAGGTTTGCTTTTGTTTGGATAAAGGAAAGATTACTTTTATCATCATTAAGGGAATTGCTTGACTAAACCCTCATTGGCTACCCATTTTCAGTTGTTTCAGACCATTGGGAGGCTCAATTGAATGAGGGCTAGTAGTTGAAGTTGGCCAATGAAAGCCAATCATTTTTAAAGAAAAAAAAGGGTTCGGGCAGAAACTTTGGGCCATAGTCAGCCAAAGTATAAAAACTGTTTTGGGGTGTAAATTTTAGGTACAAGACCTCCTCCATGAGCCTGAGGTGCTACTAGTGTCTCTTGCCTACTTGGTAGCACGCATAGGCTGGGCTCATGCAAAAGGTCCGAAAGAAACTGACCCATATCCTCCAAACCATACTTCCTCAATTTCCTTAATATGTCGCATGAGCTTGGGCCATGCTTAAAAGAATAAAATATAATACAATAAATGAATTGAGCCCACAAGGAAGTCGGCCTTGGTTGAATTGGGCTTGTAAAAAATGTGTTGCAAAAATGGGTATCAACACTTTCTAAGCCACAAGATTGAGTATGAGACTTGCAAAGTGTGCAATCTGAACCACAATCAATGCCAACAACACAACTATTTTTTGACCCATAAGAATTTGCTCTAAACCTTTCTCTCTTGCTTCCAGTCCAAATTATATGATATCTCTCCTTTCTTAAGAACCTCAGCTCTCTTAGGCAGAGTGTGTGGCACCTTCTGGTTTGTTGTTGATTTTAGAGGGTGGGAGAATAGATTGGGCGGTGGTGACTGTAGTGTCTCCATGGTGTGTGACAGGATTTGTGGCTAGCAGCATGTGGCAGCATCTTTGGTTGGTGGAGGAGGTTAAATGAGTTATTATTGTGTGTGGTAAGTTGTATTGGATTTGTAGTAAAATGCTGATGTGGTGTACTCATATTGAATGTTGTAAACTAAAACTTTTTCGCCATATCCAGACCTAATTTAAACTCTTAATTAAAACTATCCAAGTTTGCAAACAACACTAAAGGCCGTTAGTATTTTCCATTAATGATAATTACTATAGCAAATTCAAATTTTAGATTTCAGATTAACGGCAGAGATGGTGACCTTATGCTTTTGCAGAGTTATTAACACCCAAAAAAAAAAAAGTAGAAATCATAGATTAAATTTCTAATTTGGTCTTTTCACTAATAAAAATCTTATGTCCCATTAATTATAAATACTAGTAAGTTGCTCGTACAATGCATGGATAACTTTGTGATATTTTATGTAAGACAGTTTTGGAAAATATTGTACATATGTTATAAATAAAAAAGTAAACTAAATTAGAGTAAAGAAACATGACTAATGCTACGGACACAAATTATCTTATAAACATTTTACAAATTGCTGATGTGGCATGCTCCACAACAGCTTTTTAAAAACTAACATGCCACATAAGATATTAACAAATTCTAATTAAAAAAAACAAAAAAGAAACCCAAATTAGTTTTGACTTCTATCCTAAACCCAAAACATATTAGACATAAACTATGCCTAAAAAAAGAATTCTAAAACCCTCCTTGCCTCTTCAATCTTAAATCCCAAATCAACAATCTGCTTCCTCTTACCCATGCCTCCACCCCACCATACTTCGACTAACACCGCCGCCACACAAGTCGTCAGAATCGTTGCAAAAGCCTCTGGAACCATGGATAAGAATGGAGTTGCAATCCCTTCTGATGAGAATGATGCTCCCACAATGCTATTTGAAGCTTCTAATTCTTCTACTTTTGGTAATTCCTCAACTACTTGTATTTTATTTTTAATGTTTCTAAATACAATACATGGTTTAAAGTTTTGTATGCTTGGTTTCTAAATACAGGATGACAAAATTGTATGCTCGACTTCTAAATACAATACAGATTTTTCATATGACAGAATTTTATTTTTAAAGTTTTGTATGCTCGACTTCTGAATGGTTTAAACTTTTATATTTTTTACTAGATAATTGAATAGTATATCTACTGGAAAAAAATCATGTGATTGTCAGGCAATGAAGACTACATGTCTTCAGATGAAGAAATTGTCATTGATAAGGAAGAAAATGAGCAAAAGTTAGAGATTGAAAAAATTGAAGAAACTAAGCATGAGATCAACATGCTTACATGAAAAGAAGGCTTGAATTAAATGATAAAACTGGAATTCATATCAATAAAAACTATAAATCTATTGTTATTGAAGTAGGAGAATTTGAGAAGCTTCCTTTTGGAGAGAAAGACTGTAGAAATTATGTTGACAAAGCAAGGTGACTTTGACTTGGGGTGGGAGGTGCTAGAGCACTTCGTGACTATTTTGTTAGAATGCAAAAGAAGGATGACCGGTTTTATTATGTAATGGATGTGAATGATAGATCTCAATTAAGGGATGTGTTTTGGACGAATGCAAGAAGTAGAGCCACATGTGAATATTTTAGGAATGTTATAACATTTGACACAACATACTTAACAAATCCATATAAAATGTCGTTTGCTCCATTTGTAGGAGTGAATCATCATGGTTAATCAATACGTCTTGGGTGTGGTCTAATATCAAACGAGAATGTTGATACTTTTGTTTGGTTGTTTGAATCATGGAAGAAGAGTATGTCAGGCTGAGCTCCAAAAGCAATTATAACTTATCAAGGCCAAGCTATGAAAAGGGCAATTGCAATAGTATTCCCTGAAACTAAACATAGGTTTTGTTTATGGCATATAATGAAGAAAACTCCTAAGAAATTAAAAGGATATTCTCAATATGAGGCGATTAAGAGGGATATAGAGCACTCTGTATGTGACTCCTTGAGTCGTGATGAATTTGAAGACAGTTGGCAAAGATTACTTGAGATGCATAATTTTCAAGATAATGAATGGTTGCAATGGTTGTATTAT
This sequence comes from Quercus ilex subsp. ballota, assembly GCA_032727855.1. Lineage (NCBI taxonomy): Eukaryota > Viridiplantae > Streptophyta > Magnoliopsida > Fagales > Fagaceae > Quercus > Quercus ilex. The sequence goes on along the minus strand of CM064909.1, from coordinate 50,920,348 downwards.
GAGCGACATCATTGGATACCAACATATGTTAAAAATACATTTTGGACAAGAATGTTTACTACACAACGTGGTGAAAGTATGAATGCCTTTTTTTATGGTTATGTGGGGCCGAAGACTACATTGAAGCAATTTGTTGATCAATATGACGAGGCCTTGAAGAGTAAGGTTGAAAATGAGAACACAGAAGACTTTATTTCTTTAACTTCAAAAGTTCCATGTATACCTCATTATGCCATTGAGAAGCAATTTCAGAATAGTTATACCAATTCGAAGTTCAAGGAGGTTCAAGATGAGATTAGGAGAAAAATGTGTTGTCATCCTTTTCTTCTTAAACAATGTTGGGTTAAGATAGCTTGACCCCAGTTAATTAATTTAATTACACAAGTTAATTAATTAGGTTCAATTACATGTAAATCGTTGAGGCACCAACAAATCACCAATTAAACTAAATGCAATGGAAAATAAATTAACACGGTGCTTTGTTGATAAATAGGGAAAACCTCGTAAGACAAAAACCTCACCGGGTGATTTTAAGGTCACCACTCCCAAGAATTCACTAATCAACAATCAAGCGGTTACAAGTATAAAGAATCTTACCAACTACCCTTGGCCTATCCCGAAATACCAACCTACAGTTGAATCTTTGCTCCAATACCCAATTGGACTTGATCTTGTAGTAGCCTTCTTTCCCTTGATGCACAAACCTCCAATTTGTGACTAACCCTTTGCACGGATCCCAAGTACGTGACTAACTCCAGCAACTTGAACAGATGTTGTTGGCTGTAAAGTTCCTTACTTCATCAACAATGAAGATCTAGAAGCACTTGGTAACAAAACCCTATGGCATACAAATACAGTAACTTCACACACAAAAAATAAGTCTCTTGGTCTCTATATCTGTGTGTGATGACCTTTAAAATAAGCCTTATATATGTCTAGGGTTATGAGAAAAGAAACCCCAAACAAATATGCAAGGCTGGACCGAATTTCAAATTTGGAAATTCTAAAATCGTAATTCTCGATAGATCGAGCTGCTATCGAGCTATCTATCGAGCTTCGCATTAATTCTCGATAGCAGGCTTCTGTTGAGCTATCTGTCGAGGCTTAATAAACAACTTTTTTTCACTTGTTTCTTGAAACAATATTTATGTCTTTAATACTTGACTTAAACAACATGTTTTTGAAGTACTAAACACATCTTAGATCTATCCAATTATAGGTAAAGTGCATTTTGTCAAAGGAATTAGCCAATTAAACAAAATATGACCCTAACAAACAAGAAGGTGCAATTTCTACATATCAAGTTGCTAATGAGATAGAAATTGATGATGCTGATACAAAGGAAGTAACCTTCCATGTTTACTTTAATGAAGATGAATTGGAGGTACAATGCAATTGTTGCTTATTTGAATTTAGAGGAATCCTCTGCAGGCATGCCTTTTTTGTGCTTATCATGATAAAGAAAATTAAAATATTGCCATCAAAATATATTCTTCCACCGTGGAGTAAGGACTCGAAACGAAGATATACATTTATTAAATGTATTTACAATAACTTGAGTGGAAATCCTGAAGCACAACGTTATGATAAATTGCACACTTCTTTTTATGAAGTTGCATCAATGGCATCAAAACTGAAGAAAGTTGTATGACTATGATGACAGTTTTAAATAAGTTGAAGGAGAAATTGAGTTTGAATGTGTCAAGTAGTGAAAGTGGTCAAACATCTTATCACTCATTGGGTGCAGTGACCATTTCTAATGAAGTTTTTAATGAGACATCAAAGGAATGCATTAAGGTGCTTAGTCCTTCAGTGGCTCGAAGTAAAGGGCGACCAGTGTCAAAACGAAAGGAATCTAAAACAGACAAACAGATTAGGAAATTGAAAACAAGAAAGAGACAGGAAGGGAACAAAACTAGCCCCCAAAAAAAAAGGAAAAGGAAAACAGGTACTTGCTTATTTAATTTTAACTAATAGTCTATTTTATTAGTTTCTTTGTTGTGTTATATATATTTGCTTATCTGAATTACTTGTCTAATTCATCTATTTTCTTTCTAATGAAAGAATTCTCAAGTGGCACAAGAAATTGAAGTCAATGCAGGTGAAATTGGTTTGCCTACTTTAAGTACTACACAAGAAGATCATGAAATGGGAACACAAGAGAGAAGGAATGTTCAGGTATTAAGAATAAGGAAAAACTATGAGATTAATTGTTTGAGATTTTAATTTACCATGTAAATAATTTACACAATTGCATTTTATTAATCTAATCGTCTATCAAAAAAAAATTAATCTAATTATTTTGGTTAGAGTACAAATTTTACTTTTGGTTCCACATCCATCTGTTATAGTCAAGCTGATTGAGTTAGCAGAACTGTTTCTTGGAAGGTCTTGCTGTGCAGATTTTCTTAATCTCCCCTTTGACTAAAATGTTTTTTTTATCCGGCATCCAATCATATAAAGCAAATATATTATGTGACGAATCATTGCCTTTTAATATTCAATTCCTTTACCCTCCTAGTCCCTTGGTTTTTATACTTTAAATTTCTAGTATAGTTACTGAAGGATGGATTCTAATGATAGAGTTAAACTTTTGGATGTCACTAAGTATTTATTAACCTTATTCAGCTGTAGTGAGAATTGGTTTAGAAATTCAGCTGTAGTAATTATTGGAAAAAATAGAGTCATGTTGCTTCATTTTTTCTTGATCATATGCTAGTCACCCTTAACGATTATTGGCTGCTTCTTTTTGTGGGTTTAATGGTTAATTGTTTGAGATTTTAATCTACTATGTAAATAATTTACACGATTGCATTTTATTATAGGCATATAGTGGTAGCTTCATGGGAGATGGTTTTGTTGGGCTACAGTCAACAAATTCTAGTTTAAACCAATTCCAGGTAATGTTTTTATGTATGTGTTTTTTTTTTTTTTTTTTTTTGCATAATTTTTTCTCTTGTGATTGATATTTAATTTTTAAGATTTATTTTCAATTGCACAGTGTCATCTGAGTCAAGTTTCGAGTGGTGGATATATGATGCCATATTTTGACACTCCTTTATTTCCTGGAAACCAAATGCAAGTATAGTTTATCATTTATAATTCATTTTATATTATTTATTTGTGTTTTTTTGTTAATATATGTAATTTGATTGCAGGGTCTTCCTAATCAAAGAGCGGTAACTAGTATTAACCCAACATATTTTGGCACTCCGGGAAGCAATGTACACCAACTATCAGTAATTCTTTAACTTTTATTCAATGTTATACTTGTTAACAATTTTTAATTTAACCTTTTTTTTAATGAAATTTGTATTTGTAGGGTCATCCAAATCAATTTTGGGGAAGTGGATCTCAAGTGCCAATTATTGACTAACTTAGTGTTTATGGAACACAACAACATCATATAATCAACTTAAATAATTTGGATATGCTACAAGCATTGTTACTACATTGTATATTCAACTATGTCAATTATAAGCACATCGATTTCTAAATAATTTAATACATTTTCTTTTGTTCTATATGTAGGCTCAACAGCATGGGCATCAGTTTAAGGATCAAGAGGCTGGCAAGTTTAGTAAAAATTAAGTTCGACTTGATTAAGATGACAAACTTTTTGTTTTTCCTTTTTGTGTTGAACACTTTATGGTTCTTCATTTGTAATGGATATTATGGTATTATTTGAGTGAGGAAAAGCTTATATTTTTTAAGCACAGATGGTGACTTCCATGATATTCTGGCTACTTCATTTTTTTTTTTTCTACATTTAGGGGTTCATGAGCTTTCATGATATTCTGGCTACCCACTTAAATCTAACTTTCTATTTTCCACAGTATTATTCTGGAGACAAATGCAAATGTTATAGTGGGTAAGGGTGTAACTTGTAAGAAAATGTGCAAAAGAACATGTAGTTAAACTAAATGATGCTATATTTATGTTGTATATGTGTTTTCATAATTTTTGTAGGCAAGCATTGGACACCGCATGTGAACATCTGGAAGAATATTCGATATTGAATGTAGTGGACCAAGGGGGAACATCTTTTTGTATTTTGCATTTCCTTTGAACTTTTTGGCATAGTTTATAAGTATCAAATTTTGTTATCCCTTGCATCCTTAGTTTATTTTATTTCCATGTCAAAGTGTTGGTAACTTGTTGAATTTACATTTTTTCTTGTAAACTCGATTAATTTGGACATCCAATGTCATTGAAGGTGGTCTAGATGAATTTTTGTTAAAGGTTATGCCTTTTGGATATGAAGTTACCACTAGAATTCATTAACATGTTATTACAAGTTTTGCAGTAACATATGCCCACCTGCACACCTTTTGACATGAGAAAAAAATAGAGAGTTTGGTTTCTTTCTACTAGATTGTGGCATATGTCCTAGTTCCATTCAACTCTATTTAAATTGTTGCTGGTGTAAAAAATCCTTTTAAATTTAGAACATTCAATAATTAAAGTAATAACCAAAAAGAATGCATATGGCTGACCTTGCATAATCTTTAAGGATCCATAGCCAACAAAAAAAAAAAAAAATTGGGACCAAAAAGCTTGGTTGCTGTAGTCAAAATAATCAAAGTCATCCAAACACTCAAGACTTTATACTACCCGGATATTAATTTTCTACACTCAAAAACCAAAAATCTTCACATTCATCTAACAGAATAGCGTACCTGAATATCTAGTCCATAACCCATTCAATCAATTATATCCTAAGCAAACTTAAAGGAATTCATCAAAAAACCTAAACAAATTTAAACAAATTATTCAAAACCCAAAACATATTTACAACAAAACCCTAACAAAATTTCACAAATAAGTACGGTAAAAAAGATTGAGCTTGCCTTGTTTTCTAATGGAGTGTCGCCGCTTGTCATTGCTGTTGAGAGACTGTCGTTTGTTGAGCAAGAGGTAAGGGATGACATGGTGGCGGAGCAAATAAAAGAGACGAAGAGAGGAGACACTGAGAGAGATGAGAGACTGAGGGAGATGAGGGAATGAGGAAGACGAGTCCAAGTGAGGGAGGACAGCGAGAGTGAGAAACAGTGGTACTGTGTGAGTGAGGGAGACTGGAGGGAGAGAGAAAGAGAGGGACGCTATTATGTGACTTGGGAAAAATAAAAAATTACAAGATGTAGGTTTATTGGCCTAAAACTCGAGTTTGCTACACTCGAGTTCCATTTAAAAAAATTTACCCCATTGAAACTCGAGTTTAGTAAACTTGAGTTCCATTTTGGTAATTTCTTTTCAACGGCTTGGAACTTGAGTTTAGCAAACTCGAGTTTCATGTGGTTTTTTTTGTAATTTTTTAATTTTAAATATATCAAATGACTAAACTAATTGGAACTTGAGTTCCAGAAAGGGTCTAGTTAATTAAATAACTTTAAAAGCATGCTGTTTGCCTAAAATTTTTCTAAAAATTGTTTGGTTTGTGTTTTCAAACAACCATTTTCAATTTTTAAACAACATTTTACGTATTTTTATACATTTTTTCACTCACACATATTTCTACAAATATTTTTAAATAATAATTTTTAATTTTTAAACACATATACCAAACAGCCCTTAAATTTTGCTCTAAACTCCTAGCAATTTAGGTTTTAGAAAATGTTTCCGTAAAAGAAGGAAAAGTTAGAAAAGCAAAAAAGAAAGAGTGTTCCAGACATTTTAAAAATAATAATAATTTAATTAAAGTAAAGTCTATCTACTCTGAAATATGATAAAATCCAGGGTGAAAGTGGGTGAGTGAATGTTGAGCTCAAACAGCAATGGCTACTCTTCTGCTATCTTCCCACACCATCTCTCTTTCTCAGCCAAACCTTTGCTTCCCCAGAAGGACCAAGAAGCCCCGGGCTGTCCTCAACAGAACTCAGAAAATGCAAGTCCCCTACGAGTTGAAGCAGGGACAGACCCGTCTTTTCCATAAGCTCCCTTCTGGCCTAAACATGGAGGTCATTGTGCAGAAGGGTGTTGTAGACAAGGACCCATATGACAGAAACAGTGAAAACCCACCTTTAGTATTTGTCCATGGAAGCTACCATGCTGCTTGGTGCTGGGCTGAGCACTGGCTTCCCTTCTTTTCAGCTTGTGGGTTTGATTGCTATGCTCTAAGCTTGTTGGGTCAGGTAGCTTCTCTCTCTCTCTCTCTCTCTCTCTCTCTCATTATATATTTTTTCCATTCTTGAAGCTCAAATTTGTGTAGATTTGTATATAAAATATGATGATGTTAGCTCCATCTTATTCATGATGTTGGTTTGAATTTCTGTTGTGCTATGTAGTAAGTTGGTCTTCATTTATATCTCAAGCTGTCTCTTTTTTCAAATATTTACTAACAATCTTGATGTATTTAAATCTACACATAATATGTGGAACAGGTGTTAATGTATTTGATGATCCATGTTTGTTGTTGTTGTTGTTGTTTTTTTTTTTTTTTTCTTTGAGAGTTGAGACAGTGTGGGAAAAGGAAGGAGACTGAAATAGAAATGTTCATTATTGGGGAAGGATCCAAAAACTTTATCATTATTTAGAGATTTGGAAATTTTATAGAAGGGTCAAATTCCAAATCAATTTGTTGTTTCTCTCTGTGATCATCAACCCATGATGTCTGAAAATATTTGGCCGCAGACCTGCAGTTGACAAGAACCTAGAGAAATTGACCTTATTGGAAATCTTATGCTGTCCATACTGACAATTGGAGTTAGGCATTATACATCTTCATTTTTTCTCAGTGATGGAGTACTAATATTAGGGACATAAACACTGAATTCTGTTTATTGCAAGCCTTTATATCTTCATTCACTAAATTTTACCTCTACGCTAGGTGCAATAGTTGCATGTTGTGTCTCCAATTGTCATGATGGTGTGTGTATGGCCATTACCTCTATACATCATTTCCTAAATTTTAATTACAGTTGCAAATCTTTTGGGTATGGCAATTAGATCTTCTTGCACTAATTATATCTATGTATATGTATACTATTGAACCTATCAAACTACTGGATTTACGTTCTTGTTTGTATGCTGTGGGACTAATTTGGCATATCCTATTCTACATGGTCAGGGTGAGAGTGATGCTCCTTCTGGTTCTGTTGCTGGTACTCTCCAGGTATTTTAGATCTCCATTGGAAAAATGGCTTCTTTGAAAAGATAATTTTGATGGTCATAATTCTTTGTTTTGTATGATCCACGGTTTCCATACTGGATATGATGTTCTTATTTCTATACACTTCAAATTCTGCAGTAGACACATGCAAGTGATGTTGCTGACTTCATCCAGAAGAAAGTATTGTTACCACCAGTGTTGCTTGGACATTCATTCGGGGGGCTTATTATTCAGTATTACATTGCAAATGTGAAGAATAACCAGGCTATAGGTAACCTTAGAATTGGTTCATAATCATTTGAAGAAGTTGAAGCAATACTCTGTGGATGAGGCATGAAATAAATTTGTAGAATTAGAGACTGCATTTCAGATCTAACTCAATTCTAATCTGCTTGAAAATATTTAAGTCAAATACAGCAAAAACCTTTTATAAATAAACTGTAGTGTCATTTCTTATAATTGATAATCAATGAAAATGTTGATATCTCATCTCACTATTGAAAGAGTTGTCATCCATAAGGTCATTAAGGTGCACAACACATCAAAGATGTAATGTGAAATTTAAGATACATTGCTTGAACCTGAGACAACTTCTAGAAATTGATTTGTGATCTTCGTATTATTTTAATTTAAAGCCTCTAAAATTGTGCTTGAAGGAGTTATCTAATATCGTTCCTGAAACTGGAATGTGGTCTAAACCACAAGCACATTTTAAGGAATCAGATACTATTTCATTAAAATGCTTCTGGTTGGTCTATTGAATTCATATTCCTTACTATTTTTTCCTGTTTTGTTTTGTGCTGATTGGGCTTGATTCTAGAAATGGAAAGTTTTTACCCCAAGCTTACAGGAGCAGCTCTTGTCTGCTCTGTACCTCCTTCGGGTAATAGGTGATTTTTTCTATTTCCTCATTTTTATGATATGCTACTTATCAAAAAGAAAATATTTATGATGTTCTATTATTCTTTTACTTGAACCTATCCCTGACTGACTTTCTTCAATTACTTTCTTTAGTGGGTTGGTGTGGCGGTATCTCTTTTCCAAGCCTATTGCTGCTTTTAAGGTATCTACTTTCACTTTTTGAAGAAGATTATATATGTGCATTGTTTGTCATTTACACTCACAAAAACCATGATTAATTGTTTAATATCTTAGCTCGTCTAACTGTTTACAGTTTTTGACTTAGCAGTTCATAAACTCGCATGTCATAGTTCATTATCTTGAAAAAATGCTGCCTAATTATGTGCAGAATGTTCAAAGAAAAACTTATATTGCTTTATGTTTACTAGTAAAGCTATTAATACTTATGACATCATTGCTTGATCATACAGAAGGTATGAAAACCTTGTCAATTTTTGTCCTCAATTTAGTTTGTGTGAGTTTGTACACTAAAAATGGGAGTAATGCTATGGACACATAAAAATGCACAACTTTGTGGGTCTGTCCCCACATGGCCCACCATCACACCTCCACCACTCACAACTCGCCATGTGGCGAGTTGTGGCACAAGTTGTGCACTCTTATGTGTCCCTAGCATTACTCCTAAAAATGGAAGTCGGTCATTATTGTGACTTGGATTCATCTTTATGAACTTGAGCAGGTAACACGCAGCTTAGCAGCAAAAGCTTTCCAAACTTCTCTTCCACTTTGTAAGGAAACATTTTTCTCTTCAACAATGGAGGATCAACTGGTTCTACGGTTTGTTTGCAATCACTTCTCTTCAAGTCTATTAGCATTTTGTTTACCATGGCATTGAAGAATATATTTATATATTGAAATTTGAACATCAGTTTGTGTGTGGACATACATATATTTCCTTGCTAAACTGTTTTGCAAGGAAAGTTAGGTAATGGCTTGTACCTTGAGTCAATGTCTGGCAAAATCATGCTTGTGAAGCAGATAGTTAAACCCTGCTTGGAAGTTTTGCAAAAATGCACGTTTATGCAAAGAACCTCATTAATAAGGTAACCTCAAAAAAATTTAAAGTTAGTAAAAAAAAAAAATTGGTGTGATGTTTTCTGTATAACAGACAAAAAGGTTCTGATGCAAAGCTTGTCCCAAAGGGAAAATGTGGAAAATGCAATTCCTAGTAGATATCAAGATAAAATATATAAGATTTCTAGTATATTAAAAAATGATGAAACACAAATTATAGTATATAAAATGCGATGAAAAGAACATTTTTAACACCTCCATGGGCTCCTTTCTTGATTTCAAGATCGATCGTGCAGAGTAACGCCTTGTTGTTGGATTATCGATTGATTGTTGGCAGCCATGGTTTCGGGTCCAGTGATCCTAGAGAACTAGGTTTTTGTGTTTGATGTTGGAGGATGGTTGGGCATTATTTTGGTACGATGTTAGGGCTTTAAGAGTGCTATATTTCAAAGCTTTTGAGGGGAGAGTGATGTGACTGATGAAAAAAAACAGTAGGATTGCTGGAGTAAAAAATTGACTCTTAAAAACTCTAGCCAATTTTAATACAAGTAATTGAAAGAAAAATCAAGGTCTTAACTTTAATTATTATTTCTTCATATCCTTTTGTTCACTTAATGCAATTTGGTGATCTAGAAATTTGTGAATTATCAGTTAAAATTAATTGGTTTTGTTTGTTATTAGGATGAAGTTCTGAAAACTGCTGATATTGGGTGCACTAGGGTAAATATGAATATATTGCTTTTTAGTCCAATGCTTTTGATTGTAAACATTCACTTAAAAATAAATATTCCTTCAAGTAGCCATATTGAGAATCTAAAGTCATATCTAATTCCGCAGACATTTATCCATCTTATATTCTTAAGAAATTTTGCTGATAAAATTTTTAATTAGTACTTTCAAAAAAAAATAAAAGAATTGTTAATTAGTTTTGTTCTAAGCGTCCAAACGATCTTTGCTTCTGACTTCAGTTTCAAAATTTCTCCACTTCAGGTTTTCCCCTGAATTATGTGGTTTCCATCAATTACCTGAGTTATTAATTTATAATTAAATATACATCTTGGTGCCTACCTATCTTATAAATTTTGTTCAAATGTGAAGACCTTATGGATTCAGTCCAGTCTCAATTTTGAAAACCTTGGTTTACATTGAAAATAGAGGACAAAAAGAGACCTTTCAAATATGAATAGTTTAAATTTTCATTGTATTCCATACATATGGCTACTTTTGGAGTCAATTGATCATTCACTGATTTAGCATGCCTATGCCTAAGAATTTTATATCTTTTCTGTTCTACAAATCTTTATATTTTTTGTTCAATAGTGGAACTTAACCTTCAATTTATTTACTTCTCATCAGTTACCAGGAACTAATGAGAGAAAGTTCAAGGATGCCATTGTTTGATTTGCGGAAGCTGAATGCATCACTTCCAGTTCCTTCAATCCCAAAAGGGTCTGTTGAGCTTCTTGTGTTGGGTGCAAATGATGACTTTATTGTGGTAAACACAAGTTTAACTCTTATTTACAGAGTGCTATTGCTGATATTACATAACATCAAATCTACTGATTCACTAGTGCCTGTTTACCAAACCCCTCCATTTCTTCTTCTACACCTTTGATTCTACTTTGCAGTTGATATTGCTTTTGACCTGCTATGATTAAGCGGTTTTTTTTTTTTTTTTTTTTTTTTGGTAAATTGTAATTATTAGGATGCAGAAGGTCTCAGAGAAACAGGCCGATTTTATGGCATGTCACCAGTCAATGTTGAACGGGTTGCCCATGATATGATGTTGGATTGTTCATGGGAGAAAGGTGCAAAAGTTATCCTATCATGGTTAACTGCTTTGAATAAGTAGGACCCATATGACTTGAAACAAAAATTTCCAAGCTCAGCACATAATTTAACTCAAAACTATGATATCTGGCTTGCTACCTTGAGTGGCTCATGTCAAGGGCCACACAGGTGCAGGATTAAGCTGTATGGTATTCTTTCAAGTGTTCCAATTTTCAGGTGTTTATCCCTTTCAGGACATCGGAAAATTTTGGAATTTTTGGGTGTTTGGGTGTGCTGCAGCATTATTAGAATTTTTTTTTAATCAGCATTATGAAAGAATTGAGCACATTGAAATCTTACCCTTCAAGGCAGTGTTTGTATAATAGTATTAAGAGCAAGTATGGATTTATGTATGTATGTTTATCTTAGAATTCTATGTTCAAAAAATTAAATGTCTTTCTTGGTCATTTTCATGATTCGACTCCCTTTGAGTGGCATAAAAATATAATTTAATTTCACTATTAGTTATGTTAGCATTTCACATTAATCACTTAGTGGTAAGGACTGTGTATGTACGTTTATCTTAGAATTCTATGTTCAAAAAATGAAATGTCTTCCTTGGTCATTTTCATAATTTGACTCCCTTTGAGCAGTGGCTGGTCTAAGATTTTTTCCTAGGGGAGTCAGTAAGAAGATACATCTTGAGTAAAATATGAATCTTACGGTCTAAATGGCTTTCTTATTACAAATTTGTCTATAGTACGTACTAGTAATAGAATAAAAATAAATTATAAGTTCATTTGACATATTTTTTATTTAATATAATGAACATGTTAATTGTTGTTGTTAAGTGAATTTTAATTATTATTTCTTAAAATACTTTTATTTATTAGTTTATGACGATTATATGTTTACATTGTACTATTAATGTAAGATTTATATTATAGATAATTATACTATACACATTTGCAAAAACTATACAATATTGTATACATTTGTTTAGAAACAATGTAGATATTACAATGATAGTACAATGTAAACTATGAATTTTCCATTAGTTTATTTCAAATTTATTAAGATCTAAATGGGCTTTTTAAAACAATTTTAGTTGAAAAAAAAATTTACTTTGTTGTTGGGCTTACTATTTCTCCTAGATTTTAGATAAAATTGGATTGTTATTAGGCCTTTTTTTTTGTATTTAAAAAGATTAAAATATTGTTAAGATGATCATAATTAAACTTATTTCTAGTGGGTTTAAAAAAATTAGAATCAGAGTGTTCAAATTTTTATTTAGGAGGGTTAAATAAAAAAAACAAAATATATTATATAAAAAAAATTGCTAGCTCAGGGGGTTCATTTGAACCCCCTGAAATATACATGGTGCCGCCCATGCCTTTGAGTGGCATAAAAAAATATTTTAATTTCACTATTAGTCATGTTAGCATTTTTTGTCAATCATTTAGTGGTAAGGACTATGTATGTATGTTTATCTTAGAATTCTATGTATGGATTTATGTATGTATGTTTATCTTAGAATTCTATGTATGGATTTATGTATGTATGTTTATCTTAGAATTCTATGTTCAAAAAAATGAAATGTCTTCCTTGGTCATTTTCATGATTGGACTCCCTTTGAGTGGCATAAAAAATATATTTTAATTTCACTATTTGTTATGTTAGCATTTTTCATCAATCACTTAGTGGTAAAGGCTATGTATATTTATCTTAGAATTCTATGTATGGATTTATGTATGTATGTTTATCTTAGAATTCTATGTTCAAAAAATGAAATGTCTTCCTTGGTCATTTTCATGATTAGACTCCCTTTGAGTGGCATAAAAAAATATTTTAATTTCACTATTAGTAATGTTAATATTTTTTATCAATCACTTATTGGTAAGGACTATTTTAACACAATACCAAAATTTTAGAGACTAAAATGACACATTTGAAACGTTAAAAATTACATTGACACATAGTGTAAAGGTTAAGGACCAAGTATGTAATTTTCCAAAAAAATAATAATAATAAAATAAGGAGAAGAAACAAATAAAGAAAAAGTGTTGGCTTCATGATTTGTGTTGAAATGGGTCCTAATAATTTAGCAAAAATGAAAATTACAATGCAAAATGAGAATCCATAATTGTAGCTCTAGAAAATTATAAATGCAAAATGAATTCTTCATAAAATGCATTTAACGGGAATCTTGCCTTTTTGTGTACTATTACATTTTTAAAAATTATTTGGCGAAGTAGCATTGTTTGAAACTTATTTGGAGAAATATTCTCTTTTGGATTTCATCTCTTAAAGTGACAAGATGAACATGTTGGCTAAGCTAATGTGGCCATTTATCATTTTTTAGTCCACCTAGATCTCATCTCTTCAAGACACAATGTCTCATTAAACACATTCCATCCACCTTCCTTTTCCCTTTCACTCTACTTCAACAAAGACTATCTCCTTCTCTCTCTACCATCAACAATGTTACTGTGGTTTCATTTTGCGGGAGTCTGAGATTTATGTAAATATATAATTTGGCAGGGCAGGGAAGATAGCGCTTAAACCACAAGTGACAATGCCACCAATTGTCAGTTCATAGATCCCTGGTGTTCCAAGTCATATATAGGGACAATGGAGGCTTCGCTGGCCTAGTTGAGAAGATTGACTAAAATCTCAAATTTAATTTTCTTATTCCAAATTTTTGGATCGAAAATTTTGTGGCTTTGTGATGAAGGGTGTTCGACTTAGGTGCAGGCAAAAAGGTCTAATTGTGGCGGTTGTAGCTTTTTTTTTTTTTTAGGGGGGGGGGGGGGGGGGGGGGGGGGGGGGGGGGTGCAATCGGACACCATACTTAATGGCAAAATCAAAATTTTGACACTCCATTTGTAACAACGTCGTTTGAACCGTTTGATGAACATAAATTCTATTCCAACATACATTTAAGCTTATAACGATCGAAATGACGTGTAAAACATTACAATCAAACCATTCATTAAAAAATCAGGCCACATCAAGTTTTAACTTTTAACAATTAATATGCATCAAGTTTTAATTATATGTCAAAATACCATCGGTTTTAATTTTGAATGCAAAAATATGCAATTTAACTTATCAAATAAATCCTACAAGATAATAATAATTTTTTTTTCTCCTCGTAAAAATGAGGAAAATCAAAAGTTAAACTTTACTTGCAGAGCACTCTAATTATGACTAAAAATAAATTTTAAATTCGTAACTATCCTTAAAAAAAAAAAAAAATCATAAAATCAAGATAAAATTGTGTGAAAATCAAAATTGCCTGGGACATAAGTGTTGGTCTACACTCGGTCACAAAATCACAAGCGTGGATAGGCATCCACTATTCCACCAAATTTAAATTTTTTATCCTCTTATCAACTCGTAACTTAGTTCAAATGTGTATTAAGGTAAACATGAGCTCAAAAACTTAGGGAGGGATGGAAATAAGGGTAATTTTAACTTTCTAATCACTAAATATACAACCCTTTCATCAATGAAATAGATTTCAGCCCATAGTTTTAGATTAGTGAATTGCTGGAGAAATATTGAAAGAAACTTTAGAGAGACATTAGGATGCATCTTGCAACATCACTATTTCAAGCCAATTAATCCCAACAAGTCTAATCTATATTCATTCAATTATATCCTTCTAATACAATCTCAACAATTATTCTCTAGTCATCACACCAGAATCTCCTACATACATCTACACACACAACTCCCTCAGATGTTCAACTAGAAGACCTATGGATTAATTCTAATGGTTTGTTTAGATTGACGAAGAGGGAGAGAGAGTAGAGTAAAGTGAAATTGGCCCAAAGTTAGCCTATTTTTAGCCAACTCTATTATATTCCCCTCCACTTTCTCTCCATTCCCCTTCAATCCAAACGGGCCCTAAGAGACAAGTAAAGCAAAGAATTTTATATCAACAAAAGAAAGCTATCATACCACTTGAAATAGGTCGTGCACGTGAGTGTAATTCCCTGTTTTATTTAATTTTCATGGTTGAGTGTGAATTATATGATTATGCATTAAATTTGGTTTATGATTCCGTTAACTATTACATGATGAACATATTTAAAGTCAATCAATGGATACCAAAATGACATGTTGGATGAAAAGTGCATAACATAACATAGCCATCACTTTCCTCAAGATCGATCTATAGATCAAGCAAAATGGATGCCTAAAACTTTTCCATTTTCGTAATCTAGCCTCCAGATTCAAACATTGAGTTCATAGATCGAGTCTTTGTCATTTTGTCTCCTTAGATTGTAATTAGGAAACAAAGTAATGTAATTTTTCCTTTTCTTAGATTGTATCTAAGACCGAAACCATACAAATTTTTTCCTTATCATTCGTTGATTAAATTATTTAATAAAAAAAAATTAATGGCAGTTTTCTTAATTCTCTATAATAAAATAAGTGACGACTTCATACACATGCACACATGATTAACACATCATCTCTCAAGGATCTCTAATAGGGTAATGAAAAATGCGGATCCACACAGCAATGGGAGATGCAGAAAGAGTGGGTGGTTTATTGGATATGGATTAGGTTAGTTTTGCACGATCAATTTGAGTTTGCTAGACCTAGGTTGGTGTGGATGGTTTCACAACAATTGCTATGGCTTTGGTTACATGTGACTATTTGGTTGTCACGGTGATGAGTTTCAAGGGTGACAAATGGAGTATAACATTATGAGTTATCTTTATAATGAACCATGAAATATTGCATCCTAATCATTTTTGAATTTCTTTTTTAGTGGATCTTGTGAGTTCTATGTCGAGACTCGTATTTTCAAGAGACGATATCCAAAAAATGTTATTTCTTCAAATAAGTTTAAAACAATGTTATTTTGCCATTTAAAATTCAAAAATGTTAATAAAAAAAAAAAGAAAAAAAAAGGGAAATCGAAAAACTTGCCAAACCATAAGGAAATTGCATTTTATTGTACATTATTGCTGAGAAATTTATAAAATGTGTCTTTGGTACAATTACCAAACCCATGATAAATGGTTGACTAGAAAAACACTTTCAAATAAGAAATTTTGTTTATATATATATATATATATATATAATAAAAGTGATGTCCAAACCTTTTTTTTTTTTTAAGACTTAATTATATATATATATATTAAACTAAGAAGTTGATTAAATTTTGTTTTGTTTTGTTTTAATAAATAGAGATTTAAATTCAATTTCTATTTCTATTTCATAGAAGATTAAACCATAATATTAAGTCACAATGCTATTGGTATCCAATTAATTTTTTTTTTTTACTTATTACAAAAATCAAATTTAAATTTAAATTTGACCAAAAAAGAAGCAATCTTAAATAAATAATTAAAAAAAAAGAAAAAAAATGAAAAAGAAAGGAGAAGAGAGGAGAATGAAGATTGAGTCAGCGGCTCCAAGGATTATGAGTTATGGACAAACAAGCCCCCAACTATTCGCGTAACCAAACACAGTTAACAAAAAATAGATCAAACGGTGTAGAAGCGCCTTTAAAACCCTTGAACCAATCTTTACCGTCCATTATTAGGTCGACCTCCTTATAAAACCCTAGCACACCCATTTTCATCCTCCTCTGTCTCATTGCCGAAGTCTAGGGTTTTCAGTCTCTCAGCGCTGCACAGCTTGAGCTTCACAGGACTCGGCCTCCACTTCTCGGTACGTAACCAAAACACCAACTGGGTGGGTTTTCGTTGTTTTCTCCTATTTCGGTTCTGAATCTGAGATTCAAAGATCGAGCTGTTTTTGTATATGTGAAAATGATAGTGTGGGTTTTATAATATATGTTCTCTGAAAAGCTAAGGGAAGTGGGACGAAAGAAATTGAATGGTTTTGACAAATGGGTTTGCTTTATGTTAAAAGTCCAGGAAATATATGCTAACATATGCTCTTTTTTGCTACAATCATTTGTGTTGTGTGGTTGTTTTTTGACTAGTTTATGCGTATTGGGTGATTTTGGTGCATAAGATATTGATTTGACAATGCAAATGCCAGTAGATGCGCTGGTACTATGAGATTCGTTCAAAAAAAAAAAAGTGTTGAAAGGCTTTTGTATGATTTGAATGAAACCAAACAATTAGTTTTAACGAAAAACAAGCAATTTTAATTAGTCTTGTCATTTGTCTTTGGATTGCTGGCTGCCACGAGCATAGATTATGAATTTTGATGATTGAATTGCCTCTAAGGGTTGTCATGTCCGTGTGATTGGAGTAAATAGTGCTCAGTTTTCATTTTTTTTTTTTGGCAAATGCGCTCTCTGTTTTGATAGAGTTGTAATTTTAATTGGGCTACCTTTTGTAAATTATTTACCAAGCTGATAGGAACATTTTATGGACTTTCTTTGTGAAAAAAGACAAAGCTGTAGACAATGTTCTACTTTTTGAATGAGATCTGATGTCATCAACGGATAACACTGATTTGGAAGCTGTATGTGGTATGGATGTGATTACATGTAAAGAAATGTATAGGGATAATGATTACTATTCAACTGGACAGTGAGTTCTAGCTTATATGGCTCCCTTCCCCTTGTAAGAGCAAGGTGAAGTGTGGTGTTCATTGTTTCAAGACCACTGGGTGTGCTACCTACAATTTAAATAATGATTTCTATTCAATTGTTTGTTTCTTTTATGTCATAATACCTCCCTGAATTAGCATAAAATTTTGAGTCTTGCCCTTGCATCAGATCTGCCAAGATGTACTCCTCAAGGAAGAAGATCCAAAAGGACAAGGATGTTGAGCCCACTGAATTTGAGGATACAGTTGCACAGGTTACTTTTTATGCTGCTCTCTGACAGCTTGTGTTTCATATTATCTGCCAGTTCAATATATTAAATGTTTGCTTGATATTGATGCAGTACCTCTTTGATTTGGAGAATACTAATCAAGAGCTAAAAAGTGACTTGAAGGATCTCTACATCAATTCAGCAGCGTGTGTATTCTGACTAGTTCTCTCCTTTTCTTTTATGGGTTAGAATTTTTTTACTAATACTGATGACAACCTATTTAATTCAACAGTCAAATGGATGTTTCTGGAAATCGCAAGGCTGTTGTTGTCTATGTTCCCTTCAGATTGAGGAAGGCTTTCCGCAAGATTCATCTTCGCCTTGTTCGGGAGCTGGAGAAAAAATTCAGTGGCAAGGTAGTGTGTCATTTTATTTTATTCCAAGTGAAAGCTTGCTTTGTTGTCAAATTTTGGGTCCTTGCTTGGCGGCGAGATACCATAATGCAATCATTTGTATTTTTCCTGTGACTTCCGTTACAATGCAGAATAATTAGTACGTTTTGTTTTTTGTGGTGTAACAAACATCTTAAACATCGTAAGATGTACTGTGGTGTATGAAATATGTTTGGTGAATTGGTGAATTTTTATTTATTTTTTATTTTCTTAGTTTTGAACTTCCATACATAATGTGCCACATTAGTTTTTGATCTTTGCAATATCAAACTGCCATTCTCTGCTCTAATAGCAGTTTTTGTTTTGTATTCTTACATAACGCGCTTTGTATGATTTAATTGATCCTTGTTACTGTTTGGCAGGATGTTGTTTTGATTGCTTCCCGCAGGATCGTTCGCCCTCCAAAGAAAGGATCTGCTGCTCAGCGACCCCGCACCCGCACACTAACATCCGTCCATGAAAATATGCTAGAGGATATTGTGCATCCTGCTGAGATTGTTGGGAAACGCATCAGATACCGAATTGATGGATCCAAAATAATGAAGGTAATTGCTAACCTAGGTCTGTTGGTCATTGTTTTGTCAATGGGCTTTAGTTCTCACAAGAATGGGAAGTAGGGTCAGGCTGTAGGTCCAAGACCCAATGAGTTATCATACCATTATCAAAAAAACTTATATTTTTGTTGGTATGTCTCACCTTGTGCTGTTGGCAATTGGTTAATGGTGTCTGTTGTCCTGGTGTCAGGTATATTTGGACCCTAAGGAGAGGAACAACACAGAATATAAGCTGGAAACATTTGCTGGAGTTTACAGGAAGCTTACTGGCAAAGATGTAGTCTTCGAATATCCAATTGCTGAGGCCTGATTGTGCTGCATTCATCAGCTTTTGTTTTGGCACTGTTATTTTATTTTAGAGTTCTATAATTTCATTGAATAGGATTATGTTTAAAAATTTTGACTGAGATTTGGTTTGATGTCTTTACATAGGACCAATGAGACTCTTGTGTTGAATTATGTCTTTTCCATGTGCCTAATTTCTGCGAGCTCAGCTTGGTGAACTTATTATATCAAAATGTTTGTTGGGTTACGGTTTATCTGTCATTATCTAATGGGGAGTCATAGTCAGGAACTGATCCTTTGTTGGTTTTAGTAATGTGTGTATATGTGTTGCATGGGAATCAAACTAATCGTTGCAGCGAGTGTTGGTTGGTGTATATGGGCTTCAATTATTGGGTATATGTGTTGATTTCCTTATATGTGGTACATTAGGTTCTTCAACACAACCAATATTTTATTATTTTTCCCAAGGAAAATTAAATGCGATCTTTGAATTTAATTGAGGAACCTTGTTTGAGCCATTGTGTCCGAGTGCTTGTCCTTATTCATCCTCAGTGTTGTATGCATCATTGTACCCTCGAGTTCCATGTTTGGACTAATCTAGAATCAAGTTAGGCATCATTTGCATGATGTTATCTTTGAGCACTTGCTTATTCAAATTTATATGAATCATTTTCATATGTGTTCTGTTACTTTGTAAATGACTTGATTTATTGGTATATTGAACTAAATGATACGTACATGTAGATTGAATCAGAATTGGCTCTAATTTGTTTAAAATTTAAGAATATAGACCCAAGATATTCATCGGCTCTTCTTCAAAGTTCTAATTACCCTTTGACACTCTGGGTCGATACTGATACCAATTGGGTAGAAAATCCTAAAAATTGTTGTTCAATCCCTGGATTTTTCATCTTATTTGGTGGTTCTCTCTTTTATTATATCAAAAAAGTAGTTTGGTTGCAAGATCAAACCCATGAGTATAGTGGTTGCCGGCACTACTTCAGAACCAAAAGGAAGGGAAAAAAAAAAGGGAAGTAAAAAAGGGTGGTTTATGTAAAATCAAATGAAGCCGTAATGAAAGGGTTACCTTCTTGTCACAAAATTCGGTATCCTACATACAAAATAGGCTAAAAATAAGCTCACCATTAGTCAATAAAGAATTTGTGTCAAAGACTTCCTACACTTGTTTAATTGAATAATCGTCTTTGTTTCAAAATCTTACTCTGATCGAGTAATCCTACCTCATATTTTGAGAATCAATGCTCAAAATCTCATTCGGTAAAGTTTCAATGATAATAGTACTCACGTCACACTTTCCCCCCCCCCCCCCCCCCCCCACCACCTTTGACAGTTATTATTATAGAGAATATGTCTATGTAATTCTAAAAATGTCACAAAGATCATTGTTGCAAACTAGTTATATTTGTTCTTAATGGATTTTGTTGAAATAGTATGCATTAATATGTGTGAAAATACCAACCCAAAGTAATTGAGATATTAGGCCCTGTTTAGTTAATATTTTTTCGTCACCCTTTACTCAATTTTCGTTACTTATCACTTATCACTAAAAATACTTCAATTTCTTATACCCACCCGTTTGGCACACATTACTCAACTTGTCATCATTCAAAATTTTCAACTTTTTGTGGGCCCCATACCCATAATTTGGTCAGAGCAAAGCTGTTAGCCTACCCGTGGAAGGTTTCATCCCCATTTTTTCTCTTTTCTCATTTCCCCTTCCCTCTTTGCCGTAGTTTTCCCTATTGTTTGGTTGGATTTTTTTTTTTTTTTTTTTGAGGGGGATGTTGTTTGGTTGGTGAGAAAATTATAAAGGAGAAGTTCAAAATAATTTCTCCTCACTACTACCCTGTTCTTACCAAAAAAAAAAAAAAAAAAAAAAAAACATCACACAAAATACATCAAAATAATTTCTTTCTTTTCTTTGAAACAAAAACAAACAATTTTGTTGATGACAAATTTCAGAGATTGCAAATCCAGAATAGTGGAAAAATCTTCTTCACAAAGAGCAAGTTCTAAATACCCATCAACGAATCTCAGTATCTCTCTGCTAAAAAGGTAAAGAAAAACTCTCTCTTTGTTTTTTTTTTTTTTTGAAAATTTGTTCTATGGAGGAACAAATGGAGGAACATGAAAAAAGCAAATGGAGTGGCTGAATTTGGGTCTCACCGGAAACAAAAATCGGTGAATGGAGCTGTGAATGCTTGTCTCGGGTTGAATGTGCTGATCGGTGGAACTGGAGCTCTGCTTCAATTGTTGTGGGTTTGGGAGAAGGAAAAGGGAAAGTGAGATGAAGAAAGTGAGCTTGGGTATTTGGTAAAGTTAAGCCAAAATATTCGTTGGAGCTTCTATGGGTCTGTAGTGATGTAACTACACACTGCTGTGGGACCCATTTGGAAAGAAAAATTACGGAAATTGCCATTGAGTTAATAAACTCATAACTTGAAAACAAGCTTCTGGTGTTTCCGAAATTGGTAACTCAAAACTCAAAAAACTCAATTTTGTTAACTGAGTGAACAAACAAAAAATCATCCAAACAATGTTTCCTTATGTGGGTCCCACGTATTTTGGGTTATGAGTTAACAAAACTCAGTTTTGCAAAATCCAAACAAGGCCTTAGCATCCCCTAATATCTTGTTTCATTATGTAGGCTCAAATATGCATATACTCACCCATAGATTTAGATATTCAAAATGGAATCATCACTTAATTTAATTCAAGACTAGGAAGTTAAAAAGACCTCGAAATTTTATTGAAACACAAAATTATACATCAATTTGAAAATATATGCATATACTTGATATCAAGCTTCAACCTTAAAAATAAATAAGAATTTCATAACTATAGACCTAGTTACATACAATTAATACACGTTTCTACATCCTAAATTCAGGGCCGAAGTTATGGTATCGCAAGTTGTTAAACATCCAACCCGCCCAATTCGAAGATCAATCTCCTAGAATATAATATCTCTAATGATAATTTACCCACTTACATAAGGAATGACAGAAGCATAAATGATAAAAGAGTCTAAATTAACAACAAAATCGTAATCAAATCAAAACTTGAAGTTACGAATATAATCAAAGTTGAATCGGAAAAAATAAATTGAACAACTTCTTGTAAGAAAATACTGCTGAATTAAAAGTGGCAGCTTGTATTCCACTACTATCCATGTTTGGTATTTATAGATATAAATACAATTGAAATTAATAAACTTAACAACCAAAAGATAATTACAGCTACGTATAATGTATCACTAGATAAAGATTACTCCAGCACTTTTCAAAATATTGAGTCACTAACGAACTCATCTTCATCTGCTCTTGTGGATGATGATGTGATAGCAACATTGGATATATATATATATATATATTTATCCTTAACATCCCCATGCAAGCTGATGGGGAGGTCATGAATCATAAGCTTGAAAGGGCATTTGCCCATTTTCTCCAAAAGCTCACGTTGTGGATTGATAACGTACCTTTTGGGTTCAAAAAGCGGAAACAAACGGGCATTGTAGGACCAAGTCTCTACTTCACTAAAAGAAAAAAGACATAAACTGCTTACATTTTGGGTCATTTTTATTTTATTACTTTTAGTCTCTAAACCAATTAACGCGTGATATTTAAGTCTTTACCATCATCCAACTAACAGAAAAAGTTGATGTGGCAAACGAAGTGCACTGTTGACATAGTAAATACTGACGTGGCGAATAAAATAATAATAAAAAATTATTTATTATTTAATAAATGCCAAACCAGCATAAAATAATACTATCTCCGTCTCACTTTTTTTGTCCTCTATTCCATTTTGAGATGTCCCAAAATATTGTCTTGTTTCTAAAAATAAAAGACATTAATTTACTAATGTTCCTATTATACCCCTATTAATTTACTAATTCAATTTTTTGATAAATCTTTTTAAGGGTAGTTTTGGAAACTTATATATTTTTAAAAGGTAAACAAAACAATAAATGATGTTCCCTTAAAAAATTTGACTTTTCAAACAAGACAAAAAAGTGGGACTGAGGGAGTAAAAAAAAGGACATTTTTCATTTTTTTCTAAATTCTTTTAAAATAAAATAAGATAATTAAATTTAAAAAAATTATTTCTTTCATTATTTTTTTCTGAAGAACATGTTCATGTTCCTTGGGTTCATCCCTAGAAATTTTCTTGAGAAACAAACACACAAAAAAACCCAAGAAATTCAGCTCAAAAATGAAATCATAAATCTTAAAGCCCTCATTTTCAACCACAGCAAAATCATCAAATCCCTAAGCCATAAGCCCAAAAAGTTCAAAACCAAAAAATCATCAAATCCCAGAAGCCACAACCC
This sequence comes from Quercus ilex subsp. ballota, assembly GCA_032727855.1. Classification (NCBI taxonomy): domain Eukaryota; kingdom Viridiplantae; phylum Streptophyta; class Magnoliopsida; order Fagales; family Fagaceae; genus Quercus; species Quercus ilex. Next base: position 50,897,129 of record CM064909.1, on the reverse strand, counting down.
ACACTTCTTCGATCACCAAACTCACATTGAAACCCAGAACCCGACCACCACATCAAATCAACAACTTCGTCCTCTCGCACACCATCTCAGCCACCGCAGGCTTCACCTCCACCAAATTCTCCACCGTCGTAAGCGTGCTATACACCGCAGCCATCTCATCGGGATCGGAATTGTTCAACCACTACAGATTCTGAGCAAGCAGCTCGAGCACATTGTTCTCCACCAATGCGTCAACCAAAACCCTAGCCGACTCATCACTCTCCTCATCGTCCTCAAACACATCAGGATCCGTCAGATCCTAAAGCAACCGAACCACATCGACCGCGATATCGGTGTTATCGTGAGCACGGAGGTTCAAAATCGAAGGAATGGCATTGAGATTGATGAGATCCGAATATAGCTTGGGAGCTCCGGCGAGGATGCTGAGCTTGTGGAGGTCGTCGTGGAGTTCGATTTCGGAGTCAGCGAATCGATCGGGCTGGTTAGGGTATTTGAGGCGAGCTTCGATGTTGTCCTTGAGCTTTTGCTCTTGTTCATCAGATATGTATAATCAGATAGGTATTTTGAAAAAAATAGGCATAAATTTATGTGTTTTTTTATTTTTTTTTATGTAGGTTTGATGTTCATGTTCTTTTATTCTGGGTTTGCTCTTTGATTCTGGGTTTGATGACTTTGCTGGGTTTATTTTTGGGTTTGATGTTCTTGTTTTTAATTTTTTTATTTAATTAAAATTAATAAATTAATTTTTTAATTTAAATACTGATGTGGCATTTTTTTAATGCCAAAATAGATTTTTTAATTATTATTTTAATGTGTCATCAGCCACGTTAACTTTTTTTGTTAGTTAGGTGACGATAATGACTTAAATGTCACGTGTTAATTAGTTTAGGAACTAAAAGTGGTAAAATAAAAATGTAGAGACTAAAATAGAAATGACCCCAAAATGTAAGAACTAAAAGAGCATTTACGCCAAGAAAAAATTGACGTCTTAATGGTCATTTGAGTGTGTTCTCAATTAGACAAGTACAGCCTGGGTCATTAATCATACTTTGCAGGGTTGATCTTGTAAATGTACCATGAAACAAAACTGGTTTTTGCTTGATAAAGGGGATCTCGAAAAATCTCCCATTTCCTGTGATCTGTCATCATCCTAAGGAAGTTGATTGTTACCTCCACATTAATTACAACCAGCTACTAACAACTTCTAATCTTCTATGCTTTAAATGCTGAATGACCATAGTGAACAATAGGACCCATAGGATTAGGCAATAACTCATCCCCACGGCCTAACAACATAGTGAGAGAGATGTGATTAGAGCTACTACTCATCCCCCCATGACTTAGAAGATTAGGTCCTATATTTTCTATAAATATAGGGGAGAGAGAGAGACCATGAAAAATAACACTAAGAGTCCGTTTGAGAATAACTTGCTTAATTAAAACTGAAAAATTTTTGTCAAAAGTATTGTATAGATAAAATTAAAAGGTTGCTAAAATAGTATAGTAGGACCTATGAATGGTAGTAAAAGTAAGCTGAATAGTAAAAAAATAAATTAAATAGTAAAAAAAACTTACTTTTTAAATTAATGTCAAACGCAACCTAAATAGGGATAAAAAAGTTAACCCTACCAAATACTCTGGAAGAGATACTCTCACCTTGGTTTGAGAGGCCCTGTGGGTTAGGAATGATCCTTACATCCTCTTTCTAGGTTAGAGCAGTCTTTGGACATTTTGTTTGTAAGCACCTTTTATTTCCTTGCGCCTTGTATGTGATTCTCTGTCAATAAAGAAATTTATTGTATTAAGTTAATTTTTATCCATTACAATGTTAATTTTAGTCACTTTATGGATACAAGAGAATTTGACTCTAGGGTCCACTTATAAATTAAAAAAAAAAACAAAAACCAAAATGTGTGTGTGAGGTTTATAAGTTTTCCAATATATTTTTTTTAATTATTATTATTATTATTAATTTTTTTTTTTACTGAATGAAAAAGGGGGTCTCCGGTGTGGGCTTATCGACCCCACGCCACATTGACGGCAATGGGTAATACCACGAGTACCACACGAGTCTTGCTAGGGCTATCGCTCGAACCGATCCTCTCTAGGTGCAGAATGAGAACTCCTACCATCAAGCCACACCCCCGTGTGGTAAGTTTTGCAATATCTTGAATCTACATTAGTTTTTTTGGCAAATGGGGGCATTAATGTCATAGTAGGATAGGAGTTACCCGGTCACAAGAAAGTAATAATTTTGTTTGGACAAATTACAATTTATCTACCTGTGGTTTGACTTAAATTTAAGTTGCCTAATTGCGGTTTGAAATTTGACACTTTATCCACTTGAGGTTTGACCGAATTTAAATTGCCTACCTATGGTTTGAAATCTCATGATAATAGTGTTCCACTGAATCTTTTTGATATTGTATTTTCATTTTTTTTTTTGTATTTTTGGAGGAGACGGATATAAAAGTAGAGTAAAATTATATATTTAGCCATGTTTTTAATAGTGGTATGTTACAGAACTCTATCTAAGCTAATCTCAGGTAGATAAAATGTCAAATTTCAAACCACAAATAGGTAATTTAAATTTCGGCCAAATCACAAATGGGTAAGTTGTAATTCACAATTTTTTTTTTAAATATGAAATTTTATAATAACAAAGTATAATTATAAGAAGTGAAGAGTGTTCATATTCATATAATTTGTAATATTGAATTTATTCAACTATGTGTTAGCTTTATTTCGTGCCAAATTTGCTTATAATTCAACATTTAGAAACCCTGTATTTAGGTGGGAATAATGTAAGGGTTGTGTGTGAGAGAGTGTGAAGAATTGATCAAGAGTGTGCATCAAAGAGCATTTCGCGACTGGACCTCGCGACTGGCTCGGGAGTGGTGACTCTACAGAATTTGTCACACTTGTGGAGCATGCAGGAAGTTGAAGGGTCAGGACAGCTGTATCACTATAGGACAAAAAGTAAAATCTGGCCATTTTGTTATCTGGCGACTAGAACTCCCGACTCATCCCAGTCGCGAGTTACTCGCTAGTGCACCCTGTTTTGCAGAAAAATGATTTTTCACATTCCTTCTCATACCCTACTATACCCTTATACCCATGAAATGTAGAAAGCTTCCAGAGAGAATTTTGAGAGATAAACCCTAGAGAACAATAAGATTGATTCATCCACAATCTTATACATTTGATTCTCCAAATTCATCTACTCTCACCCTCTCTATTGTCATACCCTTGAGAGGATCTTTTGCCAAATCTTTACCTCACCACATTCAAGCAAGGAGAAGGTTATTGGTGTTTAGGAAGCAGTTCAAGAGAGAACCAATTCATTTTGGTTGATGCAATAGGCTAATTGTGGGATCCGGTAAGTTAGAGAAGACAATGTTAGGCATAATCCTGTTGGAGCAAGAAGTTTGGAGGGCTTAAGTGCATTAGGTAGATTAGGCTTGGAGGGTCTATTACTATTCATGTATCCCAACTGATTTTCTAGTAAATTATTTTATCACTTGGAGGGTAGCGGAGAGGTTTTCCGCCGAGTTTTTCGATTTCCTCTTCGATAACACGTACCGGTATTATCTTGCGTTTGCTTATCTCTATCTCTTACTCTTTGCTTTTAATTACTGCTATGTGATGATTAAATTATGGCTTAGAGTAGTTTGCATGTTTGGGTATAGCTTATATTTATCATTCTGCAAATATATTGTTTGAATATAAGTTTGTGTTGATATTTTTGAATTTAAGGGTCTAAACATTCAAAAGTGTTTTACACACTTAGTGAGCTTTCATAGTCTCACAAAATATCACAATTTAATACATTTGAAATATACACATTTAAATACCAAAAGCTTGCCACCCGCGAAAGTTAAGTTGTTAAGTTAACAATTTGCTTCTTCATGTGCATGGTGAAATGGGCACCCACTACTTCCTAGTGAGGAGAGTATAACAATTCAAATTAAGAACAACATATAATGGAGAAACCAACTCATTGTAGGTGGGAAATTAAACCATAAGAGAATTTGTTTCTAAGCTTGATATCTTTGTTGGGAAAAAATCTAAATCCCCCCAATGTCTGTGTCAATTAAATAAGGGGTAATTGTAGTAAACCAACATGTGGTTTGGCTCAAAATCACTTTTTCTATCTCTAGTTTAAAAAATGTCACTTTACCCACCTAAACTAAGCTTCATTTGTCTCCCGTAACCCATATCCATTAAAAAAATTGATAAATACATATTTTTGCACTCTTTTTATATCTCTGTCCACCCAAAACATAAAAGACAAAAGAAATAAAGATAATTAAAAAAAAATGCAATTGTTATAAAAAAGTTTATGCAAAAACCCGAGTGAGGTTTTAAGAACTACCATGTAACCAAGAAATTTCTTTTCCAAACCCAGCCATCCCCGTATGTGTATGTGTATGTGTTTTCATCGGTATCATCGGTGTGATTGAGAGAGAAATGAAATCAAACACAACCTGAGATGAAATCAAATTCGAATGAAAGGATTTTCAAGCTCAAGAACAATCATCCATCCCACGATTGTTCATCTCCATCTCTTTCTCATGGGTTCACTTCGATCGGCGATCGACTATAATGGAGCCTCCTTCTCTAGTTAAGGCCAACAACAGCCTCCTTCTCTTGGGTTTTGTTTTCCTTTCATTTTACTGGTGAATTGTGTGAAACGCGGATTGGATTTGATTTAGTGGTGGGTTTTCGTTTTCTTTTTATTTTGCTAGTAGATTTCGTTGGTGGTGGTAAAATGAGGAAGCTGGTGGTGGTCCACTGAGTCTTGTCAACCACGAAATTTATTCCTGAAACAATATATCTGTTGTTGCTTTGATTTAGGGGATATGATTTGTGTGTTGCCAATCACCAATGGTGGAATACCAATAGTCTTTAGATGGGTTCCCTTGATTATACAAAGGCTAATAGTTTTTTTTTTTTTTTTGAATGAAAAAGGCTAATAGTTAGAAGTAGCAAACATATTAAGGTAAATTCTAGGAACAAGCCTTGGTAGCTTGGCTTGACATAAAATATTAAGAAACCTGTTTGTGAAATTATTTCTATAAATCCTCATAGGATAATAAAAGGAAAATAAATAGCTTAGAGTCCTATGACAACATCAGTTAAAAGATTGTATGAATTTTTATGTTTTGGGAGGAGAAACATAAAGAGGTGCAAAAATATGTATTTACCCTTGTTTTTAACAGAGGTGGATTACGGGAGACAAACAAAACTTACCTCAGATAGGTAAGGTGAGATTTTTTAATTCACGGGTAGGCAAAGTGATTTCGAGCCAAACTACAAGTGGGTTTACTATAGTTACCCATTACAATAATGACCACCAAGTAATAGCAATATATATGGAAACAAAAATTTCATCAAGCACAACATAAATACAAACACATAAGAATACCAAATTTTACGTGGAAAAACAACGACCAGCTCTGAAAAATCCAATATGAAAATTGTTAAGGACATATTTTATGTAATTGGCTAATCCTTTGACAAAACGCACTTTACTTGTAATTGGGTAGATCTAGGATCGGTTTAGTATTTTAAGAAACATGTTGTTCAAGTCTAGTATTAAAGCCATGAAGATTGGACCAAGAAACAAGTGAAAAGAAGTTGTTCATTAAAACTAGACAGATAGCTCGACAACTGCTCGACAAATAGCTATCTATCGAGGTTTAATGAGGCTTGACAGATACTATCTATCGAGGTATCTATCAAGAATAATGAAAATCAGTTTTTCAGATCTGATTTACGGCCCATGCTTATGTATTTGTGTAGGGTTTCTTTTCTCATAACCCTAGACATATATAAGGCTTATTTTAGAGGCCGTCACATAAGAGAATACAAGGAGAACACATGCAAAAGGTGACCGATGCCTTATTCTCTTTTAAAAAAGTTATTGCATCTTTGCGCCTTAGGGTTTTGTAACCAAGTGCTTCTTAATCTTCATTATTGATGAAGTGAAGAACTTTGCAACCAACATCTTCTTCAAGTTGGTGTGTTAGTCACGTACTGAGAGCCGTGCATCACTGGTTAGTCACGTACTGGGATCCGTGCAAAAGAGTGGCATTCATATATTGAAGAGTTTAGAGATTCTGAAGCGGTAGAAGGTTTCTACCGTAAGTTCATCTGCGGGGATTGTAGAGTTTAGGGACAAATGTTTTGTACTAGATCTAAAATTTCTCTTTATTATAGTGGATTGCTTTTCGGGAAGGTTTCCCCACAGGTTTTTTTTACTGTGAAACTAGTTTGTTTCATTAGTTTTCCTAGGTCATCATATCTTATCTTATTTATTTTATTCTGCTGCATGATTTTAACATGATATTGATGTTTGTTTGTTTTAACAAGTTTTATTCATAATAAATCTAATTAATAACTTGGGTTTAAAATTTGTTAATTCTATCAACCGGGGTCTAAATTTCCCAACAAAAATAAAGATTACAACTCTCAAGTTTATACCAAATTTGAGATCATAATAAATTGGATTTGCAACAAATAAATCTTAAAGAGTAAATGCAATCTCACCACAAAACCCAGTAGCAAAAATCTTCCATTTGAACACTTCAACTCTCTATGGTTGTAGCACTTAAAAATCCTCCAAAAGAACTCTACAAATTTATCTTCTTTGTGTGTAATTTTTATTTTTTACTCTCACACACTCCCACTGTGTATTTCTCTATGTTTTGGAGTGCACCTCAAATAGTTGAATGTTTCTCTTTTTCTTCAACTCTCACTCTGTGTTTTTCTCACACAATGTCTAAATATCCTTAACTTTTGCTTCTACCTTCTTAGAGCATTAGCAACTGGGATGCCAAAAAAGTTCTATTTTACAACATCAAAACCTACTTTATCTATTTTAACATCTCATTTTACAACTCGTCCAACATCTCAATTTCTATTTTTATAAAATAATATAAACTACACCATCAAATAATATAAAAAATTATGTTTCTCTATCTTCTCTTCCAAAACTCAGCTACCACCAACCACCACCAAAACTCAGCCATAAACCCCAGTTTGTCACCACCAAAATTACCCCCAAAAAAATTGTCACCACCAAAATTACCCAAAAAAAATTGCCACCACCACCATTGAAAATCCAATCCACAACCATCAAAACTCAACCCCCCACCACCACCACCACTGCAACTCACCACCACAAAAAAAGGACTCACCATCACCATCAACCACAAACATCAACAACCATCAAAATCTACATTTTGCCTATCCCACATCAAAACCCACCCACCACCGTGAATAACCACCAAAACCCACATTTTGCCTAACCCACCCCACCACCATGGGGTTTGTGGAAGATCATGACTATAGGCAAAACCCACCACCAAAAAAATAAAAATAAAATAAAAAAAACCCATGGCAAGCAAGCCCACAACAAGCAAAACCCAAACCCATGACGAGCAAAACCTAGGCCCATGGGGAGCACACCCATGACAACAAACCAAGAAACGATCCGGCAAAACCCACCACTAAAAAACTCCATCCTTTTCAAACAAAATCCTAGAACACTTTTGAAAAACTCATTGTCAGTCCGATTTTGGATCTTGGTTGCTAAAATAGCAACTAGGGAGTTTTTACGCCCCCAATGCTAGTGCTCTTGCTTTCTTCCTTCAACCAATTTTAGTGTGTCTCACATGCCTGATGTCATATCCCATTAAGTTAAGGCTGACTTGTGTTAGTCGAGGAGACAAACTCATTTTAGAGCTTTGACAATGTGTGTTTGGGCTAGACCTACGGTGCAAAACACCCAATAATTTTGAAGCATGTTTGGACCTAAGAAGATAGGGGGAGAGGAGAGAAAGGGTTAAGGGTGCTCGAAATACACCTAAGTCAACCCTCTCCTCTCTATTAGGCTTATCTTGCCTATCCAAATATAGATAAAGGTTTTGTTTGGTTGAGAGGTTGGAAATGGTTTGTCCTTGGGACGATAGAAAATATTTTTATTTTTTAGCATATTTTTGTGATATAGAGGGTGAAAAAGTAGAAGGATGGAAATTAAATTATTATTACACTCTTATTATATAAAAGTGGATGGAAAACTTGAGGGAAATTTTGTAATTTTCTTCTCAATATCATATCTCCTCCCATTTTCTTTTCAATTTGGATGGAAAAATGAAATAGTGGACCCAAGTGAAAAACTCCAACCAACTCATTTTATTTCATCTCCCTTTTTACTCTAATCAAATAATGAAATCATATTTTTCTCTCACTTTTCCCTCCTCCCTTTTGTATTATGTCCCTATTTCAGTCACCCTTTCCAACACTATAACCCCTATCCATTCTAAGTCTCCCAACAAAAATTACCACTAGTAAAGCTAAAAAAATTAAGTCCAATCGACTAATTTTAACCAAAACAAACAACTCGGAACTTTTAAACAAAACAATTTTGTCCTTACTAACACGCCAAAAAAAAAAAAAAAAAAAAAAAAAAAAAAGACAGCTCAGTTAGCCTAGTAATTGGATAAGGCTTTTCTCAACTATTTCTACACAAAAGAAGTCCCACAGCCACGGGTAAAGGTTTTATTGGAAGAGATTGAGTTTAAACTATGAAGAGGCTTCCAAACTCTTTCGTTCTTGGGCTTTAAGGGAGGATAGAATGTTTATAATTTATGGGCTGGCCGCGGTGAGTTGAACTAGGAAACTTGCCCCTCTAGCCTCTACCGCTGTCTTCTCCCTCCTTTTATGGAGGCAGAAAAGTTAAATACATAAATTAAAAATACTTGCCCAAATCTGTTTGAAAAATACTTGGGACTGTGAGCTTTTAATTGGTTTTCGGGGATGTAAGCTTTATGGTCGAGATTTGCAATTATTGGCAAAAAATAGCTCTTGGTATTAACAATGAGAGGAAAAATTTCTTCATTCAGTAGAATGGAACCAAGCCATGTTAGATTTCAGAAATTGGTTGACTTTATAAAGAATAGCTAAGGGTAATAAATTTTAAGGAGGCAACTCATTTAGGTAAAGAATTTGGTTTAGGTCCAGTGCATTTAGTGCGCTAGACCCGGTCAGATGGTGATATGTGTCTAAAAGTGAACACATGTCATTATCTCAACGAGTCTAATATTACTAAACACTGAACTTAAACCTGACACTTAGATAAAAAGTTTGAGGGATTGTAAAAAAACATGACATGTATTATGTATACTGTGGCTGTCTAACCCTTGTCCCTCTTTGCATAATGTGTTTCCCAAAAAGCAAAGTAATCGAAATGTGTGAAGGACAACTACTTATTCAAATCCCACTCCACTTCCAACCAAACTGCACCTCCCTTGGTTGGATTTCAATGAGTTGGACCCAATGCAAGCTTGGGCCACCCAAATTGGGCAAGGATTTGCTGCAACCTTGGTTGCAACAAGTCCTGCATATTGTGTGAAAGTGAGAGAGAGCGAGAGAGTGGTGAGAGAGAAGAGTGAGAAACACTAATTGGACAGGTGTCACATCCACCATTATGACCTTGCCCTTCTTATTTTGGCCCCTTTTTGTTCTGCTGCATTGGGGCCTTTTATCCAAAGCATTGCCTAGATTATATTACTTAAGCTTTAGTAGCTTGCAGATATAGGGGTTTGAGCTTGGGCACTGAAAGCCCAAGGAAAATAAAAAGGATCAGGAACACTCTCAAAGCCCCACCCTAAATTCTTCAAGGAGATAAAAAGTTTAAACAAAAGTGAAGAGTTTAAATTCAAATGACACGTTTTTCTCCCCATAAAAATGGAAATATGGGTGAAATTATGGATACTTTCGTCTGTATAACTTATTACTAATATATATATGGCCAATTGCAAATGTGGTAAGTTACCTCTACCACCAAACTTTAAAAGACGAGCCAAACAAGTTTCATAAGCCATTCAAAATATAAATTGCAAAGATGTGAACATGTTTCAACCCCCCTTCTTTTTACTTAGGGTGGGAATTTGATGAGACTTTCCATTGGGAAGCAAAAGATTAGACAAAAACACAGAAACAGGATTGGGTGAAGAATAAGAAATCCTATCACCTTACTACCAAAATAATGATCCTTATTATTATTATTCTTTTTAACTATATTATCGCTCATGCATGAAAATGCAAGTGTCATTACACAATACACATTTATAAACAGTGCAGAGCATTAGACGCGCAAAATAATTTAGCTATTTACGTCTGCTAAAGCAAAAAAAGGTGCTCTTGCATTATAACGAGGCTTGAAAAAGTCGATCATTTACTCCAGCTCTATATAGCTGCAATTCTGATTCACTTTCAATGCTAATCTCAGTGTTAGCAGGTGCAAAAAGAACATCTCCTTCAGTAACTAATTCGCCTTTGGATGATCCCGCATGCATAATTCCCTCCCCAGCCATGACAAGGAAAATGGAAGGGCCTGAAACTGCTGGAAAAACTGTTGATGCCCCACGGGGAAGAATACATTGATCCACCTCAAATTCATCAAAAGGTGGCAGGTACCTTCTTACATACGAATTCAGAGGAACTCCTTGCAGGATTTCAGGAAAGCCCTGCAGCATAGACAAATATCAATATTCATATATTTGTAATTTGCGTCTGATGTAGTAACATCACCAAGATAATCGATTAAAAAAAAAATCATTTATTAAGAAAATATTAAAATAATATCATTTTTTTCTTGCACCAACAGTGAAGCACAATCATTAAACTCAGTCTAAAATGGGGACCAATATATCTGTGTGTGACAGCATGTGAGGAAGTTTATCCACTGTCAGGTCTGTCAGACCATTAATTGCCCTTTATTGGTTTCATGCTATGCAAAAACCAAACTTTTGGCTGAAATAAACCCATAGAACCCATAAAAGACCCCACTTGTAGGTTAACAATACAGATCTCAAATTACTAGTGGAAGTGGCTAGATGAACTCCATGACTACAAGGTTGCCAAAGGAAAGAAGTATTTCCTTTAAAGCAAACAACAAATCCAATTAAAACTGGATTAATACCTGAGAACATTCATTACCTGTTTGTATGTGAGCATGGAACAAAGAGTTTTGACATCACGGTGCTTGGGAGTAAGGCCAGCCCGTACAACATTGTCTGAAGTCGCCATGCATTCAATGCACTCACCGGATACATATGCATGAGGTTCATCTGCCCCAAGATACAATGCTTCACCAGGATTAAGCTTCACATAATTAAAAAAGAATGCTGATATGACACCAACATCAGCTGGATATTGCTTTTCCAACCGCAACACTAGTAGCTCCTTATCTGTTAATTTCCTTACCTGATGCAAGAGGGAAAAAAGGTCTTATCGATCATAAAAAATATGAGGAAAAACAAAAGCAGGAACTTTTAACAAAAAAAATTCTCCTTGTGCCTGTCATGCTCAATACTAAGTTAATCAATGACCAAATGAAATCACATATAGAGTGATGAAAATTTAAGTTTATTTACATAAATTAGTGTAATTTTAAGGATCCAAGAGCTACTAACAACAAATTGATTTTAAAAATTGGCAATTTAGCACACATAAGGGATACATAGGGTGTAGTTGATCCAACTGTGGGTTCATAAAAATGCATATACTATAAGCAGTAATTGAGCGGTGCAAATATTGCTCAATTTAAATTGGCACAGCTTATATATATATATATATATATATGGGTGTGTGTGCGTGTGCTCCATAATTTCACATTTAATCAAATCTGGGTTCTAACAATTGAACATGACAGAAGCTTTTATTACATAGTAGCCATTATGTAGTAGGAAGCAGCATCTTCTCAAAGGCCAACTATTACAATCAAATCGTCCTACAAATAAGAGCATAAAGCTCTACAAGAACAATCTTACTTATAGAACTACAAACACAAAAAGGAAATTATTAATTGCAACTGACCTGACTTTCAATTTGCAGACGACTTTTTACGTTAGATAACACTTCCGTTATCATCTCTTTGCTAGCCGACATGAGCTGGGTGAAAATTGACCGCAAAACAGATTTTACTTTTTCCTCCCCATCCTGCTCATTAATATGCAAGATTTGGTTTGCATATGCACTACCAACCAGTTCTACAATCTCAGGAACATTACAAAGCACACCCTTAAGCTCCTGGTAAGAAAATAGCAAGTTGCTCCAAGTAAATGATACTGAATTAACAAATCACGTGAGCATGCATAGAATACAAGCAAGCTTAGCTCGGCTACTACAATTACCAAATGTTCTACTACACCAGTCACCTTGTACACTTCATATCCATAATATAAACATCCGGTGAACCTCAAAACAGTACTTCTAAAGGATGAAAAAAATTGTGAACCTGTCAGCAAAGAGAGGGAAATATTACCCCATTTCTCCTGCACATGCTCAATTCATGAGAAAAGGGATGCCTTTAAAAAAGTCTAGTTTGTTTACGGTTTAGTTTTATTATTGTCATTATTATTAGTAAGTTACCACACACTCAATGGGTTTTACATTCATGACCTCACCCTCCATGCAATATTGTGGGAGGAAATGCTATTTGAGCTAGAGCTCATTAGCAGTTTGTTCACAATTTTCATGAATAAAACTCCATCAAAGCTGCTGCACATACCTTGATAGTTAACATAACACAAAAACACACACACACACACACACGACTAACAATCCTCAAGCAGCAGAAAGCAGTTTCCAGCAAGGAGGGAAAGACTAATTTTTTTATTTCCTTTTATTTGTCTCCCAACCAAAAACTACTAGGAAGTCCAACTTTTGTATTTAACTGAGATCAGTCAGAGCAAAGCTGACTGATGGTTAGGGATTAGGGATTCATCTTGTGACTTGAAGTGTCATGAGAAGAATCCAAGTGCACTACAAAGAAGTTAATAATTCTCCATTAATCTGAACAAAGAAATTTACTAATATTGTCATGGTAGAGTGAATAAAGGTTCAGCCAGTTGATAAACTTTTAATCCAGGAATTAAACAGGCATCACAATAGTTATGAGTTAATCATCTAATAGGTAGAGGTAAAATTAATTAAATATGCACAAAACATGAAGGTAAGAAAGAGTTGTATAATAAAACAGGGTGCCAATCAGAATTTAAATCAATAAAAAAAGGTACAGTCTTATCCATTTTGAATGCAGCGACAATTTCACAGATTGCTTTCATTATTCTAAACTGTTTAACAAACAAGCAATTCTAAGCAACCCATTACTTAACACACCTATATCAGATCATCCACAAAACTCAAATTTGAGCTTGGATCCACAATACCAGTCAACAAAGAAATATCAAGTAAAAGCTTCACATATACAAAGCTACCTTGGATCTCATAATACCTCAAGACTGATAAACCCACAAAGGGCCTCAAATTCTGTTATTGCCAAAGCCATCTCAGGCTTGTGATTGTCGTCCTTATACACATCTGGTCGTGCCTTATGCAACGCCCTTGCCAACTCCTTATTGGGATGAGCCTGTATTGACAACGCTTTTGCCACAGAAAGTACCTATTTCCCACTAAAGAGTCAAAATCCCACAAAACCCTTCATAACCAAAAAATAAAAGATTCACACAACCCATCAATATTTATCAAAGAAAACTCAAATTCCTGCAAATCAAACCCAAAAACCCAACCATAAGCTTACTGAAACAAAGACAAAATTGTATAAAATACACAAATTTACACACATAAACACATGCATCCATATGTGGGACCTTTCACAAAAGAACAAAAAATAAGACTAAACCCATCAAATATTTAACATAGAAATCTTAAATTCCAGTCAAATCAAACCCAAAAACTCAACCAGAAATTTACTACAACAAAGTAATAAATGTACAAAAAAAAAAAAACGCAAATTTACAAACCCAAACACATATATCCATGATATAAAATTTCACGAAAAACCATCAAATATTTAACATTTAAGACTAAAATTCCAGTCAAACCCAAAAACTCAACCAGAAAATAGACTACAACAAAGCAAAATTTTACAAAAACATAACTTTACACACCCAAACGCATATATCCATAACTTTAAAAATTCACACACAACCCAATAAATATTGAACATTGAATACTCAAATTTCAGTTAAATCAAACCCAGAAAACTCAACCAGAAATTTACTAGTACAAAGAAAAATTTTACAAAAAAACACAAATTTACAAACACAGAGTCAAATATCAAGATGCAGGAACATTAGTTGTACTCTCCACATAAGAATTTTTTTAATAAGAAAATTCACACTAAACCCGTCAAATAATTAACATAGAAATCTCAAATTCCAGTCGAATCAAGTCCAAAAACACCACCAGAAACATACTAACACAAAGCAAAATTGTACCCAATAAAAGAAATTCAAATTCAAATTCAAACTGATAGACACAAACACATAGTGGGAAAAACATGAGCAGAATTAGTATATTGTACCTTAAACAAGAAAGGAAGATCACAACCCCAGTTGTGTAAAACCTTATCGCCAAGCACATTAGGATTCTCGGAAATCCACTTCTTCAAGCTCACACCGACATCATCGTCAACGTCAACCGACACGCCATTGGAAGCGCGTGGGGCGTGGACAACAAACGAGGGCCCAGACTCGTGGGTGCCCATCCATAACTCCGCGTATGGGCTGTCGGGTCGGGTCTCGGACCCCGAGTTCCGGGCATAGAGCCGAGCGACCCGAGAGTCGTGACCCTTGAGACCCCAGTCGTAGTTTTGGACTGAGCATCGTAGCCTGAGAAGATTCTTCTGAGAAGGTGTGGAATCCATTAGAGAGAGAGAGAGAGAGAGAGAGTTGGGGTCTAGAGTCTAGTGGTATTGGTGGCGGTGATGGTGGTGGCAGTGCATGTTGATGTTGGGCACTCTGGCTTTATGCTTTTTGAAGCGCCACGGGAAGAGAGGGAAATAAATAGCTTTATTTTTTTTTTGGAGTGTGAGAGAAAAAGACGAACGTAAATACCAAGTTTGTCTGAGACGCACGCACGTTGTACTCTCTTTTTATTTTTAGGAAGCTTCCGCCTAAAGTGTTTTTTTTTTTTTAGAAAAGACAATTTGATTTTTCAGATTTTGAGACCAAATAAAATGTGACCATAGCGTTATCAAAAATAAATGTGCCCATATCTCTTGCAGTCTTAGTAATATGCATTTCTGACAGTCAAAAAACAAGAAAAAGTAATATGCGTGTCTATTTTGCATCTTATCATTTTTGGTAGTTTATTTACTAAATATAAGATTAAAATAATTAAAAATTAGTTTTTTTAATTAAAAATAACTAATTTTAGAGGATTTTAAACAAAAGTGAGATTAAAAAAAAAAGAAGAAGGTATTTTACACTTTGCCAAATGAATCATTTTTCATCTCGTCCAAAATATAAAAAAAGGCATGATCCCCATAACACGAGTGAAATCTGTGTTACATTCAACCTATATTCTCTAAAGGTGGGTACAAATCCCAAGACATTCACCTGTAACTGAAGCTATGATGCCTCCCACACCCT
This sequence comes from Quercus ilex subsp. ballota, assembly GCA_032727855.1. Lineage (NCBI taxonomy): Eukaryota > Viridiplantae > Streptophyta > Magnoliopsida > Fagales > Fagaceae > Quercus > Quercus ilex. The sequence goes on along the minus strand of CM064909.1, from coordinate 50,881,662 downwards.
AATTAAAGGAAGTGGCCACAATCATTGAAATAACGGCCAACTTAAAGGCTCCATATTGATATGAGTACCCGGCACTATAGCACCTAAGAGCATTCTTGTGAAGAATGCTAAATATTTTAGTATTTACTATTTCAAAATTCTATTTTATCAATTTTAACATACTATTTTACAATCTATCAAACATCAAAACTTCTATTATTTTAACACTTCATTTAAATGCATATTTTTTTGTTCTTTCTTTATGTTTTCTTCATTCTTTCTTTTTATGTTTTCAAATAACTACATTTAACAAATATATATATTTTTTACAATCTTGCTACAGTGGGCTGCTAGACATAGCAGTCCACTGTAGCTAGATTGCAAAATAAATAAGATTTGAGACTATTGATTGAGTATACTTTTTAGTATTTATAACATTTTATATGTTAAATTTTAGCATTTATAGCATTTGCCCTTCTTGATAAGAATGCTCTAAGAGGATTCCCATCAGCTCTCTCATAAAAAATGTCATTTTGACACGTCAAAAAGCTACTTTATCATTTTAGCACATCATTTTACAATTCACCATTTATCATATCTTCTATTTTTCAATTCTATATATTAAAATAATATATTCCAATATTAAAATAACATAAAAAAAAACCAACAATATATAAAATTACAAAATAAAAAAACCAACCACCCCCACCACAACCCACAGGCCACCGCCGCTGCCAGCAAACATCAACGCCCCAACCACATCCTACCCACCACCATCTCACACCAAAAATAACACAGCAGAGCACCAAAACCACCACCATAGAAAAACAAAAACAACAAAAAACACAATCCAACCGCATCCCACACACCCACCCACTGCCGCCGCTAACCCATCCACTGCCGACCCACCCACCCATCAACACCCCACCACCGTCTCACACTAGAACCACCACAGCAGGACACCAAAACCACTACCACAGAAAAACAAAAACAACAACAAAAAACACAAAGATCGGCATCAGGTGGCGCGGCAAGGCTGAACGGAAGAGAGAAAAGCCTGCCGAAACCACGAATCAAATCACCGCAAAAAAAAAAAAAAAAAAAAAAAAAAAAAAAAAAAAAAAACCTACAGCAATAGAGATCGGCATCAGGTGGCGCGGCAAGGCTGAACGGAAGAGAGGTCGCCACCCACTGCCGAACCCACCCATCAAATCACTGCAAAAAAAATAAAACCCACAGCAACAGAGATCGGCTCAGGTGGCGCGGCGAGGCTGAACGGAAGAGAAAAGCCACCCACTTCTGAACCCACGAATCAAATCACTGCCAAAAAAAAAAAAAAAAAAAAAGCCATAGCAGCAAAGATCGGTGAGGTTGAACAGAAAGAGAGAAAAGCCACAACAATGAGAACGAAAAAGAGTGAAAGAAGAGATGGGTTGTCTGAGGAAGAATGAGAGAGGAGAGGAAAAAAGAAAAAAAAAGGAATAAAGTGACGAGAGAGGAGAGAGAAAGATGAATATAAAAACAATAAATAGAAATGGCATTCGGATCCGTACGCTCTCAAAAATGAGAGCGTACTGTAGCGTGTTGTATAATTTTAGCATATTTAACATACCTGATGAGGGTTTATTTTTGTATTTGGTGTGTCAAATGTGCCAAATATTTAGCATTTGGCACATTTGAGAGACCTGATGAGAGTGCTCTAAGTATGAGAGAAATTCTTGAACACTTCCGTACTTGAGATTCCTATATTGTGGTTACTAATTTAAGCATTGGAGGAGCCTTGACTGGCACCATATTAGTGTCCCATTTGAGCTAGTTTGTTTATTTTTGGCAAGTCTCCTAAAGCTCATTTGGATGAGTGACCCATTGAATTTTTTTTGCATAATAAAAATCTAACCCATTAATTTTTAAATCCAAATAATCTCTGCCCCCATCTCCATTGTCACCCTAATTAAATTTATTGTCTCAAAATTGATCACACACAACAATGTGTAGAAGAATGAGGATGAGAGCCCTTGCCTAATCAATATCAATGGTAGCGTTGAGCCTCTTGAGATACAAGAGGTCCTTGATGAGTTGGAAATACTTCTTTAGGTAATTGACGCCTTCAATATAGTAAATACCACTTGAGTTTTTTTTTTTTTAGCTAGAGAGGCTATGTATAGGTTATTATTAACTCTTTCTTTTTCTTTTTCTTTTTTTGGGGGGTGGGGGGAGGGTGTTTCACGAGAGGCTACACGTCTGGACTAGTTGGCTATATATATATATATATATATATATATATATATTATATATAGAGTCTCTTTGGACCAAATTTACTTCTTAAAAGAGGATTAGTTACAAGTTTAGGAAATATAAACTTCAATTTTTATTTCTAACTATGTATAGTTTTGACTCTGAGTTGATCCAAGTGGATCCGTCATTGCTGGTTACAATAGTAAGATTTTATTTATTTATTTTAGAATGGTTACAATAGTAAGATGATTGCTAAGGAAATGGTATATGATGAAGCGTAAGTTCATCAGTAGAGTAAGTTCGTAAGTAGAGTTATACTGATGAAGTGTAAGCTCGTCAGTAGAGTTGGTCAGATGGAAGCAATCCTCAGCCTGTATGAACGTACTCTCAAAGGTGGTCACCGGTGTGGTGCCTGTCACAATGCCTTCGATGCCAAAGTCAGTATAAGAAGCTCTCTTGGGAATAAACAATGTAATTGAACAGAATGAAAGAGATCTCTTAGTGTCTATGTGTGCATGTACCTTGTACTTGGCAATGTGTGGGCTTTATATAGGCTTTCACAGCTTCTAGCTGTTGAGGTAGTAATGGAGGTCTTAATGCTCCTCTCGGTAACGCCTGGTGCTGTGTAATGTGGCTTTAATGTGCTCCAACGGTTCATACGGTTGGCCTTGTAACCGTTCTGGGTGTAATTGTGCTGCATTGAATGACCTTCCTGCATTCGTCAATGACGTGGGTATTAATTTGCTCGTCCAGGGATATCTTCGTCGATATCATGGTCGTTGTCTTCGGTAAATGAGTTCGTCAGTCCCGTCAGTATAAGTTTTAGTGCTTTTGAATCGAAAGTTTATAATCGGGAGATGGATGAAAAGTTATAATTTTCAAGTTAGTTTTCAAAATATTAATAATTTATTGCTAATAATTAGGTTAAATTTGGTCAAGTCATCAACATAAAAACACGCATTTATCTGTATGATTATATATACTATAAAATCGAAATCTTTAACTACTGTTTGACTCTTCTTTTTTTTTTTTTCACTTCCTTATAACTATTTCCCCCCCGCCCCCCCGCCCACACGAAAAAAAAAAAAAAAAAAAAAACCTCAATACTTTCTAGAACTAAAACCCGATAACATAGAAAAATCTAATATAATCTAATATATAATAGTGTCTATTGTATTAATGTATTTATATTTAGTTTTGAAAATTTCTGCTTAATGGTTTGTTTATCTCACTATGTATAGTAGTTTACGCTTGATTGTTTGTACTAAACCAATAAGGGATCATCTTTGTGTACAAGATGGAAAATGAGATTTTGAGTAATTGTTTAACTATATATATATATATATATATATATTACTAAATAATTTAGCTTAGAATAAATTATAAATAATTTTAATATAATGAAAAATATAGGGCACAATTTTTTTGAGTTAAAGTTAATTTATGAAATAATTTTTTTCCTTAAGAACTTTATTGTATTTACTCTTTAGCTTGCCTCCCCTAGAAAATATTCCTGGCTCCGTCACTGAATGTCACTTACTTTTCAAGTATAAAATTCCATTGAAGGTTGAAGATTGACCATATTCATTTTATTTGATAATTTCAAATAATCTCTTAGACTATCACACAAAAAAATAAAAAATAAAAAATGAATATAGTATTCTTAAAATCTCACACTCAACAACTTTCATGTGCATCGCACGGATTAGCGATTAGTATGTACTATTTTGAAACTTATTTAAATTATTGATGACGGCTCAAAGTTTATGTAACTCATTTAATAGTTAATAATTAGAAAATTTAAAACTCTACTGGTGAAGTTAGTGGAAGCACTAGAGGATCTCCATTCTAATTTTCTAATTTTTGGTTTAGAAAGTGACACTTTATATGTTTCGGTTAGGAGTGGCTGCGGGTAGAGTTCAGTTGGATTGTCCTCCAACCCACCACTTGACTCAATTGTATCGAGTTTTAGAAACCTAAACTCACAACCAACCAATGGAATATGTGTTGTTGACAGACAACCTTTCGATTTTTGAAGGTTATATTGGTCAAAGTTGCCATCCTTCTTGTCAATGGTATTTTAGATTTGGTGGAGATCTCACTAGATCTAGTAGATATCTCAATAAACCTTACTGAGATCTCATTAAATTTGGTGAGATCTTTGTTAGATCTAGCAAGATCTGAATGGTGAAGAGAGACAGCAAGGTGGAGAAGGATGAACAACAAGAAGGATTGATGGGTTAGTTGGAGTGAATTTTTTCAAAAGGGGAAAATCGCCCCTCGAATTGATGTTGATCGATTTGGATGCTTTACACTCGCCATTGAACATTGCATTGCATGGATCAAGCAGTTTTTGATTCAAGTGACTCCAGGTAGGGTGATTTTGTTGGGTTTGGGTTTGGGTTGGATAGCACTTGTCTTAGCCCCATTCTCTGAGCACTTACTTAGTACACTGAGAGAATTACTTTCTTCCTGTACATAATAGTGGATTCTATTACTAAAATTTATTGTGGAGCTTATCATTCAAGTGAGATGAGGGAGCATTGCTCCAAAGTATTAAAAAATTGGTAAACTACATATTTGGTCCCTATCATTTATATCATATTTCAATTTAGTCCCTAACATTTTAATTGTGTCAATTTAGTCCATAACCTTTCAACGTCATGTCAATTTAGTTCCTATCGTTATCTCTTGGATGGAAAAGTCTGACATGTCAAACGGTCTAAATTAAATTAAAATAAAATAATTACCCCATTAGATGCCACCTAGACTAATAGGTCTTTTTTTTTTTTTAAACCCAAATAAAATCTTTTTAGTTTGATAATAAATTTTGCATATTTTGTTAAACAGAGGCAGATCCATCTAAAACACTATCTCCCTAAAATCCATAATCCCTAAAATGTAAAATAGTAATTATTGATCTTGACATAGTACCCACTTAACTCGCGTCGGCATGTGAAATCAGCTTGATGAGGTTATACCGCTTCGAGCCATGGTACCCACTGACTCTAGCTACCACAGACTTCATGCCTTGAATTGGCCAAGCCATAGAAAGCCAATATAATCCACAAACGCTTCCAAAAAAAAAATTAAAAATTAAAAAAATTAAAAAATACTACAAATTAAAAACAAAAATCATGTTTGAAATGCACAAAGTTATTGACGAGAACACGCATGGTTAAGCGATGAAAGAGCGAATTTGAGTAGAAACAACAATGATTCGAATTTGAGTAGAACACGCTGGGATTTGAAGATCGAACAATGTGACTAATCAAAAACCTAAAACCGTTTGATTTTTTCCAAGAAAAAAAATAGAAAATGAGAAATCCCTAAAATCTAAAATAGTAATTATGGATTTTAGGGAGATAGTGTTTTAGATGGGTCTGCCCCAATTTAACAAAATAAGCAAAATTTATTATCAAACTAAAAAGATTTGATTTCGGTTTAAAAAAAAAAAGATAGTATAGGTGGCAGTTGATGTGGAAATATATATATATATATATATATTAATTTAGACATTTTGACATGTCAGATTTTTCCATCCAAGAGAAAACGATAAATACTAAATTAACACGACACTGAAAAGATAGAGACCAAATTAAAATAATTAAAATGTTATGCACTAAATTGAGATATGATGTAAAGATAGAGACCAAATATATAGTTTACCCTTAAAAAAAATTTCCATGTCTAACCTATGTTAAATTATACCGTTAAATATAAAGGGGCAATTAATTATTACGAAAGACTCACCTGTAAGTCAAGTCCAATTTTTCTAAACCACAATGGAGTCAAGACGTCATTTTTATAAATCATTAGATGGATAAAGTTTCACCTTTTTCTCAAGATTTAGATATGCAAAAATTTGACAATTGCTAACAGAGTAAACATGAGGTAGGTAAAGTGCCACTTCCTAAATAACATATTTGATTGAATAGGTTCAATCATAATGAAAAAAATGTAATTCAAGTTTTATTTTCTTTTAACAACGGTCTTGAAATTATGGTGGTGAAGTGATTTATAGTCTGGTCATTTTTCATTTTTCTCCCATCTGCCTTCTTCTGAATAATTTGTTCAAATATTTTGAATGAATTCAAAATGTAGTTTTTTGATTAATTTGACTTCTCAACAACAAGATGTTTGAATGAATCTTTTATTTTATTTTATTTATATATTTTTTAAGAATCATGTTTGAATGAACTTGAAATAGATTTAGGTTGGTGAAAATTGATTTCTTATCTTTCGTTGAATGAATTTTAAAAATATCGTTATGAATTCTCTCATGAGTTTACTCTAAGTTACTTTAATTATAAGTTTTAAATATAGTTATATACGTATTCCTAGTAATCAATTGGTAAAATATTTGTTTCTCAAAAAAAAAAAAAAAAAAAGAAGATAAAATATTAAGAATTTCAAGGTAATTATAAAATATTTCTGGAGTATGATAGATGTGTATTCATTTTTCTCACATAATAATAGGTCTTACTAATCAAATTAATGTTAAGATCTACTTTTCATGTGAGAGAAATAAGTATGCATTTATTGTACTCTTAAATCATTCTTAAATTTTCTAGAAATGATGACTTAGGTTTTTTTTTTTTGGGGGGGGGGGGGGGGGGGGGGTGGGGGGGGGGGGGGGGGGGAGATAGATGATAGATCATTGAGCTAAGGCTTAGTTTATGGCCTTTCTTGATTGTGATTTTTTCTGTTTTTTTTGAAAACATTAGAAATGCCGTTTGACCTAAAGAACTAAATGTGATTGACGAGAAATCAATACCTTGATAAATAAATAACTGTGAATAATAAGTATAAAGAAGACGAGATGATCCAATTAAAGTAAACAAAATACTCAAATAAATAAATAAATATTCCAAATAATTGTAAAAAAAAAAAAAAAAAAGGGGGTCAAAACCTCAAACGAACCCCACAGAAAAGAGATTTAAAAAATTTATAAAAAAATGCCTTAAAACATATAGAAAAGAGTACAATGCCATTAGGCTATAACACTACCGAAGTCAAAATGAAATTGCCATTATACAAAACTCTCGTACAGTTTGTTATTTTTTTTCTATTTTATTTAAAATTTCATACACTACCTAATTTGTGGGCATGTAATAGTTTGACCTATTTGATTGGGAAGTTAAAAAAGTGAGGGGATATAAAACGTATATATTGTGAAAATATAATATCTAGCCTTATATCATGTCCATGACTCATTTTGAATGCCATTGCATTAGTTTTATTGGCCATAGTTCTAGGATTCACTTGTATCATCATGCTATGACCTAGATATGTTGTAACTGATGTTAAGCATTTTTTTTTTTTTAAAAGTCCAATTATGTTAGTTTATATACCCTATGACAGTCCTAAATAACATGTACCCTAATCTCAAGGAATCGACTCAATTACCTATAAGTAACTATTTTGAATTTCGAATGTAGTCCTTGCTATATGGTTGCCGTTTTGAGATTAATTGTTTGATTGCTACCCTATCGTTTTCGATCCCCTAAATTCTCATATTTGAGTGTTGTTTTTATATATTTTTGTCTGGCCATAAGAAAGCAAGTAATAACTATGGAATACCAAAAACAGACATATATAATATAATGCATGTAAATTATTTTTGGCGTGGCCGAAACTGCTGGACCCAACGAGGCTAGGATAGGAAGATAGCCACGTTACAAAAGGACAGCACGTGGTTGAGAGAATTTCATGGGTCAACGAAGATATCAACAATAGCCAAAGGGGTTGGGGCGTAAGGAATTGACAGCGACAACGGAAGATTCCGCCGTTAGAAATAAAGATCTAGGGGTAGGTGTACTCGGATTGGATTAGGTCGGTGCAGACTGCAAGAATGGACACGGGCTCTGTCATAGTTCACGAGTTATGATACATTGACACTATCTTCTTCTTTGAGTCATTGGATCGAGAAAATACACACTGCTACAGATGTATGTTTCTTTTCTTACACAGTTGACGGGGTCTCACTAGCTTGTGGAAGAATGAAGTATACACCCGTAACAGGATATACTTCCTTCATTGGGTTAGGTGTGGTCACCAGTTACTATTGAGTAAATTTCTTTTTTGGGGTGTGTAGGACCCATTACAGTTCCTTATAGTCATATCTTGAATCTCTCCAAAAAAAAAAAAAATTGATGGAATAAAAATGTACCTTATGAGTTACAAATCACATTTTTTGTTGCATAAACTAATTTATTGTGTATATATATATATATATATATATATATTTTTTTTTGTTATATATATTATCTATAGTAAGGTAGGGGATTTGAAGTTTTAAAATATCTGCTTAGGAACATTTTTTTTTTTTTTATACAAGATAGAGTTCTACTCTAGTCCAATCTAAGTGTATATGTGTGTAAAGCTCCGTCCTGGAGACTTGAACCCCGGCCCTTACCTCCCACACCCCACAAGTATTTATACTTGTGGAGTGACCATCGCATCAAGGGTGTGCGGTGGTAAATATATAGGAGGAATATGGAGGATTGATCTTGAGACATCATAGAGGAATTTCTTAAGAGAACTCCCCAAACCACTAAGATACTTAAAGTGATTGTAGGAACATTTGAAGATATCAATTGAGTTATAAGATTATATTAGTACATAATTTAACTTTTCTCAAAAAAAAAAAAAAGTACATAATTTAACTTTATTTGTCAAAATGTGTTGAAAGTATTAATTAAAATATTAAATATTCCTCTAAAAAACATTAAATGCATCTTAACTTGTGCCCAGGGGCGACTCTACATTGAAGCCAAGGTGGTCATAGGATCATCTTGACTTAGAAAAAAAATAATTATTGTAATTTTATGATTTTTTTACCCTTAAAAAAATTTTGTGACCACCCTAAATTTTTTTAGGCCCAACATAATTACACTTTGAACAAATTTTAGTAACAAACTTATTTGTAAATTAAAACCACAACTCTACTCAATATATTTTTTTATTGGATATGAATTTTGACAAATCTGCCATTGGATTACCATTGCAAACTTTTAAGAAAATCAAATATCAGTAGCTATATTATCAATCAGATATTTAAATCTTGAGTTTTTGTAATCTAAAATTAGACATAAAAATAAGTTTATGGATTAAATATTAAATAACCTTCGATTAACATAAAATTTAACATGTATTTTAAGAACACAAAAAATTATGTAATTCAACAATTAGATTTTTAAAATATGTAGTCATATTAATTTGTTTAGTGAAAGTTGTAACTTTGGACAAATTTTAGCAACAAACTTGGTTGTAAACTAAAACTACAACTCCACTCAATATTTTTTTTTTATTGGATGTGAATTTTGACAAATCTACCATTGGATTACCATTGCAAACTTTTAAGAAGATCAAAGAACAGTAACTATATTATCAATCAAATATTTAAATCTTGAGTTTTTGTAATCTAAAATTAGACATAAAAATAAGTTTATGGATCGAATATATTATATTAAATAACATTCGATTGACAAAAAATTTAACATGTGTTTTAAGAACATAAAAAAATATGTAATTCAACGTTTAGATTTTTAAAATATGTATTACAACTAAGTTTGAGCCAAACTTTGTCCTTAAACTTTAGTCCCCTTAACAATATATTAGGCTCTTACAAATAAAAAGAATATGCCAAGAAAAATTCTATTGAACTAAAAGTTTGAAAGAGATGTAACTTGTAGCATTGATAATGAGACTATCATGTAACAATTTTAAAATAAGAAAACTTGTAGGAAAAAATTGTAAGACTTTATATATTTGCATGTTTGTTTTTTGGGTCAATATATGAAATTCTCTTTTTATTAGATTTTGTATAATTTAAGTTTCTTAATGACCACTTTGAAAAAAATTCTTGAAGCCGCCACTGCTTGTTCCTTAAGAATATTCGTTAACAAAAGTCTCTTTCATTTTCTCTGTTTAAGTTAGGCTTATGTACACATGTTCATTAAAATTCCCTTTAATTTTAAAACGGAAGTATATTGTATGTTTTTTAAGTTTTGGAATCATTTCTAAACTTTCAAAATTTATAATTTACATTATCAAATATTTTTTATAGAAATAATTACACTATGCTGCTAATCTTGCATGTAGCTTGAGCCATTTTTCTCTAGATCTCTAAGCACTTTATGCATGGGAGGTGCTAATTCAGCTACACCATTAAATATTATAATAATATTAAGTGTCCATTTCGTCATATTCTATCACAGTTTTGTAGTTAAAAACAATGGTTTTCTATTTTTCTCCATTATAACGTTTTTTTGGGTGGGTTCATGGAATTATTTTAGAAAATGTTCATTGGAAAGTCACATTGACGTTATCATATAAATTGTAAGTTTTTATATCAAATGCACAATTTTTACCCCCTCAAAAAAAAAAAAAAAAAAAAAATTTTAAAAAAGCAACCAAAAATTGAAAGAGTGCAACTAGTTGCCCAATACACTAGCAACTCCAATAATATGAAATGGGTTAAATACCCAAATAATTCAATTTTTAAGTAAATGTTTCATTTCTCAAAAAAAAAAAAAAAATTAAGAAGATTTTAATATAATTACAGTAGATATTTTGTTTTAGGAGATGGAGGACACTTGTTTGTATGTCATCTAGTATAATTTTTGTACGAATAGGACATAAGTTGGATTTTAAAAAATTATTTCCCCATTCTTGAGAGAGATGTATGTGTGTGTATATATATATATATATATATTCCTTTTAGATAGATTAGAATTTGACCATGTGACATTTGCTCAATGATGATTACTTTTTATAATCAGACAAAAATGCTAATAACTCTTTTGAAGGTAGAATTCAAATTAAAGTTTATTATATAATGCTAATAAATTTTTTCCAGTTGAACTAATTAAAACCCATTAAGAGATATAATATTATAAATAATATTTCATGAAAAACTTCCTACCACAAAACTTTGGAACTTAATAATATTTTTCTGTTTTTCCAAGGTGGAACCGTGCAAATTAACCTAAATGTCATAACACGTGCATTGCGATATAAGAATGCCATGATAAATATTTTATTTATATACCAAATCATATTACAAGAAAATAATTAAATATAAATGGTTTAACAAAGGGGTGTGATTCATAACTTCATAAAATTGAAAACCATTTATTAATTCCAAATAAGTTAGCGGTGTTGACATGTCTTGATTAGAAAAAAAAAAGAAAAAAAGCCATGGGGAATGAAGCATTGATATAAGTTAAATAACTAATAACTAATCCAAGGAATGTTTACAAGAATTAAATGGTTTGTGAATTATGAGATTGTGATGGACCCAAAGAATTAAGTGAAATTGTCTTCTTAATATTACACATTAAATATGACATCCGAAAATAACTACCATCCAACAGGCCAACGCAACATTACACATCATCTTTACTAGAATAGTAAAGTTTTGATTTTGACTGATAAAAGGTTTGACTTGTGATGTGAATAGCTTTATAACATAAACAAAACAAAACAAAAAAAAAAAAAAAAAAAAAAAAATCACGGAGATTGGAGATTATCATGTGGTTTCCCGTGTACTTTTTCATTCACACTTCTTAATATAGTAATTGAAACCTGGAAGATTCTCATGTGGATTTTTTATGGCTATAATTTGAAGCACGTATGCACAACATGAAAACCACAATCAATGCAAATGCACCTTTGTTTTTGTCCTCTAACGAGAGGCTCAATTTCTCTAATGATTTGAATCTTTATCATGAGGTCATAAAGGCTCTAATTATGATAGGGATTTTGTTTAACTTTCATGGTGGGTTTGGTAGCATAATTAAAACGCCAAGAATTCAACTTTGGAGCCTGCGGCTGTGCACTTTAAGCATCCAATATTAAAGAAATTGATCTCAATATTTCACATGCATGGGAAGAAAAATATTATACAATGATGGTTGCCAGCAGTATACATTGCAACACCTTTCTGTTTAATATTTGTTTTTACATGTGCAACAGATCTTCATTTTCCGATAACGTTTATTCCAAATTCTAAGATCCCAACCTCGAAAAGAGAGATAGATAGCATCAACATATTCTTGATTCGGAAGTATAGTAACACAAACTGAATGGTGGACCACAAATAGGGAGAATCATATTCCTCCCTGGTCCAAAGGTTTTAAAAACATTTAAAAAATACGCTTAGAGCATGTTTGGTAGATTGTACTAATATATACTATAATGTAATAATTAAGAATAATAAATAAATTAAGTTGCTTATAAACAGTTCTAGTTTGGCTGAATAAAAAGCTTGTTTATGTTTGTTTGTTTATAAACAAAGTTAGCTTGAGCCTGAGTTTTTGATTTGTTTAATAAATGAGCCAAGATCAAGTAAAAAATATTGTTCATAAACAGACTTGTAAGCATTAGGGGTTGATACAAAACAAGTTGAATCTAGTCTTGTTTATGAGTTTGGTATTAGTTTGATATGAGATTGACAATTAAACTCATGCCTTATTAAGATTTTTAAGTAATTGGGAGTTGAGATCACTAATCCAAACTAAATAAACTTGATAATTATTTTAACTAGTAAGTTAGTAAGTTACCAGTGCAATGCACGGATAATATTGTAATGTTTTATGTAAGATGGTTTTGGAAAATGTTGTATATATATTATAGTATAATTGTTATAGAACTTTATTAGTAATGAGTTCATCATAAAAAACAACAATTATAAATTGCATACACATATCCATTATAATTATTCAATTGAAGTAATGAGGAAAAAAACTTTGGAGAAAATTATAGAATAAAAGTTGATATAGAATGTGTCTTTCAATTTCTCCTTAATTCTAAAACAAAATACATATCCCAAACACCCATGGTTAATCACATTATTTACAAAACCCACAAATCTACAATGTCCGACCTTGATATCAAAATCGTAATCGCCATTATCACTCAATATAAAATGCAAGTCCTCATTCCTTGGTTGTAACAAACTCAGACAAGGTAGGATTAGATAAAACAACAATGTTAGAGCTAGGTAGGTGTCACCAAAAGATTGAAGGTAAATGACATTATTTTTTATCTGTGTGTATTTGACATGAGATGACATAAAGGGTTATGGGTAGGTATATATAAAAGGGTAGAAGTGTAAGAGGTGAAAATAGTAAATTAAAATGCAAAAAGTTTTGTGTGTATGTGTGAGAGATGAAAAGTCTTGAAACATTGAACTACATGATACAAAGAATATTTATTTTTTAATTAGAAAAGTCTTAAAACATTGAACCAAATAAAACAAAAAGTCAATAATTAATTTGTTCTTATCTCTTATGTGGCTTAAGAGTATTTCAATTTTCTTCATAGAGTGCATCACATGGCAAAACCTCACGCTCTCCTGTATGAGGTCTCTGATTATATATATATATATATATATTGATTAATATAGACTTGATAATGTACTTATTTTGGATCACAAGTTCAAAAGCTTGATATTGAGCTCGAATTTCGCTTGACTAATGAATTAAGTCGAGTTAAGCTGAGCTCAAACTTTTAAATTTTTTGATGAGCTCAAGCTTGAACATCATTTATAGGCTTGGTACGAGCTTGAGTCAAGTTTGAACATTTTACATTCATTATTGAGCCAAGTTTGAACACTTACTACTCAACATTAATAGTCCTATAATAACTATTCTTATAGTTTAGCTATTCTGTAGTTTGATTATATTTTTATTATAGGGAATAATCATTTCTTATACATAGCTATTCTTTAAAATAATGAATAACTATTCATTTCTAAAAGATTTATAATAGTTATTCCTGTTGGATATACATGTGTGAGTGAAGTCCAACATTAAATAATGATGAAAAGAATGAGTGTTTAATATAATATAATTGAGCACATACCTATTGAGCTTAAGCCTTTTGGGTTAAAATGTGTCACTATATGTTATATTAATTATTTAATGAAGCTTCCCAAGGTGTTTATCTCCCCAACAATTCCTTAGTAGGTGTATATAATTGTATAAATAAGATATTTTCTAAATATAGATATGAAGTTTTATCATAATATTACAACTTACAACTGAACTATGAATAAATAGCATGTTTTTTCTCATTTATTAGAAGAACTAGAAAATTAAAGAGTTTAATACGTCTCGTCCTTAATAATTAACTAATTATAAATTCATGCATAGATGAAAATTTAGTGAAAATTTTAATATAAATATATATAAATTAGTTGATAGTTCATTGTCAACTCGACAGTAATGTTGGAATATGAGTGGTGGACACTTTCTGTTCACTACTGATTATATAAGCTAGGGATGGCAAATTAAGCCTGACCCGTGGGTACCGGGCCCGACCCGACCTGCGAAAGAGTCGGGTTGGGTTTGGGTTTTAAAAATAAAACCTAAACCGGGTTTGGGTCGGGTATGGGTTTTAGTGATACCTGCCCCGAACCCGAACCGTTTAAACTTAAAGTAAAATTACTAAAATACCTACCTATATATATGTCATTTATATCAAACTCTAACCCTATTTTCATTTCTCTGATGTCTCTCTTAGCTCAAGATGCCTCTCAGTGCTCTCACCTCACCCTCATTAACTCTTAGTCTCATTTTCTCTCAAGCCACCCCACACGATCTCACCCAGTCACCCTCACCGTCACTCTCATTCACTCATCGACCCACCCTCACCTTCACTCTCATCACGTGGTGGTTGCTATTTGCCAGGGAGAAGCACAAAGGTTAGATAGGAGAGAGATGTACGAGGTTTAGGCCATGACAGGTAGAGAGGCCCTTTGCTGATGATCAGAAAAGCTTTTGGTTGTGTTGAGGTCAGGCTTGAGCTTCGGCCTAGAGGTGGGATTGATGGCTAAAACCACCATCGATCATCAGAGATAGAGCCTTGGTGGTCTGAGATAGAGAGAGGCTGAGTAGGAGTCTGAGATCGGAGATAGAGCCTTGGTGGTCCAAGTTCTCTGATTTCTTTTTTGGGTTCATGTCCTCTCTCAAATCTATGAATCTCAAGGTTTTACTTTTTCATTTTAATTTCATTAATGAATGTTTATTATTTATAATTTATTTCATTGTTAAATGTGAGTTTATGTTTATGTTTGTGTTTGGGATTTTGTGTTTGGAAGGGAAACTCTTTTTTTTTTTTTTTTTTTAAAAAGATTGTATGGCCATGGATTAAGGCCTTTAGATAAGGCCCTAAAGTGGTTGGTGGTGCCTATGGGGCCCGACGAGGCGGGTTTGGATGTTAAAAAAAAAACCGTTTTAATAAATGGGGCGGGTTCAGGTTTCGAGGTTAGGCCTGCAGGTCGGGTTTGGGCATAAAGAAACCCGACCCATTGCCATTCCTAATATAAGCTAATAAGAGCACTGTTTGCTCACTCCCAAGTGCAGGAGATCGTAGCAATATAATTCTCGGAGTACTGAGGTCGAACCACAAGGAGCGAGATAGATTCAAAAACAATATAATTAAATAACAATTTGGGTAAAGAAGAAAAATACTTTTGCTTGGTGATTGTTAATAAGAATAATAATAAAAACTGATTTAAATCAATAATGTAAATACTAGGGCATTGGGGTGTTTCCCTATATCGATATGAAATTCTTTGTGATCTAAGAAATTATATATTTCATAATTGATTGTTTTTATACAATTAAATACTTATGATTCGGTTGAACTAAGACAATTCAAGAACGCATGATAACTTGATTAATAATGCGGTTAGAAAAGTTTTCAGAGAAACTTATTCACTTTAAAACCTGATTTGTATTTGAAACTATTAGAAATTCTTCTCAACAATAAGAAAAACATGATTGAACTTATTGAAAGCATGGAAGAACTAATACATCAAAAGAAATCTAATTGAACAATCAAGTATGTCGTTGATAAAATCCTAGAAAGAATCACATTGAATATTCATACCGTATAGAAGAAACATAACCCCTAGCCCTAGCAAAGAGTTTAGGCTGCCATTAGAAAAAGGAAAATACAAGGTTTTCTCTACCAAATTCGTTCTCACAGCCTCCCTTCAAAACCCTAATGTCTAAGTGTCCAAAGAATATCAAACTCTTACAATTTGAAATTTCCGTCCAGGTTTACAGCAGTAACTTGTGAGTTAATTTCGGTCTTCAAAAATTGAGAATTTTGAAAAACTCAAAACTGGAAAGTTGTAGATATTTAAGTTACGGTTCCAACCCATCCAGCCTTGTGTCAATTGGATTTTTGAGGAGAGAGATACACCCAGAATACTGATCAGTGCTCAAATTAGATTTTTCCTTTTCAGATTCTGCCTCTTTGATTTCTTTCCTTATTTGAAGCTTCCAATCATGTTAGACGATCCAAGCACTCCAGCTGCACCTCCTTAGACATTTAAGCATGGTCCTTTAGCTCCACTTTAATTCTAGTTTGGCCTCCATTCTCTCATAAATTCTTGTAAACTCATCTTTCTCATATGATTTCTTAAAAGTAGAAAATTACACACAATGAATGGCATCTTATTCAAGAAATTATGCAAAGATAAATAATAGAGATTAATGCAAATCATGGCTTAATTATACAAATTAAGTATAGTAATAAGGAGATAACGCCCACACAAATATATAACAAGTATACATTTTAAGGCGTTATCAAGCACTCACAACAAGAGAGGTATAATTGCTATAATGCCATTTTAGCAAATAAAACTTCAAAATGTACTCCACAGTAAATATGTTATACTTAAAAAAAAAATGACAACTGAGCTATAGTAAGTTGCTATCTTTTGCAGCTTACTGTTGCTCTAAACTTAAAAATAATAATAATATTTTATTCTTTCTCTCTCTTATTTTCTTTAAAAAACTTTTCTTTTCTACCTCTTTCTTCTTTCTTCAGCCGTTTCTCTTTGTTTTTTTTGCCCCCCTTTCTTCTTCCCCTCTCTCCCCTACCTCATCTAACTTAAAAACTCAGCAAAATGCAAGATTAGGATAAATGAGATTGGTGGGGTGTGAGCCTGTGGTGGTGGTTGAAATCAGCAACAGTGGCAGTTCGGTGGTCTAGATTGGCAATGGGTGGTAGACAGCGGTTTCTCTATTCCCTTTATTTTTTTCTTTGAAAAAAAAAAATTCTTTTGGCAATGGGTGGTAGATTGGGTTTTCTGATGGGGTAGTGGTGGTGGCTTGGGTGACGATTTAGGTTTTTCGATGGTGGGTGGTGGCTGGCGGTTTTGCAGTGGATTGTTTTTGTTTGGGAGAAGAGAGAACACAGAAAGAGAGAGGAAGAAATGAATAAGAATAAAAAAGAATTAAAAAATAATAAAGAAATAATATTTTAATGAAGTGGTAAAAAAATAAAACCTTTGTTGTAGGTGTATTATAAAATGTGGTGTTAAAATAAATAAATTAGTGTTTTGAGTTGTTAAAAGCTATAATATTTAGCAACTTCACTGTGAATGTTCTAAGAGCTCATAACTTTTCATTAATTATGCATTAATTAACAAGTGGTGTAATTAGGTGTTTCACTAGTCAGACTACAATTTAAGATTAAAAAAAAAAAAAAAAGCCACTGGCATTGCTTATTATACTTGCACTAAGTTGCCAACTCAACAGTAATGTTGGAACTTGGAAGATGAGTAGTGGACACTTTTTGCCCGCTACATATTATATATAAACAAATAAGAGCTCGTAACTTTTTGTTTATTAGGCATAAATTAACAAGTAGTGTAATTAGATGTTTCACTAGTTAGACCACATTTAAATATTAAAAAAAAAACCAATGGCATTGTTGATTATTTTAGCATTAAGGGTTTGTTTGAGATTTGTTAATTTTGTTGAAATTGTAAAATTTTTATTAAAATTACTGTAGATAAAAGTAAAAGTTAATTGAAATAGTATAACGAGACCCATGAATAGTACTAAAAAAATGCAGTGGGACTTATAAGTAGTAACAAAATAAGCTGAATAGTAAAATAAGTCGGCAAAAGTAATCTTTGCGAAAGGGACACTATAAACACAAAAACTGAGGTATGTGTGGGAAAACAGAAGCTTTTAGAGCATCCACAGCAGTGGAGCTAAAAATTTAGTTTTTTAGCTCCACCAAAAGTTACTTTATCTATTTTACCTATACACATGCTGCAGTAGTGGATCTATTTTAGTTTTCAACACAATAAAATAATATAAACATCACAATAAAATAATATAACCACTACAATAAAATAATATATTCTACTACCCAAAAAAAATATTCACAGCACCAATCACAACCACCTCTACCATCAGTCACAGCCACAACCACACCCATAACCGCCGCCGCCACCACCACCACCACCACCATCACAACCAATCCACAGTAGGGAAAAAAAAAAAAAAAAAAAAAAAACTCAAATCTCCAATCTTTTTCCTCAACCCAGACCAAACAAAATCACTAATCACAAACAAAATAAAAAATCACTAATCATAAACAAGCACAACGTCGGCGAGCAAGCACAACCACGAGCAAGCACTCTGATCGGTGGCGTGGATCTAAGGTGGATGGCAGCGTGGGTTTGAGTTGATCGGAGGCTTGGGACAGTTGGTGGGTCTGAGGCTAAGAGAGTTGATCAGCGGTGGGTCTGAGCTGATTGGTGACTTTGGATGGCGGTGAAACAGAGGTGAGAGTTTGAGAGAGTGAGCTTGAGAGAGTTTTGAGAGATGAGAGCTTCAAATGAGGCAGATGGCGGCGTGGGTCTGAGGCCGATCGGTGGCTTGGGATGGTTGCTGAGTCGGTGACGTTGAAGATGACAAGGGCCGGTGGCAGTGAGCTTGAGAGAGTGAGCTTGAGAGATTTTTGTGAGAGAGTTGAGAGCTTCAATGACACTCAGAGAGAGGTGTGAGAATAAAAGAATGAAAAAAAAAAAAAAAAACTAGACCTATATTATTTTAATCCCAGGCTGAATAAAAAATTGTTTTTTTTTTCCTCCAAGCTATAGTGCGCACTGTAGCAATTAAGCTAAAAAATATAGATATTGTGTTTTGGTGAAGCTAAAATAGTTATATAATTATTTAGCTCCACTGCTGTAGGGTGTTTTTTGTGTTTTGGTGGAGCTAAAATAGTAATATGCCGCAAGGGCCCTTAGGGGCATATTTGCAAAAATCCCCAAATCTTACTCTTCTTCAGTTCTTCCACAAACAAACGAACAAACAAACTAGGGTTTTAGGGTTTTATTACACTCTTCAAAAAAGGCTTCAATGGCGGAATCGATTTGTAGAGCACTCCGAGACGGTGCGTTGCAAGGAGAACACGCACCGGCTCTAACCATCAAGGACTCCATTGCCTCACCTTTCGGTTTCCACGTCTTCACTCACCTCCTCATCCAGCTTTCCTCCAACATTTTGGCGGCAAAATCCCAATCACGGTCAGTTACTGCGTGTTTCAAATTTCATAAACGCCGTCGTATTTCTCTCTCTTTTTGAAAAAAAAAAAAAATCGGTTCCAATGTGATCGCAGTGGTCTCGTGCTTGTCGCTTTCTCTCGAAGCCCATCGTTTTACTTGGATTTGTTGAATAGAAAAGGCATTGATGTTGCTTCGTCCCAAAAATGGTAAAGCCTCTTTTTTTTTTATTTTTTATTATTATGATTCTGTTTGTTTTTATAAATATATATATTTTTTAATTTTCAAATTTATCCCAAAATTTTACTGAGAATAGTTGTAGAATTGGAGCTACATTATTTATGTGTGAATATAGTATTGTGTTACTGGGTGTGTGTGACTTACTGAATGTATATTTATATAATTTTGTTGTTATTATGAATGTGTGGGAACTCAAACATTGTTGCAGGATTGAGATTTTGGATTGTTATACGGATCCTCTTGGTTGGAAGGATGCCCTTTTGGCGTCTGGAAATGGTGGGAGACTCTCTAACGAAGCTTCGACTGGAGCTAGTTTGTGTAGGAATGTGAAGGATATGGACAAGTTGTACTCTTCAATTATTGAGCTGGGGAAAGGTATTGGTCGAATGCGTATTTCTTTTCACTGTTTCGTTGTTGAGCTGTAAGTAGAAATTGTACCTACTAGGAAGTTTGGAATGTAGAGTGTATTTTGTTGGCCTGTTGGCTAAATGGTGAAGGGTGGGCGTAGTGGGTCTTAGTTCTGAACATTAGTCAAAAAAAGGAAAAGGGTGTTTTTTATTCTTTAGGTTGTTACTTGTTAGTGATTTTGTTTTGTAACATTGATATGTGGGTGGTGGTTTGTGGTTGCAGGAATAGTTGGACAAGGCAAAGTTCGTTTTTGTGTTGCCATAGACTCGGTAATTTTGGATCCCATAATTGCAAAAGTTTCGTATGTGCAAATTGAATGGCTGATGCAATTACTGTGAGGCCTAGTTGAAGTTCTAGCCAGCCTGTTGGTTGTAGTGTGAGTGTGACAAGTATGCTTTGCTATTTTTTCCATGTTCTTTTGCATGTTAATGTCATCTAGAATTTTGAATTATATTACGAAACCTGGGTTACAATTCTATCTATTTGGGTAATGTGTGGAAAAGTACCAAACATGGACCAAAACAAGAAATTTTGGTTCTAAGATGGATCTTCCTTTTCTGTGTTGGTGCATGGAAACTTCCTCAAGTGTCATTGATGTGCCATCAAACATCACAAGGAACAGGTTTTGCTAAAGAAAGTAAAAACGCATTAGGAGCTTTGGATTCTAAGATGATTCCATTTGAGTCCTGTCCTTTTCTGAGTTGGTGCGTGGAAACTTCCTCTGGAGTTCCAAAGATGTGCATCATGAGGAAAAGGCTTTTCCAAATAATCTATAGCCGTATAGGAGCTTTTATGTCTTGTGTTTATGCAAAAACTAGTTCGAATTATGCTCTTCCTTTATTGGATTTATGCTAAACCAGCCATCATGTGCGCTTACAGTATTTTGTCTAGTTCAGCTGATAAAAATTACATTGGTGTCTCATTTTAGACAAGCCGCCGGGGGGGGGGGGGGGGGGGGGGATGCATGGATGGCTTGTGGAATCCCTAAAAATCTCTTTATTAATATACATAAGTTCTCCTCCTCAAGTTTATTGTTCATTATCTTAATGGAAAATGGAAGTGCAGTAAAAGGAATTCTAGGACATAAAAGCAAATTTTGTATTCTGTTTTAGTGTAAAATGGAGGTTCATAATTATGCTGTCTTAGTATTTGAAACATTTGGACAATAATATATATACCGAATGTAACCTGGATAATCCACTTTCAGGTTAGGAAATATGGAAAATGCACAACATTTGAGTGAAATTTTATATAATATACAATTCTCTTAGAAATTTTTGTCTGAATATCTTTTGTCATGCAATGTCTTCAAATTCAAATTCTATGTAATTTTATGTAGTCATTTATGAGGTATGCTTAATGCTTTTTAATACAAAATTATTAGGTTGGAGTGCAATCATTTAACTCCATAACCATCTTCACATTATATTTACTTTCAGCCTTTTTATTGAACAAGTTTAGAATAATTGAACTTATAAAAGTCCCCCAAGTTGGCATTTTTGCTAAAATTTCTTAAAAAATAAATTCAAAAATAAAAATTACTCATTGACTCTTTGAGGTTTGTATTCAATTCATACAAGTGCCCATATTATTTTATATTCATCCTTGGAAAAGGAGGGGTATTTCAGTTTTAGTTTGGTCATTGTTGCAAAAATTTGGGAATTTAAAACAGGGACAAGGTACAGTCTTTCTTGTCCTAATTATATGGGCGGGGCTTATATTTAATATATATAAAGACAAAATGTATAAGTTTCACATGATTAGAGCATGTGAATCTCTTTTTCTGCTATTGAAGATATTATGTGAAATGAACCTACAACTGAATCTAATGAATTCAAATTAAAGTAAAGAGGGGAAAGTAATAAAGTAAAAGGCATTATATTTGGTGCAATAATAAGAAAGGTCAAAATAAAAATATTTGTAGTTCTTTAGAATTATAGGATTAATCTTAATATAATATTGTTATATAGTAAATCAGTTTACTTAATTGTTTTATTTTGCTTAAAAAATTTTGTGGGGAAGAACATTTTCAATGTAAATTCATTTGTGCTATAATGTCACCATAAATTTTGGGAATTATTTTTGTGGTTTATTTGCTCGTTTATGCCAGTAACATTTAAGATTTTTCTATCAAACTTCTGGTAATATTTTTGCTCTGCGTATGTGAGTGTGTTTGTGATGAATTCTTCTCAAATCTTACCAGGTTAATGAAATCTTAAGACATGCATCTATATCATCAGTTGCAGGCCTTTTAAGTAACCTTCGAAGCAATGGTATACACATGTTCTATTCCCTCTTGATTGATTACGATTTTCAGTTCTCATAAAAATCTAGTGATCTGTTGTAGCTGTAATTTTGTTGCATCACTGGCATTTTTTTCTGTTCTATTATTCTCTGTTACAAAATCAAAGGAAAAAAGAAGTCTTTTTTGATGCACTTCAGCTTTTAGATGCATGTAGTTTCACTATTGTACTATGGTTTCAGATAGAGTTTCGAGCATCTTTTGGTTGTCACATTCAGACCTTCATGAAGACAGGGTTACTGCCGTTCTTGAGTATATGTCCTCGATGGTGGCCAGTATAGAACCGCTAAATCATTCTGCAAATGGGCATAGATGTAATTGGGAGAGCCTCCCTTTACTCAAACATAATTATTGGAAAGGGAAGTTTCATGTCCGGTTTAAGCGCAGAAATGGACGTGTTCGAGTGATGGTGATCTCTCCTGCTTTCTCTCTCTTTGGAAGTTTTTATACTTACAAAGTGGTGAACTGACTGTGTCTTAACGTAAAAACTTCATATCCAGTCTGAAGAATTTCATGTTGAGCAATCAGCCATCAACTTTAGATCCGTTTCATCTGAAGATGAAATAGTCAATCGAAGCCTTTTGCCAAAGGTCAGTTGAGTAGCTTGAACTTGTTGAGAGTTTTATTTGACATCTCTCTGTCTGCCTCTCTCTCTTTCTCTCTTAGACAAACACACAAAGCACCCAACCTAAGTTTTAATTGATGCTTCATTCATAAATGGGAAATGACTTTGTCCTCCATTCTTGTTTGGGAAATCATGTTTTCCTTGAAAATTCTCGGTTTCACTGTTTGAGTATAATTTGTAAGATTTTGTTATTATCAGTTTTTATATGTAATAATTTTTTATTGGAATAGAGGGGAAACCTCGTTTACATAGTATGTGCACATAAAGTAAGTTGTTGTCATCGTCATCATCATCTTAGAAATGTGTGAATGTGAACCTAGAGCAATAGCATGATGAACCAAGAAGTCTCCAGGTCCTATTGTTAATAATAGTGATTACTATTCTCATTAATAGCATTTAACCAACCGGGCAACCATATGCTTCAACCTGCGTTGAACACTGGGCTGCTTGTTGAAGATAAAAGTACATCGAACCCATATAAAGTTATATATATCAAACATAAGTAACCCCTCTCTTTAGCATGATCACAACCCAATCTCTCAGCATATCCTTCACAATCTTCTCAGGAAAAATGACAGAAATAGAAAAATCAGTAAAGGTTTAGCACCATGCATATTAAAATGTGATCATAATATAGATAATGAATTTTTGACATTAGGTCAATTTGTTTCCTGCTAAGTCTTGACTGGTTTAAGAATCACTGACCAAATACGAGTCCACATGGTGAGCTGGTGCATGATTTTTCATCTTTTCCACCATCTCCAACACACCTATGGCCAGTCCGCTACCCAACTAGGTAACCACCAATGAGGAACCCAAAACTAAACACATTGCTCTTATCGATTTACTAACAGGCAAACATTTATCCTCTCTGTGTCAGTTTTTACTTTTGTAACCTCCACTCTCCTGGGTTGAGCCTCCCAAATTTTTCTTAGCTCATTATTATGCAGAGTTCTGAAAGATAAAGATTAGCAAAACATTATATTCGCTCCCAAAGAAAAACATACCTAAATAATTATATTTCTCTGGACCTATCAATACTTGTGCAAGATTCCTCATTGTCATTGCCTGCAATGGTTTGTGGAGGGGTTTTGATGGTGGATTGAGATCTGGTGGACTCAAACAGTTCACTACGTTGACAAATCTGATATCAAACAGTCCATAGAACCACTCAAGTTTCACATTTCTTAAATTTTCACAAACTAGTGTTTCATGCATAGTTATAAAAAACGTATCGGAGGTTGACCTGGCTATAGAATTGGTTCACTGGTTCATTTGTTCAACTAGTGGTTCATTGGTTGAATTGTAGGTTTATTAATTAATTAAATAATATATTTTATAATTATGAAAAGCAATTAAAATAAAATAAAAATACTCCATTTAGGTAAATAAATAAATTATAACAATAAAAAATTACATCATATGAGATAAAGTTAAGGAAAAAAAAAAACATCATTCACATAAATCATCCAATAACCAAGTTATATAGTTCAAAAGTCTTGAAACAACATATCTTATAGAATTTCAAAATAAAGTTTTAGCTTAATCATTAAACCCTAGAGATTACACATTTGTGAGATGTTGGAGTAGGCCGTAGGATTGCTTTCTAACTTTTTAGTCTAATGAATTTTGACTCTTTTAGAGTAGAAGTTCTTCCATTTTTGTCTTCCTTTTCTTCCCTTACCCCCCCCCCCCCCCCCCCCCCCCCCCCCTAAGTTCATCATTTTATCATCTGCATCTATAATTTTATCACTTTCTCTTTATCGCTTTTGGTCTCATCGCTATCTCTTAATGTCTTTAATCTCAACTCTCATCTCATGGCACAACTCTTACTTTATCTCTTTAGTCTTTTAGCCTTTAATCTTTATTACTTTATATCTTTATTAGATTATGTTTTCAATCTTCAGTAGTTTAGTAAATACAGAAGGTATTTTTTTGGTTTTATCTGCGGGTTAAAAAGATTAACCCTTGCAATCTGTCGGTTTACCCGGTTTGATAATGGGTCATTGCATATTCGGTATTTTACACCAAAACATTCCAGATAATGCTTTGGTTCACGGTTTTCACGGTTTAACCAGTGGTTTGGTACAATTTTTATAACTATGGTTTCATGAGAGTCTACTTCTTTCAACAGGTGCAATTCAATTTACAGCTGTCAGAGAAGGAGCAAATTGATAGGGCTAAGGTTGTACTTCCTTTTGAACACCAGGGTACGGAATCAGGGATGCTTGTGTGTGTGTATTTTCTTTTTTCGAAATGAAATATTATATTACACTTCCAGATGTATTTTCCATATGTAATTTCTTTTGTTAGATCTGAAGATGTGTCTGTTTTTAATGACTTCATACTTGACTTTTGATTGCTTTAGGAACTGGTAAACCCATTCAAATTTATGATGGTCGGAGATCACTTACGGATGGCAAGAGTGAAACAGAACCTGTTTCTACTGGAATATTGCAGACAAATGAGAACTCTAGCAAGGGCGAGATAATATATTTGCGTGATTCAGATGATGAGAGACCAGATTCTGATGAGGACCCAGATGATGATTTGGATATATAATTGTGTGTGCCTCATTCGTGATCTTGGACTGCCAGAGTACTGCATTTGTAAATTTACCTTCACCTTGTTTCTTTTATCTATTGCGATGTTCAGGCATGATTATAAATGAAATAATGTTTTGTTTATGAATGATAGATGCTCTGTACCAACTTAACCTTTTTGCATTTTGAATCAGTGGGTAAGTTTTTAGATTAATGAGAAGCTTAAGCTTTCTTATTACACAATAATGATGACAATCGATATGACATTAAGTCCTTCTCAACATATTCTTCCCATTTTCTACTTTTCTGCAGTAATTCTCTCCGACAAGTATTTACTTTCTCTTCTAGTCTGAGTTGTTATTAATTTGTCTGTTGATGCTTATGGCTGCCAGATTGGGTAGACAAGGCAAAGACCGGGTGCTAGATATGCTCAATGAAACCCTTCTGCCCTGAGTGGAGGATGTCCTAGTTCACCTAGACTTTCAAGGATGTGATAATAGCGGTCTAAAATATGTGTGGGAGAGAAGCTATGCTTTGGTGAAGATATGTGATGAACGTTACTCAGAGGGGATTCGCATGTAACTGTTGTGTGATTCGTTGCAAGTCTATTCATGAGTCATGATCATGAAATGAAATTATAATCAGGGGATTGCATTTTTACATTTTGTTATTTGGAGCTTGTTATGAAAATATATCTTGTTTGGATTATGTTTTCTGTTATTTTCTTTCTTGCCTCTACTCTTTTTTTAATGATCTTTTTGTTATACTCGATCCTTGCAAAAAAATTTCTTCTGCTTAATATTCCAAGATAGAAGAGATATTTCCTTATCTTTTGATCTTCCATGGGAATTCTTGCCCTTGCTCTTGTAGATCCTAATGCGCTTCCCATTTCCTGAAGGTTTATCCTTCACCCATTATCACATCCACCTATCCTCCTAGACTCCATTGTCACACCCACCATCCGTGCCAAGCTCCATTATCATAGCTACACATTCTCAACACCTCAAAAACACATACACAACTGCCATTTTATTATACTAAGGAGAGATGATTCATTACCACCCGAACCACCCAAATTCTCTCATGCCATGAACCACATAACACTACCACAATCCTCCCCTAACCAACACCTAGAACCACCCAAAATCCTGCTATCCTCTTAACCACATACCATGACCAGAACCCTTAGCCAACACCTACCATTTCCTAAATTGTCTACCACAAACTAAATCAGTGTGCGAAGCCACTACTTGAAAGCTCTGCGATGGAAGATAAACACTAAACTTAGGTCTCTAAGCTTATAGCTCGTATGGAGACGTGCAATTGTAATGATTTACGTAGCTTTCAGTGGACAAGGTAAATGCCAAGTCTCTGGAGATTCTTTTAGGGAAACTCATATCCTATAAAACCTTTAACAGCTTTGTTGCCAAGGTCTCACATAGGGTTAGATCCCACTAGTGCGAGATCAACACTTATGTGAGGGGGTGATTACATATACTTGATACATATGATACCTCTTTTTGTCGGTGAATCACACTCACCTTGACACCAAACCAAACATCATAACATAAGGCAATGCACTGATTTTTTATTTTTTATTTTGCAAGAGAAGGATGTTGCAACAAAGAAATTAAAAAATTGGACCAAAAATGATTCTTAAGACATTTGGTAGCTAGTTTGGCCAGAGTTCTGGTTTTGTTTACAAGCAGTCCAAGAACTGCTTGAATTGTGATCTGGAAAACAGCTGAGCATTCTTGAGGTCTTCAATTGGTGCAGAGAATCTCCATGGTGGTTTCCTTTTCTGTTTCCAAATTTGTTCTATTTCCTTGCTTCATACCAGCACGAAGATTCTTCTGAAACCCAACTCTTTTGCCTTCAAAACAACCTCATTGGCAGCTACAAATCTGGGCACTTAGCAATTCATAGATTTGGTGCTATAGTAAGTTAGTAACCCATAAAAAGCTTTTTCCCCTCTCTGGATTTGTTTTCAAAGTCTATGCCAGTTCTCTTGTTTTGTTTTCTCCATGCTCCATCTACTTTGATTAAATTCTGCCAGTCTTCCACGTAGGGCTTCGTGTGGTCTATTATTCTCCTTTCTCTGTCTTTGGTTTATGCAAACCTGTCAACCAAAGCTTAGATGTTAATGAGGTTTCATAGGGATTTGGTTGTTTGCCCTCATAAATGAATTGGTTCCTGTGGAGCCATAAGTCCATTAGGTTGTGAAAAGCACTTGCACTGTGTGGTTTAGTGTCTCAAGTTTGTTTGCTCATCATCCAGTGAATTAGCCATCTCTTTAGATTTGAACGTTATAGTTCCAAGATTCTGATGGTTAGTTCTGAACCTAGCCATATGGCTCTTGAAAAAGGGAAGCATAGGAAAAGGTAATCTATTGTCTCATCTTCTTACAGAGAGCAAAGAGTTGTGCACTGGAGCCCTCTTTTTGCCAGGAAAGTTTGACATGGATGGCAACATGGAAAAGCTTCTAAATGAAAGTGATAATCTTCAAAGGTAGTTTGGTTTTCCATAGCAAGTTCCAAATCTCTTTGGGGATAGTTGATTGTCTGTACTCACTGGGACTAGAATCCTGGCATAACAACTGGTAAGCCCTCTTTACTTGGTATACACGTTCGTTTGAATAGGGAATTGGTAGTTTTGGTGAGCGGGAAGGACATAATTTTTTCACTGTGAAAGGGGTTGTAAAGCTTTTTAACCAACTTCGCCTTCCATCTTAAATCAGTATGGTTAATCAAGTCAGACACTTTTGTGACTTGGTGGAGAGCAAAGGGCATCAGGTTTGGGAGGTAACCAGGTTGGGTGGTTTAAGGGGATGTCACAGTCACAACCATGACATACTCTCCATTCTCCTTGGTGGAGTAGAGGGAGTTCGGCGTCTAGGATGTTTTTCTAGATCCACGAGTGGCGATTCTTGGGTTTACATTTAAATAAGTCACTTTAAGGAAATTATTTTGTCATGAGAGTAAGGGTAGAGCCAAGATTTCAATTTAGGCAAATACAAAAAAACAATCATGAAAGTCCCAATTAGCAACCATTTAGTCTTAACAAACTATCAACATATACAAAGACACAAAATCAATTAACTTCATTAAATTTCGGCATGTAATCATTCAAATTTTCAAACCAACTCAATTTTACTTAAAAAAAAAGGCACACTACAAAAAAAGGGGATATCCCATCATTTTCAAAACCACTGGGATAGCCCCAGAAAGCACTAGAATAGGGTCAAAATTCCTATCCCGGCCTTTTTTTTCCCCGTGCTTCAAACCGCCGTGTAGTGACAGTCGGTATAGGATCGTTGGAGCTGCACCAGCGCTTTTCAAAAGCGCCAGGATAGGTCCTGGTGCTTTTCAGACCCTGTTCCGGCGTTTTTACTTGTGTTGGCAAAAGCGCTGGTATAGGTCTTGAATGAATATAATTTAAAAGGTCTTGAAAGCGCTGGCATAGGCAGTACCTATTTCAGCACTCTCAAAAACGCTGGTATAGGTCTTGAATGAATAAAATTTAAAAAGCCTATACCAGCGCTTTTGAAAGCACTGGCATAGGCAGTACCTATTCCAGCGCTCTCAAAAGCATTGGTATAGGTCTTGAATGAATAAAATTTAAAAGGCTTATACTAGCGCTTTTGAAAGCGCTGGTATAGGCATTACCTATTCCAGCGCTCTCAAAAGTGCTGGTATAGGGCATATGCCCATACTTTATGCCAAACACTATTCCAGCGGTTTTCAAAGCGCTAGGATAGGTCATTTAAAAAAAAGAAAATTTAAATTTTTTTTAAACACCTGTAATGTACCTACAATACATATTTTCCAATACTTATTTTATAGCAACTGTAATGAATCACAATTCATATTTTCCAATAGCAAATATAATACCACATTAAACCAAAGAAACTAAATATATTTAATTAAGAACCAAAACCAATGGCATCTTCATCTTCCATAATATCTTCTTCTCTCCTCCTTCCCTCCAGAGCTCCAATAAATCATTGAAACCAACAACTAACTCTTTCTTACTCAGGGCCGAAAGAATGAAAGTCTCTTTGTTGTGTAGAGAAGTGGGTGTTTCCTCCTTCTCTTCAACAGTAGAAGTTGGGTCTGTCTTGTTTGTTATTTTGTCTCTCTATGGATATCAAGCGTATCCGTGGAGCTTGTGGGGTTTATTTGTTGTGGGGCTGGGGAAATATTTTTCTTTTTGAGATGAGTCTACTACACTGGAGAGTGATTACGCTGGCGAGTGGAGCTAAGAGTTGGGTTCGTTTCAAGTATGAGAGTCTTCCAAACCTCTACTTTTGGTGCGGGGCGACTTGATCATAGTGATAAAAATTGTGAATTGTGGTTACGAAGCAAAGGCTCTCTTACACCGGATCAATAACAATTCAATTATGACCTGAAGGCAGCCCTATACACGTCAACTGGTAGGGATGTCATCGCGGTGCCTAGCTTTTACGAGAATAAATCTCCTTTCACGCGAAAAGCTTACCAAACGGCAAGGATGAGGGTGGAGGCTACGGTGGCAGAAACGGTGGCTAGCTGACTGGAGATGGCTCAGGCAAGTATGGAAACTGAAGTAAGTGAATGCATTATTGCCAATGAAGTGTCGGTTACAAAAGAGGGGGGAGTTGGTGATACGTTATAGCCGAGTATGATTGAGGGTTTAACTTCGCCAGCTGTTGCCAATAAGTTTGTGGAAGCAAGTCATGTTGATAGCGAGATAAAGAAGGAAAAGGAGTTAAGTTTGAAGGCAGGCAATAAGGAGAATTTATTTGATATTCAAATAAAGGAGATAGATACAGAATTGGCAAAGTTTGACGAGGATCCGGATTTTATGGGTTGCACTTTAAAGCAATCCCAACGGCAAGTGTTTAATATGGTCAATATTCCAGACAAGGAAAAAAGCTCAACAACAGCAATGAAGGGTAATGAGCTGGATAAGTCCAATCAGCCTCCACACTATGCCATTTGGAAACCACCTTCATGTTCGATCTTGAAGGTGAACTCTGATGATGCTAATTTCCGGGAACAAAATTCTGTGGGTGTTGTTTTGGATATGGGAGGTGGATTAGTGTTGTTTTGGAGATCGACTATTGACAAAATTGTGGAGGGTTCAGGCACATATTATATTGATACAATGTTTCAAGAAGAAGATAGGGCGGAGATTGGAATGATCATCCGAGATTGCCAAGGAAAAGGCTTGGCACACATGGTCGGAATCATCCCTCTCCCCCTAACTGTCATACAGCTTGAAACTTTGGCTATATCGAAGGCTTTACAGTTTGATGCTGATCTAAGTTTGAAAGATGTCATCCTAGAGGGAGATTCAGAGATTGCTATGAGCGCTTTGAATGCAGATTCGCATTCTTTGGATTCCTTTGGTTTACTTAGTCGAGATGTTAAATGTTTTGCAAGTCTATTTCATTGTATTAGGTTTTCACATGTGCGTAGAGAAGGAAATAGTGTAGCTCACAACCTAGCTCGACACACACAACATGTCACTGGTTTTCAAGTGTGGATGGAAGATGTCCCATCGTACACCATTGCTACTTATCAGGTAGATTTGCCTATTATTTAATAAAGTTCAAAGTCTTGATTCTAAAAAAAAAAAAAATATATATATATATATATATATATTTAATTACACCATATCAATAATTACATCTCAAATGTCTAGAATGTTATACACAAAATAATACATCCCAAGTGTCTAGAATGTTATGAGGCGCACCTACACTACGATTTCACCATTGCACATTGAGTTTCAAAAATGTAAGTCACAAAACAAACAACACTCCTAATAGAAAATACTCCACCTTTTCTCTCCATGCAAATCACCCGCTTGCTCCCAAACAACAACCCGCCATAACATACTATATGTATTTACTTAGACAAAATATGAGAAATTGACAACAAATTGAACAACAATATGTCAACATTCACAAAACAAACAACACTCCCAATATACGCCACCTTTTCTCTCCATGCAAGCCACCTACTTGCTCCAAAACAACTCACCATAATAGTAATGTAGATGCATTATTTTACAATTTAAGGGAATTAAGAAGCAGATCTTACTCACCCTTTAGCAATTCTAGTGTTTGCCCATGGAAAGAAGAAGGTAAACTTCAAACAAGCTGCCACTCCTGCAAAAGCGAACTGACCATTGCTCACTACTATGATAACTTAAATGACATAAATTGGGTCAATTCCTGTCCAAAACCATGTAACAAGTGAACCATGGTATAGGCTTGTTTTAGTTTTGATATACGATTGCAAATTAGCCTTGAAACTATTGGTAGTCGTATTTGATGCCATGATGTCGGGACTCTCTACACAGAAGGAAAATTTTGTTGGGTACTACTATAATCCTTAGCTATAGTTATGACTTTCTTTAATTGCATGATATTCCCATACAATTTTAAGTTCGTTTGTTTGTTGGAATTAAAGTAAAAAGAAAATCTGTTTGTTTATGGTTATATGTGTGTCTATATAGTATATATAGTAATCTGTGTCCCTTCTTAAATTTTTTGTATTCCTATGTTAGATGATTCCTAGCCTTCATGAACAAGCTTATTTATAGAGTAATGACGTTTTGATTAGTAATAGCTTTACTTAAGTAATCACAAAGCGTAACAGAATTACAATAGCAGTAAATGATAATAAACCAAAACACAAAACTGCAAAGGAAGTAAATGATAATAAACCAAAACACAAAACTCAAACAATATGATCCATAAAAGCAAAGAACTACACCCATTGTTTTGATAATTCACACACTAGCAACAGTAAAGCTACAACAACAAAACACATTGTTTGCAATTGCCTACCATTAAAACAAAAGTTTAAAGTATCTAACTTTATTAAAAAAAAAAAAAAAACCATACAATAACTTGCAGATCACTTATAACAAAACTTAACTACATTGACTTACTAAACAAAATTACAAAAAACCATACAACTATAATTTTCTTTTGGTCTTCATATAATAACTTTGGAATATTGTTTGTCATACATTACAACAGAAAAAGGCATTGAATGAGGTAAGTAAAATAATGAAATAGATAAATAGTACCTAAAAGATGCACTAAAGATTAATAAATTACTTTATAATTGAGCGCTATCTGATTTCTTCAGTAGTTCCATCTCCTCCTCATTGGAAATTTTAGGATCAATATGGCACAACTGGAAGTATGAAACAAAAACAAAATATCATGCCCACCATCAAATTGTAGTAAGACCAAGTACCAAAGTTTACCGTAGACATATAACCCCTCTATTTATGATAATTTTCAATACATAATAATTAAGATACCAAATTCACTGCAAAAAAGAGAGAGTATTAGAACTTACTGTAAGTTCCCAGGTACAGATATTTGTTACCACAAACTCTTCCAATTCTTGCTTCCCAACACCTATTATGGTGATGCCTATCAAAATTCAACAATAATTCCAAGATGAACATATATTATTTGAGAAAAACAGATTTCATAAATCAATTTTTCCTACAAAAATTCTTCGGAAACCATACAAAGTGTTATCACTTTGGACAAATATAAGACTCAAATTCTTATGTCTTATCAATTAATGTTGCTTGGTACAAAATATTAACAATTAAATAATTAAAAATCCACAACTCAATTATAATTTCTCACCAACCAGACACAATTAAATCCAAGCCTCTAAACTCGCACTCCGAAATATCAGCTTTATTCACCACCAATCCCCATTACATTTTACACAAGAAGAGCCTCAAAACCCTAGAATCAAATTGATACCATCTAAAAAAAACCCAAATCTATATAGAAACAAATTGATACCCATATTAATATTTATTAAAAAAGCATAGAAGAATTACAGAAATTAAAATAAATTGACCCATAAAAAAATTAATTACCTAAACATCACAGGCAGCACATAAAATATAGTGCATCACACTTCAATTAAAATATTTAAAAGATGTGACCAATATCAATTATTACAGCTATAACACCCATCCAAAAGTCTCATAAGTGGATAACTTTGTATGTGTATGTACAAGAACGAGTATGTTTTTGTGTGGGGGCCCATGTCCACACGTGTGTAATCAACATGCAATTTTAAATGGAAACTGATTTATTTTCCATTGATACTAAACCATCCTAACTCTTTTATATGCAAAAGTTCCTAGTTCAAACAACAATGAGAGAAGTGCTTAATGCACCATTTGCATCTTTCAACAAATATTATTAACAGAAATCTTTATTCAATCTATAAAGATACCAGCAGCCTAGAGGCTAGAGGCTTGGACAAATGATAAAAGCATATCAAATCCACAAGTCACAAGCTAGTAACCTAAAGGCTTGGACAAAGTACAGTCAATGGAAAGGACTCCAACCATATAGAGAAAGGATCATTTGGGTTCTTGGTCTTGCTTAATTTCAACTACCAAAACTAAATTGTCATAGCAAAAATAGAATTTTTTTTTTGGCCTTTTTAATTCATTGTGCATCTTATGTTCTCATTTCAAATGACTAAGTTATAGTCCTATTAGAGTGCAAAATTACTTTCTTCAAAATTCAAGGTTTCCCTTTTGATATGAGAGTAAGTACAGGGTCCTAAAATAGCCACAAGACAAAGAAACAAGGTTTTATTTTATAAATCAACCATTTTTCTTTTTAATTGGAAATTTTTTTGAAAATTTTTTAGATTTCATAATTTCCAGATCCAATGCAAGATTTCTCACAATTTCACTCTTGGCCAAGCAAGAGACTTATCAATGACATTAGTAATAATTACTCAATTGTAAGGTGTGGTCTCTTTGTTAACATAATGCCTATTTGACATATTGTGATTACTAGGTTCGAGGATCAAAATTGAAAGATTGCATTAGAGCAAACTTGACAACAACAACATTGGAAAAGAATATGATACTTAGTGTTGAAAATATTCACACCAAACTGATACATATACCTCTTCAACAACATAAAAAGAACAGCTATGCTAAAGATTCCACCAATCAAATGACAGCCACAACAATCATGAATAGATAAACTTCAATCTCCTATTTATACTGAAAAATAAAAATAAATAAAAGACAACAACAACAACAACAACAAAACCCTACCTGAGAAGGTAAAATGTGCACTCCCAAAAGTTCACTTAACTCAGTGGCACGTCTAGTTTCAGGGACGCCACCTCCTATTCAAATCAAATAATAGTATTGTTCATTTTATTGCTGTATTGTATACATTACTCTTGAGAGGTAAAGACAATAAACAATAATATAACATTTTCTTGCACAAAAATCATGTTGATAATTATGGAGCACAATGTTTTAGGCATATCTATTTTTGGTCTCAAATAATTGAAAGAAATATCAATAGAAGAACGGACTAAAGAGTTTTTTACAATAAAAAAGAAACATACCTCAAATGTTCTAAGGTTCAATATACAGCATTGCATGTTTGTCAATATCAACCTCACAAACCATAACTAATAACCCCATAATCACATATATCTTTACAATAAGCCCATCATCCTCTTAGTAGCTCCTAAAATTTCTATTGATGAACCAAAAACTAAATCACTTAAGCTTCAAAGCACCTGCAGCGAAAATCAACCGAGTTAGATACAACAACAGAATAAAAAGAAACATTATTCATTAAGACTGGCAACCATAATAGCATAATTACCATTCCCAAAACCAGAAACTAAAACATTCTTTGTATAACCATCCTTCCTTACTCTTTCACAGTTCTCATTTCACAACAATTTTAGCATAGTTAAGATGAATTTCCCAAATTTTCAAAAAAAAAAAACATGTGTCATGAATTCTATTTTCCCCTCCTTTTCTACTCAATTTTCCCAGCAACCAAACAAAGTAAGTTCTATAGAAAATTCACAATTCACTTAAACACACTGAAAGTTCAAAATGGGTATGAAACACCCTTGAACGTTTAGACCCCAAATTACAAAAATACCAATTCAAGCTTTATATCAAACAATTAATGTGCGGAACATGAACACAAACTTATAACAGAATTGATAAACAATCTAAGCCAAATATAAACACATCCACAGCAGTAAATATAAGGCAAAGATAAAGGGAAGGAAGATGTAAACACACGGACAACACACGATGTGTTATCGAAGAGGAAACCGAAGTCCTCGGCGTAAAACCTCTCCGTCGCCCTCCAAGCGGTCAAATAATCCACTAAAGAATGTAGTTGGGATACATGAACAGCAGAAGACCCTCCAAGCCTAATCTACCCAATTACCTAAGCCCTCCAAGCTTCTTGCTCCAACGAGGTTACGCCGAACCTATTTCTTCTTTAGCTTCCCGGATTCCACTACTAGACCATAGCATCAACCAATGTATATTGGTTCCTTCCAAACTGCTTCCCTTAGCACCAAATGAGCCTTCTCACAAATGTGGGTGTGGTGAGATAAGGATTTGGTAAATGACCTCTCAAGGGTATGATAATGGAGAGGAAGAGAGTAGAGGAATTTGTAGAGTCTCTAAGGTAAAGATTGGGGATGAGGTAATCTTGTTTTGCTTTAGGGTTTCTCTCACAAAATTCTCTCTGGAAGCTCTCTCAATATCGTGGGTATAAGGCTCTATATATAATGGGGTGAGAAAAGAATACGAAGAGACAGTTTTTGCCAAACAGGGTAAATTGGCGGCTTGGTCTCGCGGCTTGTCCAAGTCGCGAGTTCAAGTCGCGACGTAACGGCCTGGCCAGCCTGGGACTTTTGTCCTGTAGTGTGACAGTTGGCGTGACCCTTTAGCTTTCCTGTGTGCATCTCACGTGCCTACATTTGGCGGTTTGCCAGTCGCGAGCCACCCGCGAGTCGTAGCCGCGAAGCTCTGCTTCTTTGTACAAACTTGAGCTTTTCTTCACATCTTCTCATACACTACCCTTACAATAATCCCACCTAATTACAGGGTTACTAAATGCTAAATTACAAGCAAATTGGCACGGAATAAAGCCAATAAGATGGTTGATAAATTTCAACCTTACAATCTCCCCCTTTGGCTATTCCGTGACAAAACCCTAAAACAAACTCTAGACTTAACGCGTGAGTTGGGAACAATTGGAAAACTCACTCACACCTAACTCTAGAATCTGCGAAACTTTAGAACCATAAGAACAAGTAACTCCTGAAACATAACAACACAATAAGTTCATTGTATGCGGAAAACTTGTAATGCAAATGGAGCAAGCATAATGCGATCAAGCACAATGGAGTAAAGCAATAAACCATGGCAAGACCAAAACAGGTAATCACTATAACCAAGTGATCACAATGCTCATTCACACTTGGAATGAACATCCGGACATTCAAGATGACAAACACAAGGCAAATCACTTGAATGACCAACACTCAACCAATGCACAGTCTAAGAAGTATGTGCATCTAGGAAAAATCCTACAAGGGCACAAGAGTGACAGTATTTAAAAGGAATGCATAGCATTAGGTTAAAAGTACTGATTAAACAACGCACAAAGGCTGCATAAAGCATGGCACAAACCACAAAGGCCTACAAGTGTGCAAAGAAACAAACCCTTAAAGCTTACAAAAGCAACATTTACCAGGTACAAATCAAAAGCAAAACAGTACAAGAGCTGAATAATATAAACTGGATACTGAGATAAGATAAAAAACTAAGAAAGACAAAAACAATAAACAAAAGCCTGTTAGCTGAAATCTCCCCCTTCCATTGAGCTCCCTCTGCCAACAGCATCTCCCCCTTTTTGTCATGGAATAGCTAGTCTTCATCATCTTCTAGCTTTCTCTGAATTTGATCCAATTGAGCTTGAATAGAAGTGAACTTCGTATCCCATCGAATGTTGAGATGGTACAAGATAGATGTAAGTCCTGACATCTGTGTACTCAGCTCATTGACAGATGCTGCAATAGAGTCTAGCTTCTCGTCGGTGGGGAATGAACTGGAGTGGGATCCACTGCGGGACGCTGAGGCTTCTGTTTTGAATCCTTTCTTGCTATGGCCAATGCTAGCGTTGAACGTATGCATGTTGATTGGAAATGGTTTTGGACAGGGAAATTCATTTTCAGAGGGATGAATCCCTTTCAGCTTCAGAATCCTTGAAATGAGGCAGCAAAAAGGAATGCAGATCCTTGACTCTGTTCGTAGAACAGTTTTGCGAAGGATATGAAATATATGAGCACATATATCGATCTCAACATCAGAAATCAGATCATGAAGGAAAAGTGCATGTTCGAGGTTCATATACCCTGTGCTGGATAAGGGATATAGATTGTGGAACATGACAATCGTAAGCACCCTCAATTTTGGAGGAAAAGATGAAACACTGACCGATTTCCCTTTTGAGGAAAATTCCAGATCTTCTCCAAGAATAGCTTTAAGTAATTCCTCTTCTGGATGTAGATCATCATAGACTGGTGAGACCCCAAGTATTGGCCGGTTGATGTGCAGAATCTCTGCTAAGTATGTGGGAGAAACCGAGAAACTTTTTCCTCTAACCCAACATTTAAGTTCGTCTCCATCGACAATTGCATTGGCATAAAATTCTCTTACCAGATTTCCATATGCATCATCAAGGTCGGAGAGGAGATAATTCCAGTCCTTGCTTGCAAACCATTGAGGAATGTTGGTGTCAAAGAGAGAATGTTGATCAAAGACTCTTTCAATTAGTGGTGTAGCCTTTTTGAAGTAATTTTCATAAATCTGAAAGGCAGTATACGATCGGAACTTGTTAGGATCGAACACACCGGATGGGGAACGAGTCCTCTTTGGTGGAGGGGAGAAATCATCAATTTCAATAACAGGTTCCTTCCCTTTGCTGCTACCTCCTTTCACAGCTGATCTCTTGAATGGAGACATATTGACACTGCAACATGATTTAACATACACAAGAGACACCAGACATGACACCAAACATTATTAGTAATGTGTCAGATTCACACCATGGATGTTGAAGGAAACCCTAAACTCTTGAGATTTAGGTTCGAATCATGACAATGAGAGTGTGTAAACACCCAATAACCAAAGTAGGTTCACAAGATAGAGAGAAAATAGTGTAGAGACCATCACAAACAGACATTTCAACCAGTAAAATGGAAACCCATGATCAAACATGATAAACCACAAACCACACTATATCTCCACATATCAGAAAAAAATGCCCAAATCAGTAGGTATGAAGAAAAAGAAAGAAAACCCATACCTTTTTTATGAAGATTTGATAAGAACTGATGCAGAAATGGATGATTTGCAGAGAATTACACGGAGTGTTTGTGAGAATGAAATGGGGAAGACAATGAACAGTCACAATAAGTACGAGGGAAAAACTGAAAACCATTTTAAAATTGTCTTCAAAATGCAAAACACGCATTTTTCGTGACTGGGTTAAGTCGCTAGTGAGTCGCCAGGGCAAGCCGCGAAACACTGTGAAGGTAAGAAATTTGAAAATTTCTCTAAGTGTTTTTCGCGACTGGAAGATCTACCCATGAGAGAGTCGCGAGCTGAGCTGCGAAAATCTCTGTGTACCCTTCGCGACTAGACCTTCCACCCGCGAACAAGTCGCCATACTGAGTCGCGAAATTAGTAGAAACACAAATTTTGGAAAAATTTCTAAGTCTTTTTCGTGACTAGGATGCTGACCCGCCAGTGACCTGTGAAAATCTTTGAGAGAGCTTCGCGACTGGAGCATGTGACTAGACCTACCTGCGACTTAGTCGCCAAAACAGGACAACACTGTTTTTGAAATTTTTGACATTTTTTTTAAAAAACAAAACACTTTCCAAAAACAAACTAAAACACTCAAAAATCTTTTTGTGTTTGATCAACAAAGATTGAGCTTGTGAAAACACATTTAATCAAGTACAATCACACAAATGAATATGACATTCATTGAACATAAACTTGTGTGTTGTGTGTGGATATCAAAAATGAGATAGTCCTTAGTTCAATGTGAAGCTTCAATGATCAATTCAATCAAGGCATACACAACTAGCACTAGATAATGTGACCTATCTCAATTATAGAAACATGCATATATGACCTCCCACAAGCACTTGATAATAATTCTTTGAAGCTTTTCATTTGGCTCCATATTCAACATATCATTTGCACTTTTTGAGCAAAGACAATCTCATTGTGAGATAGATGCCTGAAATTTTTGATATTTCAATTGATGAGCTAGCCTTTGGCTTTTTGGGCATCATACATTTATTTTGGTCGCTTTCCCTTTTTTCTAGTCGAATACTAGTATGTGCGACAGGCTTTTGCAGCTCTATATCTCTTTTCATTTGGAGATTTACATTTAGAGAGCTCTTTTAAGCATAAAAAATAAAAAGTGGGAAGATATATAGGCATGAGTCTATGCATGTCTCAAGATCAACAAAACCATTCACTAATCATTCATGACAAGGTTGAAGATCTATTTACAACAGTCCTATAGATTTTAGAATTTCTTCCACAATGATATGAGTGCATGAGAGACAAGCTAAGCTCGTTAAATGCACAAAGCCATAAGTACAAAGGTACAAGGCAAAACATGCTTTGAGACAAAACTCAACAAAGTGATCAAACTTTTTGGATTTTCTACTTTTTATGTGGTTTTGGATTTTTGACACAAAAACAGTAAAAACAAAAAAATCCACAAGAAAAAAACAGACAAACATAAGACACACAAAATGAACTAGAACACAAAAAGATGTCATGGAAGATTGAGTTTAAGGAATGATACCGACACCAATTGTCTTACGCAAGGATTCAAACCTTGGGCCATCAAGAGGTTTGGTGAATATGTCTGCCTTTTGATTGTCAGTATTGTTGAATTCTAGACATACTATCTTGTCCTCTACTAAGTCCCGAATGAAGTGATAGCGGATCTCGATATGCTTTGATTTGGAGTGCTGAATTGGATTCTTCGAGAAGTTTATGGCACTAGTGTTATCACAAAACACACACATAGTGTCTTGAGAGATTCCATAGTCATGCAATAACTTTCTCATCCATAACAATTGGGCACAACAACTTCCTGTTGCAATGTATTCAGCTTTAGTCGTTGACAGGGATACTGAATTTTGCTTTTTGCTCATCCATGAAACCAAGTTATTTCCAAGATAGAAGCACCCATTAGAAGTACTTTTTCTATCATCAATGCACCCTGCCCAGTCAGCATCTGAATATCCCGCCAAACACTCATTCGAATCTTTTGTATACCAAATCCCATAGTTAGATGTGCCATTTACATAGTGGATAATTCGCTTAACTGCTATTAAATGGGATTCTTTAGGAGCAGCTTGAAACCGTGCACATACCCCGACACTGAATGCAATAT
Source organism: Quercus ilex subsp. ballota (assembly GCA_032727855.1). Classification (NCBI taxonomy): domain Eukaryota; kingdom Viridiplantae; phylum Streptophyta; class Magnoliopsida; order Fagales; family Fagaceae; genus Quercus; species Quercus ilex. The sequence goes on along the minus strand of CM064909.1, from coordinate 50,840,685 downwards.
CTGGCCTACTTGCTGTGAGATAGAGAAGACTGCAAATCATACTTCGATAAAGGGTTGGATCAATGTCAACACCGGCTGCATCAATGCTTAACTTAGCCGAGGAACTCATGGGAGTAGAAGTATGTTTCTTAGAGTCCAAACCAAATCTTTTGACAAGATTTTTGGCATACTTCTCTTGAGAAATAAATAATCCATCTCTCCGTTGTTTCACTTGAAGCCCAAGGAAGTAGGTCAACTCTCCCACCATGCTCATTTCAAATTCCCTTTTCATTTCTTTCAAGAACTCGTGAGCTAGTTGATCAATTATGGATCTAAATACAATATCATCCACATACACTTGAGCGACAAGGAGGGATTTTTCATCTCTTTTAACAAACAATGTGCGATCTGCTTGACCTCTTTTGAACCCATGATCTAATAGGTAAGTAGTGAGGCGATCATACCATGCTCTTGGTGCCTGCTTCAACCCATACAAAGCTTTGGTTGTTCAACAAAGACTTCTTCATTTAGAAAGCCGTTTAAGAAAGCACTCTTCACATCCATTTGGTACAACTTGAAATCCATGATGCATGCTATGGATAAGAGAATTCGAATGGACTCTAGTCTTGCTACCGGAGCAAATGATTCATCAAAATCTATGCCTTCCACTTGAGTATACCCTTGAGCCACCAATCTAGACTTATTTCGGATAACTTCACCATCTTCATTTGTTTTGTTCTTAAAAATCCACTTGGTGCCGATCACATGTGTATCTTCAGGCCTTGGAACCAATTCCCACACATCATTTCTAACAAATTGGTGTAGCTCCTGGTGCATAGACTCTACCCAATTCTCATCTTTCAGTGCTTCTTCTACCTTTTTACGTTCAAATTGAGTAAGATAGCAGTTGTATGTTACATGGTTAGCAGTATACTTTGGCCCTTTTCTCAAACGAAGTCCCTCGTTCACATCCCCAATAATATTACTTGATGGTTGATTGAGAGTCACTCTTAATGAAGGTTTCTTGGAAGTTGAGAGTTCCTTATTACGAGAAATTGGGGTTTGAACTTCTGGAGGAGTGAGTGGACTTGAGACTTCTTGTGTTGATCTAGTCTCTCTTCTAGATATAGGAGGTGTGGACTCCTTTGTGGGTGTTACTTTCTCAGCATCATCACTTAGAGGCATATCATCATCATCCTCATTTTCCTTGAGTTTGAGCCCCTTTCCATCATCCTCAATTTCCTTTTCAAATATGGTGTCGTCTATGACCACATTAATTGACTCCATCACCGTCTTAGTACGTTTGTTGTACACTCTATAAGCTCGGCTATTTGTGAAGTATCCTAGGAATATTCCTTCATCACTCTTAGCATCAAATTTTCCCGGATTTTCCCTGTCATTTAGAATATAGCATGTGCTCCCAAATACTTTGAAATACTTCACCTTGGGTTTCTTTTCTCTCCATATTTCATATGATGTCTTCTTTGTCCCTGCTCGGAAATAGATTCTGTTACAAATATGACAAGATGTGTTCACAGCTTCAGCCCAGAACCTTTGAGGTATGTTTTTGTTGAGTAGCATGACTCTTGCCATCTCTTGGATTACCCGGTTCTTTCTTTCAACCACCCCATTTTGTTGTGGAGTCTTTGGAGCTAAAAATTCCTTCTTGATACCATGCTCTTCACAAAACGCTTCAAACTTAGCATTCTCGAATTCTTTCCCATGATCACTTCTGATTTTGACTATGGGAACTCCTTTTTCATTCTGCAGTCTCTTGCATAATCTTTGCATTTTATCATATGCTTTGGACTTCTCTCTAAGGAATTCCACCCAAGAGTACCTTGAGAAATCATCAACTACCACCATAATGTATCTCTTTCCTCCTAGGCTTTCAGTTCTTGTAGGCCCCATTAGATCAACGTGAAGAAGTTCCAAACACCGTGAGGTAGCAATCACATTTACCTTGTGATGGTTTTCTTTTGTTTGTTTCCCCATTTGACATGCTCCACATATAGTCTTCTTCACCTTTCCAAACTTTGGGAGTCCCTCAACTGCCTCCAGTTTAGAGACTTTACATACTTGTTTGAAGTTTGCATGTCCAAGCCTGTGATGCCAGAGTTTTAGCATATCAACACGAGCACTTCTACACGAAATAGGTGCCGTAGGAACTACTCCATAGCAATTATCAGTAGTCCTATTTCCCTCCAAGACTTGAATTCCTTTTTCATCAATGATTATGCACCCCTTCTTTGAGAATTGGACAAGAACGTCTTCATCACATATTTGAGTGATACTTAAGAGATTTGCCTTCAATCCTTTGATGTATAGCACTTCTTTCAGTAGAGGTAATCCCGGTATTTCAACCGTCCTTTTCCCGAGAACTTGAGCATGACTCCCATCACCAAAAGTCACATAATCACATGCTTTCTCTTTAGAGTCTTAAACAGTGATTTATCTCCTGTCATATGACGAGAACATCCACTGTCAAGGTACCACAAGCACGAGTTAGAAACCTTCAATGAGGTGTGCACAAACATACACGCATGAGACAAGCATTTTTTACCATCAAACATAAATTCATTTTTATTTTCCATGCTTTTCCCAGATTGAATTTTCTTTTTCAGATTATCAACCTTTTCACACAATGTTCTATTTCTTCTTTTGTATTTCTCAATCAAAGAGTTAGACTCACATAGACTATTGTGTAGAATGTGGTTCTTATTTTCAAAGTATTTCAGCATGTGAATGAACATCCTAGCATGTTTCCTGGATTTAACTAACTCTAAGAGTTCATTTTTAGAATACCCTTCAAACATACTCATAGAGTCATTATCACAAACACCTAAACCACAATTTAGCATGACCCTTTTTGCAGCTACTTCCATAACCAAGGGGTCTAGGATCGCACTCAGGTAGTCAAACCACAAAAGAGTGCACCCGCTCTGATACCAATTGAAAGTTCAAAATGGGTACGAAATACCCTTGAACGTTTAGACCCCAAATTACAAAAATACCAATTCAAGCTTTATATCAAACAATTAATGTGCGGAACATGATAACAAGCTTATAACAGAATTGATAAACAATCTAAGCCAAATATAAACACATCCACAACAGTAAATATAAGGTAAAGATAAAGGGAAGGAAGATGCAAACACGCGGACAACACACGTTGCGTTATCGAAGAGGAAACTAAAGTTCTCGGTGTAAAATCTCTCCGCCGCCCTCCAAGCGATCAAATAATCCACTAAAGAATGTAGTTGGGATACATGAACAGCAGAAGACCCTCCAAGCCTAATCTACCCAAGTACCTAAGCCCTCCAAGCTTCTTGCTCTAACGAGGTTACGCCGAACCTATTTCTTCTTTAGCTTCCCGGATTTCGCTTCTAGACCATAGCATCAACCAATGTATATTGGTTCCTTCCAAACTGCTTCCCTTAGCACCAAATGAGCATTCTCACAAACGTGGGTGTGGTGAGATAAGGATTTGGTAAATGACCTTTCAAGGGTATGATAATGGAGAGGAAGAGAGTAGAGGAATTTGTAGAGTCTCTAAGGTAAAGATTGGGGATGAGGCAATCTTGTTTTGCTCTAAGGTTTCTCTCACAAAATTCTCTCTGGAAGCTCTCTCAATATCATGGGTATAAGGGTCTATATATAGTGGGGTGAGAAAAGAATACGAAGAGACAGTTTTTGCCAAACAGGTAAATTGGCGGCTTGGTCTCGCGGCTTGTCCAAGTTGCGAGTTCAAGTCGCGACGTAACGGCCTGGCTAGCCTGGGACTTTTGTCTTGTAGTGCGACAGCTGGCGTGACCCTTCAGCTTCCCTGTGTGCATCTCACATTCCTGCATTTGGCGGCTTGCCAGTCACAAGCCACCCGCGAGTCCTAGCCGCGAAACTCTGCTTCTTTGCACAAACTTGAGCTTTTCTTCACATCTTCTCACACACTACCCTTACAATAATCCCACCTAATTATAGGGTTACTAAATGCTAAATTACAAGCAAATTGGTACGGAATAAAGCCAACAAGATGGTTGATAAATTTCAACCTTACACACACGCATAGAGTAAAAAAGGTTTAAAATGGAGGATGAAATGTTTGAGAAAGTGTAACAATAAGTTAAGAAAATTAATAAGAAAAAAAATAGTTAAAAGAGGGAAAGATAGAGTTGGAAGTAAGTAGATGATTTGCATAGATAAATACAATACAATGTAGTAATGCACCAACTGGCTTAATGTGATTTTCAAAATAATAAAGTTGGGATTACCTGAATGTCCCTGGCCCAATCTATAGGAACATTGACAACAATATAAAGACAAGTGGATAAGATTAGGTGATGTAGAGGTACCACACCCCTCAAGCAGCCTATTTAAGAGGGGTAGTTAAGTGGGTATGTCACCCCCCCCCCCCCCCCCCGGCGCCGCCCCCCCACTTGTCTAAATACACCCACTCCCTTTGGAAAATTCAAGTACAAAAATTCCCAAAAATTTCCTTCTCTTTTTTTTAGGCATTTCTCCCTCTCTCTTTCCCCTTTACAAAAACCCTCTAAAACTAAAACTCCAACCCCTTTTCCTCCATTTTTCCTCTATCAAGAACCCGTAGGTAAGCTTTTAATGCCCTTTGTAAATGTGAGATGGTGTAATTTCTTTCATAGCCACACCATCCTCCTTTTTATGTTGTACACGAATACTTAAACAATAGCTACCAATATAACTCATTGATGGAAGGAGTGTTAAAAAAAAATCTAAAATTTAAATTGAAGGAGTCCCTAGTCTAGCCTAAAAGAAGGTTGGGTTCTCCTTCAAAGAGTTTTTTATAACAAAACAAGAAATATTGTTATCCATGTTTGCATTATAGCCCAAAAGAACTATTCCAATAAGAATATAAGCTTTTTATAGTTGTTTATGAGGCCATACAACGATGGGATACTTGGTTGGCTTTGATACCATTAGTTACAACTCAAGAAAAGTACTAGCCAAATTTGCACTTACACCCATAAAAGAACTAGTCAATTTGCATTGATTGAGACTCCTTATGGTTATTTATAAAGTCAAGATCAACCTAATATATGCTTGAGTTGGAACTCATCACACACTCAACTAATTTAATATCAACCTTTGATAGATGTTGTTTGCGGTTTTCCTTGAGTTGTTACCTTATTAATGATAATATCCACTATCAAATTTATTTAACATCTAAGTTACTTGTAAAGTTGCTAAATGACCCCACCAATTATGTAAGTTTGCTTCCAAACTAAGAATGTTTCTTACACTTCTAGGAAATGGGTGTCCTCTATATTTCATAACTAAAATAGGTATCATCAAATTTTATTCCCAAACTAAACCATTTCCTAGAAATATCAGAAAATGGGTTTTCCCCAAACTACTTAAATACCCACTAAATTCCACAACCACGCTAATTATTACACAATTAAAATAAAATAAAATAAAATAAAATATTCAACTACTATGCAAAGTTAGGAAATGGGTTTCCTTTAAACTTCTTAAGTGGAACAACCACCAAAATCCTTCTTCTCTTCTAAGCCACATTGAACATACACATTCATGGATATTCCTCAGAATATCAAGGATCTCCTTCGTTGTGAACAACAATATGACAAGTCATCATAAACAATAAATATAATAAATAAAATAAGAGATATTCTACAGAGAAAGAGATTGAGAGATTTACATACAGCAGACTTTCCTTATATTCTTCTTCTTATTTGTAGGGAGAGAAAAGATGACGAGCCTTCCCGGGAGCAATTTTAGTATTTGCAGGGGCAATTCTAACACGATGTCGTTGAGCTCAACAATATTCACAGAAAAGAAAAGGAGAGAGTGAAGTTGTCCCTTAAATTCTTAATGACAAACAAACTTATTAGAATAGAAATCCTAGTCCAATCATACTTGGTGTGAAGAAAAGAAATCCTAATTCTACTTGTATTACAAGTCTTGTAGTCCTATTAGTCTAGAGTTTATCCTCCTATAAAATACCATGCTATGGACTCACTCACTCTAATACACAATACTTAAATAGTAAAGACGTAGTCATCAATGGCTTTCCTTGGTGGAAGTAGGTTGTGAAAATGAACCACGTAAAACCCATCACATTGCCTCAACATTACTTTATTTCTTCTTTCTATTTTCACATGGTATCAAAACTAAGTTTCATTTTTCTAATCGAATTAAAGAACACTTGTCTAAAAACAATAATTTTTTCGACTAAACACACAATTAGTGGGGAAAAATGAAAGGGAAACAACTCACCTTCTGCAATATCATGAACAATCGCCATCTTTATACACCTGAAAATTAAGACAAAAAGCACACACATTTCAACAAACAAAGATTGAAATATCTGAAGCTGAAAAGGTTTTTTTTTTTTTTTTTTTTTTTTTTTAAAATTAAAGAGAAAGCCAAACTTGTCTTGATCAAGACCAGGAATATCCGAAGCAATGAGAGCCATCAATCTCATTCTATACATGTGATCCGCTATAGATTCTGATCCTTCACATCCCTCTTCACCCATCCAGCTCTACAACAACGACACAGCCACCACTGCTGCAACAATGGCCACCAACAACAACCACGGCCATAACAACACCGTTAACCACCACCGGCACAAACCCACATCCAATAATGCCACCTTAAAAAAAATAAAAATAAAAATAAAAATAAAAATCCACAACAACCCAAAAAATAACCACCACAACCACCCAATAATCACCACCACAACCACCAAATTACCGCCACAACCATAGTACCACTGCCACAACTAACCCACAACCCACCACTTTCACAAACCTTAAAACCCATCCCAAATCAAACAAACCCAACCTCCAATCCCTCTAGATAAACCTAAACCTCACAACCTACTGGCCACAACAAAAAAAGCCACCACCACAACCCATGAAAATCAACCAATAGCCACAACAATAAAACTTACGGCCAAAAAAAAAAAAAAAAAAAAAAAAACCCACAACCAAAGAGAGGCAGAGTGAAAGGCGGACAAAGAGGAGAGGGAAGAGGGTGAGATCGACTGCAGCCTCGGGGTGAGATTGGCCGTGATTGGAGAAGGTGAGACCGTGAGGGAGATTGGTGAGATTGAGCGCGGTTGAGTGAGATCGAGCGTTGCTGAGTGAGATCGATGGCGACTGAAGATATTGACGGCGGCTGGGCGAGTTAGACTATGGGCAAGATAGGCAGCAGCGGCTTCAAAGGGTGAGAGAGATTGAGAGGAATCGGTGAGAGGAACAGAGGCAAGAGAGATTGGGAACTAGTGAGAGATAAGAGAAAAGAGAAGAGAGGGAAAAGAGAATAAAAAAAATATTAAAACTTATACCATTTCTGTCTGTACGCTCTTATATTTGAGAGTGTACTGTTTACTTATGCCAAATATTTTGGCATTTGAGATACCTCATGATGGTCTTTTTTTGGTGTTTGGTGTGCCAAATGCTAAATGTTTGGCATTTGGCACACCTGATGAGAATGCTTTAAATAGGGTTATAAAGCAAACCCAAAACGACGTAGTGTTGGTAATAAAAAGAGAAAAAAAAAAGAAAAAAGAAAGAAGGCAAATGCTAAATATTTGGCATTTGGCACACCTGATGAGAATGCTTTAAGTAGGGTTATAAAGCAAACCCAAAACGACGTAGTTTTGGTAATAAGAAGAGGGGAAAAAAAAAAAAAAAAGGCTCTCACCATGGGTCGAACCTGGGCCGAACAGTGGGAATGCGCGTGTCATTACCGCTAGGATACCTTGAACTTTTTGATATAATTTGTACAAATTAGGTTTATGAACATATTTTATAAATATTCTATAAAAAAAAAAAACATATTTTATAAATAAATATTTCATAAATAGTAATATTTAATCTTTAATACATAAATATTTTATAAATAGTAATATTTAATATGTTCTTGATTAATAAGATTAAATATAATACTTCAAATTAATAAAATATAATTTAACAGTACAAATTAATAAAATTAATTATATTAATTAATGAAAATGCCCCCGAAACCTAAAATTACCAAAATACCCCAAAAACCCAAAAATTGACCAAAATACCCTCAAAACCTTAAAATCACCAAAATATCCCAAAAACCAAAAAATGACCAAAATACCCCTGAAGAGTCCTTAAATGACCAAAATACCCCTGAAACCTGAAAAATGACCAAAATACCATCGAAACCGAAAAATTACCAAAATAATCACGAAACCTACAAAATGACCAAAATACCCTGGAATCTAAAAAATGACCAAAATACCCCCCAAAACCCATAAAATGACCAAGATACCCCCCGAAACCCAAAAAATGACCAAAATACTCCTGAAACCCAAAAAATGACCAATATGCCCCTGAAACCTAAAAATTACGAAAATACCCCCAAAACCCATAAAATGACCAAAATAACCCCAAAACCAAAAAAATGACCAAAATACCCCCGAAACCAAAAAAATGACCAAAATAACTCGAAACCTAAAAAATTACCTAAATACCTCCAAAACCTAAAAAATGGCCAAAATAACCTCGAAGCCTAAAAAATAACCAAAATAACCCCGAAACCTAAAAATGACCAAAATACCCCCGAAACCTTAAAATGGCCAAAATAACCCCGAAGCCTAAAAATTGACCAAAATAACCTAGAAACCTAAAAATGATCGAAATACCCCCGATGGCCAAAATAACCCCAAAGCCTGAAAATTGACCAAAATAACCTAGAAACCTAAAAATGATCGAAATACCCTCAAAACCTAAAAAATGATTGAAGTACCCTCAAAACCTAGAAATTAACTGAAATACCCCCTAAAACCTAAAAAATGACCAAATTCCCCCTGAAACCTATATATGACAAAAATAACCCTAAGCCTTAAAATGACCAAAATATCCTTGAAACCTAAAAAATGACCAAAATGCCCCGAAACCTATAAAATAACGAAAATACCCCTTAAACCTATAAGTCGATAAAAATACACCCTAAACTTAAAAAATTACCAAAATCCCCCCTTAAAACTAAAAAATGACCAAAAAACTCCCTAAACATAACAAATGACCAAAATACCCCATAAACACCTATTTTGGTAATTTTAGAGGCTTCAGGTGTATTTTGTTCATCTTATAGGATTAGTGGTATGTTGGTCATTTTAGATATTTTGAGGGGTATTTTGGTTGTTTTATAGGCTTAGAGGTATTTTGGTCGTTATAGGTTTAGAGGTATTTTGGTCATTTTGGTCATTTTTTAGGTTTCAAGGGGGGGGGGGGGGTTAGTCATTATTTGGATTTCAGGGGTATTTTGGTAATTTTTAGATTTCGGGGTTATTTTGGTCATCTTTTAGGTTTCAGGGGGTATTTTGGTCATTTTTAGGTTTTGGGGGGTATTTTGGTCAGTTTTTGGGTTTCAAGGGTATTTGGTAATTTTTTGGGTTTTGGGGGTATTTCAATCATTTTTTATGTTTTGGGGGTATTTTGGTAATTTTTAGGTTTTGGAGGTATTTTGGTCATTTTTTGGGTTTCGGGGGATATTTTGGTCATTTTTTGGGTTTTGAGGGTATTTTGGTCATTTTGTAGGTTTTGGGGTTATTTTGGTCTTTTTTGGGTTTTGGGGGTATTTTTGTCATTTTTTAATTTAAAGGGGTTTTTTTTGGTAATTTTAGTGGTTTTGGGGTATTTTAATTTGTAGAAATGATACTTGGATCATACTTGGGTCTAATTGGGTACCCATTTAAAACCTAATAAACATTAATGTTAATTGGGTGGGTTTGGGTCTCATTTAAGTAGGCAGGTTTGGGTGGGCAAATAGATTTGGGTTGATTTTGCCACCCCTAGTATTATTCAAGTAATCAAGGGGTTTTCCACCTTTTTCAGGCATGGGGGTGCTTTTGTCATTTTCTAGCTTTTACGAGGTATTTCATTCATTTCAATGTTTTAGGGGTATTTTGGTCATTTTTATGTTTCAGGGGTGTATCAGTCCTTTTATGGGTGTTGGGTGTGTTTTGGATATTTTTTGTCTTTCTAGGGGCATTTTGGTCATTTATTAGACTTATTGGGGTATTTTGGTCTTATTTAAGTAATCGAGGGTATTTTGGCTAGTTTTAGACATAAGGGGTACTCCGGTCATTTTCGATGTCTTAGGGGGGCTTGGGTCATTTTTGATGTTTTGGGGGTATTTCAGTAATTTATTAGGTTTCAGGGGTATATTAGTCTTTTTCTAGGTATCAGGGGTGTTTTTGCTCTTTTTCGATGTTTTGGGGTGTACTTTGGTCTCTTTCTAGGTTTAGGGGAGTATTGGTCATTTGATAATTAACAAATCCCTCCACAAGTATAAGTGCTTGTGGGGTGTGGGAGGCAAGGGTTGGGGTTCAAGTCTCCAGGAGGGTGTTTTACACACATATATACTTAGATTAAGCTAGAGTAGAAATTCTATCTTGTATAAAAAAAATAAAAATAAAAGGGTAAACTATGTTTTTGGTCCTTACCTTATACACCATATTTTAATTTGATCCCTAACCTTTTAATTGTGTCAATTTGGTCCTTAACCTTTTGGCATCGTGTCAATTTAGTCCTTGTTGTTATCTTTTGGATGAAAATTGATGACATGTCCAATGGCCAAAATAAAAAATTAGCTTTCGTTGATGTGAGAATAAACTAAAATTTATTTTGGCCATTTTTCATGTCATTAATTTTCATATAAGATATAACAGTCGGGACTAAATTGACACGAGACTGAAAAGTTAGGGACCAAATTGATACAATTGAAAGGTTAGAGACCAAATTGATATATGGTGTAAAGGATAGGGATCAAATATGTAATTTACCAAAAAAAAAAAAAAATCCCTATAGCTGACCTATCCCAGTGCTTTTTGAAGCGCTGGAATAGGTGGACCCTATTCCAGAGCTTCAAAAAGTGTTGGGACAGGTCTCTCTCCATAAGGGTATGGAGTGACCCTATCTCGACGCTTCTGGAAGCGCTAGAATCGGTGGACCCTATTCCAGTGCTTCAAAAAGCGCTGGGACAGGTCTCTCTCTATAAGGTAATGGAGAGAGACTTGTCCCAGCGCTTTGATAGGTCTCTCTCCATAAGGGAATGAAGTGATCCTATCCCAGCGCTTTTTGAAGCGCTGGAATAGGTGGACCCTATTCCAGCGCTTTTAAAAGCGCTGTGATAGGATCACTCCATTCCCTTACGGAGAGAGACTTGTCCCAGTACTTTTGGAAGTGTTGGAATAGGGTCCTCCTATTCCAGCGCTTTTAGAAGCGCCAGGATAAGTGTTTCCCATAAGGGAAATCAGTAACCCTATTCTAGTGCAATAAGGCTTCCTATACCAGGGTTTTTGAAAACCGCCGCTATAGGCCTCCTATTACAGCGATTTGTAAAGCATCGGTTTTGAGTCGCCGTAATAGGGTTTCCTATACCAGCGGTTTCAAAAAGCGCTGGTATAGGCTTATCTATTACAGCGGTTTTTAAAAGCGCTGGGAAAAAAAATGCCAGGACAGGACAATTTTTTTGTAGTGACAAGTGCAAAATTACGTTTACATATGCATGAAATCAAATTGTTTGTTGATGCCCTTGTTAATTTCATGCCTCGTGCTAGCTTTTCATCCCCAAGTGATCACTCTCGTTACTATTCTTAAAGGTCACACATGAAATAGATTCATTTAGGAAATACAAACCATTTCGAGGAAGCTGCACACAAACACAGTTTTTACCTTGGAAGTTAGTAAAAACTCTTTAGGATGATTTGCATGGAATTTATACGTGAGGATATCACCAGCATTCGCCTAGAGTACTATTCATCCCCATTCTCTAGTAACAAGTGTTTTGATTGAATATGATTCTTTCATGGCTTCATTAATGAGAAAGGACGAAGGAGAACTAAGCCTTCAAAGTCCCCCAAGGTTTCTAGTGTTCTCAAGCTTAATATTGATCTTAGCATGAAATACTAGAAGCCTTTGAGGGAAGTTGAAAACTTCTCCATTCTGTATGACAAAAATCACCGATTTCATCTTGTTCCCACACCCAAGTACAAAGCTAGCTTCATGGGCTTTATATAGAGATAATTATCATTACTACTCTCCATTTGCTTAAATTAGTAAAGCTGCTCGAATCCCACATTCAACATAACTATCAATTAATACTGTTCATTTTGGAAGGTTTAGTCGTTGTCGCCTAGATTACAATCTTATAATAATTATAGTTGTCTTAATCACGAAGAATCGAAGCTTATGTGACCCCCTTAGAAAAAAAAAAAAGAAAAAAAAAAGAAAAAAAAAAAAGACACATGATTAAACAGACTAAGAATATGCATTGGACTCGTTATGATATAGACACATGACCATGCGCTTTGGTGCATTGGACCTATTGTGACATGGACACATGTTCCGGTGCTCAAGCTATTTCCATCTAAATGAGTTAAGCTTGGGTCCAGTGTTCTAGTATATTGGACCTATTGCGATTTGAATGCATGACCAGCTTTGGGCACATGTCCATCTTGTATTAGGTCTATTGCACATAAGCATTGGACCAAAGCCGTTTTCATCTAAATGAGTTAAGCTTGGGTCCAATGCTCAAGTGCGCTTGACCAGTTGCATTGCAAAGCACATGTGACTAAGTTTTGGACATGTGTCCTTGATGGTGCAAGAAAAACACCAAGTCAATTACTCGTCCATATTGCCGTCCATAGCAATGTACAAAACCGAGAACGGAGAACGAATGGTTGGTACACTCGTCCTTCCCTGACCGTCCTCTTTCATCCTCCATTCACTCGTCCAATTAAGACGAACATCCAGTGAACCTCGTCCAATGAAGGACGAGCATCCAGTGAACCTCGTCCTTCATTGATGATAGGCAAGCGAGGTTCACCAAGAATTACACTTCATCACATTTCCAACCAAGAGCCATGATTGAAGGGTCATGTTGTTTGAATCTCGACACAGGTCCTGATGAGGTGACTCCTATGGCGGTTGTGGAAGTTACCCTCTGAATCCTCCAAACTCTATGACGATTGGAGAAATAACTGATTTCTAACACTATATAAAGACCTTTCTACGCAAAGGTAAAGGACTTTTTTCCTCTCTTTTGAAATTCTAGACAAAAAATTAGTGAAGTCTTTGAAGTCCCTTTTTTCAACTTCAAACCACTGACTTTACCATCGGAGGATCTTAGACCGGCCTCCACCGGTCTCTCTCTCTGATTGAATTTGATTTTTCAGGACTCGGCTTTCAAGATCAATAGTATCCGGAGACTTTTCAGCCCACTGATCCTTTGGAACTTATCAGTTGGCGCTGTCTGTGGGGAAGAATTATTTCACGCTTGGACTTCACTTGTTGAATTCCGTGTTTTCTTTCTCCGACAAAGGGCTGAAATGGTTCGGACCAGATCAAGGGTTACCAGTCCGGGCCCTCAAGAGAGTAGAGACGCTTCCAGCAATCCTCATCGCGCCTAACAATCTGTACCAGCCATGCCACCCCCTTCTAGCCAACACGTCCAAGCAATGGCTGCCGCTATGGCAGATTTGACTCGCCAGAATCAAGAATTGAGGAGAGAGATTACCCTTAAAAGACGACAACATGAGGCCTATGGAGAAGATCTTGGACAGAGTCAAGGGGATGGAAGACGTGCAGAACCAGAGAGTCAATCAAGGGGTACCATTCCTGGAAGGGTACCACATTTGGAAAAGGAGATGGATCAGATGAGGAAAGTTATGGATGAGATGAGGGAGAACATGAGGAGAACTAATCCTGTAGAAGACCTGGTTCACCGAACTGACTCACCCTTCACAGCCTCTATCAATGGCCATCCCTTGCCTCCGAAATTCAAGATGCCTTCGTTGGATTCGTATGATGGAACACGAGACCCTTTTGACCATATCGCCACTTTCAAGACTACCATGCACCTTCAGGGGGTTCCTGATGAAATAATGTGTAGGGCCTTCCCCACTACCCTCAAAGGGCCCGCGCGAGTGTGGTTTAGCAAAATACCCCCCAACACAGTGACGTCCTTCGAGGAGTTAAGCAAGTTGTTCGTTAATAATTTTATTGGGGGGCAGAGGCACAAACGTTCTTCGTCTAGCTTGCTGACCATAGAGCAAGGAGAGAATGAAAGTCTGCGGTCATTCATCACGCGGTTCAACAGGGACGCCTTGGCAGTGGACGAGGTGGATGATAAGCTCCTCCTTGCAGCATTCCATAATGGGGTTCACTCTGATTTGTTTATCCACAAGTTATATGAACAGGCGCCTCAAACCATGGCTGAACTAGTCCATTCAGCCCAGAACTTTATGAATGCGGAGGACGCTATCATAGCCAAGAAGAGGAAAAGACTTGAGAGAGTGGAAGCCAACCCAGTGCGTCAATCGGAACAAGGTCCTCGTCCTAAGAAGGGTTGAACAGAAGATAGGAAAGACCGAGAGAAGAAGTCAGGCCCTTCGGCGCGGAATCAACAGTACACCCCGTTGAATGTGCCACTTGAGCAAGTCCTTATGCAAATCAAGGACGAGCCTTCTTTGAAGTGGCCGGAGAAGATGAAGGGAGATCCCAACAAGCGCAACCGAAGTAAGTATTGTCGCTTCCATAGAGACCACAGGCATGACACGGACGAGTGTTTTGACTTGAAACAGCAGATTGAGAATCTTATCAGGCAAGGGAAGCTGAGAAATTTCCTTGGACGGGACCATAAGGACGAAAAATTGAAAGGGAAGGTCGAGGAATCGTCACGACCACCGCTCGGAGAAATAAGAGTCATTATAGGGGGAAGTGCAGCTGGACAATCGTCCAAAAGGAAGAAAGCGTACCTGAAGGAAGTGCAGAGCGTCCAACTATCTGGACGATCACCAAGGGCAAGGTCCATGGACGAGCAGGCAATTACCTTCACAGATGAGGAAGCTGAGAGAATCCACCATCCTCATGATGACGCTATTGTTATCGCCTTGCTTATTGCTGATTACACAACCAGAAGAGTGTTGGTAGACAATGGAAGTTCGGCGGACATCCTGTACTACCCTGCCTTTCAGCAGATGAGGGTTGGACGGAACCAACTTCGTCCAGTACACTCGCCTTTGGTAGGTTTCGGAGGAATGAAGGTACAGCCTGTAGGTACTGTAACATTGCCAGTAGTGGTGGGGGCATGCCCACAACAATTGACTACCGATGTGAATTTCCTAGTAGTAGATTGCTCGTCCTCTTACAATGCCATAATCGGAAGGCCAACCCTAAACAGGTGGAAGGCAGTTACGTCCACCTACCACTTGTCAGTCAAGTTCCCGACGGAACATGGAGTGGGGCAAGTACAAGGAGATCAATTGGCAGCAAGAGAATGTTATTTGGCCATGTTGGCTATAGACGAGCAAATTCAAACAATGAATATTGAAGAAAAGAAAGTTGTGGTAGAAACTATTGAAGTGTTGGAAGATATTCCCCTAGATGAAAACAACCCTGAGAGGTATACCAGGGTAGGAGCAGAGCTTGACGAGAAGGTTAAGAAGGACCTCATTTATTTTTTAAAGAAAAACAGAGATGTGTTCGCTTGGAGTCACGAAGACATGCCGGGTATAGATCCTAGTGTCATTACCCATCGTCTAAGTATCTGCCCTTCCTCAAAGCCAGTGCGACAAAAGAAGAGGGTGTTTACCCCTGAGAGAGATAACGCCATCAAAGAGGAAGTTCAGAAGTTAATTGTGGCGAAGTTCATTCGAGAAGTATACTATCCTGATTGGTTAGCCAATGTCGTAATGGTCAAGAAGGCAAATGGCAAATGGAGGATGTGCATTGATTTCACTAATCTAAACAAGGCTTGCCCCAAGGACAGTTACCCGTTGCCGCGCATTGATCAGTTGGTAGATTCTACTGCCGGTCACAAGTTGCTCAGTTTTCTGGATGCTTTCTCTGGTTATAATCAAATTAGGATGGATGAGGCTGACCAAGAGAAGACGTCATTTATCACCAGTCAGGGACTATTTTGTTATGAAGTGATGCCTTTCGGTTTGAAAAATGCTGGAGCAACATACCAACGATTAGTCAACCACATGTTTCGTCCACAAATCGGGCAGAATATGGAAGTCTACATAGATGATATGCTGGTGAAAACTCAAGACGAGGAAAGGCATTTGGACGACCTGCAGGAAACATTTGACACACTAAGGCAGTATTATATGAAGTTGAACCCTAACAAATGTGCTTTTGGGGTATCATTAGGGAAATTCCTTGGATTCATGTTCTCCTACAGAGGAATCGAAGTAAACCCTGATAAAATTCAAGCAATATTGGACATGAAGCCTCTGAGCAATGTTAAAGAAGTCCAGTCCCTCACCGGACTAGTTGCCGCCCTCAACAGGTTTGTTTCTAAGGCTACTGACAAATGTTTGCCATTTTTTAAGGTTCTTAAAAAAGCATTTGAATGGACCGACGAGTGTCAGAAAGCTTTCGAAGATTTGAAGATATATCTTACCAAAGCCTCATTATTGAGCCCGTCCGTGCAAGGAGAAGAGTTGTACTTATATTTGGCAGTCACCCCACACGCGGTGAGTTCAGCACTAGTGAGGGAAGACGGCAAGGTACAAAGACCTGTGTACTATACCAGCAAAGCATTAAGGGGAGCAGAGGGACGATACCCGTTAATGGAGAAATTGGCTTTTGCACTGATAATAGCCTCCAGAAAACTAAGACATTATTTTCAAGCTCACATCATTAACGTCATGACAGATCACCCACTCAAGAAGGCAATGAACAAACTAGAGGTTGTGGGACGTTTGATCCAATGGGCCGTCGAGCTCAGTGAGTTTGACATAAAGTATCAACCAAGGCATGCCATAAAAGCTCAAGCTCTGGCAGATTTCATTGCAGAGTTTACCTTAAATTGTGACAAGGTAGGTGAGAAGGAAAATGTTGAATGGGTCGTCTATGTGGATGGTTCATCTATACAGTACGCAGGAGGAGTAGGTGTGGTCTTACAATCTCCAGAGGGGGATAAGCTAAAACACAAAGTTCGTTTGCAGTACTAGACAACTAATAATGAAGCTGAGTATGAAGCTCTTCTCAAAGGGATGGAATTGGCCAAGTCCGTAGAAGCGGAGTCGCTCCTCGTCCTGGGAGATTCTCAGTTAATCATAGGCCAAGTGAATGGCATGTTTGAAGCCAAAGAAGAGCGAATGAGGAAGTATCTAAACAGAGTGATGCGCCTTATAAAAAAGTTTGAGGAAGTTAACTTCGTTCAAATCCCAAGGAAGGAGAACATGGAAGCTGATGCCTTGGCGAAAGAAGCCTCAACGAGTGAAGCCGTAGATGAACTTGATGAAATTTAGTATATGCCAAGTATAGACATCCCAGAAGTACAACAGGTGGAGGATAGAGCAAATTGGATGACTCCAATTTTGTCGTACCTAAAAGACGGACGACTCCCAGAAGAGAAGGACGAAGCAAGAAAGCTAAGGGTAAGGGCGGCCAGGTACGTTCTTATGAACGAGATTCTTTATAAAAGAGGTTTTTCCCAGCCTTATCTCAGGTGTTTGGCCCCGGACGAAGCAAACTACATAATAAGGGAAATTCATGAAGGAGCGTGTGGCAATCACTCAGGAGCTAGGTCGCTCGTCCACAAAATCGTCCGTGCAGGATATTATTGGCCAAGCATGCAAGCTGACGCTAAGGCCTACGTCAAGGTCTGCGACCAATGCCAAAGATTTAGCAACGTCCCCAGGCAGCCATCAGAGTACTTGACTCCAATGACGGCACCCTGGCCTTTTGCACAGTGGGGGCTAGACATTCTGGGTCCTTTTCCACTAGGTGTAAGGCAAATGAAGTTTCTTGTCTTTGGAATTGATTATTTTACTAAGTGGGTAGAAGCAGAACCCTTAGCTAACATCACACAACAAAATGTCAAAAACTTCGTATGGAAGAACATTGTGTGCAGGTTTGGGGTGCCCAGGGTGCTGATATCTGACAATGGACGACAATTTGACAATGCATTGTTCAAAGATTTTTGCCTACACTTTGGAATTCAAAATCATTACTCCTCGCCAGCCCACCCACAAGCTAATGGACAGGCTGAAGTTGCAAACCGATCCTTGTTAAAGATAATCAAGACTCGGCTCTAGGGGGCAAAAGGAGTATGGCCAGATGAGCTACCAGGTGTTCTGTGGGCATATAAGACCACAGCGAGAACCCCCACAGGGGAGACTCCTTTTAAACTAGCCTATGGAACTGAAGCAGTTATACCTGCAGAAGTGCACATGGCCAGTCACAGGGTGGCAACCTATCAGGATGAAGCTAACGAGGAGCAACTCCGTGTGAACCTCGATTTAATAGACGAGGTAAGGACGGACGCTGAACAAAGAATGGCGAGGTATAAAAACCTGATGGCTAGGCAATATGACGCAATGGTAAAGCCAAGGCGATTCAATATAGGGGACCTCGTCCTAAAAAAGGTTTCCTTAGCAACAAAGAACCCAACTCATGGGAAGTTGGGACCTAACTGGGAAGGCCCATACAGAGTCATAAACTTCAAAAGATAGGGATCCTATTACTTGGAAGCCCTTGATGGAAGGAAGCTGGAGCATCCTTGGAATGTGGAGCACTTGAGGAAATACTATCAGTAAATGGCCAGCCTAGGGGAGCATGACTCTGGACGAACCCAGGGATTACATAAAAACTACGTTTATTTATATGTTTTCAGTGTGGTTTTGTTATGTTAAGCGTATGGACGAAATTATGGTTTGGTTTGTATTTGTTCTAATAAAGGCATTAGCCTCTAAAGTGCATGCCTCGTCTATGAACAATATCTTTGTTATGAACTATGTTTGTGGAATGTACATAATGTTGTGTAAATTTATGTTTTCCATCGATTTTTGTTCATATTGACTCCTGAAAAAAGCCTAAAAGCTCAAGACGAGAAAATTCTCTGGATGCGGAGATGTAATCTCAAGCTTTCCTAGAAAGCAAGGCACAATCGTCCAAATCGAAGGACGGGGTAAAGCTAATGCCTAAAGAGCAAGTTGCAAAGACCAAGACATTCTCGTCCATAGGATGGGCAAGGTAAAACATGATACCTAATCGTACCATGGACGATAAAGTGCATAGACGAGTGCATGTTAAGCCATGGACGAAGAAATGTATGGCTATATTTCAATCTTGTTAAGGCCTTTATTAAAACAGTCCAGTCCATGGACAAGTAAAATATAAGGCCTTGACTTCATAAGCATAAAGACCAACCAAGTCCATGGACGAGCAATGCTGTACCATTTCTCAACAGGTCCTTGGATGAGTAATGTTGATTATTACCATTTCGCAGACGAATTACATTTCAAATTTCAATGAAAATGGTAAACAATTATATGTAAAATATGGACGAAGTCAAAAGGAGGGAGAAAAAGATAAAACTCGTCCATACATGTACAAAACGAAAGTGACATTCATTAAGCCAAGGGTGGATATCCTACATCCAAAAACCCTTTCTAAATAAACTGAAATAATTGTTTAAAACCTCGTCCTAAAACCTTGGACGGAGTAAATGTACTGAAATCACATAAAGGGGGCACAAAATGAACCAAACAGAAATACAATAAAAAATCTCAAGTAGAGGGAGCGACATTGGGGGCGTCCTGAGGTTGAGTCGTGGCATCGTCCTCTATATTGGCGTCCTCAGAGTCAAGACCAAGGAGAGAGCTAGTGGTGGCAGGGTTCAAATTGAGCACGATGGAGCTGAAGTCCACATTAGGAAACTTCTCAGCAGCGTCCATCCTGAAGTCTTCAAACCCTGTTGCATAGTTGGTGTCCAAAGCATCTGTGTATTGCTTGGATGCTTTAAACTCAACCACTGCATCTTCCTTCGCTTTGGAGAGGAGAGTTTCATATTCATCATTCTTTTTCTTCAGGACCTCAAGACGAGCGTCCTTCTCCGCAGCACTAGTCTTCAGCTCCTCAACCAAAGTCTTCAACTCCTTCACCTCGTCCGTGGTTTTTACAGCCACTTCAGCCCATTGCTTTGCTTCGGCCTTCAACTCTTGAATCCTCGTCTCCAACTGAATCCTCGTCTTGTCCAACCCTGTGGCCTGCCTAGACGCCGCTATAAACTTTGACATGCCCTACAAAAAAGGGGGAAAACACAACCACAAATAAAAGTTAAAAAAAGGAAAAAGAGAGACGAAAAAGGAAAGTGAAGATATTTGGTCAAGACGAGGTATGAGTGTTACCTTGAAAAGGTCGTGAACACCAGAATGTTCAAATTCCTTAAGGGATATATCATAGCAGACGTTTATATCCTCGTCGGTCACAGCCTTCTTGAAACATTCCCAAGCCAGGTCCTCATTTTCAATAATATTTGAAGGAACTGTTTTAGAAGGCTGAGACGGGGTTGACACAGTCTTGGACGGAGTAGACTTGGATGGAGTGGTCTGGGATGGAGTGCTCTCAGTTGGAATGGACGAGTCCACGTCAAATATATGTACAGGCTGCTGGGACGAAGGAAGGGTAGGCTTAACTACCTGGGACGAGCTGGACTTGGCCTTTTTGCCTCTTCGACTGGGGAGATTTCCCAAGTCCAAGCCCTTTGACAGTGTCTTCCTTTTTTCCCCAGTCGCAGGACGAGCTTGAGTTTCAACCTCAGGATGTTCCCCCTCAGCAGCCACCTCTTTTCCCTTGTTCCCTTTCATTGTTGCCATTCCTTAAAAAAAAAATAAAAAAAAAAGAGAGAGAAGAAAAGAAAGGTAAAAATACTTGAGTTGAAACGAAGTAAAACAATGTGCAAGGACGCTTAGAACTTAGGACTTACTTCTTCTTACTGTGACTTCGTGTGCAATTGCTACGTCAGATGGGTTAGGGCCCAAACTCCACTTGGCGAGTCGTCTAAGCGAGACCAAAGAATGAAAGTTCCTATCCGCGTGTAGACGAGCCCTGTGGACGCGGTCACGGTGGAATTTGCTCAAAGACAGTCGTTTAACAGCTGAAACGAAACAAGTTAAAAAAATTTTAATTAATTAATCATTAATGCTAAAAAAAAAAAAAAAAAAGAAAAAAAAAGAAGAAAAAGGAAAATCAAAAGAAAAAGGGGAGCAACTTACCCTCAGGACGAAGGTTTCCTAGGTCCCCGGTATAACGACCAAACGCGTCCCGGCCAATGTCTACAGGATTTCCAGCCCAGAAGCCGGAGACGAAGAAGAATTCCGTCTTCCATCTTCTGTCAGACGAGGCCAGGGACTTGATCAATCTACAATCTCTACCCCTGGCTGTGAATTGATGAAAGCCAGGGGATTGATGTATCTCTGAAGGTTTGTAACAATAGAGGAACTCGTCCACAGTGAGAGGACGGTCCTTTCCAAATACTTCACCCCACAAAATTTGCATTGAGATGATTAATCTCCATGCATTTGGGTTGAATTGGCATATCCCTAAACCTAACTTAATCAACAACTCTCTAGTAAAGGCGTTTAAAGGAAACCTTAAACCCCCTAAAAGATAAGCCTCATAGACGCCTATCCCAAAGTGAGGGTTGCAACACCATTCTCCTCGGACAGGCAACCTAGGGTTAAACTCGTCTGGAATTTGGTACCACTCCCTAAGATTTTTTAACCTTTGCTCGTCCGTCCTAGAAGGGATATCTATGGCGCAACTATAAACAGTTACCTCCTCCTCGTCCAAAGGACCAGAAGGAGGGGCGGTGGACGAGGTACCAGCTTGAGACCCTGAGGCCTTCCTAAGCTGCTCCTGTACAACCTCTATAGGAAGCCCAGGGACACCAGAAACATACTCCTCGTCCGTGGTGTTCCCCCCACTACTATCACTACTGCTACTAGAACTGTTGTAGCTACTCTCATCATTGTACTCGTCTATGGCTTTATCTACACTATCGCTAGACGAGGAAAGTACAACATCAGCCATCTTAATAGAAAAACTAAGGACGAGAGGAAGAAGAATACCTGGATCTAGGACGAATGAAAGCTATGGACGCGAGAAGCTTCTAGACGAAGATCTAGGACGAGGAAGGACAAGGAAAGAAATTTCTAAAATGAAGGGGGGTAACGGAGGTATTCCACTATTTATAGGGGATAAACCTCGGCATCTGAAGCGACAGGACCAATCAGGCGCTGACATGTGGTCTTCGTCTTAAAAAAATAAATCGTCAAAATGAACCATCAATTAGATTATGACACGTGGCATCTTTGATCGTTAGGAAAGCTCGTCCATCCCGAGGAATAAATTACTATATTTTCTTGGACGACACATGGACAAGGGGGCAACTGATGGTGCAAGAAAAACACCAAGTCAATTACTCGTCCATATTGCCGTCCATCGCAATGTACAAAACCGAGAACGGAGAACGAATGGTTGGTACACTCGTCCTTCCCTGACCGTCCTCTTTCATCCTCCATTCACTCGTCCAATTAAGACGAACATCCAGTGAACCTCGTCCAATGAAGGACGAGCATCCAGTGAACCTTGTCCAATGAAGGACGAGCATCCAGTGAACCTCGTCCTTCATTGATGATAGGCAAGCGAGGTTCACCAAGAATTACACTTCATCACATTTCCAACCAAGAGCCATGATTGAAGGGTCATGTTGTTTGAATCTCGACACAGGTCCCGATGAGGTGACTCCTATGGCGGTTGTGGAAGTTACCCTCTGAATCCTCCAAACTCTATGACGATTGGAGAAATAACTGATTTCTAACACTATATAAAGACCTTTCTACGCAAAGGTAAATGACTTTTTTCCTCTCTTTTGAAATTCTAGACAAAAAATTAGTGAAGTCTTTGAAGTCCCTTTTTTCAACTTCAAACCACTGACTTTACCATCGGAGGATCTTAGACCGGCCTCCACCGATCTCTCTCTCTCTGATTGAATTTGATTTTTCAGGACTCGGCTTTCAAGATCAACAGTATCCAGAGACTTTTCAGCCCACTGATCCTTTGGAACTTATCAGCCTTATTGTATAAGGTCTAGTGTACAGAAGTATTGAACTGAAGTTGTTTCCTATTTAAATAGGATTTTCAAGTCTGATTTTGTCTTATCCATTTTATATAAATTTTTGCCTTTTGGCATAGTTTTATTTCTTCAAATGATATATATTTTTAGCATTTTAGACATAAATTAACTTTTAATTTTTTATTTTACACAAATAAATTGCCGAAAATGAGTTATTTTTAAAAGTGCGCGTAACCCTAGCCTGCATATTTTGGGAGTAAAATATGCATTATCTTGGATTGACACATCCCCTATCCTATCCCCAAGGTTAAGAGAATCTGGTATTCTTTTAAGTTTTAAGTGATAAAAAGGAATGTCAAATATTTTATCCATTTTATATCAATCTTGATTGCTTTGAAAGTGATTTTGATGTGTCGAAAGGGTATGAGCTGGAAAAGAGGAGGCAGCCACCTGCTTGTCTATTTATGTCCTTGGAATCCCTAGCCTGACCTAAATTCTCGTAAAGATTTATTCCCTAGTGAAAAATAAAGGTCCCCAAACACAGGAAGAAAAAATATCAATGTAAAGCCAAAAACAAATAATTTGTTGTTGATTTAAAAGAGTTATTCTAGGATCACAATTTATTTTTTCAAACTTTATTCCACAACAATTTATAGGTACATTTGTTTAGGTGTTTTTGTCACCTAAACTTGTGTTTTTAATGACTAAAAAATTGTGTTTCAAATACATAGTACTAGTTACATTTTTTTTTTTTTTTTTTTACAAATAAATATCACGATTTTGCAACGCACATTTTACAAATGCAAGTTTTCACAACAATTTATTTAAATGGGATCTATATGACAGATTGTATCTAGATACTTGTCATTTTCACATGAGCTTATTAATTTTTTCAAAATTTCCCTAAAAATTTCCTGATCTTTTGGTTGCTTTGAGTGAAGATTGAAATTCGACAAATTTTCTGTGGAAGCAAGAAATTAAACCGAGCATAATAACTTTGCTAAGAACACAATTAATTTAGATTATGGGCTTATAACAATCTGCAATGGCAAGTTTGAACAATAATCCAGAATTTATCTCATTCTCACACAAGTATGTTCAAAAAGAAAACTCTTGGTTTTTCAGACCTAGTATTTTTTATGTCTCTCCCCTTTTCTCTCTCTCTTGCTTTATATGAGTCATCTCCTTCTTTATGTTTTTGTCCTTGTCCACCTAGATAACTTCTGGTCTTATCAGGCTCTTCTTTCTTGATTATTCATCATGAACAGAGCTTTCTAAGGCTTCTTCTTATTGTTCAGGCGTCCACCTAGATAAGTTCTGATCTTATCGAGCTTTCCTTTTTTGGTTATTCATCATGGATGGAGACTTCTGGGGTCTTTTTAACTGTTCAGGCTTGTCCCTCTGCACTAAGTGTTGTGATGCCAGGCAGATGACCTTCATTTAATGCGGGGGTTGTTGTGGAAGTATCTGGAAATCTCAGACAGCTTCCTTGGTAAAGTTGATCTTCTTTGGTACTTACCTTGGTAGTTCAGACACTACCTCTGAAATAGGCTAGGACTTACCTTGGTAATTCGAACACTACATTGGAAGTAGGCTAGGAAGGGGACTTGGCTTGATCAATAGTTCGAGGCTCTGTATCTATTGTTAGAATGGGCCGGTCCATGTTGGATTTGTTTCCAGCGATTAGGCCATTGCTTGAAATGGACCCATTATTTATCCTATTACAATAAGGCCCAATGTTTAACCCACTACAGTTTCGACAGCATCAATAGCAAATGACTGATGCCTTTTGTTTTGAATGGTTCCTTTATTTATATACAAAATTTTTGAGAGCTCTTATGTATTTAGAAAACTTAGTTTTACATGATAAAGTGTTATCTTTAATACCATAAAAGCCTTAGAAAAATCTCATAAGAAAATTTGGAAAAAGAAGAATTTTACGAAAAAGCTGAATTCCAAAATTGACACTTCGTCACTAGGCCTTGTTTGGTGTTGGGGGTGCTGCAAGCTCTATTTATATTTATGTCATCATCATATTTTATTTCCTCTCCCCCTTTTCTTTATCATTAAAAATTAAAACCCCAAAAATCAGAATTAAGTTAGAAGTGAGCACAAAAAGCTTCGTAACTTTGCTAATACCTTTGCCTCTTTCTAATGGGCAGAGTGCAAGTTCGACACAAGGGGCCTTGGGGTTAGTTGACCTAAACATTTTTCTGTAACCAAAAAAAAAAAAAAATGGTATGGTGTGGTAAAAAACTCACAAAGATTGAAATTAAAATTGAATTAATAACAAGAGACCATAAACATTTGGAACTTAGACCCAAAGAACAACATTGGACGAAAAAGTAAGTAAATAATATTTTATTCGATTACTTATTGAAATTGAGAACTCAGTATAAAATAAAATAAAATCTATATATATATATATATATATATATTTAAAAGTAGAAGTGTAGCATTTATTGTTGATATGCTCTCGTTGAGCCACATTAGTGACCACATCACTATTTTATTTTATTTTTTTGGTTTTCCATCTTTATTGACTGTCTATTGCAAAATCAATTCTTTGTGGCCAAATGTAATACACTACACGCCATCATAAATTCTAATTGTTTATTATCTATATTGAAAGCTCCTTTTAACATTGAGTGTCATTTTCTTTCGATCCTAATCCTTTTATATAAATATATAAACATATAAATATATATATATATATATATATGTATGTATGTATGTATGTACACACACAATACATTTTGCTACTCAATCATTAAGCCACATCATCCACTTATGTTTTATCTCTTCTTTTCTTTTTTAAACTTTTCTTCTCACTACTCTCAAAAAAACAAAAACAAAAATCTCTTCTTCTCCTATTAGTCCACACCTACGGTTACTCTTCCTCCAACCTTTCCCTTCCCTTTTTCTTTTTTTTTTTGATAAACCTAACTTTCATTAACTTAACCAGAACAAACAAAGGAATCTCCCTTACAAGCAACCTCAAGTGAGGGGGGAAGATTTCCATTATGGAAACAAAAATCATGAGAGGAGTTCAAGGCAAGTTTAGCTGCTTCATGAGCTACAGTATTGCCTATTCTCTTGACCCAACAAAACTTAACAGACACAAAACTAGAGGATAGACTAAGGATATTACTAATAGTGGTGCATGATTGCCAATCCGGGAGAACCTCTGTGTTAACAAGCGCATCAATGCAATTCTTAGCATCACCTTCAAAGATAACAAACTTCCATTTCTATTTGATCGCTAATTGCACGGCCCACAAAATGGCTTGGGCTTCAGCTTGCACTGGGTCACACAACTGAAATCTTTTTGCCCATATGAAAAGAACTTCACCTTTGTGGTCCCTTGCCACAGCTGCTAAGGCTGATCTGGTGCTATTTAGAGCTGCATCTACATTGAGTTTTACCCATCCTTGAGGGGGTGGGGTCCAAGTAGCAGTGGCAAGCTCCTGAGGAGATTGAATTTCCGGAGAGTCGACCTCTACCAACTCTTGAAATCTTGACTGAACATTTTGTTTGGCACTAAGGATATTGGCATTGGTTCCCATGAAATGGTTGCTGTTTCTAGCCCTCCAAATCTCATCTAAGACTAGAGCCATGTTGAGAGAGACAGTCCATTGTTCTTGTGCTAGCACAGAGGAAGATGGTGGCTGCAAGATGAGCTTGATGAAGTCTTCCGGTGAGCTGACTGTAGTTGCATCAACTCTGAAGCCCCAGCAGGCCAACGCCCAGAGAGCTCTGGCAAAAGGGCATTCTAAGAAAATATGTGTGCTAGTTTCTTCTGCTGCATTGCACAAGGTGCACGTTGGGTCAATATTGGGAAGCCTTACTCGCAAGTTGGCTTTAGTAGGAATAGCATTAGCACCAATTCTCCAAACCAATCCAGCATCTTAAGTCTCTTGGGGAATTTGGCTTTCCAAAGCTTCATCCAGGGAGTATGTGGTTGAGTATTACTTTCTGAATGATTGAAGGAGACCTTGTGGATAGATCTGACAGAGAAACTTCCTTTTGAATCAGAGAGCCAAAATAGCCTGTCTTGCTTGGGGGTAATGGGAATAGGAATGTTGAGAATTGCATTTGCATGATCCGGGGTGAAAATCTCATTAACTAGGCTTCTGATCCATATTCTAGTGGGTTGGTCAATGAGTTCAGAGGCCTTAATCGCAATCTAGTTGTACTCTTCAACCCTCGGATGGGGCTTAAAATTTTCAATCCAGGGCACCCACGGGTCCTTCCACACATCTATAGACATCCCATCTCCCAACATAAAACAAGCCCTTTTTACAACCAGCTTCTTAGTAGCTTCTATAGCTCTCTAAGTTGGGGAGCCTACCTTTCCGGGCTCTGCACTGAGCCAACTGTTACAGAATTTGTATTTAGTTCGAAGAACCTCCATGCATAAGCTTTGTTTACCAAAAATAACCAACCAAGCTAGTTTAGCTAGTAAGGCCGAGTTCACCTCATTTTCCTTTTTAAACCAAGGCCACCTTGGTTTTTGGGGCGACATAACTTATCCCATGCAGTCCAAGCAATATATTTCCTGTCCCTTTCCTTTGGTTTCCACCAAAACCTCCTAGAGATAGCATCGAGTTTGTTGCAGATATTTCCTGGGACTTTGAAGGACGAGAACGTATAGCTGGGGATGGCTTGGGTTACTAAATTTATGAGAGTACATCTGCCTGCCCAAGAGAGGCATCGGCTTCTCCAACCTGCCAATTTAGCTTCCAGTTTTTCTTCAAGGAATTTGAAGTCTTTAGAAGGAGATCTAGACAGGAAGAGAGGAGCACCCAAGTATATGGCGTCTTTTTTGAGCTTTTTCATTTGGAGGTTCTGCTTTATGGCTCTTCTGATGCTAGTTGCAGGGTGTTTAGAGAAAACAAATACCTGATTTATTCCTGTTAATACATTGACCCGACCAGGCACAGTACATGTCTAGGCAAGAGGATAGAATCCTTGCATCGTGCCTTGTAGCTTTTGAGAAGAGAACAATATCGTTAGCGTACATGACGTGAGTCAAGGCAGGACTTCTAACACTCGCTTTAGCACCGCTGATGTTACCCGCGACAAGTTCTCTATCCAGCATCCTTGAAAGAACCTCCTGCCCTAAAATGAAAAGGTATGGAGAGAAAGGGTCACCTTGCCTCAACCCTCTACTAGGCTTAAACTGATCCGACTTGCCACCATTAACCAGCACCTCAAAGGTAACAGAAGACATGCAAGCCACAATCCACTTGGTGAAAGTATTACTGAACCCTAGGTTGGAGAGGACTGCTTGGATAAACTTCCAATTTATTTTGTCATATGCTTTTTGGAGGTCTAGCTTGATTGCCATGAAGCCACTTTTGACTTTTCTAGTTTTAAAGCTATGAAGGAGTTCATGAACCACGACTTGATTTTCTGCAATCCATCTTCCCGGGATGAACGCCAATTGACAAGGGGAGATGATCTTGTGTAAGAGTGGCCTGAGCTTTGCTACCAGTAATTTAGATATAATCTTATACACCACATTGCAGAGACTTATGGGCTGGAAATTATTCACCGAAGAAGGATTGGGGGATTTTGGTATCAAGACAATCAGAGAGTCGTTTGCCTCACTAGGCATGTTGCCATTTTCAAAGAACTCGGTAAGAACTTGGATAACTGCATTACCAACAGTGGGCCAAAATTCTTTATAGAACAGGGCAGGGAATCCATCTGGACTAGGAGCTTTTAGATCTTGCATGTGAAACAAAGCTTCTTTTATTTCTTCTGGCGTGGGGATTCTATTCAACACCATGTTTTCTTCCTCAGATATACAGCAAGGCATGAGATTATCCAGGTTCTCAGGGAAGTCAACATCCTCCTCTGTAAACATGTTCTTGAAGGAGGTGTAAAATAATTTCCGGATTTGATTAGAGCTCATAACCCACCGACCCTCTTCTAATTTAATCGCATCAATATTGTTGTACCTTCTTCTAATGATAGTGGAGAGGTGGAAGAATTTTGTATTCTTGTCACCTTCCTTCAGCCACAATTCCCTTGATTTTTGCTTCCAAAGGATCTCGCTTCTTGCTAGCCATTCTGAGAGCTCTAATTGAAGTACTTCTTCAATTCTTCCATTCTCCTCCGACGGATGATTCCATTGGACTTCGTTGATTTTTGCCATAATGCGATTGATTCTATCTTGACAGTTCCCAAACACTTGCTTATTCCATTTTCTGAGTGCCTCTCTAGTTTCTGCTTGTTTTTTATACAACTTGGTGAAAGCTATCCCACTTGCTTCCACATTCCAGGCTTTTTCAACAACTGAGTTGCACCCATTGTCTCTAATCCAAGCCGCTTTAAACCGAAAAGGTCTAAGGGTAAAGCTCTCCTCTAGATTTATGTCTAGGAGGATTGGTGCATGGTCTGAGTTAATAGCTCCTAAATGAGTTACCACTACTTTGGGGAAAGCCAACCTCCATGAGATACTAGCAATGGCCCTGTCTAGTCTTCTTTTAATAGTTGAACTACCCCATCTTCCTCTGGCCCATGTGAAATTATTGCCTAAGAAGTCCAGGTCAATTACTCCGAACTCGAAAATAAGTTCCTTCAAATAATTAGTTGTTGATGTGCCACCTCCCACCCTGCTTCCATTGAGAATTTCGTTGTCATTAATGGTGAAATTGAAGTCACCAATGCAGACCCAAGGGCAATGACAGGACTCGAGAAGGGCCATAAGATTTTCCCATGCCTTTTGTTTTTTAGCTTGATATGGGGGACCATAAAATCCTACCAAGAGCCAGCTACACAGAGTATCAGAGACCTTAACCGCAATAAGGTTTTTGTTGTATTCCACCTGCTGGATCATAAGACCTGTTTTCCACATGACACAAATACCTCTTGCAATACCCTTTGCATCTACCACACACATATCTGCAAATTTTATTGAATTCAAGACTTCCTGCATCCTACAAGCAGAAGCTTTGGTTTCACACAGAAAAATAACATCCGGGCTAGTCCCTTTTATTTGAGCCTTAAGGGCTCTTACTGTCGCGGCGTTACAGATGCCACGATAGTTCCAACCAAGGACCTTCATGGGGAGGTTGGGGGCATGATAAGGCCCACCTCCTCGGCCACAGAAGTAGGAACATATAGAGAATAACCATCGTTAGGATCAACAAGGGAGCTGTGAGCATTATGGTTTAACGTTTCGAGAGTCTCACCTTGGATTTTTTTGCAGTCTTTTCCAGAAGTGTTTTGCCTTTCCCCTAGGATGAAGCACTCAGTCTTCGTGCAAGGGATGCCAGATACAGTCTCAGAATCACCGAAGACAGCCTCTGGATTGTCTACCACAATTTTGATTTTCTTCGAGGCTAGCTCAATTCCATGCCGCCTGACTTTCCTTTTTTGTGAGGGGTTGATGTTGGCTTGGGCATTTTGACTTTGTAGATGAGTTGTGATTTGGGAAGAAAGGGAGGGAGTTGGGTTTTGTTGTAGGTGTCAACGATTGGGTGAGATCGCTGTTGGAGATGAAGGGGGATTTAGGTGTTGGTTCAAGATATGATTCAGGTTGTTCTGTAGGACTTTGGGAGCTGTTTAAGTTTGGGCTTAAGTTGGGTGGGATTAAAGATGGTGGGCCAAAGCCAGGTGGGAAGGGAGGGCTTGTATCATTAGCTTGGTCTAAGAGACCCAATAGGCTGTGGGCTTGCGCAGAGTGATTTGCCCCTAAAGAGTGACTAACATAAGGCTCATCCACTTTTCCCATGTTGGTGGGATCATCACTGCTGACGTGTGTGGGTAAGTTTGCCAGCTGTTGATTATTGGTACCTCCTATCGTACCAGTCCCTTGCACCATGCCAGTCCCTTGCACTGCTGCGACAAAATGCGTTGGTACCATGGTACGTTTGTCCTGGCTTGCTGACGTGGCTTCGCCTGGTTTTACCAACGGGACAGAATCAGGTGTGGGTGGGTCTGCTTCGGCAAGAGAGTTTGGTGGTGAGAGGTGGTTGGGGACCAGGAATAAGTCAGTCGGCGTGGAGCTGTTCTTAGACTTTAACCATGGCCCCACTACGATGAGCTCATGACCAAATGGGTTACGGATAAGGAAGGCCTTGCCATGGCAAGCATGGGTTTCATGGCCGATAATACCACAACGGTAGCACACGTCTGCCAGTTTCTCATATCTGAAACTGATCCATAGGTGAGGTAGTTTACCCTTTGGAAGGAAAATGCCAAGCATAAGAGGTTAGAGGAGCTCAACTTCAACTTGGATACGAGTAAACCTTTTCCATACTCCGCTGCCCTCACCGGCAAGGTCGATCTCAATAATAGTGCCAACTTTTCTCCCAATTTTCAAAGATTACTGGGGGATTTCCAAAGCTCAGGGAGCCCGTGAATCTGAACCCAGACCGTAGACGTTGAGAATGGAATCTCCTGCCACGCCAACGAAGAATTCCATTGCTTTAGAACCAAGTGCCCGCCTCTAATGGACGAAGGTCTTCTTCGGAAGGCATTATTCAAGTCTGCTTCATGGTTAAAGTGGAATATGAAAACGTTTTTATCCAAACGGTTGACATGGATCTGAAAGGATGGTTTCCATGCTCTGTTGACAACATCGGAGACTGTGGCTGTGCCAACGTTTTTGTATGTTATGAGTTTTCCTATCAGTAATAAGTTGGATTTATTTGGGTCTTGTTGGTTTGAAGGGAGCTCTAGACATGCGTCGATCCAAGAGCTGTTTTCCAAGTAATAAGATCTGAGACCTCCATGAAAGGAGGTTAGGACGGGCAACAGAAATCTATACAAGCAAGAGAGAGAGCACATAAAGGAATATGTGAGGAAAAGGGAAAGGGTAGGAGGTGCTATAGAGAGCACGGAGAATATATGTTCAAGCTTTATACATGTTTTTCCTTTCTCTTCCCTCTTTGCCTCTTTACCTCCCCCATTACTCTCTACTTCACCGTTACACTTCTTTCATCATTTTTCATAACTTGACTCTTCTTCTTTCCATCTTATTTGTACACGCATACGGTTACACTTCCTCCAACCTTTCTCTTCCCTCTTTGCCTCTTTACCTCCCCCACTACTCTTTATTTCGCCGTTACACTTCCTTTATCATTTTCTCTTTTTTATAACTTGACTCTTCTTCTTCCCATTTTATTTGTATAAATTTGATATCATTTCTCCCATTTCAATCCATATTTTTACCACAAAAAAAAAAACTATGAGTACTCTCTCTCTCTCTCTCTCTCGGTGAATTTTTGTTCTTTTTTATAACTCTAATTAAGATTGATGGTTTTTTTTTTTTTTTTTACATACATGTTTCGGGATTGTGTGTTTTTTTTTATATAATAATTTCTCATTACAAAGTCTTCTCTCTCCCTTTTATATCTTTGGTTGAATTTTGATTTAGGTTAATACTTAATTTTTTTTGGGAAATAGGAATTTGAGTTTATATCAAAACACAATCTACGTGGCTATGAATTAGAATATGCCTATCAATTGTTTGAACAATAAATTATGATGAAGTCTATCTTTTATTTCTTTGGTTTCATTTTAATTTTGGTTAAGATAAATTTGTAATTTTGTGATGAGTTTTGATTACATGATATCTCCTTATTCCTTAAGAGAGTTGAAACTTAGAAAGTTTAGTTGTATATTAGGTTAATATAACACACTACAACAAAAGTTAGAAACAAATGGTTCACATAAAAAAAATATTAATCAAACATACAAAAAAAATAGAATGATATATTTGTAGAGATAAAAAGATAAAAAAATACTTGTGATAATAATAACTAATGAATTAAAAATGTAGGTTACAAGTGTCAAAAAATAGAAAGAAAGATGAGTAAGTTCAATATGCCCTTTTGGTCTGCCATAATTGAAAGCACAATTAGTGTGAAAACATTAATGCTTGTTTAGACCCCTAATTTTAAATTATGGCTTAATTGCTTTTACTCTAATTTATCTAAGTGCGGAATAAGAGTAAAGCACACGCAATAAACCGGTAACGTTACTCTAAGCCATAAGTAAGTACAATGAGCAATAAATGTAAAGCTTAAAGAGTAGGGAAGAGAGATGCAAACACAAGATAACATCGAAACGTGTTATCGAAGAGGAAATCGAAGTACTTGACGAAAAACCTCTCTGTGGCCCTCCAAGCCAAAATCGATCCACAAGTGAATAAGTTGGAGTACAGGAATATCATAAAGACCCTCCAAGCCTAATCTACTCAATGTACTTGAGCCCTCCAAGCTCCTGCTATGAACAGACTTCTCTAAGTCTTGTCTTTACTAGCTTTCCGGATCCTGCAATTTCGCCTGATTGCATCCGCCACTCAATGGCTTCTTCCAATGCTTCCCAAAGGCACCAAAACTTCTCTCAACACTCAGGATGGGTAAGGCAAGTGTTTGGGTTAAGAACCTTTCAAGGATGTATAGATGGAGAGGTGGAAGTAGATGGAAACTTTAGAGAAATGATGTAGAGGATTGTGGGTAAAACAATCTCTAACTCTTAAGTGTTTGGCTAGGGTTTCTCTCTCAAAAGTTTCTTCAGAATGACAAAAGGTAAGTAAATAAAGTAGTCATCTCATCATCACTGGGAGAGCTAGCACCATCATCCTCATCAGCATCATCATTGTCGAAGCCATCATCACTCTCATCCTCTGAAGCCAGTGGAGATGGAGAAAAGTAAGCGGTGAAACCACCCATGGCAGCCTATCGTCGATCGATACGACTAACACGGGTGTTCACCTAACACAACTCATCACTGAGAGTGTCAAGGCGAGCATCCATGCACACAAGCTATGCTGTGATGGCCTTGAGAGTCACTTCACTCGCAGAAGAAGAAGGAGCAGAGGTGGAAGAAGCTGGAGGAGTTGCCGTCTCGGTCCGTGGTCGCCTCGGTTGAAGCTGGGCCTCACTCCGTCTAACGATAGCAATGTTTATGGCACACATAGGAGAGAAGTGTGTAGTCACTGGATAGGAGACAGAAAAATGGCGAAGGATCCACATGATAGCCAAAGGAAAAATGAGGTTATCATGGGTCGCCGTATCCCTATAGACATCTATGAGGGAGAGAATGAAATGAAAGGGAAAATCAACAGTGAGTCCCTCAAGAAGGGATAACAAAAATCGAGCACGAGGCTTTGTGATAGAGTTATAGTGAGACAATGGATGGAGAACAAATGTCATCACCATGTTAAGGAACCTCAGATCTTTTGCAAAGCTTGAGCAAGGAGTGTTTTGATGGTCACCCCATGATGAAAGTGTCTTACAGAATAGAGACAAAAGTTTGTCTTTGGACACAGTCCTCAGACGATCGCAGCCAGGGTAGTCAGGATGCGTTAGCCTAGGAATGTGTAGTACCTCGGATACAATATTCGGAGTGACTAAAATGCGCGTACCTCGAATGCGAGTGACAAAATGAGGTACTAAAGTATCGAATCCATGCATATTGGAGTAAAATTCATGTATGATCACGGAGGGACAAGTGACTGGGATGTCACACAGTGACTCCCAACCCCAACTGTAGATGACAGTGGGAAGGTCAATATTGGAAAAATCCAATAGAACGACTTTGCGTTCCGAATGAATGCCTCGTCATGAGAAGTTCTTCGAAAAGTCCTTACGAGCTTTATCATCACGGAACCTGACGTGAGATGGAGTAGGATCAGAGGGAGAAGAAGAAGATGCCCTAGAACAAAGAGGGTTCTAGAATGGAGTGGATTTGCGTTTAGGTGCCATAGAGCAGACTAACGCAAGAGAGAGAGATGCAGAAAAGCACCAAACAAATCAATATCAGAAAATAGAGAAATGAAGGTACCTATGCATGAAAATGCCTGAGCATGTGATATGCAACATAAAAGACATCATGGGATCAGCCTAATCCAATCCTATCAGCACACATCAATTTAGCATAGTAAACACACATCTAAAATGCATGTAACATTGTTACAATGCAAATGTGATGCAATGAACGATAATTTAAAACCTTTTGAACAAAAACCAACCCAACACTTTCACAAAAACCTCCATTATTTTGAAAAATCCCAAAGTTTATCAAAAATTTCAAAAGTTAGGTCAAAAGAATGAAATGCATAATAAAGTGTGCCTGCTCTAATACCATTTGATAGGCCAAGAATGTATTGACCCCTTGTGATGAATTAACCGATTAATTAGCCAAGTTAATTAGTTAATTCAATTAGCATGCAATAAGCATATGGTAGCACAAACAAATCACCAACTAAGTTAATATGCAGCAGAAAATAAATTGACATGGTGATTTGTTTACGAATTGGGAAAACCTACACGGCAAAAACCCCACCAGGTGATTTTAAGGTCACCACTCCCGAGAATTCACTATTATCAGAACAAGCGGTTAGAAGCGAAGGAATCCCAGTACTTTATACCAACCTACAGTTGAACCCTTACCCCAATATCCAATTGGACTTGCTCTATAGTGACAATCTCTCCTTTCAATGCACGACTCCCAGTACGTGACTAACCAATTAGATGCGAGGATCCCAGCATGCAGCTTACTCACCATCTTGAGAAAGATGTTGGCTGCAAAGTTCTTCAATTCATCAACACGATGAAGATCATGAAACTCCTTGGTTACAAAACCCTACGGTATACAAACACAACAACTTCTTGAAGAGAGAGATGAACTAGGGTATATGTCTCCGGTTCACAATATGCTTGTGAAAAACTTTTGCATTGAGTTGCATCAGCTGTGATAGCCCTTAAAACAATCCTTATATATGTTTAGGGCTGTGAGAAAAGAAAGCCTAAACATCTATTCACGGATTATAGTGAAATCAGATCTGAAAAACTAATTTTCATAAACCTCGACAGATACCCTATCTATCGAGCAGTTGTCAAGCATCGGGCTTAAACAGCCTTTTAAACCTCAATAGATACTAGTTGTCAAGCTTTAAAATCCAACGCTTCTTCGCTTGTTTCTTAGATAGATTTGCATAGCTTTAACACTTGGACTTGAACTCTTGTACCTTGAAGTATTAAACACATCCTGGATCTACCCAATTACAAGTAAAGTGCGTTTTGTTAAAGGATTAGCCAATTCTATATTGACATATGTTCCTAACATGATTCACATATGTCCTAACAGAGGAGACTAGGCATAAAAGTGCAAACCATGGGAAAGAGTGCCTTTAAGATATTGAAGAATGCGTAAGACGGCAAAGATGACAAGGTTTTAGGAGCTTTAGTTGGTGATGGTGATGGCATAAGGAATTATGGTGTTTAGGCAGCATTGGGACAGACATACGGCTTTATGTCTCCTCAACACATCAATGTTTCTTTATGACAGATTCATTATGCTCCTAAGTGCTCTTTAAGAGGGACATGCTTGGTCCCCTAACTCGAGTTGGATCATTGAGCAGTGTATAGGGATAGCATGCAGAGGCACCTTGCTTCACATGATGCCCCTAGGCCATGGCATAGGAGGGCCATGGTGGGCAGAATTGGTTTCATGATAGGCGGTAGTAGGTGGTGTCAACCCTTATGTGATGGTGCATGACATTGGTGGCTGGTTGCTTGTGTGTGGGCTGGGTGGCTTGTATGTAAGGCAGGGCTGGGCTGCCATGATGATGTGCAATCATATGTTGTGTACAAGGCATAGCCTAGTGGGTGCTGGCCTAGTGCGTGGACAAATGCTAGTGGGCTGATGGGCAGTTACCTTGTGTGTGTGCTGCATGTGGGCAGGCTATGTGAGCTATGTGGTTCATGGGGGATGGCTTAGGCATAAGCTAAGCCTACCCAAATGTGGATTAAGATGCTGTGTGGGCTATTGGGTGATGGGCAGAAACCCCATGATCTACTGAGACATGGGCTATGACATGTGCTGATGTGCAGTGGTAGTTACAAACAGTTTCCAAGCAGTTCCTGATGTTGCTGGCCTGCTGTGTAGGGGCTGTAAATGTGGGAAGAAGCCAAGATAGCAGCAGTTGATGATGACCTAAGTCAGACCCAAGTGGTAGATTGTCCAAGGTTAAGGTAGTTACTTGGCAGTAACTGCAATGACAATTATTTCTATATATTTGACCCATATGCTCTTGGGGGTGTCAACAACAGATTGTGTTTTGGCTTTGAGAAATTTTCTGTGTAGCTTCTCTAAGCTTTATAAGGGTCTCATTTGTACTTGAGAGTGTGTAATAAAGGTTGGGGTTTTTCCCTGTAAACATAATGTGTGTGCTGTGTGCTTGTGTTCCGTAAAAATTTGTTCTAAGTGTTCTTGCAGTGTGTGTGTGTGGTGTTGGTTGAGACTAAGTTAGAGACTTAGAGCCATCACAGGCAAAAAAATTTGAGTGAAAGAATTGACCCTGTGACAATTGGTATTAGAGCTTGGCTGCAATGTTTTCGAACACCAAGGCAAGGGTGACTGCCTTGGAAACCATTCTTGGGGTTCCTACAGAGGGGGTACAACTTTCAGTCTGTGACAGATTGGATGCACTTGCTACAGAAACTTTAGTGGTGAGGAATGAACTTACTGAACAGAGAACGGGAGTGCTTGATTTGATCATCACCTAACAATACATGTGGTGCAATAAAATTATCAACTGGTCAACTATATATATATATATATATATATTCTTTTTTAAAGTAAGTGATAATATATAAAAACAAATAAAAATAACAATAGCAGCAACTGGTGGAGCCAAGGGGAGGACGAGGGGGCACTTGGCCCCTCTGACTTCCCCCAAAACTCCTTTGTAATAGTTTTCCAAAAGGACTAAAAAGAAAAAACAAGCCCACCCAAATCAAATTTTAGAGGTAGCAAAGCAACTTTTAACAGACTTCAAACAAGAAAGAGAAGCAACAAATTGGAACGAAGCACTCGGGACAAAGCAATCCAAGTAGCTGAGTGAGTATAATAGCGGTTTTTAAAATTCCCCTCAAACGATAATTCTAAGTTATAGCCAACTCCTCACATGGTCTTGAACCAAGAGAGTTTGGCATGTGGCCTTCCCTTGTTTTAGGAAGGTGACACATATAGTTATAATTTCCATGACTCACAAATAAAAGTTCTTTCATAAAAATTATATATATATGTATATATATATATATATATGTATATATATATATATATATATATATATATTTTTTTTTTTTTTATTGAAAGTTAACTCACTACTTATGGTTTCACAAATTTGAAACTAAAATTTTTCATTCCAGATCACTTTTTAAGTTCTTATGACATTTAATCTCAAAATAGATGATTAAACGTAAAATAATTTTTTTTTTTTTTAAATATTACTTATCTTTTACTGTCTTTGGACATTAAATTTCTAATGCCTCAATCGCTTCATTAATTTTTTTTCCTTGAATATCTTGACTCTTTCATAGTTTCAAATCCTAAGTTTTTTGCTAAACATAAATTTCAAATAATTAGAAGAATAGAGAAAGACTATTAAATTCTACATAATCATTTAAAAGTAATCAAAACAATGATGCAGCATATAACTTTTCAAATATATTGCTATACTTTTAATAGTAAATTAACCTGTGTATAGAAATAAAATTACATTATACATATATTAGCTTATTAGCTTTTGTATGACGATTGCATTATTATATATTTGTTTATTTAATTTTATCTAATATCGATTAACTTTTCAAGATTAATTTTGTTTCCAATCTTGCCTTTCTTGAACTGAAATTCTGGCTCCACCGCTAGTAAGACATACCCACAAACAAAACATAAAACTTGAAAACAATGTTACAAGAATGAAACTAAGAGGAAAACCAATTTCAGAGTCTAAACACAAGTAACATTCACATAGACAACTAGCTAGTAGGGTACCTTGTTATTCTTGTTGTTAGGATTTTAGGCCCTAGTTGTCACAAAAATTAATGAACTTTTGACTAATTAATTAATTAATTATGCTTTTGATTAAATTTATTAAAATATAAAACAAGCACAAATCATACAGACTCCAGAAATGACGACCCAGGAAAACCAACGAAAGTAGTTTTTCACACTAAAAAACCTAAGGAGGATTTAACCTAAATCTACTGATACCTTATGTAGTACTTATTGATGTGACCACTTAGCTCCGAATCCACTCTTTTATATGGGTTATTGCACACTCCTAGAACTTTGTTCAAAGATTTGATTAGCAACTGTGGTTAACTGATTGTAGCAACTTTGCTTTATAGCTGGATCTGATGTTTGCACGTACGTAGTCTCCAGTTATAGCTTGAAAAGGGTTTGGAAAAATTCCATATCTATGTACAGAACACTACCCTATTGTGTATTCAAAAACGTGCTCTAGGGTTTGTATCTATATGTACTTAAGATCCATCAAAATCCTATATCAATGGCTGAGAAAAGAAGCTGAGATTCAATTCTTCCTGAGTCTCAATTGGTCAAGACTTGCAGTTCAACTGGTCAAATAAATAAGTGGATTTCAACTTGTCGAGCTTATAGTCATAATGCAGTCTTCCAGCTTTATCTTTTCTGCAATATTGAGTCTACACTTGTTCTGAACTTGATTTTCTTGTTCCAATTGTATGGGTCATATTTGTAAATTGGCATATCCAGAGACAAAACACACTTTTCACATATTTGAGTCTTAGTTTTTGATCTGTTGAAGAAGGTCTTAAAGTTAACAAACAAGGGGTGATATTGAAGATGCAAGAACAGTCAAGGAATTGCTCAAGAAAAGTTGAAACTGCTATATTGATACATGTCGATTTATCGAGATTTAATGAACCTCGATACTTGCTCAACAACGCTCAATCTATCGAGCCTCGAGTAGATTGAATTCCAAGTTCTGTTTTTGGTCCATGATGACAAGGCTTCCTAGGGATTTGTGTATTAAGGTTCCAAAGCATATAAAATGCATACTTAATAGCCGTCATTACAGGTATAGAGAAACATAGAGAAGATACAACTGTCCAAAATAAATAAATTAATATTTGAAATTACATAGACTTTTTTTTATTATTATATCCCATTGTTAATGTCTCTATTAACATCATAAAATACCTGAATGGCCCACAATATCCAAAATACCCTTGCACCCGTTTTTAGCCAAAAAATAGAAAAAA
Organism: Quercus ilex subsp. ballota; assembly: GCA_032727855.1. Lineage (NCBI taxonomy): Eukaryota > Viridiplantae > Streptophyta > Magnoliopsida > Fagales > Fagaceae > Quercus > Quercus ilex. Next base: position 50,800,738 of record CM064909.1, on the reverse strand, counting down.
TGAATTTGTTTACACTAAAATCGAGAGGGAAAAAAATACTTTATCTAGTTCTATATCCAATATTTATTGTGCCAACAAATATTAAACAAATAAGGGGCAGCTATCGAAATTGTATTTTGTTTGACCTCGATTCACGCGTCAAAACAAATACCAAAATAAAAAAAAAGTGCAAAATTACAAGTTTTAAAGCCAAAAAGGGCAAAAATAAATACAGCATGATTGGATAGTGGATTAAATGGTCACAACATTCAAAAACTCTTTTTATAGCAATTAAGGCCAAAACCCTAATCGAGTATGGTCAAAAAGTCGACTTTTTGATCCAACCATCAGATCAAGTTGAGTTTTGGACCATCTTGTAGGGCATATTTTTCCCTTTGAAATGATAGTTTACGGGCCAAAATTAGAATTAAAACGGATGAGATATCACTAAAATACCAAAAACCCTAATAAAAACTTCATTTTCAGGAAAACAGACAGTTTTTAGGCCAACTTTGCACAATAAATTGTACCAATTAGGTAGGAACTGGAGTGATCTGGATGAACCAACTCGAATAATGAGGTCTTGACTACCTTTCATAAAAAGGGCTCGATGATATCTACTCCAGAATGGAAGATACAAATTTTTTAAGGAAAAAACATTACAAAATTTTTCAACACTGCATCATCTTCTTTCCGGATGCCATATCTCGACAACTGTAGCTCTAAATCTTGCAAGGCCAGAACCATTAGGAACTAGACATCTAGAGCTTTCGAAGCTTATAAAGTTTGAAGAAAACGGAGTTCGGAAAGGCCTCCAAACAGCTGCATGAAGATCGGTCCAGAAACCAAGAAAAAGACAAAATAGCACGATGAGATGACAAAAAATATGGGGCTAGGTGTAGTGTATCAGGATACACTCACTAGCATGTGAAGTATGGTAAGGATGCAAGAAACTAGATCTAAGCATACAAGCATGGATCTAAAGAATGAACATCGAGCTAAGCATGAAGAATCCAAACATAGCATCACAAAGCAATGGATTTAGAATCAAATACACAAAAAGCATGTAAAATGGGCAAACAAGCATAAACATGCATAGAAGACTTTAATCCAAACCCTTTATTGTACTTGGGTATTTGGATGTGTACCTTGACCAATAGATTAAGATCAAAATCCTACCCATGACAAAAGACACAAGGAAAAGGCATAAATACTTTATTTAAAGCTATAAAGCACTCAAGCGTAGCTTCCAACATGTAGATATGGCACAAACAAGACATTTAGGCATATCCTAACCCAAGAAGGCTAGGCTAACATCATCAAAGCAATAAAAACATGCTAGAGAGATAGATAAAGCAATAAAATATGCTAGGAAGAAGGAAAAAAACAATAAAACATGTTAGGAATTTAAAATAAAGCAATAAAGAGTTAGGAATTAAATGGGTGTAGATTGTAGCTAAAAAGCTACATCTATTCCCTCAAAATGTTAAACCAAGGAAGATGGACCAAGGAGGAGGAAATGGAAGCAAGAACACTACCTCTTGATTTAAGGACGATGAGAGAATCTAGGTGAAAGGGGAGAGAGAATTGCTCCAGAAAATTGCTTTGAGCTACAAAAATCATTTTTTTGCAATTCTGGGGGTTAGGGGTATTTATATATATTTTTGGTGATTGTTCGGCTTCTGGCCAGTGTGTGTTAGACCGATATGATGATGTCAGCAATTTTGTCCTTTTCATCAGCTTTTCTGGTTTCAACTTTGATTACTCATTTGAAGGCCTTCCCAAACTCTGATTGACCTAATATTGGTGGCATTGGAAAGGTACGGATGTCAATCTTTTAGATCGTTTGAATTTTTAAAAATTAGATGCTCAGATCAAAAGTTATGGCCTCGAGAAGTGCGCTAACACGTCCAGTACAATCTTCATGATATCTCAACCGTTTTAACTCTAATTTCGACCTATGAGCAGTCATTTGAAAGCAGGGACGGACCCAGGTTGGGGCCTAAGGGGGCTCGGGCCCCCCCTGGGCCCAAAAAAATAAAATAAAATTTAGTAGCTAAAATTTTCAAAAATAGAAAGAAAAAAAAAAGACTTGGGCCCCCTATCCCAGCCGGCCAGCCCAGTCAAGACTCAAGAGCCCATGTAAATCTAAAAAAAAACTAATCACGCAAAACTCTTGCGTGATTAGTTTTTATGACAATGGCCCGAATCTGAGAGACATTGGAGTTGTTGGAAACTACAAGCTTCCATTTATTATAACACATCATGCAAAATAATGCTTCCTATTCTTCTTTTCTTTTTCTTATTTACTTTTTAATTAATTTTTTTTTATACAAGCGATAATGTGAAAATAGAATGGAGTTACTTAGGCTTAGCTCAGCTTTAGAACCTAGAGAGGCAATTAAATCTTTCAGAAGTAGTGATCTTTGTTTGTTGGTAAAGAATTTCTATCCACAAGATTTCACAAATTATGACAAACAAGTATTGGAGAATGAGCTTTATCATTTTGAGCATAATGTAGTCTAGGATCCAGAGTTCAAAAAATTGAACAGTTTATCTGAGTTGTGTCAATGGTTAGTAAGAACTGGAAACTCAAAATACTACAAACTTGTTTATAGAATGGTGAGACTTGTGCTTACTCTTCTAGTTTCTACTGCTACTACAGAGCGAGCATTTTCAGCTATGAAAGTTGTCAAAACTAACCTTCGAAACAAAATGGAAAATGATTTTTTGACGAACTCTTTAATGTTATACATTGAAAAGAATATAGCTTCGACATTTAGTTTGGATTCAATCATAGATGGTTTTGAAGATTTGAAAGAGCGTCGAGTTCCCTTTTCATAGATGATTGTATTAAGAAACAATAGTGTTTCGTATCTTTTGCTTTTGTTGGTAGATGATTGTATCTTAATATATTAGGAAACAATGATTTTTGGGTATTTATCTTGGTTGATAATTTATTAATACTATATGGATGCGTATTTGAATTTTTTTTTTCACTTATCTCCCCCCCCCCCCCAGCTTGAAATCCTGGGTCTGTCCCTTTTTGAAAGGAATTCAATATTCTTCACAATGGCAATAGTTTTATCCCATTCTAATAGTCGAATCAAAATAGGTTTTTGGTCACCTCCAAGAGTAAACTTTAGGTCAAAGTTGATAAAAAGCTCCAATAATCTTGGATTTGATGTAAAAACATGAAAAAGTGGCATTGGCTAAGTACTTCCAATTTCTTGTAATGAATAACTCCATTGCTAAATGAAACTTACATTTTTGCAGGAATCAAAGTGAAGGACTTGTATGCACTCTCATATAGCCAGATAATAGCTATACACTATAGGACCGACAATAGCTCTCCTACCCTCAAGGGATCGACCTTAGTTCTCCCAAAACTCATAGGATCGACCTTAGTTCTCCTATACACTGTAGGATCAATAGTAGCTCTCTTACATTCAAGGGATCGACCTTAGTTCTACCGAAACCCATAGGATCTACCTTAGTTCTCCTATACACTGTAGGATCAATAGTAGCTCTCCTACATTCAAGGGATCGACCTTAGTTCTACCGAAACCCATAGGATCTACCTTAGTTCTCCTATACGCTGTAGGATCGATAGTAGCTCTCCTACCCTTAAAAGATCGACCTTAGTTCTCCTAAAACTCATAGGATCGACCTTAGTTCTCCTATACACTATAGGATCGACAATAGCTCTCCTACCTACAAGGAATCGACCTTAGTTCTCCCGAAACCCATAGGATCGACCTTAGTTCTCCTATACATTGTAGGATCGACAGTAGCTCTCCTACATTCAAGAGATCGACCTTATTTCTCCCAAAACTTATAGGATCGACTTTAGTTCTCTTATACACTGTTGGATCGACAGTAGCTCTCCTACCCTTAAGGGATTGACCTTAGTTCTCCCAAAACTCATAGGATCGACCTTAGTTCTCCTATACACTGTAGGATCGACAGTAGCTCTCCTACATTCAAGGGATCGACCTTAGTTCTCCCGGAACCCATAGGATTAACCTTAGTTCTTCTATACACTATAGGATCAACAGTAGCTCTCCTGCATTTAAGGGATTGAACTTAGTTCTCCCAAAACCTATAGAATTAACCTTAGTTCTCCTATACATTGTAGGATTGACAGTAGCTCTCCTACCCTCAAAGGATCGACCTTAGTTCTCCTAAAACTCATAGGATCAACCTTAGTTCTCCTATACACTGTGGGATCAACAGTAGCTCTCATACCTTCAAGGGATAGACCTTAGTTCTGCCAAAACTCATAGGATCGATCTTAGCTCTCCTATACACTCTAAAGGATCGACAGTAGCTCTCTTACCTCCAAGGAATCAACCTTAGTTCTCCTGAAACCCATAGGATCGACCTTAGTTCTCCTATATATTGTGGGATCGACAGTAGCTCTCCTACCTTCAAGGGATCGACCTTAGTTCTCCCGAAACCCATAGGATCGACCTTAGTAGGGATGGCAATTTTGCCCCGCCCCTCCCCGCTTCGCCCCGTGCGGGTTTTCCCCGCCCCGTAAAAGTGGTGGGGCAGGGATGGGGCGAGATTTTAGACCCGCACCACGGGGCGGGGCGGGGATGGGTTTACACTTTTTAGACCCACCCCACCCTGCCCCACCCCATCCCCGCCCCGCCTCGCATTAATAAGGGTTAAATTGTAATTTTTTCATACCCTAAAACCCTACTATTTAAACAAAAATATCATCAGTTTATTTTATTCTACCTAAGGTGGTTCTATCTCTTTTTTCTCTCTAGCAAAGTTGGAAATAAGGTACCAATTTTAACATTTTTTTTTGTCTTTATTAGAAACAAATTTATATATTATTTGAATTACTAATTTCATTCATGATTCATACGTATTTCTCAACTTACTTTTCATCACGAACTTAATATAATTTTTTTTTTAATAAGGTACGGGTCTGAGGCTGTGTGTGTCATTGTTTTGTAATTTTGTGTGGGCATTTGGCTGCTTAACAACACTGCTTCTTTATGCTTGTCAAAATCCATATCTATTTTACAATCTAGGTTTTTGTTTTTTAACTTTTGGAGAACAAGATGATGAGGATTACCCTATTGGTTTGATTGCCGATTAATGGCATCAATCATGACGTTGCTAAATTATATACAATTTAACTGGGTATAATTTAGCAATCAAACCATTGGTAGCTTAGCTCCAGCTAGTACATAAACCAATTTAACCCTTATTGGAGAACGAGATGATGAGGAATACCCTATTGGTGTCATTGTTTTTGTAATTTTGCTAAATCATGACGTTGCTAAATTTATGTATTAGCACTAGCTGTTCGATCTCGTTCTCCACACAAAAATTATATACAATTTAATTTTGTTTTCTGTATTTTTATTAAAAAATATAAGGTACAGGTTTGAGACTTTGTCCTATTCTTTATGAAATAGTCACAAAATGGGAGGAATTAAATAATGCACACTACTTAGTATAAAAGAGATTTGTTTTAGTGTTTTTTAGGCCAATGAAATATGAATACCTAGTATCAAAAAAATATGAATACCCATTTGTGTATGTGCTATGGGTGCTATGATTTTTAATTTAATTGTTTAACAACATTGCTAAATATAGTTTAATTGAAACATGCCATTTTATTTGAAAAAATGGTAATAGTTATAGGGAAAATTAACAAGAAATAAAGTTTTACGATGTAAGGCGGGGCTTCGCGGGTCTTCGCGGGGCCTTAAGGGGCGGGGATGGGGCAAGAAATTTTCCCCGTCATGTGGGGCGGGGCGGGGATGGGGCAAAAAAAATCCATGCGGGGCGGGGGCGAAGATCCCATCATTCAGCCCCACCCCGCCCCATTGCCATCCCTAGACCTTAGCTCTCCTATACACTGTAGGATCGACAGTAGCTCTCCTACCTTCAAGGGATCGACCTTAGTTCTCCCAAAACTCATAGGATCGACCTTAGTTCTCTTATACAATGTATCATACATTCACCACTGTTAAATACTGATTGCAAAGTTAAGTGTCTTTTTCATACATTGACATTCGCTTTTCAAGTTCGACCGATGAGGGGCATTCTGTTGACACCCCATTTTGAACCCGCATTTAACCTCACATGGAGGGTAAAATGGTAATTTCACCTTGGAAATATGCATCTTGATTTTAGTCATTAGATCCTTAATCTCATTTCACCAAAATGATCTTGATGTTGTAACGATCAAATCGATTGGTCATAAGCCCTAATCAGACCATCAAATTGAAAGTTATCATCAAATTAAGTTTTAATGGCCGAGATGCACTATCACAAATTGAGTCTGACTATATGTGATTATGAACAATTGATTCCAATTGGTTATAATTATAATCAATTTGAGATTAATGACGTATCATAATTTGATTGGCTAGGACTACATTTTATGGTAAGGTTGCATACACCTAATTAATTAGATAGTTAAACATTAATTATTCAATGAGTAATTTATGCAATTATCCTTTAATTAGGGTAAATTTGGAACTAATTAAGTTTGAAATGGGAGTAATTGGAGGCTATTAATGTTAATTGGAAACTAATTTGTGACCTATTAATGTTAATTATGCTGAAATTGTTTTCTAACAAATGACCACTGCTCACCATTTCATTGATATCTCTCAGAATATTTTGAATCTATGAATGAGGTTAATTTTTCCAGAAACTAGACATCCGGGGCTTCACTTTGAGCACAAGAATGATACAATTTCGATCAAAATTGAGTAAGATATGATTTTTTAAATTTAGTTCTACAGGCTGTTACAATAGTTACGGAAAAACCGAATTTTGCTTGCTCCTCACTCCCACCAATCTCTACATTTAATACACCAGATTTTTCCAAAGGCTAAAATAAGGTCTAGGTTCATGATTCTTTGTCAATCCTCATTAAATGACATTCTATTTATATTTTTTCCACCACTACTATATAAACCCCCCTCTCGTTCATTCCAAGACACCAAAACCTTCTCTCTTCTCCTCTCTTGAATTCGAGTGAAGTAAAGTAGTCTTGTCATATCTCGGTCTTTCTAAGACTCAAGGTATTGAGTAAGACTCACTCTCCCTCTCCTAACTCTTCTTTTCCTCCACCCTTAGGACCTCCACCAAGAGTCTCATCCTCTACCGTATGGATCTTGCATGAAGGTATAATCCCTTTCCTTAACTGGTTTTTTATGTTTCCATGATGAGAATTTAAGATTAAAGCATGATACTAATTATTTAAATTCTCTTGAATATGTTTGAATGTTCTTATGTGTTCTTCACATGTTCTTGGTTGTTTATCACATGTTTATACATAACACTAGTTTTAATCTTAAATTCACATCAAAAAAATGAAAAACATGTTCGCTTCATAATTCTTTCAAATCCTTGAATCTAGGATATCACCATCCACACACATTCACTAAAATTTATTTTTCAATCCAAATGCAATACTTAATAAATTGAATCAGGGTTTATCACATGCACACACATTAAATTCAACATGCAAATTGATTGACATATTAGATGATATGATATGAATGTTGGCCACCATAGTCTAGAAGACCGATTTCACCAGGCAAGGTGAGTGCCTAACACCTTCCCACCTTGTAACATAGCCTCCGAGCTTAGATCAAGAGTTGATAGATCAATACTTATCATTGTAATTTTCAATTTCTAGATTTTAACTAGAAAACAAAGCCATGTACTTTATCTTAGATTTTATCTAGGACCAAAACCATATAATTTTCCTATAATCAATGTAAATTCAATTGCAAATTAATAACAATGAGGAATTTTTCAATTTTGGTTTCTTATTTATTCCAATAATTAAATAAGTGGCGACTCCATTGTAAAACCTGTAATCTAAAGGGGAAAATATAATTAGTCAAACCTCCATTTTGAGAGGCAATAACACGACTCCACCCATTCACGTGGGTTTGGCCCAACACCAACATCCAAAAAGCTGGGTCGAGGGTGCGGTCTCTCACATAACAGCAATAGGTTTATGTATTGTGGATTCTTGGTCAGTCGAATCAAGAGATTGTACCTCATATTCTCAAGAACCTCTTATAATCTTAAGAGCTCTTCATTCATGGCCTTGTTAGATACAGCCAAGGCCTTGACTTTCTTTGAAATGGCCTTCTAAGATTCTATCAATGCCTTAACCATCTCTGAAACTTCATTCACCATTTGTTGTAAGTCTTTCAAGATTTCTTGTCGGTCATATTCACCAGTCTCAAGATCGATGGCTTTGATACCAAATGTTAGGAACCTTCCTAATGGGGATGGGTATGAATTGTAAGGGAATTGATGGGAATTGTAGGAAAATTGACTTAATTCGAGATAGTCACCCTCCATAGAGAAAAAAATAGATTAAGAGAGAGAGAGAGAGAGAGATGCACTAATGCAGTAAGAAATTAGTTTATTCTTCAATGATATCTAATATTGAATTACAATAATGTATTTATAGAAGACTAGCTCTAATGTTATTGGCCCACATGGCTCAAGATAATTGACTAGTTAATTCAACATGTGCTCTGTGAATTAAGCCATGTGTTAAATGAGCTACATATGCTCAAATCCTAACTAACTTATCCTTATCCTAATCTCAACCAACTAGCTAACTACCAAACTAAAGAGATTACAACAATTATTTCATATTCCTAACAAAATGTAAAAGAAACAGTTCTCTAGCACTTTCCACACATCCATAGCAATAGTACAACCTACTGTGATAGCTAGAATTGATGATGAGAGAGTAGAACTCATGAATGTCAATAAAGCTTTCTCCTTTGATTTCCAAGTCAAATAGTCTGGATTGACTATTGCAGTGATTGATCCAAAGAGATCTTTGAGAAATTTCTCTGGTATTGATTGCATCTCATCAAGTAGATCAAACATGGAATAAGTCTCTAGTACCATGGTGATCTGATGCTTTCAGACTATGTAGTTTGTACTGTCCAATTTCACAATCATCATACTAGCCATATTTGATAGAAGTAGTAGAGGCTAGTTCATCAAGTTCATAGATGAAGAAGTAGTTGAAGGCGCCATTGTTGAAGTATTGGAGGTAGAACTACTAGAGGCTAAGGTTGAAGATGACATATTAGAGCTTCCCAAAATTGGCTCTGATACCATAAAGAAATTGTTAAGTTCTTGAAAATAAACCAATAATGGCGGAATAGTAGAGAGAGAGATATTTTTCTTATGCAAAAATGAAATCTGAACTCAATGAATAATATATAACACATCTGTGACTACTTTTACATGTCTTAAGACTTCTACCACATGATCTAATTCACCAAAAATTGATTCTGTTAGTAACAGTATAAAGTTTTGTGCTCTCACTCTAAATAGAAATTGAACCTTTTATTGATAAAAGAGTGAACGAATACAACTGAATACATACAAGCCCTAATCTTATATTTATATACAGAGACTGAAGTAAGCAAGGAAAACCGTCAATAACTAACTCCCTAAAGAGAAGGAAAATCTGTTACACATGTCCAATCACCTTCCCAACATCCTTGCATACGTGGAATCATCTACTGCATTGAGCACATCACTTGATCATAGTGAGGCATTACTTCAATCATAGCCATAGTAACTGTTTGATCAATGCCTTGGTCACCTTGAAGTTGTGAGCTGATTTGATTAGCAAAATGGATTTCTCCTTGATGCAAGGGAGCATTTTGCTGAGCTGTTTTAACACTCCCTCTCAAGAGCAAAGCTCTTGTTTCTTGATTATGCTTCTGATACTCTGGATACTGTATTTTGTAAGCAAAAATGTTGATAACTCCTAGCCTTGCTAATAATCTGGAAAATTGATCAACCCCAAGTGCTTTTGTGAATATAGCTGCTAGTTGATTCCTTGAAGAGACATAAAACATCTTGATGGTACCATCCAATACTCTGTTTCTAACTATATGACAATCTGCTTCTATATGTTTTGATCTTTCATGGAATATAGGATTTGTAGAGATATGTATGGCTGCCTGGTTGTCACAGTACAGCAGCACTGGTCTCTCATGTGGAACGTGTAAGTCTCTTAACAAGTAAAGCAACCAAGTGACTTCACATGTGGTGGTGGCCATGGATCTGTACTCTGCTTCAGCAAAGGATATGGACACTATGTCTTGCTTTTTAGATCTCCAAGAAATTAAAGAGTCTCCTAAGAAAACACAATAACCAGTTAAAGATTTCCTTATGTCAGGGCAGCCTGCCCAATTAGCATCACAGAATGCCTTTAGCTGCAGGTCTGATTCAACAAGGAAGAATACCCCTTGCCCTGGTGTACCTTTGATGTATTGAAGGATTCTAGTGGCTACCTTCATGTGTGGAGTTCGAGGTTGAGCTAAATATTGAGTAAGTCTGTGAACTGCATAAGCTATATCAGGCCTGCTCAAAGTTAAGTACATTAACTTCCCTATCAACCTCCTGTACTACCCTGCATCTTTAAGTAACTCCCCATCTGCCTTGGATAGCTTCAATTGTTGTTCCATTGGTGACTTGATAGGTTTGCAACCAAGCATTCCTGCCTCTTTTAAAACCTCAAGAGCATATTTTCGTTGGTTAATGCTAATACCTTTAGCACTTCTTGCAATCTCCAAACCCAAAAAATATTTGAGTGAACCAAGGTCTTTAATTCCAAATTTCTGGTCTAACAAGGATTTTAGCTTGGCAACACAAGCTAAATCATTTCCTGTGATGATCATATCATCTACATACACCAATAATACAGTAAAAGAAGAACCATCAGCATGGACAAACAAGGAGTGATCTGCCTAAGATTGTTTGAAACCAAGCTACATAATGGTAGCAGAAAGTTTGGCATTCCAATGCCTTGAAGCTTGTTTAAGACCATATAAGGACTTCACCAATTTGCATACTAAAGGAGTAGCAGAAGTGGAACTAGGAAACCCCCTCTTACTATGAAAACCAGGAGGCAAGTCCATGTATACCTCCTCATCAAGATCACCATGGAGAAATGTATTGTTTATGTCTAGTTGGTGCAAAGGCCACCCTTTGGCTGAAGCAAGAGCAATCAAAACCCTTACAGACACAGTCTTAGCAACAGGACTAAAGGTTTCCACGAAGTCCAGCCCTTCCCTTTAAGTGTACCCTTTAGCAACCAACCTTGCTTTGTATCTTTCTATAGTGCCATCAGGATTTAGCTTCACTCTATAGACCCATTTACACCCAATGGGTCTTTTACCTGATGGCAAAGGGGTAATCACCTAAGTATGAGTCTGTTCTAAGGCTTGAATTTCCTTATCCATAGCCTCCCTCCAAAGAGGATTTGTAACAGCTTGATGGAAGTACTAAGGTGCCTGATGACCATGACTGACAGTCATGAGATAGGATTGATAGTTTGGATCCAAATGACAATAAGTGAGACAATCTGCAATATCATAAGGAGTCCCGGAGACATGAGAGGAAACCACTGAAGGTGAAATGGTAGCTAAATTGCAAGCATAGTCCTGTAAGTACACTGGAGTTTTGTGAGCTCTGGTGGACTTTCTGGTTGGTGGAGGATCTGCATTAGGCATGTTAGGAGCAGAAACAGCAGTATCAAGGGAATCAGAGGTAACCAAAGGCACACAAGAAGGAGTAGGATTGGATGAAGGAGTTAAGGAAGGTTGGGAAGGTAAAATGAAAGAAGTATAAGGAGGATAAGGCTCAATTGGAGCATCTGGTATGCTGACAGGAGTAACAAAAGAATCTATTGCAAAAACAGAAGCACCAACCTCAATAACAAAAGGATCAAAGAAGTCTTGTATAGCAGTAGCAAAAGGAAAATTATTTTCATGAAAGTAAACATCTCTGGAAACAAAAATAGCTTTGGTGGATAGATTCATTACCCTATAACCTTTGACCCCAATAGGATAACCCAAAAAGACACATTTAGGATAACCCAAAGGGTGGAAGCATAACAAAGACACCCAAAGACCCTGAAATGAGAGTAAGTTGGGATTTGACCAAAGAGAACCTCAAAAGGAGTTTTATGACTTAAAACTGAAGATGGAGTTCTATTGATTAAGTAAGTGGCAGTAAGAATGCAATGACCCCACAAATGCAAAGGTAAGTTGGATTGAAATCTAAGTGCTCTTGCAACATTTAAGAGATGTTGATGTTTCCTCTCAACTATTGCATTTTGTTGAGGGGTTTCAACACAACTCAATTGATGCAAGATGCCCCTTTTAGAAAAAAAGGTAGACATGATGAATTCAGTCTCATTATCAGTCCTAATGTACTTAACCTTTCTTGAAAATTGTGTTTCTACCATGATGTAGAATTGTTCCAAGATGGCTTGGGTTTGGGATTTTTGTTTAAGGAGATAAACCCAAGTGCATCTTGAACAGTCATCTACAATTGTTAAAAAATATTTGCAGCCATCAATGGTAGAAGTTGAAAAGGGTCCCCATAAGTCACAGTGAATCAAATCAAAACAGTGACTAGAGATATGAGAACTAGAAGTGAAAGGTAATCTCTTTTGCTTAGCTAAAGGGCAAATTTCACAATCAATCATTTTATTAACATTGAAAAGGGGTACATCATTATGTTTCAACAATGCCAATTTAGCATTTGACAAATGTCCTAATCTGAAATGCCAAACATGTGGCTGGACATGAACATTATTGAGAGCATGAAAAACAGTAGAACTATTTGATGAGGTTGAGATGCTCTTTTCCAGCAGATATAATCCTTTGTATTCCTTACCCAGACCAATTGTGCTCCAATGAGCCAGGTCCTGGATGAAGCAAAGAGTTCCAAAGAACATAAGACAGCAAGAAATGGACTTAGCCAATTTACTGACAGAAAGAAGATTGAAAGTGAATGAAGGAACATAAAACATTGTAAAGCACAAGTTTTGTTGAAATTTTAATAGTTCCTATGTGTGTAACTAAGGCTGACTCTCCATTTGGAAGATTAACAAAAGTGTTCAAGACAGCAATAATAGAAGTAAAACAAGACACATAATGCACCATGTGATCTGTGGCTCCTGTATTAATTACCCAATCAGATCCATTGAAGGCAGTCCTATCAACTTTTCTAGCAAAAAATATGGAATGCTAAAAAGAAGGATTAAAGAAATGATTGGAATGATTACCTGACATGAGTGTAGGATTGAAAACAGGATAGGTATTGACCTGTGACTGTGAAGAAGATCCCATCAACCCAGAACTTTCACCAGAGACTCCTCCTGCACCAGTAGCCATACAAGAAATGCTTGCATTTGCAGCATGATGTGTATCACCAAGAGCAGTCCCTGTTGCAGTGGTTCCTGAGTTGAGAAAAGCCAACAATTTCTCACATTGTGCTTTAGAAATGGGACACTGATTCCCAATAATCAAGGCACCATCTCCAGAATTGAAAGATGCTTGATTTGCATTGGCTATTGGCTTGCCTTTGGGCTTGTAACCAGGCGGATAGCCATGCAATTTGTAACATTTTTCAATAGTGTGCCCTGCCATATTGCAGTGAGTATAGAAAGGCCTTTCCTTTCTCCCATTTCCTTTGAAGTTTCCTTTGGAATTAGCATACATTGCCATTGTATCGGACTGAGAAGAACCAAAACCTCCATGACCAGCATTCTTGTGAGATTCTTCTTGTAAAATCAGTGAATAGACTTTGCTCATTGATGGAAAAGGATCTATCATAAGAATTTCGCTTCAAACAGTGTCAAAGCTCCCATTTAGTCCCATCAGAAATCTCATCACATAAGCCTTATTATGAGAATTACTCAAAGTCTTCATAGCTCCACATGAGCATTCTAGCATTGGTTCATAATTCAGCAATTGATCCCATAATCACTTGAATTTGGTATAAAACTTAGTCACAGACACTTGATTTTGGCAAATTTGAGAAATCTTAGTTTGCAAGTTGTAGATCTTAGGTCCATTTCCTTGTGAGAACACATTTTGGAGTTCAATCCACATCTCCCTTGCTGTTTCACAGTACATGATATTGCTCAAGACATCTACATGCATAGAATTAATCATCCATGAAAGCACCATAGTATTGCAGCTCTCCCAATCTTCATATAGAGGTGATTCAATATCTGGCTTTGCAATCTTTCCATTCACAAAACCTATCTTCTTCTTCGCAGTGAGGGCAAGCACCATAGCTCTTGACTAGGATTGGTAATTTTTCATTCCTAACAGAGGCTGCGTAACGAGAATGTTCCTTGGATTCTCACTAGAATTTAAGAAATAGGGATTAGGAGTAAAAGAGGCTGAATTGTTTGGTGAATTTGAGTTTGTGTGTATGGATTGATTATTGACAAGCTCAGGGGATGTATGTGTGGATTGATCGTTTGCTTCAGTGGACACCATTGAAGGACCTTGAAGCTCTAATACCATATAAAGTTTTGTGCTCTCACTCTAAATAGAAATTGAACCTTTTATTGATAAAAGAGTGAATGAATACAACTGAATACATATAAGCCCTGATCCTATATTTATATACAGAGACTGAAGCAAGCAAGGAAAACCGTCAATAACTAACTCCCTAAAGAGAAGGAAAATCTGTTACAGTAACATTCCAGCTCATGCACATGTGTCCAATCACCTTCCCAACATCCTTGCATACGTGGAATCATCTACTGCATTGAGTACATCACTTGATCATAGTGAGGCATTACTTCAATCATAGCCATAGCAGCTATTTGATCAATGCCTTGGTCACCTTGAAGTTGTGAGCTGATTAAATTAGCAAAATGGATTTCTCCTTGATGCAAGGGAGCATTCTGCTGAGTTGTTTTAACAAACAGAAAATGACAGCTGAGCTAACAGATTTTAATGCCAAAATCTGGAGGGAAAATCTGTTCCAAAGTTTGTTATAATTCAGTTACTCCAAACGGCATCACGTTGAGGACCATATATTCCTATTAGACTTAAGAGCAAGAGACCGCATTGCCGTTGTGTGAGTAAGTGATCACACGCTTGAACTTCAGGAGCTAATGTTTCACGCGTGTTTTCTTTAAACAAAACGCACAGCTTTGAGCAATCCTTTTGTCATAAACGTAGTAGTGTTTGTTCAACTTCTTGCACAGATGAGCTCTAGCTTAACAAAGAGTTGGTGAAATTCTAAACCCACATCCAACGTTAATCAAAATTCAAATTCAATATCAATGATGTAGATTAAAATAACTCTAAATTAAACCTAACCAAATCCATAAACTGTCATTAACACCTATAAATACTCATGAATTTCACACTAAACGAAGTCCAGAATCGAAAAACTACAATTCACCTGGTAATTATTTTTCACTTACACAATAAAGAAACAAGTACCTGTCACAATCTTTTTCAAGCAATGATTTCCACTAGTTTATCATTCATTCGTATCCATTCGTTCTGCAATCAGTGCAATGAATGTTAATGCAATGTTTAGTCATACAAGGACGGGAGTGCTTGATTTGATCATCACCTAACAAACAATACATGTGGCGCAATAATAACTTTACAAGAGGAGAACGAGTTTGAGAGGGCTTATAAACAACTAGTAGACCCATTGAGAGCTTAGTATTAAGAAAGAAGTTTTTGGAAATTGGAAGAGAGAACTTTGAGAGAAAAGGAGAAATTCTCATTCATCAAAATCAGAAAATGTACAAGTAAGTGATTAGATAAACCCCCTGTTTCTATATATACCTAACAGAGGAGTTAAGACTAAAACCGAAAATTAACTAACTTCCTAATCTAACGGGATTACAACTACACCATTAGATGCGTGCCAAGTGGACTTCTGATACAACAAATTGGGACTTAAGTTACACACATGCTAGGCACGTGATTTCATTAAACTACGATCTACCGTTTTGTTCTTCAACTTTGTTCTGTTCTTTTAATTTCACGCGTGTCGTTTTGCCTTGCACTTGACAATTGGTTTTGCCGTTTTCATCTAATTCAGTTCCAGCTTCAACACTCCCCCTCAAGTCCTGAACTTCAAGTTCTGAGACTTGACCTTCTTGATCTGAAGCTTGATTTATGATTTGTGCCTTTACATCCCTGGGAACAAAAATGTCCTTCAAGCCTAATTTTCCAGCAAGCCTTGTAAAAGCTGAGAAGCCCAATGCTTTGGTAAAAATATCTGCCACTTGTGAGTTGCTAGCAACATGAAACGTTTTGATCATACCCTCCATGATCTTATCCCTTACCAAATGACAATCTACCTCGATATGCTTTGTCCTCTCATGAAAGACTGGATTTGCAGCTATGTGCAAGGCTGCCTGATTATCACAGAATAACATAGCTGGTCTTGCATGATTCACCTTTAAATCCTTAAGTATTTGTTGCACCCAAGTAATCTCACACGCCACACTTGCCATAGCTCTGTACTCAGCCTCAGCTGAGGACCTTGAAACAACACCTTGCTTCTTAGACCTCCAAGAAATTAATGATTCCCCTAAGAAAACAGCATAGCCAGTTAAGGACCTCCTAGTGTCAGGGCATCCAGCCCAATTTGCATCGCAGAAGGACTTAATGTGCAGATCAGATTGGCTTGGAAAGAAAATGCCTCTTCCTGGTGAGCCTTTTATATATTGAAGTACTCTGTTGGCAGCTAGCAAATGGGGCTCTCTTGGCTGTGATACAAATTGACTCAGCCTGTGCACATCATATGTGATGTCTGGCCTTGTCAAAGTGAGGTACAAGAGTCTCCCAATAAGTCTTCTAAACTAAGCAGGATCTGTCAATGGCTTTCCCTCATATTTGGACAGCTTCAAGTTCTGTTCCATGGGAAACTTGACTAGTTTGGAACCTAGAAAACCTGTATCCTCCAAAATTTCCAAGGCATACTTCCGTTGGTTCAAGCTTATACCTGCATCAATTCTAGCCACTTCAAGTCCTAAGAAATACCTTAGAGACCCCAGGTCCTTTAAACCAAATCTGTCATCAAGAACCTTCTTCAAATATTGAACACAAGTTGGATTATTACCAGTCAACAATATGTCATCTACATAAACCAAAAGCATTGTGAATGAAGATCCTTGTGTGTGTGTAAACAAAGAATAATCAGATTTTGATTGAATGAAGCCCATTTGCATAATGGTGGATGAAAACTTCTCAAACCATTTTCTAGAAGCTTGTTTCAATCCATAAAGGCTCTTATTCAATTTACATACCAAATGCTCCCCCTTGCTGTGAAAACCAGATGGTAAACACATATAAACATCCTCAACCAACTCACCATGGAGAAAAGCATTATTTACATCCATTTGGTGAAGAAACCACCCATTCACAGCAGCCAAAGACAAGACAATCCTGACTGAAACTGATTTAGCAACTGGACTAAAAGTCTCTGAATAATCCAAACCAAGCTTTTGGGTAAAATCCTTGGCAACCATACGAGTTTTGTACCTCTCTATAGAACCATTTGAGTGATATTTAACCCTATATACCCATTTACAACCAATGGGAGACTTACCAGCAGGTAAAGGGGTTAGTGTCCAAGTATTATTGAGTTCCAAAGCTTCAATTTCCTTGTCCATGGCAGCTCTCCACTCAGGAAACTTGACTGCTTGAGAAAATGAAATAGGTTCTGATGGGACAGAACTAACAGCCATGACAAAGGATGCAAACTGAGGTCCAAGATGTGAGTAACTTATAACCTTTGAAATGTCATAAGGCAAGCTAGAAGCAGGCTTGGTACTAACTGCTTTACAAGTATAATCAGAGAGGTAAGCAGGTGGGTGATGAGGTCTGGTTGATCTTCTTAAGATAGGTAAAGAAGATGAGGAAATAGCTAGAGAGTGATCAATGGAAGGTGGTGAGGGAGGAGTGACAGAATCCAATACTGAAGGTAAAGGCATATCAGTTTAAGAATTATCCAAAGCTAAAGGCAAAAGCACATCAAGTTGGGAATCACATTGGGAAGGATTAGAATCAGATGGATTAGGAGTAATGGATGAATCAGGTTGAAGGTTAGGAGGATCAAAAAAATGAGGTGCAGCAGAAATATAAGATGCATCAGAAACACAATGTGGGAACACAAAAGAATCAATGTAAGAAGTGGAAGGATGATCTGATTTGACAAAAGGAAAAATATGTTCATAAAAGATGATGTCCCTTGAAATATGAATAAAATTGGATTCAAGATCAAGAACCTTGTATCCTTTAATGCCATGAGGATAGCCTAAGAAAACACATTTTCTGGCCCTAGGTGCAAATTTGTGCCTATTATGTGATAAAGTGGATATGAAACACAAACAACCAAAACACCTTAAATGATTATAGGGTGGAGAAGCCTTAAAAAGTAATTCATAGGGACTTTTGTTGTGTAGAGATTTAGAAGGCAGTCTATTAATAAGATAGACAGCAGTAAGAATGCAATCACCCCATAAGCACAAAGGCAAGTTTGATTGAAATTTTAATGCTCTTGCAACATTGAGAATGTGTTGATGCTTCCTCTCAACAATGGCATTTTGTTGAGGAGTATCAACACAGGATAATTGATGCAAGATGCCTTTGGAATGAAAGAAATTCCTTAAGAAAAATTATGTACCATTGTCACTCCTAATAGTCTTAACAGAAGCATGAAATTGAGTATGAACCATGTTAACAAAATTAGGAATGAAAAACTGAGTATCAGATTTATTCTTAAGAAGATAAACCCAAGTATAACGAGAGAAATCATCGACAATTGTTAAGAAATACCTAAAACCTTCAACAGTACAAGTGGAAAAAGGACCCCACAAGTCACAATGAACAAGTTCAAAAGGTTGAACAGATACATGACTGCTAGAAGGAAAAGGTAACCTTTTGTGCTTAGAAAAATGACAAACCTCACAACAATCTGACTTATTGAAAGCTTCAGAACCTACAAGCTTATTCAACAAAGAAAGCTTTGAAAATGAAGGATGGCCCAATCTGCTGTGCCATAAAGTGGAAGAAGAATGGCCAGCAGAAGCAACCAAGGCAGTAGGAGCAATCTGAGAAGCAGGAGCTTGCAACAGATATAGCCCTTGACATTCTTTACCCAGACCAATCATGCTCCATTGAGCAAGGTCCTGGATAAAACACCAATGTCCAAGAAATATAAGGCAACAAGAAGATTGTTGTGTAAGTTTGCTTATGGAAATGAGATTAAAACTAAAAGTAGAACACACAAAACATTTGTAAGTGTTAAAGTGGGTGAAATCTGCACAATGCCTATATGTGTTACTAAAGCCTGATCCCCATTTAGCAAGAAAACATAAGAATGGACAGTAGAAGTGATGGTAGTAAGTTGTGACACTGAATGGACCATGTGGTCAGTAGCACCAGTGTCTAAAATCCAATCATTAGACTTAAAGACAGGTTTATTAGCAATATGGGCAGAAAAAACAGAATGTGTGAAATTTAGGGAAATCCAAAATGGATTACTTGAAAATTTTGAAGCATCAGCAGTAGAAGAAGAAGCTGAGTTAAGTGTTAAGGCAGGTTGAATAACAGGAGCAAATGTCATAACAGTAGCTACTTGATGAGCAGTAGAAGTACCAATGCCTCAACCAGAAGCTGTGACTGCTTTCAAATTGTTAAGAAGCTGCTCACATTGAACCTGAGAGATGGGACACTGAGGTTGAGAACCTTGGACAGAAGTCTGTGGGGAAGCAAATGTAGCACCAAAAGAAGGCTGTGAAGGAAAGTTAGCATTATTTTGGGTCAAATTTGGATTGCCCAAAGCAAAACCATCCAAATTGCCAAAATTTCCAGAAGGCAAAAATGCTGAAACTTGATTAGCCATAGCTTGATTGCTTCCCTTGTGCTTGTAGCCTGGAGGATACCCATGTAATTTATAACACTTGTCTACAATATGACCATTAAGGCCACAGTAAGTACATATGGGTCTCTCCTTCTTAAAATGACCTTTATTACCACGATTGCCTTGGTTCTGTCCTTGATTGCCATTAAAACCCTTAGCATGAGTAGCAAACATAGCAGTAGCCTCAGCAGGATAGACTACATTAACTCCACGTCCAAAACTCCTTCTCTTTTCTTCTTGCAAGATCAAAGAACAGACCTTGCTAATAGATGGAAAAGGCTCAAGCAACAAAATCTGGCCTATAATGTTTCCATAACTATCATTTAATCCCATCAGAAAGCGAAAAACATGCTCCTTATGTTGTGCTTCCAATTGAGAAGCCTTAGAACCACATGTGCAATCACAATTGCATATAGTGAAAGGTTGAAAATTGATAAACTCATCCCACAGTGTTTTAAACCTAGTGAAGTATGAACTTACTGTGAGTGTACCTTGAGAAAGACGAGCAATTTCCTTTTGCAGCTCAAATTGCCTTGGAGTATTGCCCTGTGAAAGTCTGTCTCTGAGATCAATCCATAAATCCCTTGCAGTGTTGATATACATCAAACTTGCCTTGAGATCCATGCTGAGAGAGTTGGTCAGCCATGAGAGCACAGTGGTATTACACCTACTCCAAGAGTTGTACAATGGAGAGGTAAGGTCTGGTTGAGGAATCGAACCATTCACAAAACCAAATTTGTTTTGTGAACTTAGGGCCAAGAACACTGATCTCGCCTAACTCTAATAGTTCTCTGGACCAGTTAACGGCTTCGAAGTAAGAACTATTCCTGGACTCTCAATGGCTGGAAGAAAATAAGGGTTGTTAGCAGATTCATTTGCCATTGTTGCGCTTGTAGAAGGCACAGATTGAGTGGAAGACTGTGCTTGATTGGTTGTTGAATCAGAAGCCATGAAAGACTAGAACATCAAGCAAATCAAGAAGAAAAGAAAGATATTTCGAAGACCAAAATCTATTTGGCAACAACAAAAATGAAAGAAACTCAATGAAACTCGCAAATCAAGAAGAAAAGAAAGAAATTTCGAAGACCAAAATCTGTTTGGCAACAACGAAAATGAAAGAAACTCAAAGAAAATCTTGCTCTGATACCAAATTAAGAAAGAAGTTTCTGGAAATTGGAAGAGAGAACTTTGAGAGAAAAGGAGAAATTCTCATTCATCAAAATCAGAAAATGTACAAGTAAGTGATTAGATAAACCCCCTGTTTCTATATATACCTAACAGAGGAGTTAAGACTAAAACAGAAAATTAACTAACTTCCTAATCTAATGGGATTACAACTGCACCGTTAGATGCGTGCCAAGTGGACTTCTGATACAACAAATTGGGACTTAAGTTACACACATGCTAGGCACGTGATTTCATTAAACTACAATCTGCCGTTTTGTTCTTCAGCTTTGTTCTGTTCTTTTAATTTCATGCGTGTCGTTTTGCCTTGCACTTGACAATTGGTTTTGCTTTTTTCATCTAATTCAGTTCCAGCTTCAACACTTAGTTTGAGTACAAACCAGATTTTGTCCGCTCAAAGTAATTGAAAACCACTCAAGGCAGTGAATTTGACTTCACAAGAGAAGGAATGGGTTCGGTAACACCAACTTAATAGGAATTTTTGCGAAATGCACAATATAACAACGATCAGAATGAGGATGATTGCAATGCCTACTTAACTAAGCCTGCTTGAAGTGAGGATGATGCACTCACAAAAGATATAAATTTCATTGAACAAGGATTCAAATACATGGGGACTTGGCCCACAATCTTCTACAAGTTTACATTGATAAGTCTACATCTCTACATAGAGGTCTCTTGATAGAGAATCTGAATTTGCCATCGCATCTTGGATGTTGGATGGTCAAGGGCCCTTTCTTGAAGAATAAAGTTTTCTATTTATAGGCAATAGATGATTAGTTATTTCTAGCCAAACTTAATAGCGGGTACCTTATTATTGTCACGTCAAAAAAAATTCTTCAAAATACATTTAGCCCTTTGATAAAAGAACTTCACTCACCAGATTGTTAAAGTTAATGGATGAAGATCCAAGTGGACAAGTGGCCTCTTTGGCAATTTTTTTCCACTCCATTGCATTTTTCTTCATTTTCTTACCCTTTTCTGTTTCCATTAATTCCCTCACAATCTTCTCTACTTTCTCTCTTTTGACATCATTATCAATTTCCATGCCAATGCCCCATTCATTGCAAGTATACTTGCAGTTTGTTTGTTGATCACCCAAAAATGGCCAACAAAGCATTGGTACTCCTGCATACACACTTTCAATGGTTGAATTCCATCCGCTATGTGTTATGAACCCTCCCACTGCAGGGTGGTTCAACACTTCCTCTTGAGGGCACCAACTAGCTATGAAGCCTCTTTCTTTACTTTCTATCTCAAACTCAGGTGGCAAAATGGTTGATTCTCCAACAACTAAATCAGACCTAATTATCCACAAAAAGGGGTGCTTACTATTTGCAAGTCCACAACCAAACTCAATCAATTGTTTTTGTGTCATAACAGTTATGCTACCAAAATTCACATATATAACTGAGTTGGGTGATTTAGAGTTAAGCCAATCGAGGCACTCAGTTTCTTCTTTCCATAAATTGTACCCAATTGATTTCGAAAGGTCATTGGGTAAGTGATTGATTAGTAGTGGTTGAAGAGGGCCAATGGCATATACATGAGTAAACGTGGTTGAAAGAGCATCCAATACCTCTTTTTCTAATGCGTTGAACGTGTGAATAACAATTCCCGAAGCTTTAGGAGCTCTTTCTGCTGCTTCAATCACAAGTTTAAAGACAGCATCATTTGGATCTATGGTTTGAACGAGACTTGGGAGATCCCTTAAACTGATGTTTTTCATACCTGGAATCCAGTCTATCACTCTGTCCAAATACCCATTTGTGAAGTAACTCTCATCTGCAAAATCAATGAATGATTTTAGCTTAAAAATTTGTGATTAGTTGTAACAAAATAATGCAAGATTTCAGTAGGGAATTGCGTATTTTTTTTTTTTTTACACCTTTAAGTGGTATGATTCCTTTGTCTTTGAGGGAAGGAAGCTGCATAAAACCCATTAAGCTACAAGCAGAAATAGTGAAGAACATTACAATAGGAATTCCAAGTTCTTGAGCAGCAGTAATGGTGAATGGCATGAAACCATCTGAGATAATACAAGTCACTGGAGGATTCTTTGAAGTTGCACCATTGAGTTTTACAAGGAGATCAGAAAATGGTGCCAAGAAGTTTTTCATAATGGAATCACAAAGAAAATGGATATCTTGGGTAGCGTTGAGGTCGGATGGAGGGAGGCCGTCTGGAATGGTTTCAAATCGGAAGTCAGACATGCCATCTAAGGAGTTGGGACCTCTAGATTGCAAAAAACGTTGGTGGTTGAACTCAGTGTTGACAAAGGTAATGTGAAAACCTTTATGGTGGAGAAGCTTTGAAAGTTTTAGCATTGCCTTTATGTGGCTTTGAGCTGGGGATGGAATACAAACTGCATGAGGCTTATCAGTTACTACTGCCTTAATGGAAGAATCCATTTCCTTCTTTCGGTTATGTGTGTTTGTGCACCCAGATGTGCACTTTCATTGATGCATATAAAAGGTTTCACTTGTCAGTCTTAGCTATTTCGTTTGGCCAAGATTTAACGAGGATAAGAAGCGATTTCTCCACCGGTAGAAGAAAAAAAAATCAAAACAAAAACAACAAAAAAAGATTCTCAGGATATGTGTCGGTAGCACCAGTCATTTTATTTGTCTTGTAATGGATTTTTAGTTTGCATTGTTAAATTTGCATTCTCCTAAACAAGTGACCTTTGGGCCGACCGATATATTCTCTTCATCTCGTACTTAAACGCACTGTTTACTACAGGCAGGGCCGGCCCTAGTTAGGCAATCGCCTAGGCCCCCTACTAGAGAAAGGCCCTAAATTTTGGAGCAAAAATTGAGATATATATTTTTTTAAAAAATATTTTTTTGAGATATAAGAAAAAAATTAGTTTTACATTTTTCTTCTACTTCTAAAAAGTACAAAAAAAATTGAGTAATGCTAGAGATATTACAATTTTAAATACATAGGGCTTACAAATATGTGTTACTAATTACAAAAAATAATTTAGATAGGAAAATACTATAAATTTTATAAATTTTACTTTAAAACCTTTATACAAATTAATGTAACAATTAATATGATTTGTAGACATCAACAACCTATTAAATGCATTTTTAAATTACTTAGTGATACATCTTTATAAGCATCATGTTGTAAAATTTATAATATCTCTAACATCATTCATTCAAATACTTGTTTATTATCTTCTTGAAGTGTCGTTAATTACATTCATTGCTATAACATTTGTACTTTTTTTTAGTAAAATTTTTTATAGTTTTAGCATTTCTTAAAATAAAAAATAAAAAAAAATAAAAAACTTATTACAAGATAAAAAGAATGCATTTTTGTTATATAGAAATTATGATGTTGCTTCTCAAAAAAAAAAGAAATTATGATGTTGAAAACTAGTTAAATATTATTTAATTAATAACAAAAATGCACCATTTAAATATATCGTCTTAGGCCTCAACGTTTGTTGGGCCGCCCCTGACTATAGGTAATCATGTAAACAGCAGTGGTGGCTCCAAGATTTTTTTTATTTTTAAGAGGTTAATAAAAAGATGAATTTTAGATAGAAGCTGAATCTTGTGGTCTATGACTATGAGGTTTCCTTATTACAAATTTGTCCATGTTGGGTTAAAATAAATTGACCCATTAGCAAATTAATTAATTACCCAAGTTAATTAATTAATCAAATTACATGCAATAGCGTGGTAGTACAAACAAGTCACCAAATAATTAAATGCAACGGAAATTAAATTTGACACAGGTGATTTGTTTACGAATGGGGAAAACTACCGAGACAAAACCCCCACCGAGTGAATTTAAGGCCACCACTCCCGAGAATTCACTATTATCAATCACAAGCGATTACAAGTAAAAGGAATTCCAGTACCCAATACCAACCTACAGTTGAACCCTTACCCCAATACCCAATTGGACTTGTATTGTAGCTGCAATCTCTCTGTTTAATGCACAAATCCCAGTACGTGACTAACCAATGATGCACGGATCCTAGTACATAACTAACACACCAACTTTAGGAAGATTGTTAGCTACAAAGTTCTTCAGTTCATCAACAGTAAAGATCAGGAAGCTCCTTGGTCACAAAATCCTTGGCGTAAAGACGCATTAGCTTCTACAGAGAACATGATGAACTAGAGCAATTTCTGCCTCCGGTCACAATATGCATGGATTATTCTTTTGCAACACCTTGCATCACCTTGTGACGGCTATTAAAATAATCCTTATATATGTCTAGGGTTGTGAGAAAAGAAACCCTACACAAATACTCAAGGATATGTGTGTAATCAGATCTAGAAAACCTGATTTCGTAATTCTCGACAAATACAACTTGTGTCAAACTTCTGTCGAGCTTCAGCAGTAATTCTCGATAGAAAGGATTATGTCAAGACTTCTGTCAAGTTTTAATAAACAACACTTCCTTCATTTGTTTCTTGGTCAGATCTGCATGACTTCAATACTAAACTTGAACACTTGTTTCTTGAAGTACTAAACTCATCCTAGATCTACCCAATTACAAGTAAAGTGTGTTTTGTCAAACGATTAGCCAATTACATAATTATGTCCCTAACAGTCCATAGTACTAATAAGAAAATAAAAAATAAATTATTAGTTCATTTAGCATATTGTTTCATAATACAAACATACTAATTATTGTTACTAAAATCACCTAGACAGCTATATCAACCTTACCTAAATTTAAAATTTTAAAAGAAAAAAGAAAAAAAAGAAAGGGCAAAAATTATAGTACCTTATGTCCAGTACCTTAAGTTCCCGTTTAATATTAAGACACATAGCTACTTAACCAGAGACACTAAATAATGTTGAAATTTCGCACGGACGGAGAAAACCCAACCCAACAGCTCTTTCTCTTTCACTTCGATTGAACTCAAGAAACAAAACTCTCTCAATCCACTCCTCTCTTTGCTAGAAATCAAGCACCCATACCCTCTTGAACAGCCGTGTGTGCCTTCGATTGTAACAAACTGTGGAACTCATGTATCCACCAGCAGTAGCAGAATTTTCATACACCCAATTGCTTGGCTTATGAAAATCTATCTTTGGAAAGAGATTAAGTGGCCATTAGTCTTGAAAATATACCTTTGGAAAGAGATTTGATGGCTCATTCTTCCAATTGATAACACATTGACCAAACATTGCGACCATAGTTTGGAACGTGTCAACAAAAACCATGGACAGCAAATCTTGATACACTCTCTCCTCCAACTCGTTGAAGTTGCAGGAAAAAAAAAAATCGACAAAGACCCTAAATTGGGTAAATTACTGAAATGGGTTTGCATAACCTCCATTTACCACCGTGAATTTGTCTAGCGCAACACTAATTCTTAACTACTCTCATCTAACCTAAAAAAATTAATCGTCAAACCCAAAACCTGTGTATTTGCATAACCACCCAAAACTTGTGTATAATGGAGAAAATCCATTCTCTGATTCGAATTCCAAGCCCAACACCACTCCTATCAAAGCAAGTCTATCAAAATTGTTTGATTTCTCTTCAAAAGGGTATGGGTGCTTGATTTCTAGCAAAGATAGAAGAGGGGGGGTTGAGAGAGTTTCACTTCTTGAGTCCAATGAAAGTGAAATAGAAAACGCTACTGTCTTCATCGCAATGTTTGAAAGAGGATGAGTCATGAGTGTGTATCTAAGATTTGCCAAAAAGAAAGAGCTGCAAAAAGTGAAAATTCATAACATACTTCAACTATAGTTGGAGAGTGAAATTGCGATTTACAATACAAGAAACTGCCAGTGGAGATAGAAATATAGAAAGAAAGAAAGTGGTTCACAAAGGAGAAACGCAAAATCTCAAATAGCAATTAACAAACTGACAACATCAATGAAAGCAAAAGCACCCTATACTGTGAGCAAAGCATTCACTCGAATCCACTAGATCAAACACTTAGGGGCCAACTTTGCTCAATAAAGTCCAAGCCATACATCATCAGTTGACACTTGACAGTTCAAATTTCAAGATGATGTACCGCACTGGTAAGACACTCCCAAAATCCGTACCCAGTGAGTGTCCCTTCTTTTTTATAATCTAGGTATGGCCTGGACACGGTCGCAACACGCCGGTATGTCCCAGACATGGATTTCGGCCGGAAAAATCATATTGACCGAAGCAAAAAAAAAAAAACCTCGACTTTCAGATCTAAAAATCTGAGTTGCCTCTTCTCTCAGGAACTTACTAGCTTAAGGTCGTTAATGTCGTCGTCGTTGTCAGCATCTTGCAGCTGTCTCCACCATGGCGTCGCCACATTGTTGCTGACTCGCTGTAACGTCTACTACACCAATCTCCTCCTCGTTCTTCTTCCTGCTTCACCCAGTGTTGTTTGAATTTTTTTTGCATTTAACATTATTTTTGAAATATTTTAATTAATTGTCATGTTTGCAAAATTATATAGCAAACTAGCATCTCAAGACTCTAAAACTCGAGTTCAGAGGTTGAACTCGAGTTTCTAAGACTCGAATTGCATGTGATGGCAGTCTGATATGGAAAAAAATCCACATGGAAATCGGATATTTAAAACTCGAGTTCCCATTCTCCACATTCCATGTTCTTTTCTTCTTCTTTCCAAATCTGATTCTTCTTCTTCTAGCCCAATCTGGTCCTCTGTTCTTCTTCCTCTCCTCCTCTTCTTCTTCTTCTTCTTCTTCTTCTTCTTCTTCCTTCTTGATTTGCTCCTCTGTTCTCTGTTCTCTGTTCTCTGTTCTCTGTTCCTCTGTTCTCTGTTCCTCTGTTCCTCTGTTCTAGATCTAATTTGATATGTATAGAAATCAAGTTCTGTGGACTCGGATTTACTTTTTACAAACTCGAGTCTATAAGACTCGAGAACTATGTGGCAAAAAAACCCCAGAGAACTCAAGTCTTTAAGACTCGATATTTAGATGGAAATCGAGTATTTAAAACTCGAGATGCTAGTTTGCAGTATTGTTTCTAACGCATGTCAACTTATTATATTCTTTCCCTCACTAATGCTATCCTGCAAATTACCTTAGCGTTGTTTCCTCCTTTTTAGTTTCTTCCGTTGCTTTTTCATTTTGGTCTTAATCTTTTGTGTGTTGCTTTTTAATTTTCACGTGACCCACATGTTTTCTATTCAATTCAATTTCTTTTTTTTCTTTTTTACATAGTAAAGGTGGGTAGAGGAAAAATAGGAGTTAGCTAAGCTACACCTGTTCCCATGTAGGTTGTTCAGGTTAAGACCCACGAGCCAACCCTTATGGATGCCCACCAACGAAGGACTGCTGGTAGTGGGACTCGACCTTAGGTAGATTAGACGAAGTGCCCGAACCTTACCAACTGAACCATCCCCCATTGGCATTCAATTTCAACTTTTATGCTCTGAAGGATGTCATGTGAATAGCTACGAGTCTATGACTCTTTAATAAAACCATTTTGTATATTATTATTATTTTTAAAACTTTAAACTAAAAATATGTCTATTATGTATTATATTACTTTTAATGCCTATGACTCTTCATTGGTTTTATTGTTCTTCTTTGCTATTCTTATTTAATTTAAATTCTAAAATGAATATAAATTGTCAAAAATATATAAAATTAATCAATTAATTAATAGCCATATCCCAGACATGTCATACTTTAAAAAAAAAATTTGTCGTACTCCTGTACTTGTACTCATACCTGTGTCAGTATTTGTGCAACTTAGATCAATTCATAGTCACACAAAACCAATCTATTCTCTTATCTTCCATTGTTGCTTTAAGTATTTTTTTTGTGGTAGTATTTCCAGAAAAAAACCCATTTGAATAAAGAGAGAGATTATACCAAAATCAACATCACCAGCAGATCAATCACCATTGGTCTTCACTGTTGGGCACCATGCTTGACCATCTGGTGTCACCACCATGAAATCGAAATTACCAATCTCTTCTGTTAGGGATTTATTTTTATTATTTTTTACCTTGGAAATCATGGGCTATAGATTTTTTTTTTTTTTTTTTTTTTACCAAACACGTGAGCTTACTCACTAAGCAAGTTTTTATTTATTTTTTATTTAGGTAATGCTGACATGGCAGTGTGGTAGTCTTACATGGCATTAAACCAATAGTTTATTTTGATGGTTAGCCAACATTTTTTATCAATTATTTATCTGTAGAGACCATTTTGATATAGTACCAAAAGGTTAGGTACCAAATTAACACATTTGAAATGTCAGAAACTAAATTGATATACAACATAAAAATTAGAGACAAAATATATAATTTCCCCTTTTATTTTTCATAAAAAAAATAGTACTAAGAGAGATCTTGCGGTTATGAGTTCTAATTAGTGGTGCTTGTAACTTTGCAATTGCAACAAATATCATCTATTGCTCTCTCTTTCTCAATTTCTATTTTCTATTATTATTTCAAACTTTCTCTTATTTTATTACTTTAATATCAGCATTCCCAGCTTTCACTTTTATCTCTCATCAGTTCCTTTTTGCTTTTTCATTTTGTTTGTAGAATGAAATTCTAAAATTTCATATACTTGCGCGTTTTTTTTTTAATCTTCTTTTTGTAACTTCGATATATTGAAATTGTCTTTTTATTAGATTTTGTAAAATTTAAGTTCCCTAATGGCTAACCTAAAAGGGAAAAGAAAAATTCTTACTGACCTGTTTGGATTGAGTCGTACTGCTTCTTCAAGAAATGGGCCGCTTGGCCTGTGAATGAAAGAATTCTTTTTGCTTTGGTTTAATTTAGGACAAGTGATAACGCATATATATATATATATATATATATAGGCAAAACTGAGAGAAAATCTAATTAAATTCTAAATTGGAGTCTAATTTTTCGCCACGTGTCTCATCTAATTTTTAAATTTGTGTGTCAAGTGAATTATTAGGAGCAAAAATCAAAGTGTCTAAATTCAATTAGATTTTATATTGAATTTTAATTGGAGTTCAAATTTGTGACATGTGTCTCATCTAATTTTTTTATTTTTTGTGGCAAAATTTGTGTGTTAAGTGAATTATTAGGTGAAAAAATCAAATAGTTTAAATTCAATTAGATTCTAAATTGAATTTTAATTGGAGTTCATTTTTGCGCATCTAAATTTTTTATTTTTGTAACAAGTGAATTATTGAGTGCAAAAACCAAAGAGTCTAAATCCAATTAGATTCTAAATTATATAAAATATATATATATATATATATATATTATTGTTTTTAAATGTACTCGTGTATATGAACGGGGTTACACACTAGGACACAATAATAAATAAAATGGTAAAATTTAGATACAATACCTTATATACAGTTCCTTAGGTACCCCTTCTAAATTACTACCACATGTCTAGTTTAATAACTTAGCTAACATCTGTTAACATTGTCTCATTCTTTTTCTTTCTTTCTTTCTTTTTTTCTTTTCTTTTCTTGGCCCGCTAGCAAACTGTAGGAGGGAGGGATTCGAACACAGTGTAAAGCCTAAAGGCCCAATCCAAGGATGGGAAAAGGCCCATCCATGCACCAATCTAGACCTGACACGTGGACTAATCCCGAGGAGGGAAGACATGAAGACCACGCTGATTCAGACTTAACATGTGAACAGAAGTCCAAGGATGAGAAACAGACGGACCCATCGTCCGAGGAGTCCGAGGAACGAATGCACCTCAAGAATGCCTCAGTTGGCCACTTGCACCAAAAAGTAGGGCACTTTAGAAGACTTCAGAGATGTGCAAGTGAAGAAGAGAGGAAATATCTGGGGAAGGTAGCCATCACCTTTGTATTCAATACACTGCACCAACTGAGCTAGCCGCATTTATGAAGAAAAGACACCTGAACAATAGTTTTACAGCTCACAACACTCTCTACCACCTCCAGAAGGGTCATGATGAGATAAACATCCCAATTACAACCCTGAGGCATACAGGTGGAGGGCTCAGATGCATTAGAATAGACTATATAAAGGAAAGGAACCCCTCTGGGAAAGGGGTGGAGAAACAGAAGCAAAACTAGAGATAAGAGTGTATCAACTTGTGTGAAGAAGGTAGGAAACAATATATGAACAATCCATCCTCGGACAAGCCCGAGGAAGAGTATACTTAACTTGTGCTTCATTTCATCATATTATGAGTCATTACTTCGTTAATTTCACGCTTGGATCTTACATAGTATTATAGTTGACTTAGAAAGCCTGCTCTCTTACAAATTAATTGTGTTGGGCCAAAAATACTAAATTCCACTATTCTAAGTGGACTTGAGCCATTTTTTGGGCTCTTACACAAACCTATTTAGAATCTTAGATCTCTTACCCTCCTCACACCAGATGGCTATTATTGTGAGATTTTATAATCTAAAATAGCAAAGAAGAACCCAATGCGTACAAAAATCAAATTTTCCCTCTCAATAATGCTATGTTCCAAATGACGGCAAAGCAAAAGATGATCAATCTATGGAAATTTCTGACAAGACGATGACCAGGAGCACATGCACTCAAAAGATGCACCACCTAATTTCATTTTTCTAGATGGAGTAAGTGAGTCCGTAGATTGATTGGTAGGAAGAAAAAAAATTGATTTTTGCCTTTGATTTTCTTTCAAAGCCAAATCTTGACATCAATACTCCAAATTGGGCTTCCGGCGTGGAGTTTGGCAGCGAAGTGGTCGTTGGGTTTGGGTAGGAGTATGGGTATGCGGTGGTATTGTTTGGGTATGTATGGGTCGGCTTTCGGCGTTAACTCTAACTTCAAACCCAGTTTTTTTTTACGTTTAATTTTCGAAATTAAAATTTTCTGTATGGCTACTGATAAATATTCAAACATCAAACAAAATGGAGGAATGAAGAAATTTGGTTACTGTTAATTGTGTGAGAAATTTGACTCTCTTAGATTTTCTCTCAGGCTAGGGAAAAATAGAAGAAGAAACAAACAACGGAGAGACAGTGTTAATGGTGGTTAGCAGAGTTATTAAAAACTAGACAGGTGACAGTAATTTAGATGGGACTGTATATAAGATATTGTACCTAAGTTTTGCCCTAAATGAAAACATCCGCAAAGACTTTGGTCAAATTCCAAACCTAAATCCACAGTCAATCAAAATCCAATATAAAGCATGTAGATTAAAATTACTCTAAATTAAACCTTACAAACCAAATTCGTAAACTGTCATTTACACCTATAAATACTCATAAACATCACACACACACACACAAAGTTTTAGTATCCAAAAACTCCAACACACCTGATAATTATTTCACACCAACACAATAAAGAAACAAGTACCTGGCTCTCGTAGTCTTTTCCAAGCGATGCTTACCACTAGTTTATCAAATCCTTTGTATCCATTCGTTCTGCAATGAACGTTAACGCAATGTTTAGTCATACAAGGACGGGAGTTCTTGATTTGATCATCACCTAACAATACATGTGGCGCAATAAAAATATCAACTGGTCAACTCTCTCTCTCTCTCTCTCTTTCTCTCTCTCTCTCTCTCTATATATATATATATTCTTTTTTAAAGTAAGTGATAGACAACTAGCTAGTAGGTACCTTGTTATTCTTGTTGTTAGGGTTTTAGCAGGGGCGGAGCCAAAAAATTTTGTTTGGGGGGGCCAAGTTGTGGCACTAATACATATCAAGACAACTCCCACACACATATATATACACACACACACTTTTTTATTATATATACACATATATATACACACACTTTTTTATTTGATAAGTTATATATATGCACACACCCAACAAAAAAAAAAAAAAAACTTAGTATTTTCAATCAAAATTATGTTTGATGGCAATCTTTCATAAAATAAAATTCATTTTTACCATTTTCATAGTAAAATTTTTAAGAGTTTCATTTTCAATACAAATCATCAAATTGTAAAAAAATCTTTCAACTGAACTAATGAAATTTTCAAAAATATGAATGATCTAAAACTTAGAGAAATAAGTTAAGCAACAAACAAATTTGAAACTATCTTGCTCTAACCCATTATGTGGCAACTAAAGAGACATTTCATGTGTAGTTTTAGTGACAAGATTTTTTTTAATGAGTCAGTAACTTGTTAATCGTCACATAACAAGTTGAAAAAGATAGATTCAAACATGTTTGGTGCCAAACTTTATCAAATATTTAACAAATATAAGAGCATATTTTATAATAAAAAACTAGAATTGTGAAAAACAAAGCTATATCTCTATAACTATAAGACCAATTATTTTTTTTAAGAGCATCATTGAATTAATTCAAATATTTGGAGGGGCCAACTTTAATTTTTGTATACTAAATTTTGAAAACATCAAAATAATTATATATATATATATATATATTAAAAAAATCAAAATTTTTGGGGGGGCCATGGCCCCCCACCCCATAACAGAGCTCCGCCCCTGGGTTTTAGGCCCTAGTTGTCATAAAATTAATCAACTTTTGACCAATTAATTAATTACTTATGCTCTTGATTAAATTTATTAACATATCAAACAAGCACAAATCGTATAGACACCAGAAATGATGACCGAGGAAAACCAATGAAATTATTTTTCACACTAAAAACCCTAGAGGGGATTTCACCTAAACAATACTCAAGGCAACATATCCATTAATAGAATTGAAGTTTGTTCAATAGACTTAGCTTTAAATCTACTGCTACCTTATATAGTACTTATAGACGTGACCGCACGTAGCTCTGAATCCACAAACTCTTCTATTATGGGCTGTTACACATGAATTCTCCTGTTCATGACTCCGAGAACTCTGTTCAAAAATTTTGATCAACAAATGTGGTTAACTAATTGCAGCAACTTTGCCTTATAACTGGATCTGATGTTTGCACGTAGTCTCTAGTTATAACTTCAAAATGGTTTGGAAAAACTCTAGATCTATGTACAGAACACTAACCTATTGTGTATTCAAAAATGTGCTTGGGGTTGTATTTATATGTAATTAAGATCCATCAAAACCCTAGACCAAACGGTTGAGATTCAATTCCGTCTGAGTCTTGATCTATCGAGACTTGTAGTTCGACTAGTCGAAGTAAGTGGATTTTAACCTGTCAAGCTTATTGTGATAATGTAGTCTTCTAGCTTTATCTTTTTTGCAATATTGAGTCTTCACCTATTCTGAACTTCATTTTCTTGTTCCAATTGTATGGGTCATATATGTAAATTGGCATATCTCGAAACAAAACACATTTTTAATGTATTTGAGTCTTAGTTTCTAGTGTGTTGAAGAAGATCTTAAAACAAGTGGTAATATTAAAGATTCAAGAACACTCAAGGAACTGCAGATACCGATACATGTCGATTTATTGACATTTAATGAACCTCGATACTTGCTGACAACTCTTGATCTATCGAGCCTTGAGTAAATTTAATTCCAAGTTCCATTTTTGGTCCATGATGACAAGGCTTCCTAAGGATTCATGTACTAGGGTTCCAGAGCATATAAAAGGCGTATTAATAGCTATCATTAGAGGTACAGAGAAACACAAAGAGAAACATGCTTAATAGGAGTTGCTGCAACATTTTGTTCGGTGCCTTAGAGTCAAGCCTAAAGAAAAGATAAAACAAAACTCTTGAAAATAAAATAATTAATATTTGAAATTATACAAACTTTTTGTTTATTATGTCCCGTTGTTAATGTATCTATTAACACCATAAAATATCTTAATGGCCACAAGGTGAGTGTATTGGTCCACAAATATTACCTTGAATTATTTCTAAGAAAGATGAAGATTCAGCAACTATCTTTTATTGTGATGATTTGATAATTAGTTTACCTTGAGAACATGCACTACACAAATAATCACTTATTAAAAGAATCTTTTGGTTCTTTATGGGGTGTCCATAAGAGTTCTCAATGATTCAGTGCATCCTTATTAACCCGGATGTCCAAGAAAATCATTGATAGGCCACAAACTGAATGACCCCTTGTGATTAAACCAATTAATTAATTAGCCAAGTTATTAATTAATCAATTTAACATGCAAACGCGTGTAAGTACAAACAAATCACCAATAAACTAAATATCCAGCGGAAATTAAATGACACAGTGATTTGTTTACGAATGGAGAAAACCCTTACGGCAAAAACCCCACCAGGTGATTTTCAGCTCACCACTCTCGAAACTCCACTATTATCACAACAAGTGGTTACAAGTAAAGGAATCCCAAGTACATTACCAACCTACAGTTGAACCCTTACCCCAATACCCAATTGGACTTGTTCTGTAGTAACAGTTTTCCCTTTGATGCACGACTCCCAAGTACGTGACTAACCAATGCACGGATCCCAGTACGCGACTTCAAACACCAACTGAAAGAGAGGTTGGCTGCAAAGTTCTTCAGTTCATCCTACACGATGAAGATCAAGAAGATGATTGGTCACAAAACCCAAAGGTGCAAATACACAACAACTTCTTCAGAAGAGATGAACTAGGGCAAGAACTTCGTCTCTGGTCACAATTTGCTCCCACAGAGTTTTCTCAATGCTTGTGCAACTTGTGTACAGTTAGACGGTCCTAAAAACAATCCTTTTATATGTCTAGGGTTAGGAGAAAAGAAGGCCCAAAGACACATTCATGGATCCCAAGAAATCAGATCAGAATTCTGATTTTCATAAACCTCGACAGATAGAAGCTGTCGAAAAGCTGTCGAGCAGGTGTCGAGCTTACGAGCTGGAATAGGTTTGTAAACCTCGACACATACTAGCTGTCAAGCTTTAGTACTCTTGCACTTTCAGCTTGTTTTCTTGGACAGACTTCAAGGCTTCCACACTTGATCTTGAAACATAATTTCTTGAAGTATTTCAACACATCCTAGATCTACCCAATTACAAGTAAAGTGCGTTTTGTCAAAAGATTAGCCAATTACATAAAAGTAATGACATATGTTCTTAACAAGTGAAACACATATGTCCTAACAATCTCCTCCTTTGACAATCCGTGACAAAACCACAACAAACAAATGAACATATGAGAGAAGTCATAAATCACTCAACTCATATTCACTTGTTGAATACAATAAAATCTATCCTAACACAAACCCTTGAAAAACTTTGCAAGAAAAGAGTTTATGGCAAGTAGACTTTGACAACCTGTATTTCTGAAACACTTTAAACAAAACTCATCAAGTCATCTTGTGTGAAACAGAAATAAATAGATTGCATATAAGTATAAGAAACATGTGTATAAAAATAGAAAAGAAACAACACATGAAGAGATAGGTGAAAGAAACATACATCATCATATAGAGAAAATACGTACAATGTATGTAAAAACTGGTCACAAGACCTCGTGTACAAGAACAATGTATCTAAAAGGAAGAAAAGAAAAGATACATCATATCCTCACTACATCCCTCAAGTATCAACACTCCCCTTATCAAAAATGTCCTATACTAACTCTCCCCCTAAGATGACTACTCTCATATCCCAAAACTACTCTCCCTTTTTGTCACGAGTGACAAAGGGTAGAGTGTCAAGTAGACATCTCATCAGTAGAGCTAGCATCTCCATCATCATCATCCGAAGCATCATCGTCATCGTCATCATCATCCTTAGAATCAGAAGCTACTGGAGGCAGTGTTGAAGGAGTAGCCTCGGGAGCAAAACCACCCACGGTCGCCTGCCGTCGTGCAATACGAGCAACACAAATATTCACCTGATACAACTTAGTGAAGAGTGTATCGAGGCGAGCATCCATGCGCTGCAGCTGCGCCATGATGTCTCCAAGTGAAACATCGCTCAAAAAGGAAGAAGGAGCAGATGTAGAAGGAGCAGATCCGGCTGGAGCTGAATAGGAGGGAGGAGTGGAATCCTGTTGTCTCGACCTAAACTGAGCCTCACTGCGTTTTAGGGTAGCGGCATCTATGGCACACATGAAGGTGAAAGGGTCGGACACGGGAAAAGGAATGGAGAAATGGCATAGAATCCTCGTGATAGCAGAAGGAAAGATAAGCTTATCACGGGTTGCCGCATCCAAATGAACATCTATGATAGACAAAATAAAATGAGAAGGAAAATCTATGGTAAGATGCTCAAGAAGGGATAACAAAAATCGAGCACGAGGCTCTGTGATGGAGTTGTAGTGAGAAAGTGGATGGAGTACAAAAGTCATCACCATGTTTAGGAATCTAGGACCTTTAGCAAAAGGCCTACCTGATGTGAACTGACGCTCACCCCACTCCGAAGGGCGCTCACAGAAAGCAGAAATGAGCTCATCTTTGGACACAGTCCTCAGACGATCACAAGAAGGATAGTTAGGAAACTCAATCCTAGGAACCCTAAGCACATCCGCAACTAGCTGCGGTGTGACAGGAATGCGCGTACCTCGAACGCAAGTGAAAAAGAGAGGTACTGAACGATCAATCCCGTGCATGTTGGGGTAAAACTTCTGAATGAGCACGAGAGGACATGTGATCGGGACGTCACACAGTGACTCCCATTCCCTACTGTGAATGACAAAGGGAAAGTCAGTGTCGGCGAAGTCCGCCAAAATGACTTGGCGTTTCGAATGAACACCTCGTCTAGAAAAGTTCTCCGAAAATGCCTTGTGGCATCATCATCACGGAACCAAAGATTAAGAGGAGCAGGATTAGAAGATGAAGAAGCTCCAAAACGCAGAGGGTTCCGAGCCAGAGTAGATTTACACTTAGGTGCCATAGACACTACTAATGTAAACAGAATGAGAGAGAGAGAGAGAGAGAAAGAGACAATCAGAAAAGTCCCAAAACAATTCAAATATACCAGATATATTGAATAGAGAGTACGTATGCATGGGGATGCATGAACATGTGACATGCAACAAAAATTTCATCATGGGCTCAGCCCAATCCAAACCTACCAGCACACAAACATAGTTCACACATCTAAATGCATGAAAATACCATTTTAATGCAAATGTGATTCAATGTATGACATTTTGAACACATTTAAAGGAAAACTCATTCCAAAATTTCAAGAAAAACTCATTAATTTTGAAAAACCCCAAAATTTTTCAAAAACCCCAAAACCTAAGATTCAAAACATGAAATGCATGAAGAATGAAGGAAAAAGAGATCATACCAAGTGATTTGAAGCAAGGAAGGGCCGAAAATCACGTGGGTTGAAGGTTTTAAGTGAGAAAACTGAGTTTGGGATATGAACAAACGCGGACAGATCGAGAGGGATCGAGAAAATGAGAACCGGATCGTAGAGGAGGCTTATATAAGAACCTCAGTAATTCTCAACATATGAGGTATCGAGAGGTGTCGAGAAATCTGTCGAGGAAGGTGTCGAGAAAAATCATGTTGACAGCTATAGGTGTCGAGGAGGTATCAAGGAATGAACACCAGAACCAAGAACAGAAGCTCGATCGATAGACAAGGTGTCAAGAAGGTATCAAGAAGACAGAAACTTTTTCGATCGATCCACCAGGTGTCGAGGAGGTATCGAAATTGCAATAAAGAAAAGCTTGAGAAGCTCGACAGATAGCAAGGTATTGAGGAGGTGTCGAGCTTGCTTTTGAAAAAAGTTTTTCGAGAAGTGAAAAACACAGATATGAATGCAATCCAACATGAACCTCAACCAATTATCCAATCAACATATTAAGCTCTCAAAAACATCTCTCATCAAACATTTTAAGTATATGGATCATCAGAAACACACACACACACTAAACAAGTCTAACCAATTTTATTTTTTAAAAACAAGTCAAGACAGTTTAGTGAGCATATATTGGCACATGTAAACACTTGTGATGGCCAAATCACATTGTACCTGCACATGTATCAAGAGTAGCAAAGAATATTGCGTTTTGTATGTGAAAAACATCGCAAGATTGCATATGTGTATACAAGTTATGACGATCTGAGATATGAGAAAATAACTTTAACTCACACACAATCATAACTGTTTGATGGAGACTATCACCTTTGAGGTACATCCTATAACTCCCACATCTCCTAGAAAACACGCTTGCAATCATATTTAAAGCATTTTAATCTTTTTGCTTTTTATTTTCTTTGCATATTTTCTTTTAAGCATATCATACATGGCCATATAGAAGAGAGAAAAGAAATACCCAACATGTTAAGCATAAACATTGCACTTTTGCTATGTCGAAGCATACAGATGTCTTTGACACTGCACTTTTGCTATGCCGAAGCATACAGGTGTCTTTGACACTGCACTTTTGCTATGCCGAAGTATACAGGTGTCATATTATGATTGGCAGGCAACAGTGGTGAGATGGTTATCTATGCCTTTCTTTTAGGATTTTCTAGTCCTACCCGTTAAAAAGAGTGATATTAGTGTTAAGTTTAAAAGATAACTTAATCTTACTCATCACAAACAAGAGCCACAAAGCTCGCTTGCTTAGTTATGCATAGAGATGCTCATCTAAGCTACAAAAGATACAAATTTTAGAAAACTTTGTTTCAATGGCCATCCAAGGTACACAAGTACCAATGTACACAAAACACACACTGTTTTTGTATTTTTCAATTTTTCAATTTTTTTTTATATCAAAAATAAAATAAACAAAACCGAAAATAAACAAACAAAAACATGTTATCAAAGCAAAGCAAAAAAAACTAGACTGACTCAAAAAAAATGCAAAACACACAAGTAATGCAACAAACAAAAACAAGAAGATAGAAGAAAGTGATAAAATCACTTAGAGTCCTTTTTCTTCCACACCTTGGAAGAACCTTTCCTTTGATTGAACCCTTGAACCGGTGGTGAGGAGGAAGAATTGAAACCGTTCAAGTCCGAAAGGAACATGAGGGCTTTCAGAAGATCTCCAAGAGGAGCAAGAGAGGATTGAAGCTGATTTTGGCTTCCATATGCTATCATGTCATTGCTCTGTTGAGTGGCTAGCCACTTGTAGCAATTTGGTCGAGTATGACCAGCAGCTCCACAATGATGACAGAGATGCTGCTTCTTCTGTTTAGGCTTTTGAGAGTTAGCCTTCTTAACCCTAGGGTTTTTAGCATCTTTCTTATCCTGCTCAGGGGGTGCTTCTAAGATAGATTTACCCTTGTCTAGGTTCTCACTAGCTAATTTAGTTTTAACATCAGTGTTTTCAATTTCAGTATTATTAGCAGGAGAAACAAAAACAGTAGCACTAGTAGAAGCAGTATTAGAGGAAGAAAGACCACACCCTAAACCTGTTCGATCCGAAGCAGATTTCTGATTGCTGAGCATCTCATCAAGCTTTGCACTTGAAGTCCTCTCCAATTGAGCTCTAACTTGAAACAACTCCGCTTCAAGCTTCTTGGTCTTCTCAGCCAAGAAATTGTTCTCAAACCTTAGTGCACCAATCGTTTGATTAGCTTCATCAAACTTTGTGGAAAGTTCTTCACGATCAAGTTCCACATCACTGAGCTTCTTGGTGGCCAACCTATACAGTTTCTCATGCTTCTCAGAGAGCTTGTTTAGTTTCTCATAGGCTAAATGGATATCATCTTGATCATCCATCTTCTCACACTTAGAGTCCACCAATTCTTCTTCTTCTTCCGCTTCATCAACAATCCTTTCAGTAGGATTGACTGTGGCAATGAAGGTATTTAAGATTCCGTCATCCTTATTGTCGGAATCATCTTCAGACTCAGTGTCACTCAAGGTTGCAGCAAATGCCTTACTCTTCCCAATGCTCTTGAGATATGTGGGGCATTCATGCTTCATGTGACCGAATCCATGACATCCAAAGCACTTTGGTCCTGCGAGAACAATGTACTGACCGCCATTCTTAGCATCCTTCTTCCCTTTGTCTTGGCCCTTAGACTGAAAGGAACTGGATTGTCTGCAGTCCTTGTCGAAGCTTCTTCCATTGGCATTCTTCATAAACTTCTTGAACTGCCTTGTAATGTAGGACTTTATCTTGGAATCTTCATCATCAGAAGACTCATCTGTATCACTGCTCTTTGCCTTCAAGGCCATGCTCTTGCCTTTACTCAACTTGCCAATCCTAGATAATCCTATCTCGTAGGTCTGCAAGTTTCCAACCAGTTCAGTTAAAGGAATCTTGTCAAAATCCTTTGATTCCTCTATCGCCGTGATCTTGGCATGGAATCTCTCGGGTAGAGATCTGAGCACTTTCCTCACAATCTTGGGTTCAGGGATGGTTTCCCCAAGATTGAAAGCTAAGTTCACTATGTTCTTGAGCTTGGCATAGAACTCATCAAACGACTCATCCTCCTCCATCTTAATCTCTTCAAAGCTTGTAGTGAGCCTCTGAAGTTTTGAATCTTTGACAGCCTTCGTTCCTTCATAGGTTGTCTGAAGGATGGTCCACGCCTCCTTAGCAGTTTCAGTTGAGGATATCTTCTTGAACTCCTCATTGGTGACTGCGCTGAATAGGGCATTCAACGCTCTGCTGTTGAAGTTTGCCGCCTTGATCTTGGCTTCATCCCAATCGTCTGGCACTTCCTTTGGCTTAGTCCAGCCAATCTCTACAGCTTGCCACACTTTTTCATCTAAAGACTGCAAGAAAACTCTCATGCGTACTTTCCAGTATGCATAGTTAGTGCCATCAAATAAAGAAGGTATGATTAATGATTTTCCTCTATCCATGACAAACAGGGGTCAATGGATCAACACAGCAAAGATTATTATGTCCCGTTGTTAATGTATCTATTAACACCATAAAATATCTTAATGGCCACAAGGTGAGTGTATTGGTCCACAAATATTACCTTGAATTATTTCTAAGAAAGATGAAGATTCAGCAACTATCTTTTATTGTGATGATTTGATAATTAGTTTACCTTGAGAACATGCACTACACAAATAATCACTTATTAAAAGAATCTTTTGGTTCTTTATGGGGTGTCCATAAGAGTTCTCAATGATTCAGTGCATCCTTATTAACTCGGATGTCCAAGAAAATCATTAATAGGCCACAAACTGAATGACCCCTTGTGATTAAACCAATTAATTAATTAGACAAGTTATTAATTAATTAATTTAACATGCAAACGCATGGAAGCACAAAAAAATCACCAATAAACTAAATATCCAGCAAAAATTAAATGACACGGTGATTTGTTTACAAATTGGGAAAACCCTTACGGCAAAAACTCCACCAGGTGATTTTCAGGTCACCACTCTCGAAACTCCACTATTTTCACAACAAGCGGTTACAAGTAAAGGAATCCCAAGTACCTTACCAACCTACAGTTGAACCCTTACCCCAATACCCAATTGGACTTGTTCTGTAGTGACAGTTTTCCCTTTGATGCACGGCTCTCAAGTACGTGACTAACCAATGCACGGATCCCAGTACGCGACTTCAAACACCAACTAAAAGAGAGGTTGGCTGCAAAGTTCTTCAGTTCATCTTACACGATGAAGATCAAGAAGATACTTGGTCACAAAACCCAAAGGTGCAAATACACAACAACTTCTTCAGAAGAGATGAACTAGGGCAAGAACTTCGTCTCTGGTCACAATTTGCTCCCACAGAGTTTTCTCAATGCCTGTGCAACTTGTGTACAGTTAGACTGCCCTAAAAACAATCCTTTTATATGTCTAGGGTTAGGAGAAAAGAAGGCCCAAAGACACATTCACGGATCCCAAGAAATCAGATCAGAATTCTGATTTTCATAAACCTCGACAGATAGAAGCTGTCGAGAAGCTGTCGAGCAGGTGTCGAGCTTACGGGCTGGAACAGCTTTCTAAACCTCGACACATACTAGCTGTCGAGCTTTAGTACTCTTACACTTTCAGCTTGTTTTATTGGACAGACTTGAAGGCTTCCACACTTGATCTTGAAACATAGTTTCTTAAAGTATTTCAACACATCCTAGATCTACCCAATTACAAGTAAATTGCATTTTGTCAAAAGATTAGCCAATTACATAAAAGTAATGACATATGTTCTTAACAAGTGAAACACATATGTCCTAATAATCATGCCAAAACATAAAAATCTTTGGGTCAAGCACTTACAATACACTACAACATTTACTTCGATTGTTCTTAATGCGGTATAATTTAACCCATAAAAGAAAATAGCCAGTTTTTATAGTACGAGCTTTTGACTCAAAACCATTGAAGTAATATAAAGATCTTTATTTTCTATTGCCTACATTTTTTGTTTATTTATTTAAAGGTGAAGTAATCATGTATTCAATAATGTAGATTTAGAGATATGGAAACATAGTGACTTATCTTTGTATGGTTTGTAGCTAAAGCTGTATAGCGTCAATCAGTTGATAGTATTCCAATAGTGGAAAGGCAGTTTGCCATGATAACTTCAAGATTGAAGGGGAAAAATTGGTGCAACTAGAGGGAGAGAGAGTATGTCTAGCTGTGTGTAGAGACTGTTTAAGTTTGTCCCCTTTATCATGCACTTAAATGAATTTCCCATTGATAATGCGCTTTTAGTTATTGTGAAGCTGTGAATAGCCTTCCATGGGAAGGGTTTTTGTAAGATAAGTTTGTGTCTTCCATGAGAAAGGCTTTTGTAAGAAGTATTTGTGCCTTTTAGGAGAAGGGTTTTAGTATTAGAAGTTTATACCTTCCATGAGAAGGGCTTTTAGTATGAGTGTTTGATATCTCTTGAGAAGTATAGAGATGGTAAAAGATATAGATGTTTTGTGGGATGTAGTATTTGTAATTTGTAAGATACATGAAAGTATGAGAGATATGGAGGTTAAAGATAGTAAAATATGAGACTATAGCTATTGGAGAAGTTATAGTGATGACTTGTGTTGCTTTCCAATGGGAAAGATTTTGTAAGAGAAGTGAAGAGTGAGATGTGTTTAGAGGATATGGGCAACAAGATAGATGTATCTGAATATGGAGAGTGTGAGAATGAGCATAAGAAGAGTAATGGTGCTGTAGTTTGACTAGCAATGTTGCTGAGATTTTTTGCTAGAGGATGATAAAGGCTTATGAGTAGTGATATAAGGGGTAGTTGTGAGCTAAGGGCTAAAGAGCTTAGTTTCTAATTTGGAAGCTAAGAACTCATAAGCTCAAAACTTCATTAAGAGCTTAAGAAGATAATTAGAGGGAGAGGGAAAATAAAGAAG
Source organism: Quercus ilex subsp. ballota (assembly GCA_032727855.1). Classification (NCBI taxonomy): domain Eukaryota; kingdom Viridiplantae; phylum Streptophyta; class Magnoliopsida; order Fagales; family Fagaceae; genus Quercus; species Quercus ilex. Next base: position 50,756,840 of record CM064909.1, on the reverse strand, counting down.
TTTATGAGAGAGTTGTTCTTCTCTATTGGTATGTCTTGGTGTGTTGATAAAGGATTCTATTTATAGCTGAGTTTAAGGGGGTACTTAGCAAAGAATCTCAGCTAAAATCTGTCCCAATCAGGAATAAATCTTCAGAAAATCGATCTAGGATTTGGCCGAAAATGGTATTTCAGCTTTAAGGGGTTTTTGCAGTTTTGGTAATATTAACTGAAGGAAAGACCAACAAAAAAAGAAAGGATTTTAGCAATAAAAAAATAGTTTCTTTGGTTGGTTTTGGTTTTGGTTTTTAGTCAAATAAAGAAATTCTGTAATGTTAAGGATGTTGGGTCAGCTGTAAGACAGCTGTTGCTTGGGGTTGAAGTAGATGAAATCACCTGAATGATGTTAAGCTGCTAGAGAGAATATTTAGCATTTATTTCATGGATTTGGTTGAAAATGGTAAGATTTCTTTTAAGGATTTCTTGCAATTTTGGGTATAGCAGCTATACGTGCAAGTTAGAATTAAGCTTATTTATGTGAGTGAAATAAGTTATCTAACAATACATTTACATGAGAAAGTTCGAGAAGATGCAAGCTTTGACATGACACTTAAACAAGAAATAAAGAAAGTCATGGTAGGACATGAAAAATAGGCACTTTTAAACAAGAAGAAGAAACTAATTAAGATAACAACACAGGATGTATGTGGAAACCCCTAGAGAAGGGATAAAAACCCACGATTTGAGCAAGAACAAAACATTCTTGCTCGGCTTAGCTTGTATTATGTATGGGAAAAGAGATCAGTTTACAATGAAGTTGTCTTTCTCTCCTACCAACTCTCTACTTTCATCTCAAAATATCTGGTTGGATTCTTAGGTTCTTGCCCTAATAGCACAACTACATGTTCCTTTTATACTCTAAGGAACATGGCTGGATACAAGGACAAGTGTCAAGTCATCATATTTTCTCTTTTGGATATTTTCACACCTATGATATTATCTACTGACTAAGGGATAAGAACTACGCCAACATGGCACTGGGACCCGTGGGTAGGTAGCTTTGCCACTACTTGGGAGGTAAGTATTGGACATTGAGAGGGACATCAAAAGTACTGTGATTGGTGCACGTGTTTCCAAGGTGACTCATGGTGCACTCAGCCAATAAGGGGTGTCCTCATAGCCTCTGACCTTAGAAGGTCACTATCTCCCTTTTTGTGAGTGCTTGAGTACCATGTCAAGTGTAAATTTTATTTCTTTCCCAAGGCAGTCACGCCTTCAGCATTGACCAAGACAAAATCTCTTAGCCATCACCTACTCTCCCTTGCCTCACAGCTACTCCATAGAGTCCAGATTCAACCACTTATGCATTCTCTCATTCCTTAGTGGTGTTATGTATAGTAGCTGGTTGCTAGTATTGAGCATCAAATGCCTGGTAATGTCACTTTCAGCCAGGTGTCAAATGCTGAACACACTGCTGGTGTTCTGTTGAAAATGTTTCATCTTTTGGGTATTTATATTTGTTATCCAAGATTCTATTACAATACATTTTTAGTAACTAATAGAACGATTGATTGATAGTTAATGAAACTTTAGAGATCTAGTCAAGGTCTCATTGTGTTGTGACTTAATCTTGGTAAGCAAAAAGAGCATTTAATGTTTTGCTCTGGCAGCTGGCAGGGGAATATTTCATCTGATTATGGTAGATGATAGCTGGGTATTAAAGATATTATGAATATTTTATATTTGAACATTAAAGATAGGTAATCAGATTTAGCCATGTGTTTGAGTTGGATTCTACCTGAAAAAAGTATTATGATTTATGTAGAATAATATGATTAGTTTTTCAAATTTGTATAGCAACAATTGGAAATTGAATGAATAGTTATTTGAATAGCATTTAGATGGCTGGAGTTTTTGAGTAGTTGTTATATGATGAATATTAAGTTTTAGGAAAAGAGCAATGGGAAGTTTTATCATTTTAAGTGTTGTGTGATAAGAGAGGCTTACCACATGTTACCCACTACACATTGACTCGTCAGAGTTCAGGGAGTTGGAGAAAACACGCCAGGCAACATGTTTCTTTTATCAACTTTAAACGGTGGGAGCTTTACTGAACATGCCTCTTGGCCCTTCAAACCACGACTCCCAAAGTTTCCTTAAAGAAACTTGTGAGCTTAGATCATAAGCCGAAGATGAGATGACGTACCTTGGACTTTGTCCTCATTTTGTGTAAATATGGGCTTTTGTTGGAGAAGCTGCTTTTCTTGAACATGAGAAAGGTAATATGGGTCGTGAGCTTTGATTCATCACTTAAGCCCAATCTGTGTATTGATGTTGATGATGTCGTGGGTTATGAGCCCAATTGATAAAGAGGAAATGTGGACCATGAATCCTCCTCTTGAAGTGAAGATGGTGTGGGCCATGTGAGCCCAATTCATAAAGATGGCATGTATAGTGGATTTCAAAATTTAGGTTTTTAATTTTTTTTAATTAAAAAAATGCTCCCCCAAATAAATTAAGGGCATAAAGGAAATGTTAATAAATTAATGGTATTTGACTTTTCAAACAAGATATAATTTTGGGACATCCCAAAATGGAATACAGACCAAACAATTTGGGACGAAGGGAGTATTTTCAACTTATCATTATTTTTTTGGGATTGACTTTGTAGGGATGAAGGTTTTTTTTGTACATGATGACTTGGAGTTGGAGAAGCCAATTGTAGAGAATTTTTTGTAGATATGTTGCTGACTTAATCATGGAGAGGACCAGATTGGGAATGATTAGGTACTTGGGCTTATGCTATTTGTTGACCTGTTGGTTACTAGCTGCTAGCTTGATGCTTCTATTTCTGTTTAGTTCTCTCACTTTTTCTTTTTCTTTTTTTTTGGTTTACTAGTGCACCCAAGTGACAACACAATCACACAAGCACTGAACACACTTGCAAATTATTAGACTATTAGTCTTAGAAGACTAGACTGCCTCCTATTTTCTTGGTGAAAATTTTGTAATGTGTAGTGTACCAATTGTATATTCTAGTCCTACATCCATTTTGTATATTGTGTAATGCTTCTTAAGCACTACTTGACTCCTTTGTAGTGCTACTCTACTACTCCTCCCTATGATTGTGCTACTGTTTATATATGATATTACTAGTAGACTGCTAGAAATACTAATGTTAGTGTTGCTACCTTGTTGGAATTCACTCATTTGATAGAATGACTAGTACTTCTATATTCGATATATCAATCTTATTATGATTGAAACTTGATACTTTATCATTGTGTATTTTGATTTGGAATGTTGTGATAGGTTGAGTTTTATTAATGCGTGTTAGTGTATTTAATTTAATAGGTTAAGTTTAGTCTTATTATGGTTGAAACTTAATAATTTGTCATTGTGTATTTGATTTGGAATGTTGTGATAGGTTGAGATATTTTTTTTTTTTTTTTTTTTTGAGGTAAAAGATCGAAGTATATTGATAAACAAAATAACTTATTACAAGGTAAAGCTCGTGGCAAGAAAGGTGATAATGGAAACTTCCAAACAATAGCAGGTCCAGTCACAATACGCGAGAGAGAGAGAGAGAGAGAGAGAGAGAAAAAAAAAAAAGGAGTAATATATTTAGTGTGTTTAATTTGGGAGAAAATGGGCTTTTGCTCTTATTTTTTAAAATATCTAACACGATATTCCTGTTTTGAAACTATTATGCACTGTGTCCTTGTCTTGATTTTCTAAAAATCGAGTTCTAAGTAAGTTTCAATCATCTGACAGGTGCTCCTTTAGCATGGCAAAAACTTACCTAGGGAACTTGATTTTTAGAAAGTCAAGTTCTAAGTAAGTTTCAATCATTTGACGGGGTGCTCCTCCGGCATGGCAAAAACTTACCTAGAACTCGATAATCATAAAATTGAGTTCTATAGGAAACTCGATTTTTTAAAAATCGAGTTCTATGGGAAACTCAAAATCAAGTTTCAAAATAGAGACACAATGCTTAATAGTTTCAAAATAGGGACAATTTACAGAATATTTTTAAAAATAAGAGCAAAAGCCCATTTTCCCCTTTTAATTTGACAGGTTGGCATTTATAGTGTTTAATGTGACAAGTTAAGATTTTATTTTCATGTTTGACATGTTGAGATTTTGAGATTCTATAATTCATATATTTTACTGTGTTTTCAGATTTTATAATTCATATGATTTATAAATCATATTTTTATAAGGATTTAATGTTAAACCCAACATGCATAAAGAATAACCCAACCATTAAGGAAAAAAAGCCCAAATGGCTTAAAAAAATAAGCCCTTTGTAAAGAAAGATACAGTAAAAAGAAAAAAGTAAAAATGGGCTCAAAATGCCTTTCCTAGAGGCCCAATAGCCCAAAATTAAGAATTTTTTTTTAAAGAACCCAACCTATATAACCAAACTAACAGTAACGAGCCACTAAGATTAAATGTACCTTGTGTAAACCAATTCTTACCCTCTAGAAGTGAGGTGCAGTCAAGCATGGGGTGAAACTGCATCCTATAGGTGTGGTGCAAAAAACCTCCTCAAAACCGACCACACTGCAGTGTGTACCGGCCTAACTATATCATAGCAGTTTGAATTTTTATTTTTGCGAAGATAGAAGTTTGAATTTCAGATCAGTTGAACTATATGTCATTTGGTTCTATAACTTTTCCGCCTATGCAAAACACATCTGTATATTTCCTCCTTTAAAGAACTATCATACACATAAATATGACCCCACCAAAATAAGGGTTAAAAGAATAAAGCCATGGAAGCAGGAGTGGCAAGGCCACGCTCTCAGAGTATCAAATTAATCAAGAAGTGATGGTTTACAAATAGTATACACATACCATCAAAGAATTGAAAAAAATTTCGAAACTGCTGGTGTTCTTTTCAATATCAAGAAGAATTTCAACCGGAGTCTCTGAACCTGGAAAAAGTAGATGATAAGCAAATAAAACATGTCAATTTCCCAAATCAACTTTTCAATAAGAATAAGCATCAAATTCAACATGATTTTAAATCAGCTATAGTCTGCCACTGTATAACTTAAACACATCCCATTTATTGCACGAAGAAGGGTTAGTAGGGTCTGCACAACTTATGTTTTCCACCAGCTTTAAGTTGCTTTGCATAAGGGTGATAGTGTTTGATATGAATCGTGTATGCAACAAAAACACCACATAATTTTTTGTAAGTTTTTATTTAGTGTAAATAGGGTTCGTGTTAAAGTAGATCAACCCACTTCAACATGATTAATAAGTGAGCCAAAGGTGTCAATTTCATGTTAGGGTTGAGGGGTTTTAACAAGATCATTAAATTAGTTGAGTTTGAGTTGACCCATTTAGTCAATCAGTCTTACATATTGGTTGTCTTTGTTACAATATTTCAAATATAGATAGGAATCAGAAACAAAAAGAAAAAAGGCAGATTACCATTGCTATATCACATGTGAAGGGACTTCCAATATCATCCTGTAAACCAAAAATCTAAGAAAGGAAATGGCGAAATGCCTAAAGCAAGCTAGATATAAAATCATGTGCAGTATCATAATTAAAATACTTATACTTTACTCTAGTTTTAATCTCAACAATTCATTTTTTATCAGGAACACTATTAATTTCAAAATAAGATGATTAACAATACATACTAAAACAACAACACAGTGTTGTAAAACTATGGGATTGGCTATGGATCATCAACAAATTAATCGGGGGTCATTCACATGTATCCTTCTCCACCATTCTATCCTATTCAAAATCATGCTCTTTCCCTCCTCCATAATTAGCACCAAAAAAAAAGGACTACCACGCATACTAACAGAATATTAATTTTTGCATATGACAGTTAATTAACAAAAACATGACTGTTTCAAAATCAGATAAGGTAAATGAAATTAGTTTAGAGAAAATTTTTATCCAGGATAATAATTGCACTGCTGAAATCAATGCTATAGATATATCGATAATAAGGGAGGTGCCATGCATCACCTGTGACATATATTAAGAAGATACATAATGAGTACTCCCTCCATACCAAAATAGATGAGAGTTTATCGATACCACAAATTTAACGAAATAATTGTAACAATCTTCCTAAACTACTCTTAAATGGCCAAGAAAAGTGGATTCAATTTTGAAAAAAGGTGCAAGCATTTTTACTTCTTTTTTCTTCAACTATCAAAAGAAATGAACATTAGAAGTTAAATGGCTAAATGTTTTTCATTTTTGGTAAAACTCAGATATTTTGGAACAATCCAAAAAGTAAAGCACCTCATCTATCTCAGGACCACGAGTGTAGCTTTAAGGCAATCCTTGAGAACTCATCAATAATCATGTTTCTATATAGCATTGAAATTTTGCCCACTTAATTTTCATAGCATTTTAAATTTCTCTTTTTTATAATTTTTCAACAGACGAAAAATTGCTTGCAACTTTTTAGCATGGGCTTTGTCTGCAGTATTTCTGATCATCTTATTTTGTTTCCATTGACTACATTTTAAATTATGGATTTGTGCCTTCAAATGCAATGCAAGTACATTTAATTTATTTTCATGAGAGTCTGCAGTCTGTGCCTAATTATACATGTACATATTTAAAAATCAAATAGCATCAGAAGCAGGTTGTACCTCATGATAAGATGACGAGTCCAAGATACATGGATAAACAAAGAAATATAAATGATATCATTCCCCTGCAAATAGAACTCATAAAAATAAGAAACTGAGAATAAAATATTAACATTTAATCAAGATTACTTGTACATCCCAGACAATGATCCATGCTCTTTCCCTTTTATGCTAAAAAAATTACCAAATTACTCCCCATGCAACCCCATTACAAGGGCATGGGCAAACTTCTGCAAACTTCTCAGCATCACTGGAGTTGACTCTTCGAGATATTAGATCATCATAAATATCTGAGCCAACAAGATTCATATTATATGACATTTGAAATTCAAATAACAGCATTTGATTTACTAAAGAAGAGTTAATGAATATACCATAAACAGAAAACAAACTGTTCATGACACCTGCAATTTGCCAAATTAGAAGTAAGCCACTGTTGTCCATCCACCCAAAAAAAATAGATATTAATTAGGGACAATTTCATTTTTAGAAAGTAAACATATGAGAGGATAAGAGTATACCAATGAAGAGAATTGCATAGCGAAGAATATGGACTGTTGTTTTTTCTTGCAGAAGCCATATTATAGCGAGGAAAATAATGAATCCTGGGATATTCAGTTGATAAATGTAAAAATGTGAGCATAGAAGCCTGCAGATATCATTAAATTAAACCCTCCTAGAAAGATCATGAAGGTACTCACCAATACAAAGCCCTCGAAGTGTCCACTGTTGAACAACAGCAACAGCAAGTAAGAGTACAGAAATTAAGATCTTTACAGGTCTATTTAAGGAAAATGAAAAGAATGGGAAAAAAATTAACTAACAAACAGTAGAATACAATTATCCAGGAGTTATATAGAGTATGGTTGCATGGAACCCTAGATATATCCAGGAGTTACATCTGCATTTATAACTGTCTTACATTTTTAGCAATAAAGAGCACAACCAGCAGAGCCAATATAAGACAACCAGCAGCAATTCTAGCAGTCAAGATATTTGTAGATGCAAGTATCAAGGCCATTCCCCAGAATGATGACCCAAGATCTGGAAGACAAAAAAGATAAAAATAAAAAAAACAGATAAAAGCAATTATACAGACTATGGTTGTCACTAAGAGTTCATATGAGTCATATCAAATTGAAGACCACACAATCAAAAGAGGATATAAAAGAGGCAGCACAGGCCCATCATGTTAATAATAAAATCTAATGTTTGAGTCTTCATGGTGTCTCTTTGACAGCTATGAATGCATGAAAACTTATCACTACAAGCACTTCCATAAAGGGGTGATGTTCCTTGCCATACGACATTTTAGATGGTGATATAACTGGAGGGTGATTAAGTTTAAATTTTTGGTATGGTACCTTAGTATTACACCCTATCACTATTCATGCTAAATATATGGAATTTTGAAGGAAGAGAGAAAAGATGTAGGAAAGGAATTTTTAACTCTTTAGGGAATATTCTGTAATGACATCTTGTTTGAAATTTTCCATGTGGATTGAAATCTGATTTTTTGAGCCATTCCAGGGAATTTGACAAAAATTTTAATCTCTTAAATAAAAATGTTGTAAAGTGTGCTTGAATGTGTCCACAGTTGGAAAGAAGCCCATATTATGAGGGCTCAAATTACAGCTCTTAGGAAGATCACAAATTTTGTGCTAAGAAATTATTTTGAGCTTGTTTCCTCTCTTTGTCCAGCCCCACTTTCTTTTTCCTTTCTAATTTTCGCTCCCTTAACCCTACTTGTTAGGCTGACATCTCTCTTCCTCCCCTTTTTTTCTCTTCCAATTTCTTTCTTTAATGAAACCATACCCCCTGTAGGTTAGATCAGATGTAGTGACATGCAATTGAACAAATGTGCAGCAAAACCTAAAAGGTCCACAACTCTGCATTTGAATTTAAAGTGGACAAAGTGAGGTTCAAAAAGAGGAGAAAGAGAAAAAGATTCAAATGTATGCATGTGTACTTATCACTCACACACAGATTCACACTGACCCTTTACTTCAATCCCTATCAATGTCTGATATCCATGTCCAATCAACATAGTAGGAACTAGGAAGAATAAGAATGCTTTGGAATGAGAAATGAGGTTTTCAGGGAGAAAAGTATTACATCCTGCTGGTAAGATCACCCAATATATCCCACCACGTGTTTGTGTTACTCCACCTTCATTTGCATGAACCTGGATCCCCTCCACCTGTATATTGAATTAGATGATAAATATATGATTGAGCATAAACCATCGCAGAAAGCAGGGAAGTATATTTCAAGTGGCATGCAATAGCATCAAGAGTTCTTTTAAAACTTGGCCTTAAAAATCAGTCATTTGTACTTCAAACTGAGCAATCATCATTACAAGGCGCAAACCTTTGTAAAATTTGAATAATTAGAGTCATACAGAATTCCCGGTCCATATTTTTTAAAACAAGCAGCATGAACTTCATGGATAATAATATTTAAGATTTTGATCCAAGACAAGCCACCAATATGTAGACTTGTAAAATTAATAAATAAAAATAGAAGAGTTGCCAAAATGGTAAAAAGGTGGTGTAAAGAATGCCTTTCTCTATGGTGACCTCCTTGAAGAAGTATATATGAAGCAACCAGCTGGGTTTGTTCCTCAGAGGGAGAATCATGGCAGTGTTTACAAGTTGAAGAAAACATTATATGGTCTCAAGCAGTCACTGAGATTATGATTTGAGAAGTTTTCTAAAATTGTCACAAATTTTGGTATCCACCATTGTTTTTTATTTTTGATAAATAGTTTCCACCATTGTTAGACAAATCATTTTCTATTCCACTTAAACACTGATGTTGGATACATATTAGTTGTGTTTTATGTGGATTAAATAGTAATTACTAGAGATGACTCTGAAGGCATCACTGGATTGAAACTATTCTTGCAACCACACTTTATACCAAGTCCCTTCGCAAACTTCGTATTTATTGGGGATTGAAGTTTTGCAAGGCCTAGACAACACATTAACTTATCTCAAAGGAAGTATGTACTTGATACCCTCAAGGAAATCGGACTTATGGGTTCTCGTCCTATTGTCACTCTTATTGATCCTAATAAAAAACTCTTGTGAAAAGAAGGCCTCGTTTCATATCCTAGATCCTAGTTGATACTGTTAAATGGCTGGGAAGCTCAACTATCTCACCATCACAAGACCATCTATCTCATATGCAATTAGTGTGGTGAGTCAAGAACTCAAGGGCCATTTGGTAAGGGAGTTTAAACCACAATTTTAAGTGTTTAAGTGTTGAAAATTGTGGACCCAAAAAAAAAAAACAAAAAAAACAAAGTGTTTGGTAAGAGTGTTTGAATCAATTTAGAGTGTTTAAACATTGTATTTCAAAAACACCTCAAGAGGTGTTTTCAAGTAATAGCTTTAAGTGGCATTGTTGTAATTATTTTGGAAACCATGGGACCCACATGATGTTGACAACATATAAAACACATTTTTTCTTAAAAACACACTCATACCAAACACTCAACTGTTTCACATTTGAAAATATGTTATTAGAAATATGGTACCAAACACTTTTATTTTTTAGCATTATGAGTATTTTAAATACGTGTTTTCACAATATTTTTTAAACTAAAGTTTTTACATCATTTTGAAAACCAATACCTAAACTCTCTTACCCAATGGGCCCTCAATTTCTAAAACCCCTAAGGGCCCATTTTGTAAGAGAACTTAGGTATTAGTTTTCAAAATGATGTAAAAACAATGGTTTAAAAAGTGTTGTAAAAAAGCATATTTAAAGTACTTATAATGCAAAAAATAAATAAATAAATAAAAAATGTGTTTAGTACCATATTTCTAATAACATATTTTCAAATGTGACACAATTAAGTGTTTGGTATGAGCATGGTTGTCAAAATCGCGATTTGGATCGAAAGATCGCACGATTTTACGATCCCAGCTCACCAAAACGTTTAGAATCACACTAGAATCGTAAAAATGGTAAGATAGTATGTAGGATTGTGTAGGATCGTACAATCCTATGAGATCCTACTGATCCCACCAAAACATCAATTTTTGGTTTTTTTTTTTTTTTTTTAAGGGATAAATTATTGGTTTTGATGAAACTTTAAAGGTTTTTATTTTTCTATGTTGTGATGGTATGGTTTTTTATTTTTATTTTTATTAAATTATGTTAACCTAAGAAAATGTTTTCTAGTTTTTAGTTCACTTGTAATAAAAATGAAGGAATGCTTCATCATTTCTAAATGAAGAATTTATACTGGCTTTGCTACATTTTAAGTTATAATATTGTTAAATTTGTTTGATCAATATACTAATTTGTGTTATAATATTACTAAAATGTTTTTCTTATATATAATTTTATTAGTATGCTTGTATTTGTATATTGATTGATTGATTTTTTTGAGCACGCTCTGTAATTGTTGCTGAGCGGTATAACTTGAATAGTTGAGTGTGAAGTTGTATCTTAATCTCTTTTGCAGCTCTAGTATACAAATATACAATGTCTACATAGATGATAAAATAGTTGATGATGATTAGGATGGTGGCCATAAGAACCTTATAATGAAAATAATTAAATGTTTACTTCACCTTAATATTAATCTTGCTTATGGATTTCATATTTTAGTTAGCTAGTTTCCATTTGATAACTTATTTTGGATTTTAAACTTGGAATTTGGAACTTAGAACTTGGAAAATATTTTCATATTGTTGATAAATATTTTGGTATTTGGTTGCTAATTAAACATTTATTGAACTTTTTAGATATATTGGATCAAAATGTAAATATATTTGTTTCGTTTGTATAGACGTAGCGATGTATGACATGCAAATTACATCATATAATGCAAATCTTTGTTTTTTTATGGATAAATTCACAATTTATGTGATTATTCAACATACAAAATCATTATCAATGTGTTTTTTGCTTTAAATATGAAAATATGTAGGATTTTACGATTTACGATCCGATCCTACAATCCACAATCCCACCTACCTCTCATGATCCTACATAAGATCCTGATTTTGACAACCTTGGGTATGAGTGTGTTTTTAAGAAAAAATGTGTTTTATGTGTTATCAACATCATATGGATCCCACGGTTTTCAAAATAATTACAATAATGCCACTCAAAACTATTACTTGAAAATTGAAAACACCTCTTAAGGTATTCTCAAAGTACAGTGTTTAAAAACTCTAAATTGAGAACTATGACTCAAGTGCTCTTTGTTAAACTCTCATACCAAACATGTTTTCTTTTTTTTTTTGGAGCCACAGTTTTCAATGTTTAAACTCTGAATCTGTTGTTAACTCTCTAACAAAAGAGGCCCTAAGACTCTCACATAGGAATGTTTCCATTCAAATTGTTAAATATTTGAAGAGAGCCCTAAGTCAAGGTATATTTTTTAAAAAGAATGGTCATCTTAGGGTGGAAGGCTTCAATAATGCAAACTAGGTCGAATCACCTTCAGATAGAAGGTACACAACACGGTATTGCACCTTCTTGGGCAGAAATCTTGTAACATGGAGAAGTAAGAAGAAAAATGTAGTTGCTCGATCAAGTGCGGAAGAAAAATACAGGGTGATGGCACATACTGGCTATCGCTAATGAGCTAACTTGGTACACCACTTTCTTCAGGAACTAGACTTCACAGTTTCAACTCCTATTCCACTATCTTGAGATAATCAAGCCACTATATTCACTGCATCCAATCCTGTATTCTGTGAAGGACTAAGAACATTGAAGTAGATTTCCATTGTGGGATAAGATTCCAAGTGGGACCATTGATACTCCGTTTGTGAAGTTTGAAGACCAACGCTGATATCTTTACAAGAACATTATGTAGGAGTCAACAAAAGTCTATCTCTTCCAAGTGAGGTTTATATAACATACATGCTCCAGCTTGAGGGGGAGTGTTAGAGAGTTATTGAGAGATAATATTGTTTGTACATTTGTGCTATATGAGTGGTACTTTTCTAGAAGAGCGGAATATTTGAGTGATGAGGTGTCCCAAGTGAAGTGTCCCTATCAGCTGTTACCATCAGAATATTCCCCATCTTATCCTGACTACCCCTTTCCTGTGCAATATCATCATCATGTATTCATTTTCCTTAAACCTCTATCAATTTTTTTTTTATATAGGTAAGAGAAAAAGTATATTCAAAAAACTGCTAGATGCAAAATAGCACCAGCAAATCCAAAGTACAAAAAGGATAAAAAAGCAAAAACATAAAAAGCATTAATTACAGAGAAGAAGAGAGCTAAGGAATAAAGGAATAGAGTCACTAGATGTGAGTCCCCAAGCCCTAGCCCAATCAAAAAGGGAACCAAAAAAGAGAGCAAGCAGTTGGTCCTCAGATCTATCCAAATCCTCAAACGTCCGCCGATTGCGCTCCCTCAGATCTATCAATTTATTTTTTTAATAAGTATTTTCAGTATCCATAATTTAGAACAGCTAATTACTTTAGTCATATTAAGAAAGCTGAACACATGGGTGTTGGTACTCTGGCAAGAATATAAACCACTCTACAATGACCACCAGAGAACAGAAAACGAAATCTAAGTTGAGACACAGAACGTGTGGTCTAGTCTTTGCCACATGAAGCAAGAAACGATGGGGAAATGGAAGAGGGCAGGGGGGATATTGGGTATAGTGACAGTACAAGCCTGGAATAGAGCTGCGTTTTTTAGGCCATGATGGGGTGCTGCTCCCACAGGCAAGTTTTTACAGACTGAGTAGGTACTGGGTTTTAAAATGATGTTCACGAAGGGAAGCCAGCAGATTTGAAAATGCAGGGCTGATATGCTTAACCATGATAAGGGAGAAGTAATTTCATTAATAAAGCTGCCTTTGCAAATATTGTTGATAAGTTACAAAGAACACAAGAAAATATTGGGCAATTTCTTCTAGAAGATATATTATCCTCTCCCCTCCCCTCGGTTCTGTCCCTGAAAAGTTATTCATTTCACAAGTTAGTGGAATATGTCATAATTAAATACTCAGGATGCAAGATTGTAGGGCATACTACTTGAAAAAAGAAACTTTGTAGCTGGAGCATTAGCTCTTAAGGAGAGGTTCCAGTTGAAAGGAAAGCTCGGTAGCAGGTAGAATACAACTCCTAAGAGTGCATTGGTGACAAATATAGACAATTTGTATGAAGAGGATATAGGAGGCTTTGGAGTTGTTACTGGAAATTCAATAAGGGAGCCTCTTTTTTGCAACTTTTGCATAGCCTGAGACTTCTATTTGAGTTCTCCACAGTTTAGCTTGGTTTGCAGATTGCCAGGCAAAGTGCCACTGAGGGGCCTGTTGTTTTCTTTAGCCAAGACAAGGAATTAAATGCTTAGTCTCATTAATGACCATATTAAGGCCAAAGTTTGCATTTAGAAACCAAAGTCAGCAACTCATAACTTGATGGCCCTAGTTAGAACTTAGAAGCATTCTGCAGTTAGCTGACAACTCTGAACTTCATGCATATAAGCACATATAAAGAGAGGGAAACGCAGAGGCACATCTTTTTTTCACTTTTTGCAACTCAATGTAATAACATAGGATGAGTTTTTTATCCTTTTTTTTGGCTTAAAAAATTTGTAGTGAGAATCAGGATGTCATCCAGTACACAATATGTGTACTGATATTGACAGCCTCAAACCAAATTACAGCAAATGAGAAAATCTAAAAAAGTGGACTAGGAATGGCATGGTAACACAACCATTCAATCAAATAGGACACGCAAAAGAATCAACTTCAGCTCCGTTTCCGTCGTGCTTATATGCATCCAGTACACAATATGTGTACTGATATTGACAGCCTCAAACCAAATTACAGCAAATGAGAAAATCTAAAAAAGTGGACTAGGAATGGCATGGTAACACAACCATTCAATCAAATAGGACACGCAAAAGAATCAACTTCAGCTCCATTTCCGTTGTGCTTTGTTCTAAATCTTCAAAGGCTCACTCATTACATTTCTTCCAAATGTTCTACATAAGTCATAATGGGACAGCTCCCCAAATGACACCAGAACCACATCTGGCAAATTCCCTATTACAGCACACCAACAACTCAATCACTTTTTGTGGCATCACCCATTGCACCCCCCAAAAAATAGAAAACTAGAGAACACAGCTCCCTAGCAAACTCACAATGAAGCAGTAGCAGGTGGTCAACTCTCTCCCCACTTTTCTCAGTCTATTTTAGATTTATCTTTAATTAAATTTTCCTCTGACCAAGAAACAGGCAGCGTAGTATAACACAGGAGTCAAAGGGGAACAGTGGGTGAATCCTCTCAATGTAGCTTAAAGTTGTGAACAAATTATCCAATTTAACAATTTGAATTGTACTTAGACAATGCCAATGAGCTCTAACTCAAAAGGCACCTCCTCCCCATGTCAAAGTAAGGTAGTGCATTCAAAATCCACTGGATGAGTGTTTAATTATCAATTAAAAAATTAGGCTTAGATTATGAACAAGTAAAGATTATAAAGGTTAGCCACAAGTTTTAGGCTTTTAGAGGCAGACAAAGGCCCTGCATTACCTGATACACGATTCTGGCAGGTGGAGTCGTGTATCCATGGTTTACTCCCAAGAGGTTGGTCCAAAGGGTCTTGCCTTGGTGAAGTTCCACGTCATCAAAAAATAAAATATAAAAATAGCGGAAAACAAAAAATCAAGATTCGTTATGTTAGGAATCAAAGGCCGCTAATAAATAATACTCCTAGAATCACTCTAAAGCCAACACAGCAATGCACAATTTCCAACTAACAACAATTTCAGGGAATTTGTCTATATGTGTGTTGTGGTGGGTTTAGAGCTTGAAGAATTTGAAGATCTAGGTTTTAGAATTATTGAAGATAGGGTCATGGGGTTGTTGTGATAGGAATTAAAAGATGGTTTGATGAGTTATTTGATGGTTATTTGTTAGAAGAAAGCATGTGGGGTTTACAATTTTTGGTAGGTAGAAGAAAGAGCTTGAGGTTGCATGGAGGAAAAAGAGAGAACTTTATTGTGTTTACAGGTTGCATGAATAGCACCCATGAACAGTATCACAAGAAAGAGAGAAGGAAGAGAGAGAAGAGAAAAGGAAAAAAGAACACATAAAGTCCAATATGCTGAAATCCTCAAAAACACTCAATATTTTTATTAATCAACTTCTCTCTCTTTAAGTATATTGATCACAATTATATATATAAGGACTCTTTCTTGTACTAGTACTACTATGATTCCTAGTTTAGTAAACTAAAAACCCAATAAAATACTAACTTGGACTCAAAGAAAGTAAAATCTAAGATATTTAGGATCTCCTAGAAAATTCTAGGCTCACCTAAACTACCAAAATAATTTGCAGGGATTGCAGAAATTATAGATTTCCTGTAAATATAAAATTGACCATAACTTATTTAATAAAAACCCAAATTAAAAAACTGTTTTAACCTACAAGTATAACAAGACCTTTAAAACCACATAATTTTCACTTCAATTGGACTTCACACATGAGCCCCATAAAATAAATCTTGCATAGTTGTGAAGTAGTAACAAATTAATCTTCAATGGCTGCATCAAATTTAAGTACTAAAAATATATTTCTAAATCAAGGTTTCATATCTGATCGGAAGAGGTGAGACATAATGCTTATTAAGATTTGAGAGAACATATAATTTCTTATTTAAGTATGCAAGGTTTCATTCGAGCCATCTGAACATATGATCAAAGCATAACAAGTTCTACAAAAAGCTTCTTACCCGGCCACACGTGAGTATGCAAGCAACTGCATGACTTGCTTCATGAAGGAACACAGTGATGAGCTTAAAGGGCGTCAATAGTACTGTCCTCCATAGCTATAACAATGGAAACAAAACTTCTTCATCAAAATACTAGTGGATCAAACAAAGGCCAGCACATTCAAACTCAATAAGAACTATAAAAAGATTAACAATTTTTTCAGCAAGATTAATATAGTGCATATACCCAAATAGAATATGTTGGAAATTCTCTCAAATTCCTAATTTGCCTCGGTTATTCATTTTGAGTGTGGAAGGAAAAATAATTTTTTGTCAAGCTTGTTAAAGAAGTAATTTTGTATCCCTTCTCCACCAATGAATAAGAGTTGGTGCCTTCTATATATGCTATACTATAAAGGGCTCAGTAGTTTTGGCTCAAGATGACCGTCCCATATGGGGAATAATATGGTAGTTCTTTTGTGACTGAAAGATGCCTACGTTGAAGCATACACATTTTGCTGTGTTTAGTTTTTGGGTTGAAAGATACCCATATGTGAGTCGAGAGTTTGTTTCTAAGTTGGTTTCAAGAGTTTGTTTTTGGTGTATTGGGATTTGGATTAGTTTGTGTGGATTATGTAGGTTGGTTTGAGTTTGTGAATGATTGTGAGTATGGTTAGTGAGAGTTCACTTTAGTAATTTATTTCATAGATACTGGTTATTGGTTGCCATTGATTGTGGATGTGGTTATGAAGTTGACCAAAACATGTTAAAATTTGTGTCTTTTGGGGATGTTTTTAATTTCAATTAGTACCAAATTACAACAAAATGGTAACAAAGAAAGTTTTTTTTCCCCATCTACAATATACATTAAAAGATATTTTTGAAAGTAAACTCAAAGTCATCTCAAGGAGTTTCCTTTTAACCTAATCTTGTGTAAGATGTGCTTGTGGTGCGTTTAAGCTTGTATTAGGTTGATTGATGACAAAGGCAATTTGAGTTGAGGAATGGGTGAGATCTTTTGAGTTCTGTAGAAGAGATATGATGGACCATCCCTTTTCCACTTTGGATTAACTATAAACAATATTACTTTAGAGTTTAGACACCACAACAATATCGATTTTCTAAGTACTAATCATACCAACCTTCTCTTATCATATTATTTACCAAGCAAAGCCATAACTTTTTACCCCCACTATTCTAAACATCTAAACATAGACCCAATTTCCACTATGCTAATTAGTAAAATCTACGCGACAATACTTTATTCAAAATCATTTGCAACAACCTTAATCTTACACTGCTCAATTTCATATTGAAATTGAGTCAACCCTTTTCCTCTTTGGATCAACTATAAACAATATTACGTTAGACACCACTACAATATCAATTTCCCAAGTACTAATCATATCAGCCTTGAATCTTTCCAAGTTATTTACCAAATAAAGCCATAACTCTTAACCCCACTATTCTAAACATCTAAACCTAGACCCAATTTCCAATATGCTAATTAGCAAAATCTACATGACAATGCTTTAGTCAAAATAATTAATATCTAGAGCATTAACAAATCTCTCTTAATTGAGGCCAATACAACTACCTGGCTGAGTTGACCAATGCTGTTTGTTCTTCAAAACGACCATACATGACAAACCCAATTTTACTTTTTCTGTTTTCCTTTCTCGAGAATCAAACAAACGCTAAGCCAAGAAAGAAAGAAAAAAGTAAGAGAGTAAAACAAAGCGTACCGCGAGGATTACAACGGTGAAGACACCAATGGTGGCCAAGAACACGACTTGTTCGTGCTGGCAACAGTTCTTGAGCTCCCAATTCGGCATTACCTCTCTGCTTTCAACTAAGCCAAAGACCAAGACAACACTAGAACAACAAACAAAAAAAGAACGAGTTGGGTTTGGTGGGTGAAGGTGTTTGGGAGCTAAGAAAGGGAGAGAAGAAGTGTAGAAAGAAAAAAAGAGAAACTGCCAGCAAGAACGTGAGACAGAGCCAGAGTTGTTATTGGTCTTGTTTGGACCGTGTCTGTATTGGTGGGTGGGAACGTTGTAGAATGAAAATGTCAATGACCCAGACCTAGTTACAGTTACGTGTTGGAGAGAGAGTTTGGTTTTATCATTTGTCAACTCATTTCTGGTAAAAGACGTGTTGTTGATTCTTGCTGTTCTTTTGTGGAGTTTTTTATACTTTTTTTTATATCACTTTGTGAACACATTGCTTTTTAAGGTTGAATAATGATAGATATACAAATTATTTTACAAAAAATTTTATAAATTGTTAATGTGATGAGTGATTATTGGTAAATGAAAAAATGATATTAATGGTGGGCTTAGATGAAAATCAATAAAAGGTTGTTCATGTCAACATTTTGTAAAAATGTTGTAAAATAGTTTGTGGCTGTAACATTACTTTTTTAATATTTTCTCACTTTTTTGTAGATGAGTTGTCTTTTTCTATTTTTTTTTTTAAAAAAAATTTTTCCTACTTAAAAAATTTAAAGTTCTATATTCGATAGGAAAAAGTAGGGGAAAAATTCAATAATTTACTGATAACAAAAACAAAAACAAAAAAAAGTCTTTTTTTTAAATTTAAAGACAAAAAATGTAGAATTTTCAATAATTTAAGGGACGAAAACAAGTTTTTTAAAGTTTAAGAACAAAAATGAAATTTTATGTAAATTTTAGGGGAGAAAAAAAGGGTTAAATGTTGGGTTTTTTTTTTTTTTTTTTTTTTGAGGAAGTTGTGTTTGTTGATTTGGTTTGGGGTGATCTTTGTCATTTTTGGGTCCAGAGCTGGTGGGTGTGGTGGGTTTAACACTAAATTTTATTAGCATCCAATTGAAACACATCATATGTCATAGGAAATTTTACATTTAACATGATTTTTGTGCCTCAAAAAAAAAAAAAACATGATTTTTGAAACATTTTCGTTAGTAAGCACGTTTTTTAAATTATTTTGTAAACTAGCATCTCGAGTCTATGAGACTCGAGTTCAGTGACAAAACTTGAGCCTTTGAGACTCGTGTTCTAATGCTGGCACACGCTAATGTGGGACAATTTATCCTCATGAAACTCGAGTCTCTCAGACTCAAGTTTTATGGAGAAGAAAGAAGAAGAATGAAGAAGATTTGGAGAATAGATGTAGAGATTGAAGAAGAAGGAGAACTTTGGAGAACGGAAGAGGAAGAAGAAGAAGAAGAAAAAGAAGATCGGGCAATTTCAGAGGCTTGAGATGCTAGTTTGCTAAATAGTTCTGCAAACTTGACAACCAACTAAAATGTTCCAAAAATAATGCTAAATGCAAAAAAAAAAAAAAAATCCCCATATGTCAATTCATTAGTGAAGTGTCCAACTCCCCCTCATCTTCAATAATTGAAATCAAAATAGGGATTCAAGAGGCCAAAAAAGAAAGAAACATGGATTAAATAGGAGTTAGAAAGATAATATATTTTAAAGGATTGATTATCTTTATATTAGCAGATTAATACTTCAAATTAAGAGAAAAGCTTTATCAATCTCATCAGCAAAAGAGGGAGGATTTGAGGAGAAGTGCTCAAAAATCAATAGTAAAGTACACTCACATGAACTCAGTCCTAACCACACGTGATTATGAACTCTTAATTCTAATTAATTTATTTTTAGTCAAATTTAAATTAAATGATGTGCATTAATGCTATTTGTTGAGTATTATGACACATCATTTAATTTAAACTTGACTAAAAATAAACCAAACATAATTAAGAGTTCATAATCATGTATAGTCGAGGTCTAATCCATGCAAGTGTATTTTACCATTAAAACTTGTTTCTTTGATATCTTTCAATCCGGCTATCCAATTAAGTGTATGTTTGGATAGGAATTATTTGCATTTGGCGTTTTGTGTTTTTTTTTTTTTTTTGATTCACGCGTTTTTTGCTTTTTGGAGACAAATAGCACTGTTCATCACTGTTCACAGGACTCACAACCACTTTATTCAAAAAAAAATATTAAAAATGGGTCCCACTGTACTATTTACACATTTAAAAATTATTTTGTTATGGTGTTTTCAGTTTTCAGTTTTCAGTTTTCAGCAAAATAAGCTATATCCAAACGGACCCTAAGGCTCATGAGTCGTCGTTTTGATCGTTATGAGATTAATATCATGCAGTGCAATTAGAAAACAATCGGTCTAAAATTACAATTTCTCACTGTGATATTAAATGCAATGGGATGCATGGTGCGATACAAGTAAGGTTAAATGGGAGTTGCAAATAGGATATCTACACTCACTGCCTCACTTTGATTAGGGTCAGAGATTGGGGGAGCAAGCAGTTGGGAGATTTGATAGTAAGTGACTCAGAAATGAGGGCATCTCTCTTCGTTTAGGATTTTTTTGTTTTGAATTTGATAAGATGATTCAAGTGATTGGTTTATTCCAATTTTTTAAGGGTTAAATGGACTAATTTGATAGACTTTGTTGGCCAAAATTGATGATTGGGCTAATATTTCTTTAACTTTTCAATTGGTAATGATGTTTTGAGGGTTTTTTTTTTGGGATCTTAAATTAGTGAATTTTGTTGTTGGATTTGCTAATTTGCTTTTTTTGGGATTTAAGATTAGTAAATTTTATTGTTTGGCCTTTTCTTTTTGTGTAAGAGGGCCAATAATATTGTTAGGAGGGACAAAATTTTGGTTTTATTAGGTCAAATTTCTAAAATTAGTCTTCTTTTATATATATACACGTTTATTTTTTTGAACCTTTATATGTTTACATTGTACTTGCAATGTAAACTTATATTATAGATACAAAAAAAAAAAAAAAATGGCAAAAGGCTAATTTGATAGACTTTGTTGGCAAAATTTGCTAATTGGGCTTAGGGCTATCCACAGGTCAATCCGAGTTGGGTTTGTGCCCAACCCTAAACCGACCCAATCACTTCGGGTCTCCCATACCTAGACTCACCGCCGACCGGTAGACGAAGGCAATTCGGGTGGTTGGATGTCTTCGGTTTCTAATCAGGTCTCGATCGATTTAGGACTATGCGATACGTCACTAGGTTTTGCAGAAATCGGCTGGTTTTTGCTGAAATCTACCAACTTTGTCAGATCTGTCGAGATCTCGACAAGATTAGGCTAGATCTCAAAGAGATCAAGCTGAATCTCGAAGAGATCAGGTAAGATCTCGGCGAATCTAGACGAGATTGGACAAAACCAGAAAAGCCAACCACTCCAAATGGCAGAGAACAACAAGTTTCCAATGTGCAGATGGTCAGGTCGGTTGAAAATCGATTTTCCATGCTCAGACCCATCAACCGACCAGCCAGTCTCAGGTTTTAGGGGTGGAGACCCACCACCGACCGTCACCTACGTTGGGTTGGCCAATTTTCGAGCCGGATCGGCCAAGTTGGATGGGTTGGCTAGGTACTGGGTCTAGTTGGTCACCCCTAATTGGGCTAATCTTTCTTTAACTTTCAATTGGAAATTTTTTTTTTTGAGTTTTTTCTTTTTGGGGGGGGGGGGGGGGGGGGATCTTAGATTAGTAAATTTTCTTGATTGGGCTAGTTTGGTTTGTTTGGCTTTTTCTTTTTGTATAAGAGGGCAAAATTTGGTTTTATTAAGTCAAATTTCTATATATATGTGTGTGTGTACACAACATTTACCACTTTTTTTGGTAAAAGACTTGAAATGGAATGGAACTTAGAGACAAAGGTATCAATCGTACCTATTCAACTTAAATTTACCATAATTGATAAGTGTTTATCTGTTTAATAATAACCTTTTTATTAAATATTCTTTATATTGTAGGACATATTGGTGACATGCAAAGCCAAGATTGTTAAACATCTAGAAAGTAGAGAAAGTATCCTATAAGACACTCTCTCCACCTCAGCACCACATTTGGTGAGACCACCCAATAGGAATGGGACACATGTAATATGTGGAAAGACCATTATACCCTTAAAATTTTCAACAGCCCGCCTCCCCCTTATTTTTGAAATCAAATTTTAGAATCTCTCTCTCTCTCTTTCTCATCAAATTTCAGAAAATCTCTCTACTTTCATTCCGTCACAGTTCTTAAACTCCACCTAAACTCCACCCTGCACCGCTCCAACACCGCAAGTTTCAGCCCTTTTATCCACCCATGCTAATCCCAGGAAAAAATAATGGTGCTCTCCTTCTCTCTATCGCTTTATCAACAAACTCAGATTTGATGTTACAAAAGTGTCATATGTGGTTACAAAAAATACTACCCACTGCCCCTTTTCCATTTCTTTGGCTAGATTCATGAACTTCCTCAACCCCCATCTTTAAAGAGGCCAAAAGACCTACCAAAACTCTTACCAATTTCCACTCCCATCGTTTTTTGCACTCACTTAACAATTCTAGTGGCAGGTAAATTTTTTGTCTCAATTAATGTCACATTTTTGTCATCTTAGTTCATTTTTTGTGAATTTTTTTTTTTTTTTTGTTTCTTTTGTATACACGGCTCATATATATTTCCGTTTTCTTGAATTAGTGCGTGTTTTTATCAATGTCATTGTAGGAGGCAAAATTTTAAGCCTATTATAAAATGCCACATCAAAATTTAGTGGCAAATTCTAAATTAATGTCATTAAATTAATCAAATTAGATGATGACATGTGTCATCCAAATTGACATCACATTGGCATATCAAAATTTGCCACGTGTCATTTGGCCCACAAAATAAAGATAAATTTCATATTTAAAATTTATGGATAATTATCTTTATTAAAATAAATAAGATAAAGATAAATTTTCTATTCAAAATTTGATAGATAATTATCTTTATTAAAATAAATAAATTAAATAGAGATGATTATTTATCTTTGTTGATTATTATCTTTATCAAAATGTGATCTTTATCAAAATAAATAAATAGAGATAATTATCTCTAAAAAGAATTTGGACCAATCAAAAGTCTACTATATACTTTCAAGCACATCAATTCAAAGTGGAGCTTATCAAAGTGGAGCTTATCTTCTGAAATCACTATAAATAGAGGATATTCCCTCTCATTTTCACCACCAAGTTTTCGAGAGGCCCAAGCTCTAGAGAAATTCTGTCTCAAGAATCTTTGAAGAACTTGAAAGCTCAAGGCTAGAGATTCGTTGTGAAGACCATTCAATCCATCTTCCAATCAAAGTCAAGAAGATCTCTTATTCAAGTCAAGTTCAAAGAAGATAGAATCAGAGGATATTCTTTTGTAAAAGAATTGAAATAGAGATTGTACTAATTATACATCAATACAAATTTATATTTGCAAACCATATTTCTTTTCAATTGTTTGATTTTCTGCAATTGAGAAATTTTGTGTTTACAGTCATCTTTAGTATGGATTAATCAAGATTTTTTTTTTATATAAAATAAATGTATAGTTTTTAATGACTTTTTCCCCCCTTAGAAATGGATGAATCACTATATATTTTCGGAAATTTTGTAAATATACTGTTACTGATTGAGTCATTGTGGAGATTTGAACAAAATTGGCATATTGCAAAAGAATGGTTTTATAGTATATTCACAGACCGAATAGGTACTGATATATACACGTACATTAGATTAAAAGAAACATGAAAGGATCCCATGAACATGAATCATGGGATATTATCAGGAGCAGTCGGTGGCTAAGTTGTTGCCTTGTGGGTGTGGTCAACTTGTGAGTTGAAATTTGTATAAGGGAAATTAGCTACAACAGAGGCAGAATTTGTGTAATCTGCCTCTGTTCTCTAACAAAATTATGATAATTTTGCCATGGGTAGAAAGCCCTTTTTTTTGAAGAAAGGTATGAAGCCTATTTTTTTTTTTTTGAGAAACAGGTATGAAGCCTATTTAAGTGTGTGTTTATGGCCAGGTTCAATTATATTATTTCAATCACTCTTTTTCTTTGTTTTACTTGTTGAGTTTAACCCTTTGTTTTTATTCCCCCTTTTTTTAGGATATGTTGAAGCACCATTTTTTCCACTTAAGATGTCTTGTGATTATTCTATGTTAAGATTTATAAGAATATTTTAGGAAAGCATCTGAATGCCACAATTGAATAAAGTATTTACTATAGGTTAAACATTGATGTGTATTGCTTTTCTAAAACTATGACATTTTTTATGTAGGATTCTACCACATCAAAAGATGGCACTGATTCGATACGATTATGCCTTCAACTGTTACATGGGGAGCAAGCTAGTAGCATAGATGAAGAAGTGGAGAAGTGAATTTTTGTTGATGTTTATCTTATTTGTGTTTGAGACTTTGAGTTGTTAAAATTGTAAGGTTGGAAAAGTGTTATAATCCAGACAAAGTATCAAGCAGCAGTATTATAGAATTTGAGTCCTATTTCAAACCTTTATTTTAGTTGAGTTTGCATTGAGTCCTTGAATTCAGCATTTTAACTTTGTCAATTGTCATTTTTCCTTATTTTAGCATGTAAACATTGTTGTCAACTGTAAAAGACAAAAGGCATGAATTAACTCAATCAATATAGTTATTTTACTTGTGTTCTTTCCAAAGGCAAATACCATAGATAAATATTCTATCCTTAGGTGACATATTCAAGAGATTGAAAAATCTTGGATAGCTTTTCGGACAAATTTTGTAAAGTATATTGGATTGCTTTTGAATAGTTCTTTGCAAAGCCTATTAGATAGTTTTCAAGTAGTTTTAACTTTTATGTACAACTAGTTGCGGATCCCGCACATTGCGCATGATAATATTTTTAGGGTGGTCTCATTAATATATATATTTTTCAATTTGAACTAATTCAATAAATAATAATGTAATTCATAATCATATTTTCATTTATTATAGTAACAATTACAAATTTAATTATATAATTTCTGTCGTACCAAAATCAACACAATACAATTTTTTTCAAGAATTCAAAAAGTAAGTTAGTGAAAATATTAATTTTTTGATAAAATTTCTTTATAATATTTTGTGTATCATAAAAAAGTACATAAAATTTGGAACTTATTCTTTTAGTTTTAAATAAACTTTATCAAACCCAATTTTTCTACCATACAATCAAAAACACCGAGAAACGTAACTAAAAAAAATTAATAAAACTCATCAAAACTACAATGTAAAATAAAAAAAAAAGGGAAAAATAAAAGATTGTAACTGTAGGATTAGGATTTGTAGCTCAAGCCCAAGAAGTATGGACTATGAGCCCAATGAACCCAGAACAATGAATTTGTAGAGAGTGAGTGAAAGAGCTAGGCTAGTTGTGAGTCAAACAATGATCAATCAGGGTAGTTAACGATGAATTAACATGCAATCTGGCTTGAACAACTGAACCAATGAATATCCGAAGATGTATTTTATTAAATAAAAGATTATTACAATTCTTAGAGTTACAGTAAAATTGTATTTTTCTTCTTTTCCTCCTTTTTTCTTTTTCTCCTTTTTTCTTTTTCCCCCTATTATCAGAGGCTTCTTCCCTTTATATAGCATCCTTCCCCTTCATCTTCATCGTCCACTTAGTCTTCATCTAAGCATCCACTTGAGTATATGTCATGTCAAGTATTCTTTTTAGTTTTCTGTGAGTGGGGGTAGCTGAGGTTACACTGTTCAGAAGTCTTCTCCATATAAATGCGGCCAGAAAAGTAGCTGTAACGCATTAAACACGGTTGTAGCAGCTTTTCCCTTTAGATATTTCTTCGTTCTTATCATCTCCAAACATGCTCAGAGCTTATCTTCATTGTTGGAACTGTTAGGAAGATCATTCGGACCCTCCAGATATTTGGTCAATCAAGACTATTCGTATCCGAGGAGAAAGACCTCTTCGGACAACAGGTGACCTCTTCGGAATGCATTCCTCATTCACTTCCAGGTATGTTTCTTCCACATGGACTCCTTCCAAGATATTTTCCTCTCTTCGGACACCCAGTAATCTTCGAATAGGACCCCAGGCCCAATACATGAGGTTGGGCTTTTATCCCCCACAATAGCCCCTCAAAATTTTAATTTTTCCCTCGCATCCGAGAAGAAAAAATAGGATTTTGACTTGTCACGAAATAAAAGCTTGAAAAAGCACACAAATATCTAAATTTACACGTGCGTGAGCATAGATGCAAGCGCTTCATTATTGCTGCTATCGTTTCAATATTCCCAAAGCGCTATTAATTACTCCAGGCGCCGTTTTGTCTTTTGTATCCAACGGTGGACTATGGATCCAACGGACGTAAATCTTCCTAAAAATTTGGGCGGGATAACTCCTGCCCTTTCGCTTGGCCCCATATAAAGCTTCAGGACAGGTCATTTCTTCTTCACTTTGCAAATTCTCAGAGCGCCCCGTGAATTCAAGCACTCGAATCCTCCAAGTTCTTCCAACCACCGATCTTAGCCCCTCTTAGAGTCTGTAAGAATCTTTCTGCGAGTTCAAGAATCATTCTCCGACTTGGTTTGCGTAAGTTTCGACCTCTAAACTTCTCGTCTCCTTCTTCTGCCAACCTCCTCGGCCTTCGAATAATCGCTCTTTAGTCATTTCACGTAGTAGTTCCATCTTTTTGTTTAGTTGCGATGGGTAGATTCCAGTATATGGTGGATAGCCCGCCCAGTTGGAGGAATTTAGGGCGACATATCGCATACCTCCAAATGTGGGTTTGAGGTATTGCCCTCTAGAAAAAATATTAACAGATCGAAAAACGGGCGAAGTTGTAATCCCCATCATCGCTTTTCTAGAAGGGGGGATGACTATCCCCATGGGCCCCATCACTAGAAATTACCTCCGAAACCATAGGTTTAGTCCTGAACAGTGTGCGCCTAATGTCTTTAGGATCTTAGGAGCAGTTGATGATCTGAACCGTCACCTAGGACTGGGACTCACCTGGCTCGACGTGGTACACATGTACAAATGTCATAACCAGCAAGGGGCGGGATATTATCTGAAATCCAGGTCCGACGTTGTTAGGCTCCTCTCATGCCTTCCCAAATCTAACAAAGGGATGAAAGACAACTATGTGATCGTCTCGGGCGCGTGGCATGACGGTCTTCATTGCCCAACTAAGCCAGGAGAGCCAGGTGGGACATGCTAGATTTAGGTTCACTAACAGTAGGTTTAGGATCTCCTCTTTTTAACAATTTTTTCTTCTTTTTGTATCATTATTTTCAAGTTTCTGACTAAGTTCTGCTGTGATTTTTAACAGATAAAGACCACGTGTCTCCTTGACTCAGCCTCACAAACGTTGCCGCGCTTAATTACCTATTAAGATCAGAAATCTTCGTAAGTGAGGACGGGTAGCTCCGGTCAGTTCCTCTTATTCTTGGTTATACATCAAATTTGAAGGATTTTCAGCCGGCCGGCAACGTAATAAGACAAGGAGATTATCGCCTTAAACGCATTGACGTAGCTCGGAAAGGCTTTTTGGCTTCGTTTGATCTTGAGTCCGTGCCACATCCAAATCCCCAGGGTGTGCAACTGCTCCTCCAGCCAATTCAACAGGTTCCTTTGGAACCAATTGCAGCAGAAGAAAGAGTCGCCTCCTCGGCCTCTTCGCTTGAAAAACAGATTGATAAGTTTAGATTTGAAGGGGAGGTTTCAGGAGAGGTCTAAGTGATACAAGTTTCTGACGCCGAGGAGGAAACTGACAGGCAGTCTAGTGTTCACCCTCCAGTTTTAATAACTACCCTTCCAGAAGACTCTTCGGAGGCAGAAGACATGGCGGATTTAAGGAGCCTAATGAGGAATAGAGGCAAAAAAGCTGAACCCAAGGGGACCGGTCCGTCTCAACCGACTGTGAGTCTTCCTCCACCACCCCCTCAAGCCCCTGATCTCGGCTTGAAGCCATTGCCAGATCTGAAAAAGAAGAGGCCCCTTGTGGCCCTAGAGGAAGGGGAGGTGGTTCCTCCAAAAGGGACCAAGCAACAGAAAGTGGTGAAAGACCATCGGAGTAAGAGGGCTTCATCCACTGAGAGCCGAGATGAGGCCCTCGTTGCTGATATGCACAGAGGACCTCGCACTTGGTCCCCAAGGCTAGAATTGGATGGCGTTCCAATCCTTTGGGAAGCTTCCCTCAGGAACTACGATGGGGGGAGGGCAGGTCTTGTTGCCGAAGCTTTGGAGCAACCCCTTCTCCTTCCCAAGGACATGGACTCTTATCGGCGCTTCAACCAACAGGAGCTCTTCCTATCCCTTAAGAGGGATATAGCCATGGTAAGTGAACTGGTTCGCTTAACTAAGGTGTTGATTTTTACTTACCCTTTTTCTTTACTCTTTGTTGAAAATCCTTGTTATGTAGATTACTAAGCAAGTATATGTGGCCGAGGAGTGGTACAAGAAGTCCTATCTTGAAGCCCAAGCAGCAGCCCAGTCTTGATCTGAGGTAGAAAGATCTCTGGGCAACCTGAGGGAGGACTATTCTCTGCTGTCCGAGCAGTTGAAGGACATGACCAACTAGAAGAATTGCCTTGATGCTAGCCTCAAAAATGCTGAGAGGCAGGCCGAAAAGCAACGTAAACTACTGAACATGGCAGAGATCAACTTGGCGACAGAGAGGGAGCTGGTGAAAGGGCTTAAAGCCGAGTTTCAAAAAGCCAAAGAGAATGCCCGATTGGCCTAGCAGAACGCTCAGTTGGCCAAGGAGGCAATTGAGGCTGAAAAGCGAGCTGCATACACACTAGGGGTGGATGAGACCCAAGTCAATCTCACAGAGCAGTTTGCATCGGTCAGCCAAGACTACTGCAACATAACTTGGGGGAAAGCATTGGATGCTGCTGGCGTCCCTGCGGACTCACACTTGAGATTGCCTGGGAGCATATATTACGATCCGGATATTCGTGAAGTCCTAGAAGCTCTGGAGCAGCCCCCAGTCAGCCAGACCCCTCCTGCTCTTGCTGAAGCACCCAGAGAGCTTGAGGGTACCCAAGAAAAGGATAAAGAACAAGTGCCAGACGCTGCTGCTGCTCAGCCCCTCAGACAGTTGATCCTTCGGCTACTCAGACCAAGGCTTAAATATCTAGTAGTTTTTCCTTAGTATTTATATTGTTATATAGTTAGTTTTTTTTTTTATGTAAGGACTTGTACACCACTCTATTTTTATTAATGAAATCATTTCTCTTTCATTTTTTGATGTCCTTGTTGCCTGTATCACCAGGCTTACTATTATTGCAAATAACCATAACTTGTGAGCATAGTAGTGTAGGTAAACTTAACCGTAATATCAGGCTGATGAACTTAATACCGAAGAGAGTGGTTTATATAAGAATTATTAGTAAGTATTGAAAGCAATAAGTGATATGGAAGTTTCATAGGCCTTCTTGAAGGTGTACAAAACGTATTTTAACTAAAGAGTCTTGCTGTAAGTTAGAGTCAAATGCATTTAAGAATTTCAAGCATGATTCATTGTAAGGTTAAATTTCAATAATAATAACTGTAGGGAGGTGCTGACTAGCAAATATCATCTGGTCCGAAGGCTACAGACATGTGAAGGAGTGCCAACTAACCTAAATCATCTGGTCCGAGGACTACAGGCATGATTGGATTTTAAGTTTAAACACTTAGAGAATCTAGAACGAATGTTAACTAACCCAAATCATCTGGTCCGAGGACTATAGGCATGATTGAATTTAAGTTTAAACACTTAGAGAACCTAGAACGAGTGTTAACTAACCCAAATCATCTGGTCCGAGGACTACAGGCATGATTGAATTTAAGTTTAAACACTTAGAGAATCTAGAACGAGTGTTAACTAACCCAAATCATTTGGTCCGAGGACTACAAGCATGATTGAATTTAAGTTTAAACACTTAGAGAACCTAGAACGAGTGTTAACTAACCCAAATCATCTGGTCCGAGAACTACAGGCATGATTGAATTTAAGTTTAAACACTTAGAGAATCTGGAACGAGTATTAACTAACCCAAATCATCTGATCCGAGGACTACAGGCATGATTGAATTTAAGTTTAAATACTTAGAGAACCTAGAACAAGTGTTAACTAACCCAAATCATCTGATCCGAGAACTACAGGCATGATTGAATTTAAGTTTAAACACTTAGAGAATCTAGAACGTGTGTTAACTAACCCAAATCATCTGGTCCGAGGACTACAGGCATGATTGAATTTAAGTTTAAACACTTAGAGAATCTGGAACGAGTGTTAACTAACCCAAATCATCTAGTCCGAGGACTACAGGCATGATTGAATTTAAGTTTAAACACTTAGAGAACTACTTACATACAGAATCAACATATTGATTGAAGAAAATATTCGATTAATAATAGTACCTTTTGAGGTTATTTACATTCCAGGGGCATGGTATTACATGACTATCCAGGTCTTCTAAGAAATACGCCCCAATGCCAGCCTTTGAAGTAATACGATATGGTCCTTCCCAATTGGGTCCTAACTTTCCCCAAGCTGGGTTCTTTGCGGTGCCGACAACTTTCCTCAGCACTAAATCACCAGATTCTAGAGGCCTTAGCCTTACGTTGGCATCATAGCCCTGCCTGAGCTTTTGTTGGTAATGTGTCAGTCGAACTAATGCATTTTCTCTCTTTTCATCAATCAGGTCCAAACTCCTCTCTAGCTGCTCATTGTTGCCGGTCGGATTGAACGAACTGGTTTTCAGTATTGGAAACCCAGTTTCCAAAGGTATGACAGCTTCAGCCCCATAGGTCATTGAGAAGGGGGTCTCTCCAGTAGATCTGCGAGGCGTAGTTCTGTAGGCCCAAAGTACGTGTGGCAATTCTTCCACCCACTTGCCCTTCACGTCGTCTAGCCTTTTCTTTAAGCCATTTACTATGACCTTGTTAACAGCTTCTGCTTGCCCATTACCCTGGGGATAGGCAGGAGTGGAGTATCTATTTATGATTTCCAGTTCGCGACAATAATTTCTGAATGCTTTACTATCAAACTCTAGGCCGTTATCCGAGATGAGAGTTTGAGGAACCCCAAATCGAGTGACAATATTCTTCCACAAAAATTTCTGTACATCCACGTCTCTGATGTTGGCCAGAGGTTCAGCCTCGACCCATTTGGTGAAATAGTCAGTGCCTACCAGAAGGTATTTCCTGTTTCCCGCAGCCTTAGGGAATGGTCCCACGATATTTGAGCCCCACTGGGCGAAAGGCCATGGGTTGGATAGTGGATTAAGAATTCTCCCTGGTTGATGAATGTTTGGGGCAAATCGTTGAATTGATCGCACTTTTTAACGTATTCGTGGGCTTCTTTTTGCATGTTCGGCCACCAATAACCTCGAGTAATGGCTCGGTGAGCCAAGGACCTACCTCTGGTGTGGCTCCCACAGATTTCTTCATGCAATTCCTCTAATAGCAACTCAGCCGCTTCAGGATGCATGCATAACAAGTACGGTCCTGAATATGAGCATTTGTATAATTTTTGGTCCTCGGATAGCTAGAATCTGGTTCCTTAGAATTTTGTCAGCTTCCCCCCTTTCTTCAGGCAAAATATCTTCTTTCAAGAATTTAATAATAGGTTCCATCCAATAGAGCCTGGTCCTAACTTGGTGAACTTGGACTGCTTCTCTTCTTGCCTCGGTAGGCCCATGCAAGTCCTCGACGAGGATGACTCTTGGCAAATTTTGCGCCGAAGAAGTAGCGAGAGTGGCCAGAGAATTAGCATGTGCATTACCGCTCCTAGGGATGTGTAGCAAGCTGAAAAATTCGAACTTCGACCGCAGATATTTAACTTGGCTCAAGTATCCCTGCATTCTTTCATCCTTCGCTTCAAACTCACCTTGTACTTGACCCACGATTAACCTTGAGTCCGAGAACAGCTCCACTGCCTTTCCTCCCATTCTTCGGACCATAGCCATTCCCATCAGTAGGGCTTCATACTCCGCCTCATTATTTGTTGCCGAGAAATCTAATCTTAACGACTTTTCAATGATAATTCTTTCGAGGGATATCAGCACTAACCCCACTCCAGAACCTTTCTGGTTCGCTGCGCTATCCACGTACACTTCCCAATGGGAGGGGCCTTGTTGAGAAATCATGCCAACCGATTTTCCATCCATGTCCGATGTCAGCATTACTTCTTCTAATTGAGACTCCGTGAACTCGGCTACCAAATCCGCAAGTATCTGGCCCTTGACCGATGTGCGAGGCATGTATTTGATATCGAAAGCCCCAGATCGTACCCCATTTAGCAATTCTTCCAGTATAGTCAGCACTTCGGAGTATAGCCCTGAGTGGGAGCTGAGTGAGGACAATGACCGTATGGGCCTGGAAATAGTGAGGTAACTTTCGTGTACCGAGCACTACTGCTAGGATAGCCTTCTCCAGCGGCAAATAACGGATCTCAGCTTCATGCAGCGACTTACTTACGTAATAAACTGGTCTTTGCACACCACAATCTGCTCGTATCAACACCAAGCTCACAGCATAGGGAGCTACAGCAATGTAGGCAAACAAGACTTCATCTGGCTCAGGACTGAACATGATTGGTGGCCGAGCTAGATAATCTTTAAGTTGCTGAAAGGCCACAGCACATTATTCAGTCCACTCGAATCCCTTCCACTTGTTAATCAGAGAGAAGAAGGGCCAGCATCTGTCTGCTGATCGAGAGATAAATCGGTTCAGGGCAGCAGTCATTCCAGTCAGTTTCTGGACTTCCTTGGAATTCCAAGGAGCTTGTAAATTGTTGATGGCCTTTATCTGGTTGGGGTTAACCTCAATTCCCCTATGAGTCACCATGTACCCCAAAAACTTGTCTGACCCCACACCGAATGAGCACTTGGAAGCGTTTAGGCGCAGCTTGTACTTCCTAAGAACTTTAAAGGTACTTTCAAGGTCCTTCACATTTTCAGCAACAATCTTGCTCTTCACCACCATGTCATCTATGTAAATTTCGATATTTTTACCCAGCTGTAGTTCAAACATCCTCATCATCATTCTTTGATAGGTAGATTCCGCGTTTTTCAGACCAAATGACATCACCTTATAGTGGTAATTACCAATAGGGGTGACAAAAGCAGTCTTCTCCTGATCCTCCAGGGCTAGTGGTATCTGATGGTAGCTTTGGAAAGTATTCAAGAAACTCATCCGAGGATGGCCAATAGTGACATCCACAAGCTAATCAATTTTTGGCATGGGTAATAGATCCTTAGGACAAGCCTTATTTAGGTCAGTGAAGTCTACACAGACTCGCCACTTCCCGTTTTTCTTCTTCACCACTACAGTATTCGCTAACCACTCTGGGTAAAAAACTTCTTTGATAGTTCCAGCTTGTTTGAGCTTTGCTACCTCTTCTCTCACTGTATCTGCATGTTCCTTAGATGGGCGCTAAGAAGGTTGCTTCTTGGGGATAATCAATGGGTTGACTTTAAGATGGTGACAAATGAACTGGGGATCCACTCTTGGGGCTTCATAAGCATTCCAGGCAAATACGTCAAGATTCCTCTTGAGGAACTCTATTAACTCTTCCTTCTCCTGAAGAGGTAGCTGAGATCCGACTTGAAAGAATTTTTCAGGATCGTCTCCGATAACAACCTTTACTAGATCTTCGCATCGAGCGCCCTCGTTAGATCTTCAACGAGCAATACTCGAGACTTTAGCTGCTATAAACCCCTCTCGGCCTTAGACGAAGACTCAACTTCGAGTTCATGCTGGATGGCAGCCACTAAGCATTGCCTGGCTGCAGACTGATCTCCCCGAATTTCACAAACTCATTCTTCAGATAGATACTTAACTTTCTGATGCAGGGTAGAGGAAACAGCCCCCAGTGTGTGAAGCCAAGGCCTGGCTATAATTGCCGTATAAGGGGAATACACATCCACAACTATGAAATCCACCTCTACCACCTCTGAGCCAGTCTACACGGGTAATCGTATCTGGCCCTTCGGGGTGACCAACCTTCCTTTGAAACTTATAAGGGGGGAATCGTATGGTGTTAAATCCTGAGGTTTTAGGCCTAGCCCCTTATAGAGATCGGGGTACATTATCTCTACCGCGCTACCCTGGTCCAACATTACCCTCTTCACATCATACCCTCCAATTCTGAAGGTGATTACTAAAGCGTCATTATGGAGCTGGATAGTCCTAATCTTGTCATCGTCCGAGAATCCTATAACCAACGGAGCATCCGACTTAGATCTCTTCGGACCATGGCCGCAATGCCCTGCCGGTGATCGGACTATTGACATAACCTTCGATGGCCAGGATCCTGTTCTTCCCGGTGCGGCGAAGACGACATTAATAGTTCCCAATGGCGGCTTTGAAGAATCATCTCTTTGGGGCCCTGAACTCATCTGCCCTCCTCGGCCATTGGAATGGTGCAGGAGGTGTCTTAGTTTACCCTCGCTGACCAGCTGATCTAAATGATCCCACAGGCTTCTACAATCCTCTGTGGTATGCCCATAGTCTTGATGGTACTGGCAGTAGAGATTATGATTACGCCTCTTAGGGTTTCCCACCATCTTATTCGGCCACCTAAAGAAGGGATTGTTCTTGATCTTTTCCAAAACCTGGTGTACCGGCTTTTTAAATACAGTGTTGACTGCTTGAGGATTTGTCGGTCCTGATTGCCCAGCAAAATCTCTCCGCGGTTTGTTGCTATTGTAACGGTTCGACCTGAGATCCCTCCTCTCTTGGGGGATAACATTTTCCTTTCCCTTCCCTTACTGCTGATCTTCTTCGACTCTTTTATATTTTTCAATAAGGTCCATGAGTTGCCGCATGTTAGTAACTGGTTTACCAGATAAAGATGTCCTTAGACCATGGTCAGTAGGGAGGCCGAGCTTGAACGTACTGAGGACCATTCCATCAAAGTTGTCCTCCATATCATTAAACATCTCCCAATACCTATCTGAATATGTCTTTAAGGTCTCACCCTCCTGCATGCTCAAGGATAACAATGAAGACAAGGGCCTGGCCACTCTTCGGCATGTGACAAAACGGGAACCAAAAGCTTGAGTGAGCTCTTGGAAGGAGTTGACAGAGTTTTCTTCCAAGCTGTCAAACCACCTCATTGCGACCGGTCCAAGGCTAGAGGGAAAGACCTTGCACATTAGAGCTTCGTCTCTGGAGTAGACAGTCATCCTCTGATTAAAGTGGCTCACATGTTCCACAGGGTCCGTCTTACCATTATAGATAGTAAACGTCGGCTGGTTGAAACGCTGAGGAAGTCTTGCTTCTTCGATCTTACGTGTAAAAGGTGACTTAGAGATTTGATTCAAAGCCCTGCTCATAGCATTGTTCCCTACTCCTCCGCATGATGGGCTTCGTAGTTGCCTCTTATTATGATGCTCCTCTTCATAGGAAAAGGATTCACTAGCTGGTGTTCTAGATTTCTGCTTGTAAGAGGCGTCCTGTTCGTCTTCGGAATCTTCATCAGAGTGTGGAGAAATCCGTTTCCTCTTTGCATGGAGCAACTCCCTTTTTAGCTTTTCAATTTCTAGTTGCAAATTTTGGTTTTCTTCTGCATGAAACACGTGACTTCCTCCATGCGGTTGGCTTCGACCAGTATGCACAGTGTGCACACTTCTTCACGATCTTGTCTTCGCTTCAAATTGAGGAAAGGGTCTACGTGTTGGGATGCCCTAGATTTTGCTGGTTGTTGTCCTGATTCGGCCATTATTAGCTATTGTTTTCACTCCTGCACAAGCTCTTCCCACAGACGGCGCCAATTGTAGGGTTAGGATTTGTAGCTCAAGCCTAAGAAGTATGGATTATGAGCCCAATGAACCCAGAACAATAAATTTGTAGAGAGTGGGTGAAACAACTAGGCTAGTTGTGAGTCAAACAATGATCAACCAGGGTAGTTAAGGATGAATTAACATGCAATCTGGCTTGAACAACTGAACCAATGAAAATCCGAAAAGCTATTTTATTGAATAAAAGATGATTACAATTCTTAGAGCTACAGTAAAATTGTATTTTTCTTCTTTTCCTCCTTTTTTCTTTTTCTCCTTTTTTCTTTTTTTTCTTTTTTCTTTTTCCCCCTATTATCAGAGGCTTCTTCTCTTTATATAGCATCCTTCCCCTTCATCTTCATCGTCCACTTGGTCTTCATCTAAGCATCCACTTGAGTATATGTCATATCAAGTCTTCTTTTTAGTTTTCTGTGAGTGGGGGTAGCTGAGGTTACACTGTTCAGGGGTCTTCTCCACATAAATGCGGCCAGAAAAGTAGCTGTAACGCATTAAACACGGTTGTAGCAGCTTTTCCCTTTAGATATTTCTTCATTCTTATCATCTCCAAACATGCTCAGAGCTTATCTTCATTGTTGGAACTATTAGGAAGATCATTCGGACCCTTCAAACATTTGGTTAATCAAGACTATTCGTATCCGAGGAGAAAAACCTCTTCGAACAACAGGTGACCTCTTCGGAATGCATTCCTCATTCACTTCCAGGTATGTTTCTTCCACATGGATTCCTTCCAAGATATTTTCCTCTCTTCGAACACCCAGTAATCTTCGAATAGGGCCCCAGGCCCAATATATGAGGTTGGGCTTTTATCCCCTACAATAACCATTTTTCCTTTAAAAAAAAAAAAAGAATACAATTCCAAAGGAGAAAAAAATAGAAATTTTTTTTTGAAAAAAGAAGAAGTATTGTATTAATGTTGTCATAATCTAATCTAACTTCTAATCCAATATGTGAAAAATAAATAGATAAATAAATAATTTAAAACACAAAATTGAATTTGTTTTGTTAAAAATCTCAAAGAATACACTAATAAGATAAGGAAGATGAAAAATAGCATAAAATACTCGTAAACACTTAAAACAATTACCCAAGCATCTAAGAACATCATATAAAAAATACATAATAATTTAATACTAATTTGTTGAAAGGAAATTGCACAAAAACCATTGTCTTCAACTAAACTAACTGTTCTTCATCAGCTTTTTCAAACTATCTTGTAGTTTTCCAAATAAGCTAAAACTTGACAACAACACAAAATATAACATATTATAATATGATTTTTTTTTTTCAAATTAGATCAACAACAAACACCATTCATTAAAAGTGTAGGGTCAATTTTTGTAGCCCAAGCCCACGAGATATGGAGTACGAGCCCAATGAACCCAAGACAATAAATTTGTAGAGCGTGGGTGAAAGAACTGGGCCGGATATGAATTAAACAAGAGTTGGTTATGATATTTGCGAATAATCTAACATGCAATCACGTAAAAACAATGGTAGACCTAATGTCCGAAGAGGCACTTTATTGAATGGAATTAGGTTACAAGTTCCAGAGCTACAGTAAAGTTGTTTTTTTGTTCTTCTCCCTTCTTTTTTTTATCCCCCCTTTTTATCAGGGGCTTCTCTTCTTTATATAGCCTCTTTCCTAATCATCCCCATCGTCCACTTGTCTTCCATCTGCTTACATACTCGAGTATAGGTCACATCAAGCATCTTCTCTAACATTTTGGGAGTGGCGGTAGCTGAGATTGCACTGTTCAGGGGTCTTCTCCACATAAATGCGGCCAGAAAAGTTGCTGCAGGACATTAAATGCGGTGGTGGCAGATTTTTCTTGAGATATTTCTTCATCCTTATCATCCCCAAGTATGCCCAGAGCTTATCTTTGTCACTAAAGTTGCCAGGAAGGGCATTCGGACCTTCTGTACGTTTATTTGATCAAAACTATTTGTATCCGAAGAGTAAAACCTCCTCGGACAAAGGTTGACCTCTTTGGATTATACTCTTCTGCCATCTCTGGGTTCGTTGCTCTCAGGTGAACTCTATCCCAACCCGTTTCTGCTCTTCGGACACAAAGTAATCTCAAAAACAGGGCCTCAGGCCCAATTGGTAGATCTGGGCTTTTACCCCCCACAAAAAGTATTTAATGTTGTAAATAAAATGATAAAAAAATATTTGCATCAAGAAACACATATGAATTAGTCAATAACAGGACAATGAGGGTACAAACCTCTAGTTGGAGATCCTCCTATGGGCAGCTATCAAGTTGTATCTTTTCTACCATCAATGATTAAGCAAGACCCGCGAATACATTTTTTATAGACAATTTTTTAAAAATATTTTTTATTCTTCATTGATTTCATTTTTCAATTATAAGCAATCAAAATTAGAATTCTAAAAAACACAAACATTCATCAATCTAAGGTAGAAATGCAAGAATAATAATAATAATAATAAATCCAACAAAAAATGAAAAAAAAAAAATTGAGAGAGAGAGAGAGAGAGAGAGAGAGAGTTTTTTGTTTAGGAAAAAAATGCTTAGAATGGAAGAGATCGGGTAACAAATTTATAATAAGATGATGAGAATAATAAAAGTCAAAATAAGGAAGATAAAAAGGCAAAATAATATTTAAATTTAAAACCGCCTAAGAGGAATATATGTAGACAACACTTTTGTTTTGATTTTCCATTGATTTATTATTTAGTTATAACATCAAAATTAAAGTAAATGAATATGTAAAGTTAAAACCACCTGAAATGAATTTGTAAAGCTAAAACAACCTAAAATGAATTTGTAAAGTCAATATATTTATATAGTTAATATTGTGAAAAAACTAAATTTAAAAAATAAATATGAAAAAGACTAATAATGTGGCGGATGAGATGGCTCAACGGGAGCGTAGCAACAATAATTATTATGCTTCAGCTTTTAGATATATATAGATATAGATTTGTATTAGCTTTTTGGGTAGTTTTTGTAATTGACTTATAAAGCTACTCAAACATATTGGTTTCTATATATGCGTGATGATTTAAAACATGAACATATTTTTTTACCAAAATTTCAATATGAAGAAAACAATAAGTACATTCTATTACATTCTAAAACTATATAAAAGAATAAATACATCTTATTACATTCTCTTAGCTTGTACAATACATCCTAGTAAGAGTTTTTATATCAATGACAGAGAGAACATCTTCTTTCATTCTCTAATTGTCTAAATTAGAGAAAACAAGACAACAATGTTCTAGAAAGTCTTCTTCTTGTTACACTGTTATGAATTAAGAAGCAAAATCTTGAACTTTTGGACATCTAGATACACTTTCACTAAAACTCAAAATCAATCATCTTAACTTCATGGCGTAAATACACTTTTGGTCCCTACATTTTGGGCCATTTCTCGATTTAGTCCCTAAATTGATTTTGATGCTATATCAGTCCCTGATTTTTGAAAATCGTTTTTAAAATAGTCCCTACCGTCAACCCGGTTACGGAAGATGCTGATGTGGCAAACGGAAGTGCCAGGTGTCAAAGCCAACTAATAAAATATTGCAGAAAATGCCAGCGTGTACCCCTCACCCCCACGAGACCCTCACGTGACCGAGCCACCTCACGTTCCCGCCTCTTTTCCCCCACGTGATGATCACGTGACCGAGCTTATCAACGTTTCAGCTGCCTTCCTTCAACCACTTCAGTCAGTTCAGTCCTAAATCCCCAAATTTCACCTGAAATCCCTAAATTAGCTCGTGCTCACTGAGAAAACTCAAGCCCAGTCCCCTGAGAAAACTCAATACCATTTCTGTGAAACGATTTCCCTGACAAATCAGTGCGAATTAGAACGACGATGTGATCTGGAGGAGGAGGAGAACGTCGCGATTTGAAGCTCGATTTTTGGCATCGATTCTGACATCTGAGATACAGATATGTGTGTATATCTGTTTCTTTGTGTGTATTTCTGTCTCTCTGTGTGTATATTTGTTTATCTGTGTGTATATCTATCTCTCCATCTCTTTTTATATGTCTCTGTCTCCTACTTTTAACGCGTTTTGTCTATGTGTGCAATTTTGTCTCTCTCATCGATTAGGGACCACACTTTACAGCTTTCATTATGCTTTAATTTGTCTGTTTGGTTGGTGTTTGTTATTGTTTGGCCTTTAGGGATCAATGTGGTCCAGGAGTGTTCCCTGTGATCAGTAAACTATATATATTTTTGGCATTGTTTTGTGTTCCATGAAGGAGCTTATTGTTTAGAATGTATATAGTCAGTGCATGTTTGACTGTTTGGTTTAGTTTTGTCTTTATTGTAATAAAATAATCTGTACTTTTTTTCCATGCATGCAGAATGGACGATTTATTTACTATGCATGTGCATCATGGGGGGCAGTTCACTGAAAATCTTGAGGAGTATGTGGGGGGTGAAGTGGGGGTAGTAGACAATTGTCATCCTGATGAGTGGTCTAAGGTAGAGATTGAGGCCATTTGTAGGGAATTTGGGTACACTGCTGTGAGCAGGCTATGGTACATAAAGCCTGGGGATAATGAGGAGAATAGGGTGTTCCACTTGATCAAGGATGATAAAGATGCAATGCTCATGACTGAATTGGTGAGGGGTCATGGGCAGATTCATGTATATGTAGAGCATCCAGTATATGATCCTATCCTCATTAATGGGGGTAATGGAGTAACATTGGAGGTTGTTGTAGGAAATGAGCATGATGAGCGTGATGAGCATGCTAACTTTGTGGATATTAGTGATTCTGAGGGGGAACCTGCTTATGATGCTTATTACAATGGTAAGGGCTACTTTGATGATTTTGATG
The DNA here is from genome assembly GCA_032727855.1 of Quercus ilex subsp. ballota. Classification (NCBI taxonomy): domain Eukaryota; kingdom Viridiplantae; phylum Streptophyta; class Magnoliopsida; order Fagales; family Fagaceae; genus Quercus; species Quercus ilex. The sequence continues at coordinate 50,716,072 of CM064909.1, read as the reverse complement.
ATTTTGATGAGGATGGGTCCTCTGGTGGTGATGATGATTTTAATGGTAATCAGTATGTCTATGAAGGTGACATGGATGATGATTTTGGCAGGGATGATAGGGATGGTGGTGTTGGGTCTGAGGGTGGTTATGATGGTGGTGAAAATCCTGCTCCCACCAATGGAGATGGTGTCCAAACTGATTCTGATGTTGAAATAATAGAAAGCAGGAGACCTGGTAAGGAACCAGTTGTTGGTGAACCAGAAGAGGATGGGGCTATCACCTCTGACAGTAATGATGATAGTGATATGGAAGGGCCTAGAGAAATGAATCCCAACCAGAGGTTTGTTGGAGCAGATAGTGATGACAGCTGGGAAAATGAGGTTGAGGCACCAGTGCTAGATCACATGGGGGCTGGTGTAATGAACTCAGATTACACCAGTGAGGAGCTGTTAAGTCTCACTGAGTCATCAGATGATGGGGGAGTTGATGATAGTGGCAGTGAGGGTCATGGTGAAGGTGATCATGGACAGGTGGACAATGTCACTAGGAGGAACAAGTTTCCAGTGTTTAAGCCAGTCTCTAATCCTGAACACCTTAGGTTTGAGAAGGGTATGTTGTTTATTTCTACTAAACAGTTCAAGGATGCTATTAATGAGTATGCAGTGTGTGGTGGATGGGGGGTAAGGTTTGTGAAGAATGATAAGCTAAGGGTTAGAGCCAAGTGTCAACCTCCATGTAAGTTTACAGCTTACCTAGCAAAGATGTCCAGGGAGATGACTTATCAACTTAAGACCCTGAACTTGGAGCACACATGTTCAAGGAGCTACAAAAATCCAAGGTGTACTGCCAAGTTCCTTGCAAAGAAGTTGATGAAAAAGGTGAGGAGACAACCTGACATAAGACTGAAGGATATTCAAGATGCTGTTCATGAGAAGTATGTGGTGCATATCAGTGCTGGGAAGGCTAGCAGGGCTAAAGAAAGGGCTCAAGAGTTTGTAGATGGGACTTTCACAGAGCAATATAATCAACTTTGGGATTATTGTGCAGAACTGAAGAGATCCAGTCCTGGTAGTACAGTTCTGATGAAGACTGTCACTTTTAATGAGGGAGACTTGGCAGCTGAGATGGATTTACGTACTGGAGTGCCATACTTTGAGAGGTTGTATATATGCTGGGCCGGGTGTAAGAATGGATTCTTGGCAGGCTGCAGGCCATTAATTGGATTGGATGCTTGCCATCTCAAACACAAGGTGGGGGGGCAGCTGATGGTTGCAGTAGCCAGGGATCCTAATGAAGAGTACTTTCCTCTGGCTGTTGCAGTGGTGGAAGCTGAAACCAAGGACTCATGGGTTTGGTTTATCAACTTGCTGCTAGCTGACATTGGTGATAGCAAGAGGTGGGCTTTCATATCAGACCAGCAAAAGGTATTATAATATTTTATGTATATATTGTCTATTCTCGAATAAAATAAATAACAAATGTCATTTAGTTTATATAACAAATATTTTATGTTTATATTGCTAACTGCTTGCTGTTTACCTTGGCAGGGTTTAGTGCAAGCATTTGCAGATAACTGGCCGGATTACGAACATAGAATCTGCTGTAGACATTTATACAACAACTTGAGAAAGCAACATCCTGGTCTCTTGATCAGGGATTTGTTCTGGAGAGCAGCAAAAGCTACTTATGCACAGGAGTTTGAGAGGTTAATGAATGAGATTAAGGATGTTGATGAGGGTGCCTATTTTTGGTTGAAAGGGCATACCACAACAATATGGGCTAGACACATGTTCAGGAGTGATGGTCTAACTGATACTGTCCTGAACAATATGTGTGAAAGCTTCAATAGTAGGATATTAAAATTCAGAGGGAAGCCCATTATCAGTATGGTATGAAAATGTCATGTAGTTTATGTGGTTCATGAATTCATGTTTAAGTTATATACTGTATAGCATGGACTAACATGTGGGTTGATTATGTGTGCAGCTTGAGGACATTAGACTGTATTTGATGAACAGGTCCCAACAGAATAGACTAAGTATTTTGAAGGTGGAGTCTGAGTTGTGCCCTAAAGTGTGTAAAAGATTGCACAGGGAAAAATTGGGAAGCAGTAGATGGTTGGCTTGTTGGGCTTCTGACACAAGGTTTGAGGTTAAGAATGGGCTGGTTAGCTTTATTGTGGACCTATCTAAGAGGACCTGTAGTTGTAGGAAATGGGACATCTCTGGCATTCCATGCTGCCATGCTATTTCGTGCATTTTCTTCAACAGAGAGGCAGCTGAGAAGTACACTGATGACTGCTACAGAGTCAGCACATACAAGGCATGCTATGAGCCAGTGATTGATCCAATCAATGGTCAGAATATGTGGACCCCAACTGGACTCCCACCTGTGCAGCCTCCAATAAAGAGAAGGCCACCTGGCCGGCCCAAGAAGAAGAGAGCAAGGGAACCCAATGAACCAAGCAAGGGGCATAGCAAGGGTTTAGGTATTTCAAAGAGATGCAAATCATGTGGGAATAAAGGCCACAACAAAAGAAGTTGCAAAGGTAAGGTTGGGGGCAATTCTTCACTGCCTACAGCTGCTGGTAGTGGTCCAAACAGAAGGAGTTCTAGGCCAAAACAGGTATAATACGAATTTATTCATGAATCACACTTGTTTGTACTTGTTCTCTACATTTTGAAGTTAACTTGAGTGTACATGTATCTGTAGACAAGCAACAATGGTCATGGTGGTAGAGCAAGTGGAGTGGCCATCAATGAGCCAGCAAAGACTCATCCAACTAGAAGCAGTGCAGCAACCACCACTCCAGTTACAAGCAGTGCACCCTCCAACAGGCCAGCCAACAATAGTGCAGCAACAAGCAGTGCACCCCCCAGAGAAGTATTGAGTGCTAATGGGAGCCAAGCATCTGTGCATGGACCAAGGGGATCAGCTGGTGGAATCTGAGCTTTTGTCTTTTTGTAGTCAGTTTGTATAGCTGAACTATGTGGTGTTTTTTGTAATGCTTTTGTAGTCAGTTTGTATAGCTGCACTTTTGGCATGCTTTTTGTAATGGTGGCTGAACTATGGCTGACTTATGTCCATTTTTGTATAGCTGAACAGTGGCAGCTAAGTAGGGTGATATGTGGTGCAATCACCTTTTATTTTTGTTGCCTGAACAATGGCTTAATATGTATAGCTGCACTTGGATTTCATGCTTGATATGTATAGCTATACTTGGATTTAATGCAGAATATCTATATTGAATTATGATTGTTGGCCGGCTATGGTATGATTTGTATTTCTGTATTATGGCAGGGAATGACCTATGTGCTTTGTGTGTTTGGTAGTAATGTTGTGGTTTCTGCATTGTGCTGCAATTATGAGTATTGTGGCATGGAATGAGTTCCATTATTTTCAGTTTATGGTTTGTATACTTTTAGCTATTATATGTGTGTCCAACAGATTCATGTTCATGGCAGAATTGGTAACTGCAAAATTGGTAACTGCAGTCACTATGTACATGGAATATTTGGTAACTGCAGAACAATCAAAACATCGCACACAGTTTAAGTTCAGTCATTCAATACAAACCAGTAAACAATAAGCAATTTAGATAAAACAACATAGACAGTTTAAGTTCAACCAATGAGAACTTCATTTCATTCCAGCCGAAATTACAAGGTCATTGGGATACACTTCTCCACAAAATATTGCACACTGCATTATGTTTAAACACTAACAAAGAGGCAAGCCAACCCTTCATACAAAAAGCATGCCAAACCTTCATACAAAAAGCATGCCAAACCTTCATACAAGGCACTTAATTTCTCTACACCAGCTAATCCACCCAACAATACACCATAACCCACCCAGCTAATCCACTAAAGCTAAAATCACACAAAGGCATATCCCACACATCATCAATGCCAAGATCAGAGACACTGTCAAACACTTCTCCCTCTTTTTGCAAGTTGAAACCTCAGCCTCGAGTCTAAGAATGGTTTGCCTCTGTTCTGGGATAAGCACCTTCCCACGCGCACAAATCTCATCATCAACCCACTGAAAAAACTTGCATTTCCTGCCAACCTGAAAATCAAACCCAAATTTCAAACCCAAATTCCATACCAAAATTTCAAACCAAATCACCCCAGCCCACTATAAAAACAAACTAATGAAGAAAAATTTTAAACCACTAACTTACCCAGTAATTGGGACACCCATAGAACCTTCTGCCTGGATTGTTCTCCGTCCAGGACACCACTAGAACCGGTTTAGCAGGGCTGGGACAATAGCACATGCGTGGTGCTCTCCTCCTCAGGTTTGCTGACATTGATGAGCTTGCTGACGATGATGTTCCTTCCATCTCTTCAGTAGTTGCAGCAAAGTTATGGTGGCTGTGAGTGATTTAGGGCTCATATCTCTTTATGGGGTGGCTGAAGGTAGTTGATAAGCTCGGTCACGTGATCATCACGTGGGGGAAAAGAGGCGGGAACGTGAGGTGGCTCGGTCACGTGAGGGTCTCGTGGGAGTGAGGGGTACACGCTGGCATTTTCTGCAATATTTTATTAGTTGGCTTTGACACCTGGCACTTCCGTTTGCCACATCAGCATCTTCCGTAACCGGGTTGACGGTAGGGACTATTTTAAAAACGATTTTCAAAAATCAGGGACTGATATAGCATCAAAATCAATTTAGGGACTAAATCGAGAAATGGCCCAAAATGTAGGGACCAAAAGTGTATTTACGCCTAACTTCATTATACATGACTTAATCCATGACGGAATACTTCAAAACCATTTCTGGCAAGATACAATGAGCTTTTGTACAGCAGATGCTAATTGCTTACCTGTTAACAAGAAAATATGGGAAATATTAGCCATTACACCATCTAGAAATGCCCAAGTAGATATGCCTAAGTAGAATTAAAGTTCATATAAAAAAAATTTACGTTTTATAAACAAAAAAATAGCATCACCAAATTCTGAAAGATTCTTTTGAACTAAAAACCCATAATATAAAAATATGAGATTGATGGCTTAAAATTTAGGCTATACTTGGTATGATTAGTAACGATTCAAGCTGGAAAAAAATTTTCCTCACAAGTGCAGCAATGAAGAGCCAAGGTTTGTATGTTTATAATGAATTACAATTTATGATACGCCAACAGCTCAGTGATGTCCCTATGAATCACAAAAAAGACGTGCGTCACATGCCACAAGGATTTTTTAGTATACCTCATTACCAAGCATCAAAATTTCTAAAAATTTTTTTATGAAAACCAAGCATCAGAATTTCTAAATTGATGTCCCTATGAATCATAAATTATAAATGATATTTCCCAAATGATATAACTAAAATCCAAAAGTCTATGCAATGTACTAAATTTGACAAAAAATTAAGAAATAAACACACGCACACACCCAAAAGGGCCAAAACTCATGAGCAGAGCCACAATGAAAGCAAACCACACGAGACATGTTCATGTAAGAGTCACTTAGACATCTAAAAAGTTGAGTTTGAAATTACTTCATCAATAATATCCTAATTATGCTGTTTGCAACAATAGTTTGAGGAAATTTGTAAAGCATTGCAACACACATTTGGGGCTTAATATGAAAAACGACATAAATACACCCTCCTGGAATGTTCCTGAATCAGATAATTAGAAGTCAGACTGCAACTGAAAACAAACATCACAAGGCAAATTCTTCAAGACATAAATCAAAAGACATGATATTCTTTTGTAATATATGTATTATAAGAGAAATCAGTCAAAAAAAAAAAAAAAAAAATCAAAGATTCTAAAAAGTTACATTCGAAAATCTGTTAACTATTCATTGATTGAACTATAAAGAGAGAAAAACAAATGAAAAATGAAAGTCGAAATCTCCTTACCAAATTTGAGTTTGTTGAGAAAGATCATAAAGATTTTATTTATTTATTTCTCGGGTTGGCCTTCGGATGGTGGTGGCTGAAAAGTTGAAACTATTGTTAGAGGCGGGCTATTGAAATTTTGAGGGTATTATGGTATTTGTGTGTATTGTCCATGTGTTTTATTTTTATTGGTTAGTCTCACCATATAAGCTTGCTGAGGTGGAGGGAGTTTCTCATGAGATACTTTCTCCCAGAAAGTAATAGAACAAGGGAGAAAGTCCAGCCTATTTCGTGATACACTATACTATCCCACAACATATTAAAGTAAAGTAGTTTGTAAAACTAATCTTGGTGAGAAATAGAATTCCATAAAAATTTCAGTTTTGTTTTTACTAGCTTTCAAGTAATAGTTCTAATACACAAACATTAATTTATAATACCCAAAATTAAACTTTATTAGTTACCATGCTTTATTCCATTGCTTTATAAAATAACATATTATATAAATATCATTCTATTTATTATAGAAAATAATTTAGTCAATAATTAGGACCATAAACACATAAATTAATAATAAAATTTTTGTCCTCGAAAATTGTAAACTTACATATGTTGTATTATAACAATTTAGAATGATAAGTGGGAAAAAACACAACAATTTTAGAATTTCATTTCATGTCATTACAATCAAATGAATGTAGTAAGAAAGATCTTAATCAAAACAATGAAACCATGAACAATTCATTTGTCAAAATTCAACAACTTAGATATCATAACTTTATAGATACCTCATTTTGCAACTCTCAATTAAACTCACTTGCATTGCATCCTGCATCTCATTGCATATCACGTGGGAAGAATTGTAATTTGGACCATTTTATTTCCAATTATATTGCATGATATAAATCTTGAAGTCATAATGATCAAAACAACAATTCATGAACCTTAATCAGACAACCGAATTGAAAGATATCAAGGAAACAAGTTTTAACAGTAAAGCTCACATGAATTAGGTTATGACCATACGTGATTATGACCTCTTAATTATAATTGGCCTATTTTTAGTTTGATTTAAATTAAATAATGTGTCATAATACAATTGATTGAATATATAGTTTACGGTAAGGTTGTATGCACCTGATTCAATTTAGAAAATTATTAATTCAATTAAAAGATGCGATCAACATATGTGTGTTTATGTGTTAGATTGTAGGAATGGTGAGAGTCAGATGAGTGTAAATACATTTTTGTCCCCAAGTTGATCGTTTGACCAAAAAAGAAATGTAGACCAATCATTAGGATTGAAGATGGAAATAAGGAAAAGGGGACATCTCTTGCTTACTCTCTAAATATATAGAGATGTTTCTTTCAATTCCAATTTATTTGATCTATCTTTGCATGCCTAGATTAGAGTTTTCATCACGCCTTTGAATATTTATATGCAATTGTTAATCACATGTTCTTGGATGATATAAATTGTTTGAATGATATGATATGATTATTGGTCACTAAATTCTAGAAGACCGATTTTACCAGACAAGATGAGTGTCTAACACCTTCTCATCTTATAACCTAGTGTCCAAACTTAGATCAAGGGTTAGTAGATTATACTTTTCTTTTAATTTTCAGTTTCTAATATTGTAACTAAGCATCAAAGCCATGCACTTTTCTTAGATTGTATCTAGAACCAATGCCATATAATTTTTTGGTTATTTTCAAGAGATGTACAATTTCAATTCATCAATAAAGATGTTCTTTTCAATTTTTGCTTTTTTTTTTTCAATTAAATAAATGGTGACACCAATGTAAAACCTTTGACCTAGAAGAGATAATAATATCAGTAGAATATCTACTCTTGAGAGGCACTAACACAACTCTAACCATTTGTGTGAGTTATGCCAAAACCATTCTCCTGAAGATTCAAGCTAGGGGCGTGGTCTATCACAAATAGGTTGTCCACATGGGCACCTATTTAAGCCTCCTTACAAGCTAAAATGCCAAAAAGAATGGATGTAAAGAAATTTGAATGAAAAATGAAATTCATGTTTCTTTGAACCCCCCAAAAAAAAAAATGTTAATTTGTTATTTATGCTTATGATATAAATATTCGTATGAGAAGTGTACGCCGGCTAGATAATGGAGTAGATATGTTTTGTGTTAAACTTACGTGCAATGCTTTTAGTGTAATTCATTAGGTTCTTCAATTAAATTCAAACAATTAGCTATATTGAATTATTTGTCCTAAAAAAATTATGACATTGTATTTTTTTTTTTTTTTTTAATGATTGATAACTTGATACAATCAAATTATTTAATCGGGAAGCCTAAATAATGTACTACACTTAGGGTATCAACTTTAAGTTTTGCCCATTCCTTTTATATCAACCTATTGATGAGGGGACATCATCCAATCCACAGATTCAAAACCAAGGAAATTATTCGATGCATTGTTTTTTTTTTCTTTTTTCTTTTTTATATATAAAAGTCTAACTTTCTAAGTACTTTTTTTTCGATTTAAACTCAAATAACGCTAATAAAAAAAAAGCATTGGTTTTTCAAATACAGTAAGACATAAACAGGAAAGGTTATCCCTCAAAAAAAGAAAAGGTAATTAAAATTATGTCAATTAAATTTTTTATACATCATCCTATATTAAGGTGATCCAAATAAAAAGTAAAAGAGGCAGGAGGGAGGATATAATTGTGCTTACACATCACTACTTATGCTACTTTACAGTGTGATTGTCACTATGTTAACCCAAAAGCACATGTCTATCATATCATGGCATGGCCAATAAGGTAAGGACAGTGACAAAATCTCCAGGTCAAGGTGGGGTTGTATCTATCTATTCTATTGCTGCATTATTGATTTATTTGTCCGCTTGGATTAAAGTGTAATATTCTTAGATGTCTCTACCATCTGTTCACATGCCAAGTGGCCTCCTACCCAAATAATTACAAGGCAAAAATGTTCAAAGATGGACAAGAAATGAAAAGTTGATTAATAAAACAGAGGAGAAAAGGTCATGAAAAGTAAATAATATTGTTGTTTATGGGGCCACTTGCTTGATCGGTCCTATTTAGGAACATGTTGACTTTCTTTTTCTTTTTCAATTTTGACTTATATAATTCATTATTTTTTTTCCTAGCTAAAAGAAAAGCCTAGAACCCTACCTTTTTTTTCCCTTCCTTTTAACCAGCCACAATCCTACTTAGTTGGATGAGTAATGCTACTGTGTTTCTATGTATATATAATTTTACCCAAACAAAAAAGAATTTTTTTATACAAATAATATGGAAAAACTATTATCCAAACACATGCAAGTATGCAACCACAATCCCATATGTTGAACATTTGGAACACCGAACACAATTCACATTTTTATCTATTATTTTTTTTCTTTTATATAAATTTTCAATTATATAATAAAATATCCCCCTTCCCCCACCCACCCCCCCCCCCCCCCAAAAAAAAAAAAAAAAAACTACCCTAAAACATTACATCTATTTCTCTGATGGATGCTTTTAATATGTTTTTAAAAATATGTTTCTTTTTAAGTCAAATATTCTTACAAAATGATATAGTAAATCTCTTAAAATGTCATACTTTCATGCATTTAACACATGGAGTGTGTCGTCACATAGGCTTGCAAAATTTTTGCTTGTTTTATATGGTATTTTTATCAACAGCAAAAAAATGAGTAAAGAATATTAAAAAAAAAAAGAAGAAGAGAGAGTAACTCTCTAGTCGTTGACCGAAAAATAACTCTCTAGTCTATATTTCTTTTCTTACACGCGACTAGAATTTGGTGCAATATCTATCAGAGTTGAGATTAAAAGTTAAGAAGTTAACTTAACTATATTAGTCCTTAGTCCTTCATAGGTATTGCACTCTATGCAATGCAAAACTTGTGTCCCTATCAGGCCGGCCCTAGGCTTAAGCCACTTAGGCCACTAGCTAGGGTCCCCTTACTAGAGAAAGGCCCCAAATTTGGGGGGCAAAAATTGTTGTTTTTTTTATTAAAAAAAAAAAAATTGTGGGAGATATTAAAATAAATTTAGTTTACATTTTTTTTTCACTATTAAGAAGGCCCAAAGAATTAAGTAATACCAGAGATAGAGATAAGAAAAATTTAAATAAATAGGTCTTACAAATAGACGTGTTACTAATCACAACTCAAATAAGGAAATGTTAAAAATGAGTTCAAATCTTCTGTACCACTTTTTGTGTACCATTCTATGTTCCACCAATCACCTCTTGTCATGTTTTCGTTTTACTTTCCTTATAGAATAACTAAAGTTTAAAATAGAAAGCAATCATACACATGGTAAGTAATAATTGGTGGAACATAGAATGGTACACAAAAAGTGGTACAGAGGATTTGCATTCGTTAAAAATACTATAAATTTACTACATAACTTTTATAATTTGATGTGACAATAAATATGATAGGTGGGGCTTCAACAAATTATTAAACGCATTTTTGAATGAATTTTTATGATTGGTGGCTTTGTAATTCTCACGTTGTAAATTTTATTATATCTCTAGCATTTTTGTAAGCCTCATATCACTAATTATATCCATTACAACATCAATTTGTAGTAAAATTTATTATAACTTTAGTATTTTCAAAAAAAAAAAAATCATATCAAAAAGTAAAAAGAATGTATTTAAAAAAAAATTATATATAAAATACTAATTCAATATTATTTAAGTGATAACATGCCTCATTTGAAGATTCTGCCATCGGCCTCCGAAATGTTTGGACCCCTTGTCCCTATCCTTATGCAGGAATATCTTCTGCCTCTTTTGGTAGAATTTGTTTATTTATTTATTTTTATCTTTAGCTAATACAGGCCAGCTGAAAAGTGATATTATGTGGCTATCCATCTATTATATCTTTGGGTCCAAAACACACACCACAGTTGGATTGATTAATCATCTGTGTCCTCCATGGGCCCTGGCCCATTCATTTACATAAAACACAAACTCACTCAACTAAAATCATAATGTACACACACTCTTTCTCTTTTGTATATGGCCCATAAACAAAGTCCTTTTTTTTTTAACTTCCAAGTATTTGACTTTAATATTTAATTAAATAATGCATGTCACTGCTCTTCAATACTTTATACATTATACATATAAGTACATAGGTGTACTACTACTGTATAATATATATCCACATACAGAAATATTAACCGGCGCGCGCATATAGCTCATTTGTTATGGGGCATGGCCCTCCAAATTTTGTAAACCCACTCTCAACTAAAATCCATACGCTCTCTCTCCTTTGTATATGGCCCATAAATAGGTTAGCCGCTGCCATGCCCATGTCAAACTCTAACTCATCAGCCTTCCCTTTTGGTATGTGTTTCTAGTTTCAAATTTTTCGATATTTATACAGTGTTCTTAATTTCTTTAAACTAGTTGCATTCGAATTGAATACTTACTTACACAGTCACACGTTACGTTTTCAAGATCCAAAGAAATACATATTTTCAACAAGTAGATAATAGTAAAATTCCAAAAAACCCTGATTTTAATAAGATATAATATTTCAACGAGTATATTTATAATAAAAACTCAAAAATTGCTAACTTGATCACAACCCAAGTCACAAAAATGATCATCGTGCACCCCACATCAACCGTTTGAAATCAGGAGGAATTAAAGTCTGTCCTGTTAGGAAAATACATCAACATAACGCGTTCACTTACCTGTAGTAATCTGACTAGTAGTAACTAATTTTTGGCACTCTAAATATATATAGTGAGTGCGAGGCCATTGTTTTTTTTTTTTTTAATATAAGGTAGAATTTCTACTCTAATCTAATCTAAGTATATATATGTGTGAAACTCACTCCTGGAGACTTGAATCTTGGCCATTACCCCTCATACTCTACAAGCATTTATACTTGTAAAGTGACCACCGCACCTAAGGTGTGCAGTGATCGAGACCATTGTTTTCTGAAGTATTAGGTCAAGATTATTTATGTGATATTATATATGTAATGAAATCACATATTAATTAAGTAAAATTAATTATCCCTTACCGTCATGAAACCGACTGTTGCTGAGTTTCAATGCCCATTTTGTGATAACTAAAAAATTTAGGTGGACATTAATGAGATAGCTAGCTAGGTCTTTACCTTTTTGTAACTGAGATCTTATTAAAGGCAAAGGGAGTCAGAAACCTTACATAACGCATGACTTACCAAGCTTTGCTGACTGGAATGTACTAAAAAAACAAATAGATAAAGGTTTTTGTGTACCACTTATTCTTATTGCAATGGATAAGCAGCACAAAATTCATATTAAAGGTCAAACAACTACAAAAATCAAGATAGTACCAAGCAGATTTTAAGTCTTTTTCACAGATATTAAGTTGGACTATACAACTGGGAAGATCTGAGTTGCTTGTAAGACTATGGGAAGATAAGAAAATAAAAACCAAGTGTAAGATAGAGCTTGTATCCTCTCTATTTCAAGTACTCTCCATTTCATTCAGGTCACATTTAAGATTTTATTTTCTGAATTTCACGATGTACAGACTGTTATATAATTTAAAATTTTAAATGATGTGGTTGTCTATGCACTTTTAAATTTGTAAAATTTAATATAAACAATGAAATTGACCTATTTCAAATAGATAGAATCAATTTTTTGTATAGAATCATTTTTATCATTAACATTTAGTCTCTATACGATTTTTCATTTATCACATCACTTCACCGCTTTAACCTTATGAAAATGTGAAAGATTTATTTGTCTTTCATGAGTTTAGGTTAATAAAGTAAATGTACTTTTGAGTGAGATTGAATTGTGATGATATCATAATTAATTTAGAAATTTATTAAAATTAAAATAAAGATATTAAATTTTAAAAGATTAACTAAAAATATTTAGTGAAATTTAATCAACTTTTGAATAAATTTTAGCAATTTGATCACATTAATAAAAATAAAAAAGTATAAAAAATTGTATTTCATTTAAATCATAAATAAAGTTAGCAAAGAATAAAAATTTAATGGTATTAAATAAATTGTCTTCCCACCCCTTCTTTCCCCCTCCCCTATATCTTCTGTCTATATTATCTCAAAAAAGAAAAAGAAAAAAGGGAGTAAGCTCTCACTTGAATCTCAAGCATGAACTCCCGAGCTCCATGCATGAACTCCAGAGCCCACGATATATATTTATGGCAATTAGGCCCTAGATCACAGCTAAGATGGAGGCTACAATCAGCGAGGTACCACTACAACTATAGACCTAAGGGTTCTGTTAAGGAGTGTCTTTAGAGTATTTGTTAAATGACCATTTTAGGAAAGTTTTAATACTACTTTTATGAAAAAATATAAAAATTTGTCCAAAAAGTTATTTACTTTTTTTTCCCATAAAAAAGGTTTCTAAAAATATTTTCTAAACCAATGCTCTTAGGGTATCCATTAACTTTTCTCATAAGTCAAAAACTCCTAAATCAATGAGAAGTATAAATAATTTAATGGGCAATAATGTATCTCCATATAAAGATTATTATTATTATTATTTTTTTATGTGGTTACCACTTGCTTAAGCATCAATGTGCTTAGGCAGGGGCCATCAAAGCCACATTTTACTTTTTATATGTAGTCTATTGACAAATCATTCATATTTTAAAGTTGTGATTTTCAATTCATGTATAATGGCATTAATTCCATATCAAATTTAGTTATAATTCATTCAATCATTTACCTATATTTTTGTGGGATTAAATGTAATGGGTTTAGTGTTCAATTTGGTGAAGAACTGTGAAGAATAGGGGATTAAGTTTGCGACTTGCTCACGACTGGCTTATGACATCTACAACCTGCAAAAGGCCACATGAGGAGCACATGTTGGAAGTTCAAATAACTCAAGTGTCAGAGGCATCTCGCTTACTTGCGAGAGACTACTGACAGCTATTTATGTGTGTTTCCTTTTTTTCTTTTCTCACACTATAAAAGCCCACATTACCCATGAAATTGTAAGAAGAGTTTTGGAGAGAAAACCCTAGAAATCCATTAGAGAGTTAGAGATTGCAAACCAACAATCATCTACACATTTCTTTCAATTTTCTTCTCTCTCTTCCCTCTCAAATTCCATATCCTAGGAGAGGAACTTAGCCCAAACACAATCCACACCCATTCAGAATATAGAGAGTTGATTTGGAGCATTTAGGAAGCATTAGGTTCATGCCAATCTTTGGTAGCAACAATTGGTGATAATTACGGGATCCAGGAAGCTAGAAAAGACAAGACTTAGTGAAGTTCGTTGGTACCTGGAGCTTAGATGGCTTAAGTATAGTGGGTAGATTAGGCTTAGAGGGTTTCTTAATTTGTATTCATGTACTCGAACTAATTTGCTAGTAGATTATTTCAGCTTGTTGGGCCACAAAGAGGTTTTTTTGCTGGATTCTCTGATTTTCCTCTTTGATAAAACATCGCGGTGTTATCTTGTATTTGCTCCTCTCTTCCCTTACTACTTGTGCTTTTACTTAATTTTCAATTATGTTTATCCATGCACTTGTTAGTAGTTCCGATTGATTGTGCATTTATTACTCTTATTCCGCATAATTTAGAGAAAATTAAAAAAGCAATCTAGTCATTATTTAGAAATTAGAGGTCTAAACCCATTCTAGTATTTAAACTAGTGAGCTTTCACATATGACCAATGATTCATCATGAACATTAATCAATTATCTCATTTAATTCAACACCTTTAATTTGTTCATAAAAAACCTATTAAAAACATAGAAACGGAACTATGAAATTTTATTTGGGCTATAAAAGTTATAGGACTATTGATTATTTTATTAGGCATCACGACAATCGATCTAACCCCTTTTTTTATGTGAACAATCTAATTTTTGGAGTTCAAGTGATAGTCTAATAATAATGATATTTTTTTGTAATGCCTCATGCCTATAGTTTCAAACCCCACTTCTTCCTCTCCCAATCTCTTTTTCTTCTTCTTTTTTTTTTTGGATAATTCGATAGCTGGAAAAGGAGGACTTGAAAAGTAATGTCAGTTGAGTTACAAGGCTATTAGTGAAGATCTAATTAGTAAACACCCACACTAAACGAAAACTTCTAGACCTATTAAATTCTTAAAAGAATTATGTAAGGTCTTGTAATTGTTGGCTAATTCCATGACAAAGTTCTTTGTATTTTGTTGATCTTAATATCCACGTGCTCATGTATTTTGTGGGGTTTCGTTTGTATTGGATTGACGAGGTGAAGTTGTCAAAGTGCAAAAATTGAAGTTTGCTGCTGAGGAATTTTGCTCCTACAAACTTCATTGTAAGAGGAAAATTGAAAGAAAAAACTTGAATTTGAAACACATGAACCATGAGTTTACCCCACTCTCATACAACATTTCGGAGGAGCAAACTTCAAAAAACATGAGACAATTTTGTTACTTTTTTTGTGTGCAGTTTCCACTATATATGATCCCATTTCCCACGATTTTATACACCAAATTCTCACTTGAAGAGTTAGAGAAAACCCATAAACACTAGAGCTAAAACCCTCATCAATATCTCTACCTTCTCCCTCTCATAATTGCCAAATTCAGGAGAGGAGATTAAATCCATTACACAAAAATCAACCTTCAGAGTTATTGTGTTGATTGGAGCTTGAGAACTGTTGGAATAGCCAAGAATTTCCAAGGAAACTTGGAGATTGCTATTAGACTACAATTGCGAATCTTGTGACTAGAGAAGAGAAAGGGTTGGCTTGAGAAGTAGGTTACGAACAGGAGTTTGGAGAACTCAAGTACATTATTTGCTTCATAGTTTGGACTTTAGAGGACTTTGTATGTAAGATGTACTACAACTATTTTCTCTAGTGGATTATTTGGTATTATGACACCTAGAGGTTTTTTTGCTTGGTATTTGAGTTTTCCTCTTTGTCAACACTTCAATGTGTTGTGGGTGAGGTTTTCTGTGGTTGTGTTTAGTTTTATGCTTATCCATTGATGTTAATATTAATCAATTAATCACTTAAACAATTGGAATATCAGCTGTAAATTTTGGGCCCAACAACTTGATTTTGTGCAATCAACTCTCAAATTCCAATGGAGTCTTGTTAAGTAGTAGATCTTCGCCATAGAACTACAATATCACTTAGATTTCGCGGTCCTTTAAAAAATAATAATAATAATAATTTTCGCGTGTATTAGGAGCTAATTAGTTTCGAAATGAATTTAAAAATCAAACAAGATCGAAAAATACAAAAGTATAAAAGTTTATCTCGGAAGTCGGAACTAGTTATATGTAGACAGAAAAGAGAATATTGATAATTTGATATATATATATATATATATATATATGTATGCTAGCTTATATTTTATGAAAAAGAAACTCAAATCTCAATTCAGACAAAAATCTTGCATTCAAGTTGGTTTAATAAATTTTACTCCAAAAAAAAAAAGTTGGTTTAATAATTAATACACATTATAAAAAAGAAAAAAGGAAAAAAAGAAGAAGATAAGTTTAATAAATAGACAATAAAAGCTAAGAAATGGGAGCAGAAGTTACAACTAAGTGAATAACCTACCTTATATGTGGATCATAAAATTCAAATAATTAATTCATTTTAAAAAGAATGCATGGAATCTGGAAAATCAAAAATCAAATTAATTTTGAGTCAAACCCATATTACATTCTCAAACCAAAATGAACATATAATGTCCACTAAGATAGCTGTGTTGATATCATTTTGGTTTCCCCTGAAACTCTAGTATAAGATCAATTTTGATGGGGCTATTTTTGTAAAAGATAATTGTGCGGGTTAATTTGGGGGTAGTCATAAGGAATGATGCAAGTTTGGTTATAGTTTTACTGTCTCAACGGATATCTCTACCCTTCACAGTCATTGAGGTTGAGACTTTGGCAAATGGCTATGGAGATGGGGCTTGATCAAATTATTTCAGAAGGAGATTTTGAGGTCCTTATAAAAGTTTTGAAAAGTGGCGTCAATCATTTGGCTCATTTCGGCCATATTGCTAATGATGTTCACTACATTGCCTCAAGTTTTGCAACATTATGTTTTTCTCATATACATAGGCATTGTAATAAGGTTGCTCACCTACTTGCAAGACGAATGATTCTTTCTTGGCCCCTATATCAGTCTGGAAGAAAGATGTATTATTAGATGTTGAATATGTACTATATATTGATGGCGTAAATGCACTTTTAGTCCCTAAATTTTGCTCTTTTTTCATTTTGATTCCTACATTTTATTTTTACCACTTTTAGTTCCTAAACCAATTAACGCCTGATATTTAGGCCATTTCCGTCACCCAACTAATGACAAAAGTTGATGTGGCTGACGGTGGAATAAAAAAAATAATATAATCACACATTAATTAATTAAATTAAAAACAAACATTAAAAAAAAAAAAAAAAAATCATTAGTTTTTGGGAAGAACATGACTATTCATATTCTTCATGTTCTTCCCTAAACATGTTTGATTGCCCAGAAATTTAAAATATCAAAGATTTAAAATAACGCATCAATGCCCTTGAGTCCTCTCTCCACCGTTTAAAAAAACCTACTTTGTATAAATTTATGATCTTTCCTTTTCTTCTTCCATTTGAATTCCAGATCCTCTCTTTCTCTTTCTCACGGTGCATGTTTGTGTTTGTATCTTTCTTTTTCTTCTTCCTTTGATCCAGCTATCGATCCCTCACTCTCTCTTAAATCTTAATCTTTGACTTTTTCTCTCTCCCTCTCTCTCTAAACCCGACTCTCTCTCCCTCTTTGTTGTTTGATTGATGATGGTGGTGTGGGTTTGATCGGCAATGGTGGAGTGGGTTTGATCAGGTTTTTTTTTGGGTTTTCATGGGGCTAGGTTTTTCTAGCTTGATCGGCGATGGTTATGTGGGTTTGATCGGGTTGTTCTAGGTTTCTGTGGGGCTAGGTATTTTCGGCTTAATCGACGATGGTAGTGTGCATTTGATCGGGTTTTTCTAGGTTTTCGGGTCTGGGTTTTATTGGCAATGGTGGTGTGGGTTTGATCAGGTTTTTCTGGGTTTCAAGGTTGGGTTTGATCAACAATAGTGGTGTGGGTTTGATAAGTTTTTCATGGGTTTCCATGGGACTGGGTTTTTCCGGCGATGGTGGTGGTGTTTGCTGCTTTGGGAAATGGGTTTGATCGGCAGGGTGTTGTTGTTGATGGCGGATTTGGGTCAAGGATGGTGAGTTTGGTTTCGTATTTACAGGTTGTGGGTCTTGGATTTATGAACCTTGTATGGATGAATGTGAAAGAGTATTTGGTTATGAGTTTATGGGGTCTATTTCTTGGATTTATGGGTTTGATTTACTAGAGGTTTCAATGTTGAATGCATTAGAATTTTTTGTGTTGAGATTGATTATGAATGTTGGCTGGTTGGGTTTGTCTTAATTTGGTGAAGAATATGAAGTTCATGTTCTGAAGAAGAAGAAGAACATGAAGATTATTAACAGTCATGTTCTTCCCAAAAACTAATGAGTTTTTTTTTTTTTTAATTTTTTAATATTTGTTTTTAATTTAATTAATTAATGTGTGTGATTATATTATTTTTTTATTTCACTGTCAGCCACGTCAGCTTTTGTTGTTAGTTGGGTGACAGAAAGGACCTAAATGTTAGACGTTAATTAGTTTAAGGACTAAAAGTGGTAAAAATAAAATGTAGAGACTAAAATAAAAAAAAATACAAGATGTAAAGACTAAGAGTACATTTACGCTAATATTGATTTGAACAACCTCCCTTAATAATATGTACTGAACAACTTCTTAAAAAAACAAAATTCCACTCAAATCAATTTTATATTATTTATATGAGAAATAAATGATTAGCTTGAGGCCAAAAAAAAAAAAGTATGTTAAAAGTTAGAACAACCCCGTACGAGAAAGCAAGTTCAAACGTATAGGTCATCAAACATGAGCAATATATTTAATGAAAACTGATAAGAACTACCTCACTTAAAGTTTACGCATGCATGGCATTCTCTAATAACTTCTCATCCACAAAAGTGCAATCAACAAACTTCTAAGTTTCTTATTAAAGAATATTTAGTTAATTAATTAATTAATTAATCAATCAAAGAAACTCACGTTTAGTGTACAGGAGTCACGAAAAGAAGAGAATCCCTATAATTATTATGAAAATCAAATACATTAGCACCCATTGAATCTCATAAAATCTGTAAATTAACTATCACTTATGTTCAAGTGATAGTTTAATAGTAAACTATAGTAATGACATTTTTTGTGGTGTTCCAGATTTGTGAATTAAACTTCACATTTTCCCTCCCTTGCTATTTATCTATCTATCTCAAAAAACTATAGTATAACAATTTATTTTTAAGTTAAACCTAATGTAATTTTAGTCCATGTTACACTATTTTAATTCATTAGACCTTTATTCTCATTTAATAGCTTCCTATTGAATTTATTTGATATCAAGATGCTCAAAATTAATATCTATATCTCATCAATAGAATGTTTATTTATTTACTTTGTACTTTAGAATTATACACACAATATTAGCTTATGGTTGGCATTTTCAAATGTTCCAACGGAGATATTTATGATTTTTTCCCTTTCCCATTATAACTATCAAATTATTAACAAAAAAATAAAAATATGAAGAAAAAAAATTTAATGCGTTAAGAAGGAATATTTTTCAAGAGAAAAGGGTGAGAGTGAGAGGGCATAACAAATTGCAATGTTGATGGATGTAGAGTATTGTTCTTTTGACTTTTGAGTAGAGAATTTTATTATGATTGATCTTTTGAGTCATTATAATTTGGTCACTAAGGTTTTCAGAAAGAAAATTTTTTTGTTAGGTTCGATCTCTTTAATCCATCATAATTTGGTCTCCAATTACGTAATTCCAAAAGAAGTTCAGTACTTGGTGCAAAGAAAACTTAAAAATCATATTAAAAAGATAAAAAAGAAAGAGAAAATATCAACATATCAACATTAATTACCTAATAAGGTTAGTCTATACTACTATTTAAGAGATTTTTCCAATTTAGGATGAACAATTCTATGGTTCAAAAATACTCATGCACCCTAAGTTTAAGCAACGACAAAACTTGAGGATAACTCGGTAAAAATATATTTCTAAGTCTACATAAAATTGTGTTTACAAAATATGACAACTCTGTATTCACGGATTTTAACTACTCCAACTCTCCTATAAGCCCACGTTTTCATTTTTTTTTTTTCTTTTTCCTTTTTTGGCCCTTTATCAAGGCTTAATTGGTTTTTTTTTTCCTTCGAATTTGTGGTTTCCTAACTTCCAAGGGGTGTTTGGTGAGTAGTTCCAAACAACAATCTTTAGTTTTTAAACAACATTTTACGTATTTTCACACACTTTTTCACCCACACATATTTCTACAAAAGTTTTTAAACAATAATTTTCAGTTTTTAAACACATGTACCAAACAGGCCAATCTCTCGTTTTTTTTTTTTTTTTTTCAAGTCTCTTCTTCTTTATTTTGAATTTTTTAAAAAAAAAAAAAAAAAAACTCCTATTATCAAACTGTTACTATAACTTTTCATCTATAAATTTGAGCACTACCATATATCTTTATTTTTTTCTTATCAAATGTAAAGATAATCAACATCTAAAGAAATGTTTATAATTCTTATCGAAACAACAGGCATACTTCCCAACTTGTTTATATGATATTTTCGTTTCAATAATTAGCCATAAGAGAAAGGAAAGTCTCTCTCTCTCTCTCTCTCTCTTTTAACTTTTAAGAGAGTAAAAAAAGAAAGAAAAAAAAAGTCATTTTGATCACGTTTGTCATTGTCAAATAGTCTCCGTCCACGTCAGCAGCAAGCCAACCTCTTCCAAGTTACAACAGAAGCAGCAGAAAAACCTGGCAGTTTTAACTGCGAACCTCAAATGAGGCCGGCTTTTGTTGCTTTAAGCTCTCACCGCGACTCTATATCTCCCACTCCCTCAAACCCACAAGGCTAAGTCTTTGTGTCTCCTGCCTATATCAGATTCTCTTTATTAGTTTATCAGTCTCAATCACCAACTCGATCGCACACTTTAATCTCATATACATGTATATTTTTTTCTTCCTAGGCTAGGACCATAGGTTTCCGAGATTTTCAAGTTTTTCCAGCCTTGGAATTAATGTTCCATGATGTCAATCGTTTTCTAGAATTCAAAGTTCACTATGGTGTTCTTTTGTGACTGCTGAGACTTTTAATTGAGAGCTTTGTTAGGTTTGAATCTTTTTAATGCTTCTTTTGTTGCAGATAAAACGTCAAAGTTTTCATTAACTTTTTTGTGATTTCACTCCAAAGTACAAACGTGTGTTTATGTGACAGTTTTTTGCAATTCAGACTATTGGGTTTCAGTCATTGTTTTTGCTTTCTTCCAAGGTTTTCAGAAATGGCTGTTGACCTCTACTCTGAAAGTTCTAACATGGGTACGAGTCCTAGAATTTCATTTTCTCATGATTTTTGCCAATCAGATAATATAATACCTGTTGAACAACACCCTCTCCGATCAAACTCGACTGGTTTGAGTTCTGGTATAGATTTTGATTTCTGTGTTCGTGAGAGTTTCGAGCAAGAATCTTCGTCTGCAGATGAGCTTTTCTCTGATGGGAAAATTGTTCCTGCCGAAATCAAGAAAAAGGTCACTCGCACAAAGCAAATAGATCAGTATGTGTCTCATCCACCATTGCCACCACCACGTAGTACGAGTGATAGTAGTACTACAAAGCAAGAGAGCTCCAAAGAAACCAAGGGATCGAGTAATGAAGCCGATGGGAAGCAAAGTTCTAAGTCCTTTTGGCGGTTCAAGCGAAGTAGTAGCTCTGGTAGTGGATATGGAAGGAGCTTATGCCCTTTGGCACCACTTTTATCAAGGAGCAATTCAACCGGGTCTGTACCAAATGCTAAGCGAGCCCCATTGTCCAATGATGGTTCAAATTCTAAGCAGAGTTCTCACAGACATTCATCAATGAAAGCATCACAATCTTCAGCTTCATCTAGTTACTTAAAGCCTCCATTGAAGAAAGGTAGTCATGGATCTTATGGAAATGGTGTTCCGATTAGTCCTGTTTTGAATGTTCATTCAGCGAATCTATTTGGATTAGGTTCAATGTTCTCGAGTGGCAAAGATAAGAATAAGAAAAAGTGATTGACTTTTGCTCTAATGAGATAATAATTCATGTCTAATTTGCAATTATTGTGGATTGAGTCTTTTTTTTACTAGATGTTTCTTGATATTCCATGTGATTAAGAAGTTATAATATGTTTGGAAAGTGGAAGAGTAAAGGGTTTGTTTGTATCAAGAAGACAGAGAGATAAAGAGGTGCTTGAAGGAAGGGACAAGGAATGGCATAATTCAAAGGCACATGCTTTGGACACAAGATGACAGGTAACCGTTGCTTTCATGGCTGTCCCATGTTGTTCTTCTTTATATGCTTTTGGTCTTTGCTCACACATGGTGCACATAGTTTGATTTTAGTTCTCTTATCTCTTACTCTTTTACAGAAAGAGTAAAGAGACTAAGAGTAGGTTGGTTTATTACTTTTTTTTTTTTGCTAAATAGATTAGGTAGTTGGTTGATGGTTGTTAATGTATGTGAGTGAAGTTTGAAATTTTCTTTGAATTATTGATTGGGAGAGCTTATGAATTGCTTTTTCATCTCTGTTGTACTTGTTTGAAAACTGATCAATGTATTAAAGATAAGGACCTTTTTCCTGACTGATTTGCTGTTTTCAAGCACTGTATTATTATTGTCTAACTAGAATTTGTTATTTCCGCTTCATCCTCTCCCACATGTTGCGAAATAATGTCACCTTTTGTAGTATCCAGATACTTCAGCCCATAAAAAAGTCACTGACTTCTATGTTTGTTATTCAGAAAAAAGAAAGGACTTTTATGTTTGTTTCTGCATCATCTAGACCCACAAATATTTCAAAGAAGATCCCAAAATTCTACTGGTAAAATAAATTTGACATTTAGGTTGGAAAACCTCTTTGGAAATAACTAAATTCATTTACTAAACAATAGTGTAGATGTAATGAATTCTTTGTAAATAACTAAATTCATTTACTAGATTCTTTGGTATTCAATTCTTTGTAAATAACTAAATTCATTTACTAGATTCTTTGGTATTGATTCAATTTTTTTTTTTTTTTTTTTTTTTTTTTTTTTTTTTTTTTGTAAATATGATAAAATTTGACTCTATAACTTATGTTCTATAATAATTACTCTTTATTATCAAGCCAAGACCTTAAAATTTTTTTTTTATTTTTATATTGAGTATATATATGTAAGTGAAGTTTCACATTAAATAATAACCGACAAAAATTAGTGATTAAATATAATTAGATCCAAACTCATTAGCCTAAACTTTTAAGCTATGTGGTGTTATACCTTATATAAATTATTCAACATTTTTTCCCAATTTTATTAAGCTTTTGGGTCATGTGGAGTCTCTCCAATGTAATCTTTTCCCAACATTTTTTTTTTGGGGGAAATATACACACAGAGATTATAGAGTTTACACATGGAAGGATGGGTGGTTGGGAAAGACTTAATAATCTTGTGACCTGCTCTAGGACAACAGGTCCCCCTTGCTTCATGGTTGCACCATCTTAAAGCATCTCTCGTAGATTCTTCAAATTTTTGTATTGTTTGGAGTATGAAAAATGACTTTTACCTTTTATCTACCCACTTTTTCAAATACACTTTCCTACAAATTCTCCATCTCATTTAAATATTATTTCTTCATTCATTCCTTATTCATTATTTATTCTTTTTTTAATAACTACACATCTTCCAACATTTTTTTATTCAATACCTGATTATTATAATAGAAAAAAACATTTGAAGAATGAACATTAGCCCATCAGACTTGATGAGCTACTGTTCATGAGCCCAAAAAAATTCCGGGTATAGAGAATCCATTGGAAACTATTTTTATGGTGTCATTCTCTATTATAGAGATTTTTATGCATTTAGCTACACCATTGGAGATGCTCTTATGTTGCATTTATTTCTTTAAAATTAAAATCCTTACTTCAGCTTACTTAATTCCAGCTCTCATCCTATATATGTGCTCATTTTCTGACCAGTTTTTGTTAGGCTTCAATTACTCTTGCAAAATCAGGGGGCATAATAGTTGTTTTAGGTACACACACATGTTCTCGTGTACATGGTGAGGGCACGACTTTCTTTTTCTTAATCCTCTCTTCCTTTGTTATGGACACAAAAACCTCCTAGTTCTATATCCCTCGTATTCTGTTATCTGCATTGAAAGATTAAAACATGCTAGTCCTACTAGTACCATATGTTTATGGATGATTTCATCCCCAAAAAAAATGTTAATGGGATGAATCAATAATTACTTGGACTAATGCTTCAAACCAATAATAAACACATCTGATGTTGGTAACTAGTTCGCTAAAAGATTGTCTTGCAGTTGACAAAGCATAACATCTCAATATTTGCTTTCTCCATTGTAGGCTAGCACAGTTTGTAAGTGATATGCATACAATTAATCTTGGGGAGATGACTATGATTAATGGGAATGGTAAAAATTTTTAAATGGTGTTATTTGAAAGAAGAAAAAGATAGGATCCTGCAGTATGATAATGGATCACAGTGTAATAGTGATAGCTCAAAATACCAAGATAGATTGTGAAAATAATTTTGGGCTTAAAAAAGATATAAAAAAAAATTAATAGGAACAAAAGAAACCAAAAAAAAAAAAAAATGAAGACACAAACACGTCAAGAATTACATGGTTCAACAATAGCCTACATCCATGGGTAATAAGTGATTAATTTACTATATCAAAGATAGATTACAAAGTGTTTACACACTCAAAGAAACACTCACAAATAAAAAGATGGTGTAAAGAAATTCTCACATAACCCAAAGCCCTAATACACACAAATAGTGCTTTTTCACAAATACAAAGAGCAAAGGGGGAAAAAAAATCTCTTAGGGCTCTCTCAAACTAATCCAAAGACTCTCCTCAAGTGGGAGCCAAAACCACCAAATCCTTCACGGTATAGTCTATTTATAATACTACAATACCTATTCTTTGGTGGACAATGAATACTTTTCTTGGTAGACAATGAATGCTCTTTATAGTAAATAAGAAGTACGTTTATAAGTGGACAAAGAATACATTTCCTTAGTGGACAAAGATTCAAGTAATATGTACACTTTTCTTTCACACCAAAAAAAATCCAAACCAAATCAAATTTGAAATTTCAACTTAATACAAAAGGCAAGAATCACAAATTGAGTCAAACTCTACAACAATTCTCCACCTTGGCAAAATTTGTAGACTATACAAAACATAATCAAATTCATCTCCACCTTGGTGAAACTTCTCTCAAGCCATAAATGTGTGTTTAAGCGCTGAAACCAAATTAGAGCTCATTCAAAGAGAAAGTGCAAATCAACCCAAATACTAGCATATTTGGAGGTAGCTTGAGATGATATGATTGTGTAAATACTTTACAATCTCTTTTTAATATAGTAAATTCATCCATGATTATTGTGAATATAGACTATTGTCAAACCACATTAGTTTGTGTCTATTTTTCTGTTGGGTTGGTTTCTTTCATTCCAATTATTTGTTTTGGATTTTTCTCAAGCCAAAATTATTTTCACAATCAAATTTGATATTTTGAGCATCCACTATTTTACAACATGATAAAAGTGATAAAAAGAATATTAATAGAAAAAAATTATTTTCGTATAAATGGAATTGTCAGCAGAAACGAAAGGGACTACCATTACAACCCCTCATGCCCCACACCATAAGCATAGTGTCATGCAACTTTTTTGGCAACAATAGAAGACTTGGTCTATCGTGATACAATTCAGAACTATTCTGTACAATGGAAGTGAAATAATGTACCATAAGGACCGGTCAAAAACAAAAAGGTTCACAAGTCTTTGAATTTATCAACTTTGTGTTCCGCTTTCATTTAACAGTTGCTTGCTTTCCCCATAATTCAAACTTCCATGCAATTCCTATGAATACGAAGACTTCAAGTCAATTCCTTGCTTGTTAGGTTTGGATATACTTTCTCTTTATGACAATAAAATCACGCTGACAACTTTTACCTCTGGCCATTGAGCTCTTCTCCTGAAAATCCCGGCATGGATACTAGTCCTAGAATTTCATTTTCCCATGATCCTTTCCTATCAGATGTCATGCCCATACAGCAACAATTTTCTCTTCCATTAGATTCATCAGGATTGAGTTCTAGCATTGATTTCAATTTTTGCATTTCTGAAAACTTCCATCAAGAACCATCATCAGCTGATGAGCTTTTCGTCGATGGAAAGCTTCTTCCTATTAAAATCAAAGAAAAGAATTTCTCGAATAAACAAATGTATCATTCTGTCCCAGTACCACCACTGCCTGTTCTTCATGATGATCATGCAACTAGTATTGAAAGCCTGAACAAGGATAATTCAGAAGAAACCAAGATTAGAACTAGTCATAAAGAAGCAAATGAGAAGCAAGGTTCGTGGAGATTCAAAAAGCTGTGTTTCGGTATGAATTTTACAACTGTATGCAAGCATGCTTTATGTTTATTGCCACTTTTTTTGCGAAGCAACTCAACTGGAACTACAGCAAATGTTAAGCCAGCGCCAGTGTTACAAAAAGGTCATCATCATAAGCAGTATTGGCAGAAAAGTTCACTGGTATCAACAATAAAGCCTTCACAATCTCCTTCCTCAATTGGTTATCAAAATCCGCCACTGAAGAAGGGTTATGGATCATATGGCAATGGTCTTGGAGTCAGTCCAATTCTGAATTTTCAGTTGGGGCACCATTTTTGTTTAGGTTCAATAATTTTTAGTGGCAAATATAAGAACAAGAGAATGTGATTAAGATTCGGGTGAAATTTTAATTTCTAGTATAGTTGCATGTTTCCTAAGCTAGTTATTTTACAAACCTCCTTTAGTTGCTCAGAAGACTGAGTTTTTTTTTTTTTTTTTTTTTTTTTTTGGCTAAATTATAAATTGAATCCTCTAATTTTGACATGTTTTCAATTTAATCTTTAAATTTTTTTTTCTTTTTTTCATTTCAATCTTTTAACTTTTAACTTTTGTTATTTTACAATGTAGTTCTAGGTTAAGTCCACCAAAACAACATTATTTTGGAAAGTATGAAAAATAAATAAATAAATAATTGATGGCAAGATAGGATGGAACTAGCTAGACAAAAATGATTATATTGAAAACATATTAAAACTGAAGGTCTGAAATAAAAGAAAGATAAGACTTAAAATATAGAGTTCAAAACAGGTTAAAGTTAGAATATAATTTGTAATTTGAACTTTTTTTTTCCTTCTAGAATTAGAAAGCGAATTATATATACAAGCTATTTTTATAAGTAGGCCTAGTTAGCTGGTGAGAATTCTTTGTAACAAAGAATTTTCAGTTTCAGAAATTTTGAGTCTCGTGTACATTTTCTAGGCTACCAGATATAGCCATGATATGGTTCATGTGTTAAACCTTAAATGGAAAAAGCATATGAGGGCTAGGAAAGAGTGTTGTAAATCCTGTGCGTGGTATGGATAATGTTGGAAACTTATATGAAAGATGTTTAGTTATCTTGTGACCACTATATGTGTACAAATGGGAGATGTTAGAAATGTTGCGTCAAACCAAACTCAAAGAGAGTATACCCAATAGTGGGCCCAATTCAGCCAATTACTAAAGGTTGTGAAAATTAATTAATTTTGTGGTGTTGTAAAGAACAACACATTAAAAAAAAAAACATCTTTCCCTCTTTTTCATTGAGCATTTAGGTTGTGAATGTTGCGTACGTGTTTTGTTCTCGTATCAAAAACACTCCGTTGAGGTTCAATAATACAAATCTAAATCTTGGGAGACAGATTTTTCAACAAGGGATGATATAATTGAAGACTGATGCTGTGGAGTACAGAACTTGACAGGCAACTATTGCTTTCATGGTTGTCTACATTTTGGTGTTTTTCTCACACATGGTGAATGTACTCTGATTTTGGTTCCCTTTTTCTCCTACATTATGTGAGTAATATATACTAGGACAGATTGCGACTTGTCTTCGACTTCGAGGATGTGAAGTATTCTCAAATTTTGGTTAAAGAGAAAATGAGTTGCTTTTCGTTTTTTATTTCTGTTACGTGATTAAACAAACTAGTTGGTTGTAACAAGATTTATATGTTGTAAAGTTGCTCCTCCAACTCTGACTAATTTGCTATTTAATATCAGGTCAACTATGAACTACCCAACTAATTAATATAATATGTTTCTTTGCGTTCTTAATTTTCTCTCCTATTCAAAGTTAAATGGAATCCGCACGTTTTTGCACAGATTTTAGTCTTATATGGCCCAAAAGTCACCTGTCTTGGAATTATGAGGTAAATATCATTGTCTTTGACACCCCTTTTTACCACGTTATAACTACGAGTACCTTCTCTTAGGTTTTTTAGTGGTGGCTAATTTCATGACATTTTCTTCGTAATACATTTCAAGTTTATTGACTCATTCCATGATATTTGTTCAATTGATTAAACACTTTAACAGTCTTTCAATCGCATCTCAATCTATCGAGAATTGTAAAAATAGTATTCTTACATGTTTTAATAAGTTAGTTGTTTCCTTGATTTTTGTCCTCTACATGCCAAAAAAATAAAAGGGCTTGTTATTGGACAACTTCAAGATAGGTTTAGAAAACTTTGCCATGCACATCAAAGAAAGATAATATAAACTTAGGTTTCACCAATCCGTGAGTTTAGAAGATCAATCTTAATTCAATGTTTTTGTATGGTAATCAAGAAAGTTAATGCCACAGAGCCCATTTCCAATACATTGTTGCAGAGGTTAAATCTTTAAGATGGGCATTATTATTTGGGCTGATCATGAGCAGAAACACGATTCATGAAAGCGTACATAATAGAAGAGTTCAAATTAGATCTAAACCTGATTAAGGGGTAACATCAGTAAGTTTACCTCTTAAGTTGAGTCTAAACTCTAGAGCCAAGGGTTTGTCTTAGATTGTAAACTTTAATTCCATTAATGAATATCTTTGTTGGAGTAAGGGTATCTTGGAGTGGTTTTTCCTTTGAAGGTTCTCTATTAGTTTTCTATTTCGTCACCATATTGTTGTGCTTATTACTTAATATTTATTACATTATGTTATATGGTGACTTGCTAGTTTGTGGTATTCAAATTGTTAAAACCTTGATCACATAAATTGATAATTTGCATAACTTGATTGATCTGTTACCTAATAAACTAAGGGTTCAAAACAAGTCTCGTCACATCTCTCTCTCTCCAAACCCAAAACCAATTTCAATCTCTCTCTCTCCATAACCCCAAAACCAATTCTAATTCCGAAACCCTTGCATGACCCACCACCAAATCATTGAAATTTGCTTATCTCGATCGGTAGGATTTTTTGTAAATATTTTGTGGTCAGAGAGTTGGTAAAATGGAGATCGAGTTCATGAGAAAGATCAGGGTATTTTAGAGATAAAAGGCAAAAACTCCTACAATAATTTTATTGTGTTGTAGCTTAACGAGTGCAATACCAAAACGCTAAAATTCACATTTGAATTGTGTTATTCAATTCACACTTGCTTGTGTCCCACTTTAAAGATTTAGAACGATCACAGAACTCCGGTTTGTTTGGTTTTGGGTCTTGGGCTGAAAGTTCTTTAACCGTATGGATCTTGCTAGCTCTGACCCTCGCCTATTATAAAACATCCGTCTTTCTGAATTAAGTTTTTAACACTCTCCACTCCACACTCCTCCGAATCCCAGAATTGCAATTCCAAGCTTGAAGATGTATTATTGAATTTGTCGATGAGTGCTTTGAATTCATTTCTCTTCTATATTATTCCTAAATATTATTTTCTTGTCAATTTATTATACAATACCAACTATTTTATTTATACAGATCGAGCAAAATATGCTAATCAGTGAAAAATATGCTAATAAGCCTAAAATTAGTTGAGAGGTCATGGATAAGGCGTAGTCCCATCTAGGATGCCTTTATAATGTGATGCGACCCTTTTGGAATATTCAACAACCTTGCTTAGACACGTCCACATTTGACAACTTTTACCGTGGGCACGATAATAGACCATGCACGCTATATATGCTAGCCAGTAGAATCATATTCTTTTTCTTTTTCTTTTTTCTTTTTTTTTTGGTAAAATACCATTTTCGTCCTTAAACTATAACAAAAGTTTATTTTTCATCCCTAAACTTTCAAAAGTTCTATTTTCGTCCCTAAACTTTCAAAAGTTCTGACGGAGTGCTGACGTGGCTTGACAGAGTACTGATGTGGGAGGAACGAAAATCAATACGTTTGGAAAAATTTAGGGACGAAAATAGAACGTTTGAAAGTTTAGGGACGAAAAACGAACTTTTGTGATAGTTTAGGGACGAAAATAGAACTTTTGAAAGTTTAGGAACCAAAAATGAACTTTTGTATTAGTTTAGAGACGAAAATGATATTTTATCCTATTTTATAGGAGAATCATATTCCTTAATTGATAATCAACCCATCTGTTTTTTTTTATTTTTTATAATGGTAAAATAAAATATAAAAAAAATCAAGGAATCGACTCTAGAGGACTTTAGCTCAACTTTATGTGGGGACCAGGGTATATAAATAAAATAAAGTAGTATAATTACATCCATGCCTTTTCGTTTGGAGGGACAAGCCCAGCAGACCATCACTTAATAGTCTTTGTCAACCAGTCTCGTCCTTCGTTATCCTCTTGCACTTCCAACCATATGGAGGGTTATATACGAGTCGAGTCCAGTATCTAAAATATGGACTTGTTCATTGAATTTTATTTCGAATTCAAGCTAAACTTCAACATATCACCGAACAAGATTATATGTTTAAATTCAATTTATTTTTATGTTGGACAAGCTCAAACTTATTCACGAGCTACTTAATTAACTTATTCTTTTCTCATATATAGTAAAATCATGACTAAAATATTTTATTCCTTCACAAATTTATGAATTATTACTATGAATACAATGTTTGTATTATCTATAAACTATAAATAATAATTTGATATCATATAAACCTATTTATAAACTTATAGAATTCATTCTTAAATCTATATAAGTATATATTTAGACAAGTATACATATATCAATATAATACTATATTGGTTAAATCAAGTCTCATGTTCACAAGCTTGTTTACATACACATTATTATATTTGAGCTTGTCTCATTTAATAATAGAGCCTAAATTTGGGCTTAAGCTTAGCCTATTTTCTAATTAAATGAGCATAAATAAGTGTTTTCCTAAGCCGAGCTCTAGAATTGCTCATAAACAGTTTGGTTAGTTTATAACCTAACTATATGCAGTGGCAAGCCCAAGAACAAAATATAATCATACTCATTGGCAAATAAGAGTAGGAAAAAAAAATTCTCTTTTGGGTAGTCTTTTCTCTAGACAAAAAATGTTGTTCATTAACAAACAAAATTGTTTGTCCTAAATGAGTTGAAAATTGCTATTCAAAAAAAAAAAAAAAAAACAACAAAAGCTTCTTGCTGCATGATTTAGAAATTATAAAACTTCAAATTACATAACCCTAACCTGAACTCTTTATCGTCTATACTATTATTTAAGGAGTTTCAAACCGTTTAAATCGTAGACTCTTAATAAAACTCCTAAATTTTAGGTAAATTTAAATAAATAAATAAACAGTTTTTTATTCCCACCATGTTTCTCCATATCCCATAAAATTAGACACCACCTCTCCTTACACTTTTTTTTTTTTTTTTTAAATCATATCAACTTGGGTTTATTTTTGATAGAGTTGAACACATACTAATAAAGAAAAAGGTGAGAGAGAAACAAAAAATGAGAGATATGTTTTTTTAAAAAAATTAACGCAGTTTTTTTTTTTTTTTTTTCAAATAAGAACCTGCGTTTTTTTTTTTGTTAGCAAATTGTTATGAATATTATTTCAATTTACAAAATAAATAGAAGAGTCTCTCACTCGCGTGCTCAGAGGCTAGTATATAATATATTAGAGTGGAAGCCCAATGGAGAATACAAATAAGATTTTTGTTGTATTTCACTTTTATGTTTAATATCCTTTTAATTGTACTATAATTTGATACTAAAGTGTCTTTAGACTATAAATATACTTCAATTTTATATTAAGTGTCATTCTAATCACACTCTAATTTATTTTTTTTTCAAATATATTTACATTCAAATTCATGCATCTAAACTTAGAAAAATATAGTGGGCAACTAATTGCTAGTCTCATATAGTTTGACATGGGTTTGGGGAACCTGGCTTTTGGTTCAAACCTGCTACAATAAGTTGGTTCAATTTCTTACTTCTGATGCTTCTCCACCACCATTCGATTCTCATGGATGATAGCAAGAGATTCCTCTCCTAGACAGGGCAGGCTTTAATTAGCAGAGCCATGTTTATGTGTGGATAACTTCCATTTTCATCCTGATCAGATCAGTCCCTGACAGATGAGTTGAATAGACAGGCAAAAAAGGCTTTGATTTTTGGACATTCAACACATGACTCCTGCTGAGTCAGTCTGTCTCGTGACTCGTCATTCTAGTCAGGTTGAAAGTTATTCAAATGGACCTCGCTTGCAGGTACAATTCAACTAGGTTTTGATCAGCTACTTTTTCTTTTTTCTTTTTTTATGGAACAAGGTATATATTGAGCTACTACACAATTTGTTTCGTCAAATTCTTATGGGAAACTGGAAATGGCATGGAAAAATGCTTCCCAACTCTAGCAATATTGTTGTTTCAGTTCCATTATTTTATGAGCATCTCTGGTAAGACCAAAGAATCAGAGGAGCATCATTATTGGTGGGGATCAAATCATCTAAGTTTTTAGCTAACAAGCAAGTTGAAGGCTTTAAGTTTAGAGATATGGTTTTTTTCTTCTTCTTTTATTGGTTAAGAAGTAGGCGATGATTGAATTTAGGAAATGATATCTTCCCATTAAAGTTACTTTCTACTACCTTTCTTCTCCCAAAAAAATTAAAATTAAAATCACTTAATTAGTTAATTTCTTCTAGCTAGTTTTAATGCAGCTTTAAGACACGTGGCATTTAAAAACTCAGTGGTCTTAAAAAATTCCATATAAAACATATAAAATTAAATTAATGTTATGTAACTCATATCTAACTAAAAATCTAAGGGAATTAGAGCATTTAAATGTGAGGGCATCTTATTCCCACCCCAACAACTTATAAGGTTATTTCCCCACCTCAACCCTTGGATGATTTTCCTATGGTTTCTGCCCTTGTTGATGAGGAAACAAAGAGATGGAAAGTGGACTTGGTAAAGTCGTTGTTCCTTCCATTTGAAGCGGAAACGATTTTAAATATTCCACTCAGCTATAGCTTACCAGAGGATAAAATTATTTGGGTGGGAAATAAGAAAGGGGAATTCACTGTTAAGAGTGCTTACTATATTGCCCTTAATTTGCTTAGTTCTTCAGGGGGGGGGAGGGGAATGCTCCCATGTTGATCCTAGAACCCCCTTGTGAAAGAAGATGTGGCATCTCAAAATCCCACCAAAAATTAGAATCTTCTTGTGGAAAGCATGTGAAAATGCTCTTCCCACTATGCAAAATCTAAGGAAGAGGGGAGTGGCCACTGATGGATTATGTCCCTTTTGTGGGAATGAAGCTGAGTCTATTTGTCATGCTTTGTTCCATTGTGATTCTGCAAAGGATGTTTGGAGTAGATGGAAAGAGTGCCCTATTAAAATATATGCAATGAACCAAGATTTTGCTGATGTTGCTTTGGGGCTGCTTTATGTTGGAACAAATAGAGACATGGAGATAATGGCTGTGACTGCATGGGCTATATGGTATAACAAAAACCAATGTATACATGAGGGTGAAAAACTTACCGCTGGTCAGGTGTGGGACTTTGCCTTGAACCTTCTTTTGAATTATAATGAAGCCTCAAAATTTTTCATATCTGGTTCGGCCTATTGTGAGTGTAGCTGGATGAAGCCTCCAAAGGGGGTCTATAAGATAAATGTGGATGGAGCGACGGTTGAGAGGGGTCGGTATTCAAGTATTGGAGTAATCATAAGAGATTACAAAGGAGAGGCGGCAGCTGGTATGTGTAGGTTGCTAAATGGAAATTATTCTGTGTTGGAGACTGAACTGCTGGCGATGGAAGCTGGTATATTGTTAGCAAAGGATTTAGGCTTCCAACAAATTATTATTGAATCTGACTCTCTATTAGCGGCTCAGAGCATAACAGAAAGGACAATTAATGGTGAAATAGGGCATATTGTTCAAGGAATTTTATGTTACCTGGACTGTTTTGGCAGTTGGAAAGTTCAGCATGTAAAGAGGGAGTTCAATAGGGTGGCGCATGAACTTGCCCACCATGCAAGGTGTAAAGAAGTGAATCAAGTTTGGGAGGGGTGTTCCCCACCCATTGTGAGTCACTTGATCCTTCAGGATCGGTATTGAAGTGTCAGCTCTGTTGTTTATCTGTTTGCTGTGTTGGTTAATGGAAGTTGTTTTCTTATCAAAAAAAAAAAAAAGTTAATCTCAAAAGGAATAATAATCTTTTAACTTCTTATAGTTTTATGTTTAGACATATTGTCTTCTATTATTTGCTTTCAACTCTAATAAGGATGATAAATATGATGGAATTTATAATTTTATATGTATAACAATAAAACTCTAAGTCTAAGGACACAACAATTTTCATAAAATTGATAAATAATGGACTGTATGAAAGTGATGTTGTTTCAATAACAAAAATGTAC
The DNA here is from genome assembly GCA_032727855.1 of Quercus ilex subsp. ballota. NCBI lineage: Eukaryota > Viridiplantae > Streptophyta > Magnoliopsida > Fagales > Fagaceae > Quercus > Quercus ilex. The sequence goes on along the minus strand of CM064909.1, from coordinate 50,681,411 downwards.
ATATAACCAAATCAACTTAATATATATATATATATATATATATATATTTGTGGGTACCAGTTAACTCAACTGGTAAGTTTCTAATAGTTATATAAAAGATTTGGAGTTCAATTTTCGCTTACACCAAAAATTGATTGGTGTCTTGAACGCCATAAGTTGAAACTCTCTCTCAAAAAAAAAAAAAAAAAAAAAAAACTTAATATTATATATAGACACACACACACACATAACAATCTTTATCACAAGTAAATCTCAAAATGAAAATTGTCAAGATATAAATGGAGCTTTTTAGAGATGATCTTGTTTAAATAAACAAAAACAAAAACTATTTAATTATATATATAACACAGTCTGATCATTTTATAATCATATATGATTATATATATATATATATATATATGTATATATTTATTTATAATTTATAAAGAAAATTATTTATGTAATTCAGTCTTCCTTTATCTGGAAAACAAAATGTCAATACTTTTATGGTCGGGGAAAGAAATGTATCAAAGAACATAAAAGAAAGTACACAAAACTTGACGCGGAATTATTTAGTTAATACTTCTAATAGATATTATTGGTTGGCATACAATATACATACAGTGGTCTATTTGGTAATAGATTATTTAGTTCCTTGATTACTGCTTAAGCATTCATGACATGTCCAGCAATTGATGCAAGGATTGTCGAATGGCTTATAACAAACTATAGCCCTTCTCTTCATACATGCGTAAAGTAGAAGTTGGCTTCTTATCCTGTTTAAGAAAATTACCAAAGAGTGAGAGAAAGATAGGAGTTTTTTTTTTTTTTTTTCCCTCCAGATTATTGGTTGGTTGGATCAATAAGATCAATGCAATGGGGCCAAAATGCCACCCTTATTGATGATGCCGAAAAATCGTCAATAAGCCACACAGTCCTCACGTGTTCCTGACAAGAACCTGCACAACACAAAAGCTGAAGACCTTAAGAGGAGTACCGGTGTGGTACCGGCCAAATACCTTTCGACGGTCAAGTTAGAGAATTCTTTTATTCACAACTCTAGAGTACCAGAATTGGGGTGAATTATGCGTACCTTGGTTTATGAGGATATTGGGGCTTTTATAGTAGTAGAGGGTTGACCTCTCTTCCTTGGGCTAGAAGTCTTTTCCTTATAGGAATCCTTATGAGCGAATATTGCGGAATCCTTTCCTTGTAGGAGACTAACACTAAACATGGGATACAAGACATTTCCTTATATACTCATGCGTGGTGACCAAGTCAAGGATACATTGGAGCTGTCAGCTTTAGGGTCGTCAGCTTTGCCTACTCCCTTGTCGGGGTCGTCAGCTTCGCCTACTCCCTCGTCGGGGTCATCAGCTTCGCCTACTCTCTCGTCGGGGTCGTCAGCTTTGCCTACTCCCTTCAGCTTTATTAGCGTCGGCTACCCATCTTCATTGCCTAAGGTCAACTCGTCGGCTATGCGGTGAGCTTTGTGGACTCCCTAACATTATCACTTACGAATGGATCCCAATGGAAGTTCGCTTACTATCTTCAGCTTGCTTTTAAGCTTACTGCCTTCAGCTTACTGTCTTCAGCTTACCCTTCACTACCTTCAGTTTATTGTCTTCAGTTTACTATCTTCAGCTTACTGCCTTCAGCTTACTGCCTTCAGCTTACCCTTCAACTTACTGCCTTCAACTTACTGCCTTCAGCTTACTACCTTTAGCTCATTGTATTCAGCTTAACCTTTAGCTTACTATCTTCAGCTTACTACCTTCAGCTTACTGTCTTTAGCTTACTCTTTAGGTTACCCTTCAGCTTACTATCTTCAGCTTATTACCTTCAGCTTACTCTTTAGCTTACTGCCTTCAGCTTACCCTTCAGCTTACTATCTTCAGCTTAGAGACTGACGGCTTCATCTTGCGTGATGTCTTTAATATGCATAATAGAGCTGACGGGTCTTTGGAGATCAACAACTTTTATTTTTTCAATTAAAAATTCCCCTTATCAGTTGTCCCCCACTCCATAACCTCGTTTGCTTTAGCTGACGGGTTATGGAGTTAACATCGTCAGAAAGGTCACTCATGTGTGACGCCTCGAGCCGCCTTTATTATATGCTTAAGCACGTGGCGCGAACTGATCGGTTTCGTTTCTGGACAAGCCTCTACAGTCAACACCCGTGGGCGACACTATTTTTTAGGAAGGTGATGATCTCACCAGGTCCGTGGCAGAACTAAAAGATGATAGCGTCGTCCTTGGCCAGCCTGTTGTGGACCAGCCCGTCGTCCCTTTGACTCCGTCGGCAAACCCTCATGCTGAAGACCCTAAATGCTGAAGACCCTTCCGCTCCAGGCGTCTAGGCCCTTCTTCCAAAGGGTGATGAAAAGCCTCAAGACCCCCTGGCTTCATGAATTTAAGCTTTTTTCTTTCTTTATTGTAAACGTAAGCTAATTTCAGACAATATTTGACGCCCACTTGTTTTTGGGCTTTTGCTTGTAAAAACATCACTTTATTTGTAGTATTTTACGCCCGTTACTTTTTATTTGGCATGTGTGTCTATCCTTGGCATGTGTATGTATGTTAGGATATGCTCGTACTTGGTAATTTAAGGCGAATCCATCCGCTTAAGGTGTCTTTTAGACACGTCTTCTTTAACGGTTTCAAACCATCTTCTTCTTTGAACGCGTCCTTTTTGTGGATTGGTGGATTTGTTCACAAATTCATCCATTTGTGGATAATGGCGTCAGCTTGCTTTTACTTGATGGACTCGTCCACTTGCGGAACAAGTCATACATTCATCCACTTTGTGGATAAGTTCATTCATTTTTGAGGGGTCGTCCGCTTTGTGGACTTAGGCTCATCTACTTCGTAGACTTGGTATTATGCCCGTCCATTTTGTGAACTTAGGCTGATTTGCTTTATAGACTTTGGTCAAGTTTGTGGATTTATATTAAACTCGTCTACTTTGTAGACTTGGCAATAGGCCTGTCCACTTTGTGGACTTACGCTCGTCTACTTTGTAGACTTGGTAATAAATTTGTCCACTTTGTGGACTTAGCAGTAGACTCAATGATAAACTCGTCCACTTTGTGGACTTAATAATTTTTCATTCTCTTAGGGTGAGGTCGTCCACTTTGGACTCATCAATGTCGCCCACTTTGTGGATTTAATAGGGTTGTCCACTTTGTGGACTTATTAAGGTGACTAAGTGTTGGTACCTTGTCACCATTTTGGTCGTCTACTTGTAGACGACTTAGTATGGTGATCATCTACCCATAATCGACTTCGGTCATGCGTGTACCCATAGGTGACTTAACGTAGTGACTGTTCACCCGTAGGCAACTTTGACCACGGGTCTACCCGTAGGTTGTTAGCGTAGTGATTGTCCACCCGTAGGCAACTTTGGCCATGCGTCTACTCGTAGGTGACTTAGCGTAGTGACCGTCCATCCGTAGGCGACTTTAGTCGTGCGTCTACCCATAGGTGACTTAGCGTAATGATCGTGCACCCATAAGCGACTTTGGCCATGCGTCTACCCGTAGGTGACTTTGGCCATGCGTCTACCCATAGGTGACTTAGAGTAGTGACCGTTCACCCGTAGGCGACTTTGGCCATGCGTCTACTCGTAGGTGACTTAGCGTAATGACCGTCCACCGGTAGGCGACTTTGGCCATGCGTCTACCCGTAGGTGACTTATCGTAGTGACCGTCCATTCTACGGGCGACTTTGGCCATGCGTCTACTCATAGGTGACTTAGCGTAGTGACCGTCCACCCGTAGGCGACTTTGGCCATGTCTAAATAAACTCATCTTATTATAATAAACCATGCATTCATAGGAAAAGTAGTTCTTAAAAAGAAAACAAAGACCTACCCTTTGGGCTTTAAAAGAGTTATTGTAGCAAAAACTAAAATAGAAAAATTGAAGAGTATAACTAAAATTCACTAAGATAAACTAGAAATAAAGGGGTACTGCTTTTTATGCCATCATTTTTACTGGTAGTACTTCCGTAGGTGCAGGGTGTTGCACGGGTGGTGTAGCTTCTGTCCGTCCAGCGTCTCCAGTTCTTGCCATCTTTTGCCCTTTGTCCTGTCGCGTATCCTCCTGCCTTTCTCTCTTCTCTAGAGTCAGAAGCACGTCTTCAGCATTCATGTACTTGGTTGCCCTGTAAAGCACGTCCGACATAGTCTTCGAGTCATTCTTGTATAGTGAAAATAGGAACTTACCTTTCCGCAGCCCATTTGTAAAAGCAGCTACAAGTATCTTGTCGTCAGCTTCATCGATTGAAAGTGCCTCTTTGTTAAAGCGTGCTATGTAAGACCTTAGTGTCTCATCTTCCCGTTGCTTGATGCTTATCAAGCATGCTATAAACTTCTTATACCTATGTCCCCCGATGAAGTGCGAAGCAAACTGGGCAGTTAGCTCCTTGAAAATACTGATGGAGTTAGGCGTCAGCCTGCTAAACCATATCCTTGCGGGACCCTTCAGCGTAGTGGGGAAAGCTCTGCACATGATCTCGTCGGGTACCCCCTGAAGGTGCATCAGGGTCTTGAAGGACTCCAAATGATCTAGAGGGTCTTTGTTTCCGTCGTAGTTTTCCACCTGCGGCATACGGAACTTTGGTGGAAGGGGGAAGGAGTTGACGGAGGTGGTGAAAGGCAAATCGGTTCGGTGGACCAAATCGTCGAGGTCGCTGGACACCCGTCCTTTGAGGGCATTCATCATAAGGTTCATCCTTTCCTTCATCGTCTGCATCTCTGCGACCATGTAAGGGGGTGTTGCATCTAAGCTGAAGGGACGACTGGTATCTTGTCGTTCTTGTCGGCCTGGGGCGTTGCTGCTGCCTTCAGGTCCCTCTTGGTTCCTTTTTTTAGCGCTGGTTCCTTCTTGATCATCTCTTTGGTTATTCGGTGTTGCATTCTTCTGGCGCAGTTGTTCTTCCAGGTCGTGGTTTTGTTTGGTGAGGCATTCCACAACAGCAGCGAGAGTTTGAACTTGTCTCTTGAGGGCGGTCGTGGGTGGTTCCTCTTCTCAAACGTCGTTAATGGTTGTCATCGAGCGAGTGAGCACCATGCAACTCTTTTGTCAGGGAAACTATAGTATGGCTTGCGGATCGCAACAAAACGTTTCCCATAGACGGCGCCAACTGATGATGCCGAAAAATCATCAGTAAGCCACACAGTCCTCATGTGCTCCTGACAAGAACCTGCACAACACAAAAGCTGAAGACCTTAAGAGGAGTACTGGTGTGGTACCGGCCAAATACCCTTCGACAGTCAAGTTAGAGAATTCTCTTGTTCACAACTCTAGAGTACCAGAGTTGGGGTGAATTATTCGTACCTTGGTTTATGAGGATATTGGGGCTTTTATAGTAGTAGAGGGTTGACCTCTCTTCCTTGGGTTAGAAGTCTTTTCCTTATAGGAATCCTCATGAGCATATATTGCGGAATCCTTTTCTTGTAGGAACTAACACTAAACATGGGATACAAGGCATTTCCTTATATACTCATGCGTGGTGACCAAGTCAAGGATACATTGGAGCCGTCAGTTTTAGGGTCGTCAGCTTTGCCTACTCCCTCGTCGGGGTCGTCAGTTTCGCCTACTCCCTTCAGCTTTATTAGCGTCGGCTACCCATCTTCATTGCCTAAGGTCAACTCGTTGGCTATGCGGTGAGCTTTGTGGACTCCCTAACATTGTCACTTACTAATGGATCCCGACGGAGGTTTCCTTACTATCTTCAGCTTACTCTTAAACTTACTGCCTTCAGCTTATTGTCTCCAGCTTACCCTTCACTACCTTCAACTTATTGTCTTCAGTTTACCCTTCAGCTTACCATCTTCAGCTTACTGCCTTCAGCTTACCCTTCAGCTTACCCTTCAACTTACAGCCTTCAGCTTACTACCTTCAGCTAATTGTCTTCAGCTTAACCTTCAGCTTACTATCTTCAGCTTACTACCTTCAGCTTACTGCCTTTAGCTTACTTTTTAGCTTACTGCCTTCAGCTTACCCTTCAACTTACTATCTTCAACTTATTACATTCAGCTTACTCTTTAGCTTACTGCCTTCAGCTTACCTTTCAGCTTACTATCTTCAGCTTAGAGACTGACGGCTTCATCTTGCGTGATGTCTTTAATATGCATAATAGAGCTGACGGGTATTTGGAGATTAACAACTTTTATTTTTCCAATTAAAAATTCCCCTTATCACTTATTAACCCTAATCTGAAACATACTCAAAATAAAATTGCGTAGTTAGGTCAAGTGGATTATAAATTATGAGAAAATGTTGGGGAGAATTAAAAAGGAGGTGCCAACTACTTGACTATTAATTTACATTTAGATACTCTTCTTATGATTCACAAATAGCATTCTATTAGTATTGGAAGTGTTGATTTTTATCTTATATCTTGCAACCAAAAACAAAAAGAGTAATATTTCTTATTTATCTCCACCCCTACCCCAAGTACAAAAAATGTTTACTTGACACCTATCACTTTTTCTATTACTCACATTGTCACATTCGACCACTTTGACAACTTTAACGTATTTTAATTGGGTGTGTTCTAAGTTATTGTTCTTCAGCATGTTCTAATGGAATTGGAATCAACATGTTTGGCAATATTTTGGTATAAATGAAATGGCCACCTATGTCTTCATTTATAAAGTATTCAAATAAAACTCTGGAAAAAAAAAATTGCCACCTATCTTCCAAGATCTTTATGATGGATTGGGGCCTCAAGGATTATCTGTCTATATGAGCAAAACAAATTGAGGGTTTGACCAGCAGGTAAATGTGTTTCACTATTGTATTGTGTTCAGTTTCAGTATTCAGTTTTTCTATTTCTTTGTTTTATACATGTTATTTTAAAACCCAAAAATCTTGTCTTTATAGGGCTAAAAATGCTTTGGAATTTGGATTATATAATAAACAAGTAGTCTGGGAGCCTATTTAGTATGAACAGTCATCACTTGATGCATATGGGACCTAAGGTGAGAATTGATTAACTTGTTTTATATGCAAAATTACTACTAATTAACATGAACCACCTAAAATTTTCTCTCTTTTTTTTTATAGAAATTTTATAAACACAAAAAATTTGACAAAACTTTTTACATTTGTTGATATATCAGATTGATAGTGATAAGTAAAAGATTGATGTTAAAAGTTTGCTAACTTGACTATTGTGAAAAATGTTGTGATTTTTTTTGTGTATTGCTTTCTTTTTTTTAATTTTTTTTGAAGTACTACATTCACAATATTTTTCACAACAAATTTTAGGCGTTAAGTTGCTTCTTGTTTTCTATTTCAACCTACCACTAAAATTATTTTTTTACCATCAATAACATTCTGTAATAACCTGCTATTTAAGATTTGTTATAAAAGTGTTGTGAAAAATGTTGTTGACATAGCATTTCTTTCTCTCTCTTTTTTTTTTTTTTTTTTCATTTGATAAAAAATATTACTTTATTTATTGATTAATATTTTAGCTTAATTAATACTATTGGTTAAAATTTAAGAGCCCTTTTTTTCTTACTTAGAACCTTAGACGACCATATTAACCGCTTATACCATTGAGCCAACACAGTATAAAACACAAAGTTAGTGCATAATAAGTACAGAACTATAAACCAAAACAAAGTTGGAGGCTTTAGAAACAAAATAAGCAACAAAATGAAATCTTTTTTTTGATAAGAAAAATGTGTTTTTAAATGAAATCTTGTTTATTGTTTTAGAAAATCAAATCTATAGACCATATAGTTGGTCAAAATTCTTTGGTCCTTACCCTCTTTTGTCGGACAAAATTTAAAAGCCACTGTTGGTCCAAGTCATCTCTAATATTCACGTGAAAAAGGTTCGCATTTCAACTAATAAGGACAACATTTTCCTCGGTTTGTTAAAACTTTGCCTGCATACAGACATTCACGTGTGCCTTTAAATAACCCTTGCTTTGGTGACATTTTTTTTTTCCTTCCTTTAACCCTTTTACCCTTTTGTTTAGGCTTGCTAGGAGCTTAACATCTAAATGAATCGCGTCCATACCACTTTCCTTTAACAACACATTTTGGGAGAGGAATCACTAAGTAAGAATTGTTAAAACATTCCTATCAGCTCAACAAATAACATTTTTAGCTAAATTATCTATCAAAATTTGCCTAAAACTTATTTATATCAGGTTCAACGAGTAATTTTTAGGTACTCTTAGAATATAGAGAATGATACTTCTTTCTCTTACATTTATAATAAGGTCTACTTATTAAATTCATAGTAAAGGTCTACTATAAATGTGATAAGAGAAAACATCATTTTTTCATACTCTAGGAGTACCTAAAAAATTTCCAGGTCCAATAACTTATAAACCAAATTAATTTATAAATAGTATTTCAAGACAAGTATTTGAGACACTGTTCATTAACATGCTCTTAAAAATCATAAACTATTCCTCTCTCTCTCTCTCTCTCAAATAAAACGGTCAAGATATGTGATAGAGTTAAGAAGTTTGAGGTGGGAGACAAGCTCGCGATCATTAAAATCTCTCTCCAAATCATAGACCAAATAATCACACGTTGGTCACTAAATTTTTTCTTTGTTGGAACATTGTGGGTCTTAGTGGGCCACCGTTGGAATCTCTCTCTTAATCACAAATAAGACGATTGCGTCATTAGGTCACCATGGGCCGTCATGGTTACCACCGCTGGGTCATTTTTGGTTTAGCATTAAGTCACCATGGGTCTTTGAGTTATTTAACGTGTGAACAGGTGCCTATGTGAGTATGAGTGATTGAATTGGGGATTTCTAATAACTTTCTTGTTGCAATTGGTCGTTTGTTTTTTAAATTGAGGAGTGAAGATTGAGGAAGGTTCTCACGAAAGTGATTGCTTAGATTTTGTGATTGTTATTTGTGAATTGATCCATGAATGGTATCTATGACAGATAATGAGAGGCGAAGAAAGAAATTTTTGCCATAAATGGGAAAGGAAGAACTTGGAGAGAGAAAAAAAAATTTATATATAATAGAGAAATAGGTGAAGGGTTTGATGCAATTCTAGTAGAATATAATTTTGCTAAAATAAGAAAAGTTAGGATTTTAGACAAGATTTGATTATATCCATATTGAGTTTGTAAATGCTCTTATAGTTTTCTCCAATGAGCAAGGTTTGAGATTTTTTAAAAGAAATTAACATTTTCACAACTTTTTAAGGTATTGATATGATTGGATCAAAATAACTTTCATATAGGTTGAATAGATGTGAACAATTTTGTACTAGATTTTATTGTTCTCAAATTGAAAATAAAGTTTATAGACACATAATAGAAAAGACCATTAAGCCCTCACCTTTATTGTGTGGCATTACATGAGGTTTGATCCATTTATAGAGGGAGTAAAGGGCTTAGGGGATGAGTTAGGATGAGTTTGAAACTCTCTAACCTTAATTCTTTCGCACATGTAGGAATAAACTCGTGCAATGCAAGTTGAAATAGAAAAACTCACTCAAAAATGAATTTCATAGAAGTTTGGATTCAAGTGCCTAATCGACACTGGAATTTTGACTTTGAATGCCAATTTAGCACTTGGACCTAGTCCACGCCTTTTTCTGTTTCGATTTTGACAGCTTTTGACTTTTGGATGGGTTTTTAGAGCTTTATTAACATTAAACTCTGAATTTAATCTCTTTAAAGTCCGTCACCACCCTCACCTCTTGGTTGTACTCTCTCTCTCTCTCTCTCTCCAAAATCAGTGGAAGCACAGTAAGCATGTACCAGTAAGAGAAGAGAAGCTTTATCAATGACTATGAGTTACTTTAAGCAAGCAGAAGCTTCACTGGCTGAGCAAATTATGAGTCTTAAATTAACTCATTATTTACTTTATTTATATGCTTCAACATTAAATACTAAATCATTCAATGTGGTTGAGTTCTTGATCTTGGGCTTTTTCAAGTGCTGGATCTTTAACCGTCTCACTACCTATCAAGGGAAGCCTTGATTAGAGTGGTGGGTCAAAGCCCTAGACGAACTTGAGCTTAGCAAAATCCATATAACAATTTGGATCATTTTGTGGATAGCCCCATAATCAAATTTGTACCTCTTCAAACTTATACCATCCAATTCACGTAATGATAATCGTGATTTATCGTCACATAAAGATTTTTTAGTATAGGCAAAATATAAACCCATGTCATCTTACTAATAACAAAAGACATTACTAGTTAAACTAACTAGAATTTATTATTAGTATTAAGATTAATTTATTGGTTTTTTTAATAGTAGTAGATTTAATATATTTTTATTATTATAATAAATTAGGCAATAGTTAGAGGAAGGAGAGAGAGAGAGAGAGGAGTCCATTTCAAATCCAATCTATTTCACCCCTTACATAATTAAGAATAAATTTTTGGATTAACTTGGCATTTGGTATACCTTTAAATATATAAAAATTATAAATTATAAATTTGTAAAATGAACCGGACTTTTTTGTTTTTATTATTTTGGGAGAATCAAATGAACGAGAGTTAATAAAAGGGAAAGATGCAGATGCACTCCCTTTCCTTGATTAATAAATAATAAAAGGGGTATCCTACAGTGCCAGTGCCAGGTGGGACGTCCTTTTTGTATCGGTGCTGAATCTATTTTGTTTCATTCTAAAGTTGTCTACAATCCGAACGAATGAACAGCATGTAAATTGTAAAGAAACGAACGAGTGCATATTTTAATGTCAGTCGCAGCGAGTGCCAACTTTGTTACCGGAAAGATCTATTTGAAAAGTTCGAAAATCAAGTCAAAGATAAAAATTTAATAAAAAGTTGGAAATTAGACGCTCCTGCTACTCCTACAGCGTAAGCATGACTGCCGACAGACGTAGTCTCAACGGCATCGAACACAAAAACTCCGTTTTCTACTTTTCTCTTTTATACTCCAACCTTTTCAGTTTTGTCCCATGCATTCCTTCACTTTCTAGTTAAATAATAATAATAATAATAATATAAAAATGACCCTTGCTAATTAAAATGGACAAAAATATATTTTTGGATTATTATTAATTTTTACCTTTACATTTTAGTAGTAGTTAATTTAATTTTTATTATTTTTAACTTATAGTTAATTTAATTTTTATGGTCAATCACAGCTTTTCATACTTTTTTTTTTTGCACTTTATTAAAAATTAAACACAAATCAAATTTACCAACTTGTAACTCTGATTGACACAAATATCAACTCAACAACTGAAATTAAAAAAAAAATATAGATTTGGATTTAGAATGTTAAAAATAAGTTGAATTAAATTAAATGCTATCAAAATATTGGGGGTCAAATTGGCAAAATGACAATAGCCCCAAATTGTAGGACCTAAAATAATATTTTCGACTAAAATTGGAAATCTTTATGAAAAGATCGTATAGAACTTCCAAATTAAGAATATTCAAGGAAAGTTATACTAATTATTTATTAGTTATTACCTTTGGTCGAAGGAAATGCCGCTTACTTTTGTGCGTGCAGGACGAGATCTCTATTTATCCTTGACCTACCTTTAGTTAAGTGAATTGTTTAGAGATGGTAAAATTCCTCGACCTAATTTGTCAAGCCTCTCTTTGACAAAAAAAAGTATCAAATGTTTTGGAATTGTGCACCATCACACTCATTATATATTTACTCAATTTATTTATGAGACTCATATGTTTGAAAATGATCTCACACATTCCATAAGAAATATCTATTTCTTAATATATATTTTTTTCAAGTTGCTATTCCTAGTTATATATAAGAATACCTAAATACAATTTCTTAAATGTTATCTCTTAGTTTCTTTAATTAAATTGGACCATGTGTTTGCATTGGCCAATAAACCATATGATGCAATCTAATTATTGATAGAATTGTGAGAATGTAGTTTCCTGAAATGTGATAGACAAATTGAACTTCAAACCAAAGATCACTCCATCCTTACAATCTTTCTTAGTTCAAGAAAGACAATAATTTCATTGTTTCAAATATGTTTTTCAATGAATGTTGGTGTGAGGTGTGCCCTATGGATGCTTGCCATATTCTTCTCAAGGCTGTGTTTGCTTTGACGAATATCGATTTTTGGAAAAAATATTTTTCGCATTTAATGGTGTCTGGGGTAATGGAAAATATTGGACAATCAGAAATTGTTTTCCAATTGACAGTAAAATAAAGACACTTATGGCAGAAATTGGTTTATGATTTCATTTTTCATAAATTATTTTCCACCTCACCAAAAACTTATCGATCAAACATTCAACCCCCCACTCCCACCATCTGCCACCTAACTACTACCTCTACTAATGCCCCTGATCTTCGGTGGCCTATGGTTGCTGCCATTGTTGTGAGATGAGAAAATGTGAAAAAATAGTAGAAAATGTCTTTTTAATAGCATTTTCAAGAATGCAACTAAACACCTTAAAATATTTTCTGAAATATTTTTAGGAATGTAACCAAAAACTTGAAAAATATTTTTTAGCAAACTAAACACAACCGAACTTGGCAAAATAATCGTCAAACTGTTCATAATAGGTAGACAAATACTATTCATAATTGTCAAACAATCTTTGCAAGGGAAATCAATAATACACCTTCACGAAGAGTAAGTTGAGTATAGCCAATAAACCATGACATCAAATCACAGCGCATTTCATATTATATTAATCAATATAACCACATGCCAAATGACTTGTAGCTGAATTGGTACCTCTCCATAGACAAAATGCTTGAGAGTCTAGGGAGGAAAGGGTTTGAACTGCAGACTTAGTAACATGTTGTAATTATCTCTCAAAAATCAATACAACTACATGAATAATTATTTTTTTTAAATATTAGGTAGTATTATTTTTTGGTAAACAAATATTAGATGGTTACAACAAAGGAAACAAGACTTTAACCTAGACATTTAGGTTAACCTTACAATGTCTCTCGTATAAAAAAACTTAAGAGAAAGAGTAATTAAAATACTAGTATTAAGAAATAAATAAGCAATAATTAATTAAAGGGTGTCTGTAGTGTTGACTGGTGCTCTAGTGCGCGTGGGGGGCGCTCTCTGTCCCCCGGCTCTCCTTTCCTTATCCTACCCACCTACTTCACTCTCTTCTGTCTCACTCTCACAGTCTCAAACTCTCTCTCTCTCTCTCTCATTCTCATTAGCCTGGCCCTGTACAGTAATTTTGTGTTTGTTTTTCCAACGCCCATGGCTTGATGGCATTAGCTGAGAGTCTGAGACACACAACACACACGAGCTTCATACAACCCTCTGGGTCTCTTGGGCTCCGCGAAAATATACTATGTCTGTCGAATCATATACATATACATTGCATTTAGATTCTATTCTTCTTCGCTTTGGCTCAGCTCCTTTGCGTACAGACTTGTACAAAGAAACAGTGAGGTCTCCTATTTTGTTTCTGTCGGTAAACTGAGCATCGTGGACAGTGCCGTCGTCGTTTTGCGGCGAGGAAATGTTGCTTTCTGGCTTCAGCTTTATGAAGATTACACTTTGGTTTCTCTCCTCGTTTACCAGCATTATTGCTGTACGGAGGTTCCTGTTTTAGGAGCTCTCTGCTCGCTCTGGATTCCCTTTCTCCATTTGGCAATTCACGCTGTTCTTTTAAGCTTAAAACATAGATAGAGAGACTTTTGAGCTTGAAATGTAGTAGTAATATTTTGGCGAAATGCAGATTTGGGTTTGAGAGATTTTCGAGTTTTTGGAGGTGGGTTTGTGATAGAAAGGAGTTTCATTTTTTGAGTTTTGGGTTTTTGTGAAAGGTGTTTGTAAGGGTTTTTGGGGTTTGTTGGAGAAATGAACGAGAATACAGGGCAAACTTTGTCGTCTCTAGCGATTACTGAGAAGAGAACGCATAGGCCTGGTGGTTGTGTTGGGATTTTCTTTCAGCTTTTCGATTGGAACCGTAGGTTCGCCAAGAAAAAGCTCTTCTCTAAGAAATTGCTTCCTCCAGGTTCACTCTCTCACTATCTTCTATCCACAAATCAAAACAATACCCACATTGCTTTTTTCTTTGTTACTCACACACACAAGCAGCACATAAACACTCGTACATACATGTCCCATTTGATAAAATGGGGTAAAAATGTTTGATTTTATAAGAAGTTTAAAGGGGATGAAAAAGATGTCCATTTCCAAGCTCCATTTCACTAAAGAAAACCCATATTGCTTCGATGTTTTCTCTCTACACATACACGTCCTTTTGATATAATTTGGTAAAATTGTTTGATTTTTATGTTTGGTGAATTTTTTGGATGTGTTAGCTCGTGCAAAACAGGCTTCGAAGAATTTTAAAGGGGATGAGAAGATGCCCATTTCCAAGCTACAGTTGGTATGCATTTTGCTTTTTGTAGTAGTCTGAGTTTCGATTTTTTTCTTTCTGAAGTGTTGATTTAGTTGTCTAGTGGGTTTGAAAGTTTGTTTTTCCTTTTGGCTGATTTTTACTCTTTTGATATATTCTGGTTGTGTTTTATGTAATAGATTGCTGATGAAAATAGTGGGGGTTTCCCAAATGTGAAGAAGAATGGGAATCGTAGTGTAGATTTAGAGAGAAAGCATGAAACGAAGGCTCCAAGTTTGGTTGCTAGGCTAATGGGTCTTGAGTCTATGCCAGCTGTGCATCGAGATAAACCTAAGAAACCTTCATTTTCTGATGGTAATGTTAATGGGGATGAAAATTTTGTTGGTAATCATGGTGGGTTTGATAAGGAGTTGAATTTGGAGAAAGGAGGTGGGAAGCAGGAATCGAGGCCTCAGAAGCTTCAAAAGACGGGGCCATTTGAGAGAAGGGTGGTTACTAGGTTTGGAGCTGAGGCGTTGCAGATTAAGAGTGTTTTGTCTCGGTCAAGAAAGCACCATCATCATCACCCGAAGCTTGCTTCTCCCGTGAAGAGTCCAAGGATTTCCTCTGGGAGGAATGTGTCTCGAAGCTCTCGGTTAATTGGTGCTGCCACCAGGATTTTGGAACCAGGGCTGCAAGCTACAAGCAGAGCAAAATGTGCTATTACTTATTCGAGTTCTATGCATTATTCTCCAAGGGATGAGATTATATCACCAGAGACACGGAAACAATCTAGTTGTAATGCAAGTTCAGCAAAGCCTTTGATGGGGCAGACTTCTTGTAGAAATTGTGGCAATTTGTTGGATTTTGGAGCAAATACTGAGGAGCATCCCTCTGCTTGTTTTGGTTCAAACTTTGTCAATGCCTCTTCTCAGGATTCAGGATGGAGTATACCAAGGCCACCAGTATCCTCCTATGAGCATGAAACAGATGCGGTTTTTCAGAAAAGTAAAGACCAGGCTGTTTCTCTTGTTTCTCAATTTCAGAAAAGTAAAGACCAGGCTGTTTCTCTTGTTTCTCAAGAAAAGGACAATATGAGATTCTGTAATGAGCCAATTACAGAAAGAGTGCCTCCATCGCATGAATGTCAAGGACAATGGCATTTGTCGAGCCAAACATGCAAGCCTCCAAAGGATGAATCATCTTCCATTGTATTTAAGCACAGGATGCAAACACAGGATCCTATGTTGTCGGGCAGGGATAGAATCATGACTACATCTAAACTAAGTAGTCTGCAGAGTCGAAGAGTCTCATCAGCTGGAAATGCCGCTGGTGGGACCAAAGATTTTGTTGCTTTGAATCGAAGTTTAAGTGGTCGAGCCAGACCAAGGGTGCCTACCAAAGTGGACAGTTCTAGGTTTGACACAGAGAGGAAGGCTTGTAATGGAAGGGGTGAATCATTGTCACAGTTAAGGACTCCAATACGAAAAAGGAGGACAATAAATGTTGGTGGGCAATCTGAAAGTACAGGTTTTGTCAGTTCAACTATTGCAAAGCAAAGAAATGTTCAGTGTGGTACTTTGACTGGAAAAGGCATGGGACTTAATACTCACTCAAACCATAATCGTGTCAAAAGTAGATTAGCCCATCAGGGAGATGGAAAAGGAGCTGAGGGAAATAAGGAAACTGATGTTATTTCTTTTACCTTTAATTCCCCAATGAGGCAGAAGGCTGCCATTCCCGTTGAAATGGAGGAGAAAAGAAGGAATGAAGATGGAAATATGTCTTTTCAAAATCCATTAACATTAAGAGGAGATGCTTTAGGGGCCCTCCTGGAACAGAAACTGAAGGAATTGACTTCTCAAGAAAATGATGAGTTATCAACTGGTGCTCCAACAGCTGCTATGATTCTCCAAGAGTTAATAGCTGCCTTGACTGCAGACCAATCTTTGTCTCAGGATGGTCATACTCACATGTTCAATAAAGATTTAGTTTTTGAGGTACGTTGCTGTATATTTTTTTCTGTTCATGTTACCATCTTTTCTGGCTTTGCTTTTGCTTTGTTAACTTGTATTGCTTAACCCCCAGGCATTCATTACCTCTTTAGCTATTCTATCCACACACCTAGAAAAACAAAGATGACATTATTTTAGCTGGGATTGTTGCTTTAATTTTTGGCGTTTTATCGACTGGCCAACACAAAAAAAAAAAAAAGAAGAAACGACATTTGACTTTTTAGGTCAATGTATGTTGAGATTTCATGAGAACACTTATATCTCATTCTAAACTTTAATGCCTACTGCAAAAGTCCTCTTTGTTGTAAACTCCAGACTGAACTACTCTTGTAAGCATCATGTATCTGGGTCAGAAGTGGTTATACCACTGAACTCTGTGTACTTGATAATTATTGCTGGAAAAAAAAAAGTCAGCATTTTGTGGTTAGTAATAGCAGAATCCACAATGGACTTATGCACTGAATATTTATTTTTCTTATGTAAATTTTTTCTCATTGTCTTGTATATCTTGTATGAATAAAAAAATCATACATTAGATAATAAAATTTTCTCATGTTCTGCATTAGACAGTATTACGTGGATACTTACAGTGGCTTATTTTGATTACCATGTCATAAATAACATTCCACTGAAATTGGCCAAGATGAAAACTTTCTTTATTAATAACCTATTTTGTTAGATTTCCTGTAATTATTCCCATGCACATGATTAAAGATATCCAAAATTTTTACCTGGGGCCGTGGGGGGGAATGGGGTTGATGTTGAAATTTGATTATAGATATCCAAATTTTTTACCTGGAGTGTGCCTCTCTTTTATTTGGGGTTTTGAATGAACTCTTTAAATTTATAAACAATGATTTGGGGCCTGGGATATCTGAAAATGAAATTGGAAGTGATATGGATTGCAATAATTTGAGTAAAGAAAATTGGATAATTATTTAGTTGACTATTCCTTTGTGTTCGTTAGAGCTATTTGTGGTTTATGAAAAGTTCTTTGGACTGATATTCCACCGGGATTGTAATGTGATGTTGGACACCTAGTATTGTGAATTTGCTTTTCCTCATTCATTGAGGACCATGTATGTTGATATAGTTCTCATAGGGAGCTGTGGGATGTCATATTAATAGCATGTCATACCAATCCATAAATTATATGTCTTCAAATGTGATTATATGATCCTTTATTTTTATTTATTTATTTATTTATTTATTTATTTATTTTTGTTCTTTAGAGAAGTTTTTGCTATTGTTGAGTGAATTGTGTTTCAGCATTCATTTATTACTGACAAGTGTTACCCTCTTTAGAATGAAGCAAAGATGGACAGGTTTCTTGGAAGTTCGCGAGAAGGTCATCATCTTAGCCCTGGATCTGTTCTTGAAGCTTCATTCTCTTCTAGTAGTCTGGATGAAAGCCCAGGTAAAAGAACTTGAATTATGTTGTAGAGAATGCAGAACAAAGAAATACGTACCTTTGTATCCACTTCATTGTTGACTGATTTCTAAAATGCATTGTTGAAACACTATATATATTTTTTACAATAAAATTCGATTTAAAAATTCTGCCTGTTTAAGTGTTCTTCTGTTTCCAACCCTTGCTTGCAGTTCCAGGACATAGGTTGTGCCCTGACTCCATGGATTACTCCTATGATCAGTTGCAACCATCGGAATCTGATGTGGATCTCTTAGATTCTGCAACCTCATTAGATAAAGGGAGAACTGATAGTAAGTTGTTGATCAATTTTGTCAGGAATGTCTCTAAAATCTTGCAGAGCCATTGGAATCTTTCTGAGGAAAGATTAACTGGAAGTGAACTTGCCCATGCAAACGAGAAAATCTTGAATGCTGAACTGTTGTTCCAAACTCGAACTGCTCATAATTTAGATGGAATGGAAGGTTTTGTCATTAGTCCCCGTCTCCTTGACGAATTGGAATCTTTTGCTCGTGTTGCATGGACAGATTCCAATGGCTTTATAGGTTTGGAGGACACCAAAGCAGGAAACCACCTCAGGGGATTTCTTTTTGACTGTATCATAGAATGTTTAGACTCAAAATATGGCCGATACTGTAATTCTGGATTCAAGGCATGGTCAAGACTTCCATCATGTATGAATACAAAGACATTGATTCAAGATGTTGCGAAGGAGGTTAGAAGGTGGACAGGTTTGGCTGGGATGGTTCCTGATGAGATAATAGAATGGGAGATGAGTTATTCCTTGGGGAAATGGACAGATTTTGATATCGAAGCATTTGAGACTGGCAATGAAATTGATGGGGACATACTTCAAAATTTGGTTGAGGAAATTGTGATGGATCTTTTGGATTGCAGGTCATGTTCCTTCTGAACTTCGTATCATGTTCCTTCTGAACTTCGTATATGTGCTGCAATTTTTTAGTTCTTTTTGATTGGTTAATGCGACCCTCTAGAACTTCTCTGCATGTTAACTGAAGCAAGACACGTATTTTGTAAAAATTGAATGATGTTTATTGAAAGTGGCTACTGCATTTGTAGATTAGCATTGTAGTATACATGGCTTCCTGAATGTAACTTGTCTTTAAATAGGCCAACAATTTGTAATGGTTTTTTTTAATCAATGGTAGCCAAGGTTATGAAAGCAGTTCAAGAATAAGCCAGTCCATTTGATAGATTTTTTGTCACGTCATTTATGCAATAAACAACTGAAAGGTTTGTCTTCCATTTGGCTAACTGAAAGGTTTGTCTTCCATTTGGCTTATGGTATTCATAGAATGACTAGATTTGAGATCTCCTCTCCATGGGCATTCCATTTGTTTAAAATGAATAAAAGATGACATCTAGCATCTCTCTTTGGTAATAATTCAGGCCCCAGAATTACACCAGAGGAAAAAAAGAAACAGTGCCTCCAAAATCCTTCCAAACTTGAAGTAACACCACATAATCGAAACAAGAAATTAGTGTCTCCCAAAATCCTTGCAGGCTTGATTGAGAAAAAGTAAAAAAGGAACAACTATGTGTTCTCAAATCTCCCAACTCATTTACGGAGGAACAGACCCACCTTCAGTATATTACAATAACATCTCATGGTTACATCCAGAGCTTTGCACTCTTCTGAACCAATAGAAACAAAAATAGAAAACAAATTCATCCTCACATTTCAATATCTCTTAGGAAAAGCAATGAAAAATTACTCTAAAAACTCGTGAAACAAATTCAAATTCAATCAAGTAAGAACAAGTAAAAAAGAGAAAAAGAAAAAATTAAAGACAAATCGTATGTAAAACCACCACCACATTCAAAACTGTCTGTACCCCAACACAGTCTTCCTCACCATTCTGCCATTCCTCCCTCCCCTGTTTTCACCATTGATGGCATTGGCCGCGGCCGAAGACAGCCCCTTCAATTCCTCAACACTTGCATAACTCTTCCTTGCCATCAATCCACCACCAACACCCCTCTTCTCCCCTGCATTCGCAGACTTGCTCCCTCTCGAATTCGACAAAATCCCATTAACTCTGGATCCATTCTTTGCCGGAGGAGTCATCTCCAGCATTGGAGGAAGCATACTCACCGGCTTCCGGTTCTCTTTCCGCAATGTAGCAGAGAAATCTGGTACCGACTGTGCAAGAACAGAGGACCCTTTAGGCCTAGACACCAAATTAGCTTGAAATTTTACCTGTTTCTTTGGTGGGGTCAGCTTTGGTTCATATACTTCAGGTTCTTGTTCCTTTATTTGCCTCATTCTCAGCTTTGATTCTCTCAATTCAGCGTATGCTCCGTATCTGGGTCCTCTCTCCATGATAAAGCTCTCTGTGGTGAGTCTGAGAGGGACGGGTTGGTTGGAGTTTGAATTCTGAGAGAGGACGAGAGATATGGGATCGAGGGCATGGAAAAAAGTTTGGAGTGTGGGATTTTCTGGATGGGTTTGTCGCAGAGAGCCGTTAATCTCTGCCATTGTTGAAAAATTTTAAGGTTTTGGATGTGTTTCTTGCTGTGTTTTGGTTTGGAGGCAGAGAGAGATCTTTGATTGATTAATTGTTTTTGTAGTTTCCTCTTGGGGTTTTGTGTACTTTGCTGAATTAAAAATTTGATTTTGCAACGGCTATTAAGAGAGAGAGTCACTTTCTTTCTTTTTGATTTTGTTACTAGTTTTTATCCTTTTTAATAGTTTCCAACGTTCCAATTTGAGGTGGGTCCCTTGTAAAAAATCACAAAAAGTTGGAATCACATTGGATTCTATACCAACCGTCTGATTTTAGGTGGATCGTCATGATGTTTTTTTCAAAGATCCGTGTTAACTTTATTGGTTCTAAATAGAACACAGCCACGTTGGGATCCTTCTTGTCCTTGGTTAAAGTCCCTTTGTTTGCACCTGCGTTGAGCATGGTGCACTTGTTTGACCCACTTCTTCTTCTTCTTTTTTCTTTTTTCTTTTGATTTTTTATTTTAATTTTGTGGTCAAAGGACAAATTTTGAGGAATGTTTGATAACAAGGTCGGCCATTTGAAAGCTTTACATATGGCTTGAAATTAGGCTCCATGCAATTAAACAGTATATAATACAATGAGTTCCATTCAAACTACACTCTAATGAGAATAATTCACAAAACAAATACATCTTTTAATGATTGAACCTTCCATTGACATCCCACTCAGTGTGTACACAGTATATATATATAACGGGAGAAGGTGAGATTGATTTTGAATCGCAAACGGACACTACAAAAGATGTTATTATCCATTATCATTAGATTATTACTTAAATTTTACAAGAAATCAAGCATTTTTTTAAGAGATAATTACAATAAGTTGCTAATCTCATAGTTTGACCATTTTTCCCTCTAGACCGAATCCTTTTTCCCCTAGACTCCAAGCACTTTGTGCATGGAGAGGTGTCAATTCAACTACAAAGCCTTTAACATGCTTCTTTCATCTTAAAGTTTGTATTTAGTACCTTTTTTTTATAGACCGAACCCTATCATGTCTTATTGATTTTATAGAACATACCAAGAATGAACAGATTTATCATTCATCCATTTGATTGCAGTGATGTGTGTATAACATTTTCAATTCATTCAAATAATTTATGTAAGAGATTCCATCACAGTTTGGCAACTATTAACTTTTTACTTATTTATTATTTTTTTAATGGAAATTAAGCTAGTTTTTGTCACACATTTAATACTAAAATTAACAAAAATCATATAGAGACGAGTTTAAGTTATACTAGGTGTAACTTTGCTCAAGTCCGATCACCAGCACTTTGAAAAAAACTCCCTAGGCTAGCGATTTACCCCACTATGAGTCCACCCATCATGAACAATGATTAGTATCTGATTGAAAATTTTGAAGAAACACTGTGGGAAACCAAAAAAAAGAAAAAAGTATAACTTCGCAAGAGGTATACATCATTTTTAAACTATTGATTTCTATTAAATCTAATAGTAGATATAAAGTAGCGGTCATGTCATTAACTCCCACCTGTCAATTTATTAAATGTTTTGTCCCCTTATAGAAAATTCATAAACTTTCCTTTCTTTACTATAATTTTCTCACCACATTTTTGTATAATTGATTTTCTCCCTTTTTGCCAACATAAACATATATCTCCCCACTATAAAATCCTGCCACTGAGTTTTACAGGAAAAAAAAATTGTTTTTATTACATTCTTAATACTTATAAAATTTCAAGAAGATCAAAGATTATTTGCTATGTCATTAAATAAATGTTATAATTTCAAGTTTTTGTGATCTAAAGTTGTATATAAAAAATAAGTTAATTGATCAAATAGTAAATAACATCCACTTTGAACGAAATTTGATACTTATGTTAAGAGCATAAGGAACATAAAATTCAATGGTTAGATTTTCAAAATTCACCAAAAAAAAAAAATATATGTGAGAAGTTTGAAGAGTTTCTTTCCAAACTAGTTTAGAGAGAAACTTTGTTCAACAATTTAATTGTTAAAAAAAATAATCCCACTACTATCCTTAGTTTTTTAAGAGTTTAGATTTTAGATGGGAGCTCACCAAGCAATTCAAAAATACAAACCCAAGAGAGAGGTTAGAATTTGGGAGAGTGCTATGCCAGCATATATGTTTTAGACTAATTTTTGGTGTTTGTCAATTGCTATGGAGATCTGGTGAGATGGGTGATATACAATTCTTTTGTGCAGAATGAATTATAGGAAAATGAAGATATTGTGGTATGAAAAATTAGACTAAAGATGATTAACTTCAATGTTCAACAGTAATAAGTTTTTCTATAAGGGTACAAAACATTTATTGACATAGTTGGAGATAATTAATGCTATTAGATCACCTCGGATGAACCTAGCCAAGGGACGAATTATTAATGAGAACGTTTGCCCAAATTGCACCAGATTTCCAGAATCGGTTGTACACGCCTTGTGGAACTATGATGTTGCTCAAGGGAGCATAAAAAAATTGCAGAATTGCTCGCATGGACAGGTTGATATGATTCAGCTTATGGAGTATTTACTGGATCAGCTTGCGCTGGAGGATGTGGAACTGTTCTTGGTCCAAGCTTGGATCATCTGGAACCAGCAAAATAGATTGCTGCATGGGGAAAATTTTCATGATCCAAACTGCCTGAATAAGAGAGCTGCAGATTTCCTAGAGGAGTATCAGCGTATACAGGTTCAACTGGCTGCAGGTCCGGTTGTGCAGTCAAGCAGGGATGTTTGGAAACCTCCTCCCCAATCGGTTTTCAAGTTAAATTTAGATGCAGCCATTTTCATGGAGTCGGACAGGTCTGGGTTTGGCGCGATTATTCGAAACGATAAGGGAGAGGTGATGGCAGCCATGTCTGCCAAAGGTCCGGCAGTGAGCAGCAGTGATGAAGCTGAGATGCTAGCCTGCAGAAAAGCAATTGAAATTGCAGCGGATGCTGGGTTTTCAGAACTAGTAATTGAAGGGGATAATGCTAATGTTATACAAGTTATTTCATCTTCAATAGCTAATCTAGTAATCTGTCATTGATAGGGAATGTGATAGAAGATTTCATCATTTGATCCATGGTCTGCACTAGGTGAATATTTGCTGCATGAGGAGAGGGGGAATTATGGTTGCTCATGTGCTTGCACAACATATTAGAAATATTTCTGATGATATGTATTGGATGGAGGACTCACCTTTGCCAGCTATGGAAGCTTTGTATCAAGATTCTCTTAATTTATGAATGAATGAATGATCCGTTTTCAAATATAAAAAAAATGCTATTAGAGTGTTTCTACCGTTAGATTTATTACAAATCAATGGCTTAGAAAAGTTGCAACTCTTTCAAAGTTATATATATAATATTATGCAGATACGCTATCAGAAACTATCAGAAACTACGGGATAACTAAATGGATAGGTGGACATAGATGTGCCATTCCTAAATGGAGGCAAAACTCTAAAAATCTTTCATGGTAGTATGCAAATTTCAAATAAAGTTACAGTCCATTCTGTTCTGCAGAATGATACCTTCTGCATTTACCCCTCCACCCATTGTACTACTAATTGCGCCTCCTGAGCTGATATAAATAATCTTTTAATTTTATTAAGACTCAAATGTTTTAATATTCCTGATTTTGGGAAGAAAATGTTTCAGATTTCAACACATTATAAGGGAGATAATTTAAGAGTTACATGGAAAGAAGCCATCCAATATATCCAATATATAAATCTTATCATGATATTACAAGTAACAAAAATAAATCTTATCATGAATAGAAGCCATCCAATATATAACCAAGTACATTTACAGAAAACTGGTAATATAGTTTTGGGGGTGGGGGAGGGGGGTGTTTAAAAATTGAGGTGCCATAAAATGGTAAAAAATTGTCACTATCTCTTTGGTCGTTAGTGTGAGGAAGATTACAAGCAATTTCATCTGCTGGTTCAAGCATGGAGGCCCCCAACAGAACAAGCATACCATGACAAAATATGATTGATTGCTTTGTATCTTTCTTCAATCCCCTTCATCTTTTATCAAACTTTATGATACTTGTACTTCTGCCCCAAATTAAATCTTTCAATATTGTGGTTAAATCCTTGGAGCACCAGGGTCCTGACAGCCTCAACCCCTTGTTCCAGTGCTTCATCAATCTGTCCAGATAGCTACTACCAGTTAAATTTTTTGACAGTACTTAAGGAAAAAAAAAAAAAAAAAAATTCAGACAAACAAGGCATGCAATTAAGATGTGTGTGCTCACACTTAAGCAAGCAATTATATTGAGATTGAGGCGGAAAACCAACCATCTTAACAGCCAGATGCACCACAGTAATATGACTCAAGTTCCAATTTCCCCCCCCCATCGGGTAGGAACACAAACACTAATTAGGCTTTAAATACATGACCACACCTTTTGCTCCATTCACTTTATGAGGGAGGAAATGCCATTTGAGTTAGAGCTCATTGCTAAAAATTGAAAATTATATATGGCTTAGAATCACATAATATACACAGGAATCTCGAATTAATCACAAATAAAGACCCAACAAAGTATATTTTAATGTCATGGAGAATATTGCCAAAGACCATGGCCTGTCAAAGTTGCACTAGGGAAAATTCACCAATAGGACACAAGATGCTACAAGACATATCACTGTATAGAAGCTTTTCTCATTAAGACATGTAATAACATTGGCAGTACAATTCAGAGAGTCTATATACCTGTTTTCGCTCTACTGAACTGAACTTCTGTAGAAGAAAAGCTTTCATGTCCATGGTACCAGGGGGATTTCCAATGCCTGCAAATATGGAAAATTTTAAAGTGATGGCATGTATAGTTCTTCAAATTAAGGAACCACTATTTATATATGCAAGTGATAATGCTTAAGGAACACACCTATACACAACCGAGGAAATTCACGGCAGCCATCCAAATGGCCCATTACACTCTTCACTCTGCAACAAGAGATCCATTAATTAAGGATAGTTCTAGATATGTGACCATAATAATAACCCCCACCGCCGCACCCCCCGGTCCCAAAGAGAGAGAGAGAGAGAGAGAGAGAGTGACAAATAAAAAAAATTGAGATAATGTTGCAGATTTTATTAGAACTTTTACTTTAAAAAAATGGTCAGATATATTTATCAACTTTTAAAATGAAGATGCTATGAGGTCATTCATATAAAAGTAGTTGAAAACATATATTATATAAGAAATATCCCAAATCAGAGAGGAATGGAAAAACAAGATGCATGTATCAACTTTTTAATGATTGAGATAAGGGCTAGCTTAGCTCTTTCAGTTGAATTAAAACAGCCTCTTCCATGGATGGTCATTAACTTCTTGCCATCAAGGCAAAAATGGCACAGTTTTGATTTTACAATGACTGAAGAATATAACGTAGATTAAACAAGTACTCCAGAAATGTAGACATATGACTTTAATAGAATGTTTGTTTTTCACATAAGTCAGACCCACTAAACCTGAGCTTGGTGCAATAAGTGAGGAATCAGATAACCCAAATATACAGAGATGAAGCAGCCTTTTCTACATGCTATCTTAACACTCACCCTTGCAAATTCTATAGCTATTTGATTTGACCAAGTAGTTGCAGAGTTGAAGCAGCCCCTTTCTGTATGTTATCTTAACCCTCACCATAGAAGCTACACATGACATAAAAATCCCCAAAAAGTGGTATGTTTTATTTGTACCTCACTCATACAGCAACTGCTCAGGTCTTCTAACAGCACACGCAACTCGATATCTTTTCACATGTAATGTTTTGTCTCCACTGAAGTGAAAATATAACAAAATAAACTCATTTTCACTCTATACTATTCTGATCCCCTGATCAATTGCCAGGCTTTCTAACTGAACTAAGACGACTTCAACTGTTAGTCACTTAGTGCAGGATGTTAAGAACAAAGATCCTGAGCAAGCTCAATGATGCTTAGCGGATGATACAAAGTTTTTCACCTTTTAACAAAAAGATTTCACATTTTTAGGGGGGAAAAAAGTTCATATTGCACAAAGTGGAGAGAAACTTGGGTTATTTAGGCACATAAATAACTGTTCTATTTAGCATACCTAGCAACACACATCAATATGTTACTTAACATGAAAACGTAGTTCACTGATTAACCACTTCATCTGATAGGTTCTTAGCTACAATTTTCCTTATCAGAAAACAATATTTTCATATCCTAAAAATGCTGAAGTGATATTCAACAAACATACCCATTGTGATGTCCATGTCCTCCTTTTGGCTGAAGCCTAATAACGCCATTTGGTAAGCTCATTTCATCATAAACCTACATGAGCAAGTCAGAATAATATAATTGGTTGAGATTAATTGTCATGTAAAGTCCTATATTAACTTGGTTTCACTGCATGAAGTTATAGAAATCCATACCAATAAAATATGACGCAGTGGTACTTGATAATGTGCAGCAAGTGGTCCAACCTTAACAATAATGAAAAGAAAAGAAAAGGTCAGGAGTTATATATAAACATCTTAAGGTGCCTGGGATCAAAATACGTGCACATCCACTAGTTTTACCAAAGAAAGGGAGATAAATTTGATTAGAGCAAAGAGATAATATGGACTTAAACAAACAGAAAGAGAATAAGAAAATAGTATTAATATGTTCAATCAATATAATCGCCACATACAAAGTATTCCCCAATGATTTAAAAAAAAAAATGTTCTATGAACCTCATATATTTTTGAATTTTTTCTGTGAGCTTTGTTCTTTTAGTGAGACTTTGGTTCCCTGTGAAAGAAATAAGTACCAATTTTGCCGCCAAAATAATAGATTACAGCCCTAATTTCTCTTAGTGCAATGCTCATATTTTAGGGGGAGGGAAAGAAAAAGGGTTGAATTCTGGTAAGAACCTGTAGGGATTTAATAACTCAAAAAGGCTCCCATGAACTTGAAGATATATCAATTGTAATAGAAGTTTATAAAATGATGCAGAATCTCATAATGCATAGGCATCTAAGAAATGGTTTGATGTCCAACTTTCACTATCCCAATGTCCATCATGCTAGTTATTGAAGGAAAAAGAGGAGGAACCATTGTTCACAAAGCAATTTAGAGGTATTAAGCATCTTGAAAATTAGTTTCAACCACTTCATATATCTAAACTGCTTTTTGATAGTTAGTTACAACAATGAGGAAATGAGAGTTTGAACCCTGGACGTCTCTATTGGAAACACTAGGAAGTGCTAGTTGAGCTACAAGGCTCTTGGCACTTGAGATATCTAAATTGTAGAGCTTTTTGTTTTGTTTTTTTCTTCACCTACATCGTACATTCCCAGTTGGTGTGGTATTATGTTTATTCACCTAATGGTACGCATTGTGAATCAAATGCATACAAGCTACTAACTTTTGTAATTCTCAAAGAAAAGCTCCATACATAGGTCATGAACACATAACTACACATATTAGAAATTTATACAGCTAAGGAACTATGATAAAAACTGAAATATAAGATAAGAACAAACCGCTTCCCCACTGTAATTTATGTATGATTGAGGCTTTGCCAATAAAATTGGTACCTCTCCAATGGAACCTGTACTGATCACACAAAGATCTCAGAATAAATACCACACCCGCCTTGAATAGAATTTTTTTTTTTTTACCAAAATGAATAAGAATATGGCTGAAGACCCACCTATTCCAATTAAGGCCTTTGATTGTATTGTATTCATTAAAATGCCCTGTGCTTGAGAAATGCTATCAATCATTTCAAAACCAACCTGATAGAGAGAATCACACACAATCACTAAGATGAAAAACAGAAACAGAGCATACAATTGAAGCAAGCAACCTCACATAAGCACCATATTACATTGTGCCTCGTGCCGTGGTACTTATTTCCAGGGTTACCCAATCCAACAATCAACCAAGGAGTATACTCCACTTTAGCACCATTGTTATTATCCGGCAATGAAGCACGTATGCAAAGCCTTGTTGGAACCGAATTCTTTCTAAGAAAATGTGGGCAATTAGGGCTTCTTGGATAAGAAATGCAAGAGTTTGAGGCCAAAACTGCATACAACATTGACCTATATACCAAATAGTAAAGCATTATCAACATAGTTGGTATCCATAGCCTGGATAATTAAGCTCTAAGCATTCAATTGGAACTTGGAAGCTACAGAAATTCTTTATTTATCCTTTTTTCTCTTTCTGTGGCTTCTGGGTTCTTGGAATTAAAGAAAGCAAATTCTGGGTTTTTATCTTATTTGTAATATTTGTATTTTTTTAGTAGAAGAACTTAAATGTTTTAATGGTAGGCATTAATGAAAACCTCAGTATTCAAAATCTTCAACAAGTTTTTTTTTTTTTTTTTTTGTAGCATTTATTTTCCACCATTTTCTCAGCAACCAAACCAAATGCAGTCAAAAGCCAAACAAACACATAATTGCAATTTTGCAAAAAAAAAAACCCAGATGGCAATTCCAGTCAATTCAAGTTACTGAGTGAAAACCACAACCAAAACAAGCTCTGGAGATTGAAAAAAAAAAAAAGCATTTTCTTCTAAAAACACTTCAAGTAGTGTAGTGGAATATAAATAAAGTGGAAAAGATAAAAGAAAGCGCTTACAAGCGAACCTGTTTGAAATTTGGATACTTGAATTATATAAGAAGAGTGTGGGAAGTTGCAGATAGCGAAGCAGAGGAGGAAGAGAGGTATCGTCCAGTTTTGAGGCTTTGGTTTTGGACACACATGACATGCATATGCATATGCTTCGACAGAGAGTAGGAAAAAGCACACAATCCAGATTTTTTTTTCATCTGGATTCTGGGGTTTCCCAGTGGGCTTTCAAATGGTATTTGGGCTTGTCTTTTGTGAGATTGGTGAGTTGGGTCTGTGCCATTTTTTTTTTTTGAATCTCAACAGTTTATAAACCATCCTTTAAATCATTTCGATTACAGTTAATATATATATATATATATATATAATTACTAAATTGCAAATTGTAAAAATCTGGTGTAATTTAAAATTTTTAAAATTTGTTTTTTTAGTTTCAAAATTTTGATATGCTCCTTTAACATTATATATTGTTTGGAAAAAATAAAGTCACTTCATCAATATTTGATGCCAATGTATTTGTTAGGTGTCACTTAAATTTGTAACATATGTTAGTTAGTCCAATTAAATCATGTTACGTTACCAACGGGTAAGGATCGTTCGCTTCGTGCACCACACCTAGGTTCGAATCCCGCTGCCCGCAGGAGTCCGTTGGTGGGCATCCTTAGTGGGGTAACTCCCCGCACAGTAGTATAGAAGGGCCCCCGAGATTGGGCTTTCTCGACCGAGGTCACTGGCGCTTTGCCCGGGGGTGTAATATAACCATAAAGGCCCCCATTTTAGTTTCTCAAAAAAAAAAAAAAAAATCATGTCATGTTAATTCAGTTATTCCATGTAATTAAATAACTTAAAGAAATTTAAACAATTAAAATAAATCTGTAAAATCTAATATATTAAATAAATTAATGATTTAATTTGATTTTTTTTTTTCAAGATTTTCTAGAATGAACAAACACAATTCATTGTTCTCCCCCAAAATCTTTTGCATATCCCATTTCATTTTATACAAAGAAATCAATTCACCAATTTTTTTTCTGTGAAATCAATGCACCAAAATTTTTCTGAAGAATTGGATCCCAAAAACAAGAAACTGAAAATCTCAAACAAAGAATTAAATAGAGATTAAAAAAGAAAAAGAAAAAGAAATTAGAAGGATTAAACCTAGCATATGTTCATTAAGCAGTTAAACCAAGCCTAACCAAAATCCCTTAACCAAATTCCAAACCTGAAACACCAACCCGCTCCACTCAATGCGGTGGCTCAAACTCTTGGCTAAAACCCCAACTCTTACTGCCAATCGCGGTAACCCAAAAGTCCAACCAAAAGCCAATCACTAAAAGACCCATGACTCAACCACACAAAATCCCATAGAAACCAGTCACTACTATCGCCAACAATTGCCTCGAGTTTCTTAACAATTCCCACTATAGAATTATCTCTCTCAAATTTGATAGAGTGAGCGGGAAAAAACAATAAAACAACGTAATTTTAATATAGTAAAACTATGTCATTTTAAGATAAGGTGGCACTCAATGGCCACATCATTATCAGATATTGACAGGAGTATACTCACATCCAAACAGTATCTAATATTAAGGGAGAATACCAAAATATTTAAGCTTTAGGGGGGCAAAATAAAAATTATATCAAATTTTAAGGGCGTAATTTACAATCTAGTTTTCAAATATTTAAAATCAAGATTTTTTATTAAATAAATTAGAAATAACTCAAAACAATTTTTTTTTTGCTGTAGAGACAAACTCTAAACTATCTTTTAAATATATTGATCACATTGATGGTGGCTGTTGTGGAGTGTGTAAGTTCCGTGATCCATACCCCTTTTAGATGACAAATCGGCATGTCAGTTCCTTCTCACAAAAGCGGGATATGCAGTATTCAATCTTCCTAGAAGCGGTTTTAGGCTTAAGCCAGTGTGAGCCGGGGGGTACATGGTGGCTCTTTAAAAAAAGCAAAGGAGTTGCCACCTGGTTATAGGTCCAGAAACCAAAAGATGACTCCATGAAGGTCTTTCTACCAGATAAGGTCTGGAGTTAGGGTACATGATGGGAAGAGGTTAGGCATCCTAAGCCTGCCCAGCCATAGCTAACCTTCATATATCGTTGCTTGATTTGAATAGGAAACAAATATGGAAAACAATGTAGACATGTGAACAAGGAGGCAAATAGGTGGGTAACAAAATCAACATGCTAGCATGGTAGAGATAAAGACATGTGAACACTCAAGCATACAAACATGTAAGTGCAAGGTGACAAAACAACAACATCCAAGTGTGTGCATGTGTATAATC
The DNA here is from genome assembly GCA_032727855.1 of Quercus ilex subsp. ballota. Lineage (NCBI taxonomy): Eukaryota > Viridiplantae > Streptophyta > Magnoliopsida > Fagales > Fagaceae > Quercus > Quercus ilex. Next base: position 50,650,293 of record CM064909.1, on the reverse strand, counting down.
ATGCATGTGCATGGACACATGCATGTGGGTACCATACAAAGTTGCGAGTCTTACTCCAAGAGAGTGCTTAATTCTTATGAGAAGGGACTATTAATTTGAAGTTGAGTCTTCATTAATTGATGTGTGTTTTCCCTTTAGTAGACTTGATTTGACATTAAGAGCTTGCATCTTTTAAGGCATAAGGAGATTTAATTAATTAGGGTTTGATTGACTTGACTTCTGATGTTACCAATTAAAATCGAATCAATTACCTTAATTATATTAAAGCCTCATTTGAAAAAATTTCGTTATATTTGAATAGCTAATTAGACTCAAATGAATTGAATACACTATTGACTATAAGTTTAGAAAGTATTTAAATCTTTTATATTTGAAATGTTTGCTTTATTTATCTCTCAGACTTTTAGTTTCCTTATTGATTTTGAATCATAATTAAAGATTGGATGAGAGAGAAGAGAGGGAGTAAATTAGGGTTTGGAGAAAGAAAATGAAAAAAAAAAAATATATATATATATATATATATATTTGGTGTTTTACAATTAATGTTAAACAAGAAAGGAAACAAAAACAAACAGAATATACACATTAAAAACTAGTAAAAGCAGATAAGAAAAGATAATAAAACATGGCATTAATGATAAATAAAACAGAAAAAGTAGGAAATCTAATTGTGCCAAAATTGGCATACACCGTAAGAAAAGTGCATACACTAGTAGAAATAAAACAGAAAAAGTAGGAAATCTGATTGTGCCAAAATTGGCATACGCTGTAAGAAAAGTGCGAACACACTCTTCTACTAGTGTACGCACTTGAGACTCAAAAACAAATTTTCAGAAAACAACCAAAACAAGGAGAAATTATAGAGTCCTCTGGTGGACCATGTCACTTGTCCATCATTCCACTAAAAAACTTCCATTTGTTTAAAATTGCTGAGTCAGTAATTAATTTTTGTTTAAAAAAATTTTCTAACTAACAATTTTAAACAAGTGGCAGTTTTTTAGTGGAATGATAGACCACATCACTTGTCCACCATGTGGATCTTATAATTTCTCCAAAACAAGAACCCTAACCGCATGAAAAGTGCGTACGGTAGGATCTGTACGCGTATGCATCTTATCTTGCGCGTACGCATCTCGAGGCAGATTAAGATTCTTACATGTTCTTAACACAAATTGCAGAAATGAACAAAATTAAAAACACAATATGAAATATATACATGCAAAACAACATATTAAGGTTAAAAAAATAATAATAATAATAAAAACAAGAATCAAGGAGGAGAATGTGGGTCATGGAAAGGATCCACATCTCCTCCTCGTAGCACTTACAGTGATGTAGTTTAACCGGCCCCTCGTCTGAAATCAATTACCACAGCTCTGTGTGTGGGAGGATGAGTCTTTTGACTTGATTAGGGTAAAATGGGATGCCCTAAATGATGGTATTTGCAAGCTTGTACCAAACTAGAATTCGAATATGGATGAAAAAGAGATTACCTTCAAATCTACAAGGATTTGAAGATCAATCTAATGCTCAGCTCTTTTGCCCTTCTAGCCTTAAAACTCTAGGTTTAGGTATTCTTTAGGGATTTTGGCAGAGTTTTGATAAGGCTTGATTTTCTAATCATCTTGGATGTTGAAAATGGGGGTATTTATACGGGAAATGGGTAGCTAGGGTTTGATGACATATTTGGGCAGCCAATTAATCAGGCTGGTTGCCCTAAAATCTCATCAAAATGGAAATGAAGTGATTTTAGGCTTTTTGTCTAGAGAATGTATGCCACAGATTGGGTATGTGTGCACTCTTTGTAAGCCTGGGCCAAATTAGGTCAAAAATTGTCTTTTGGCCTTTGGGCTTTGGGCTTCCTACATATTTTCATAATTGGGCTTGAGCTTGGACTGTATTGGATCATGTTTAAGTGTCATCCTCATTGGGTTCCACACACGATGTTGATTATTTTGATAGCGATTTGATTTATCGTCATTGGGACGGGGGGCTTGGATATAGTCGAAACGAAATGGGGTGTCCATAGAGTGATTTGGCAAAACATTGTTTATAATGAATGTTTTATTATTACATGGCATATATGAAGTTATTTAAGGGTTTAAGAAGAGATGGTTATTTTAACAATTGCGTTGCCAAATCTAGGGGACTTTTTTCTAGACATGGCAAAATTGGACCTAAGTCCGATAGTCTAAAGAAAAATGCTTGACTCTAAGTAAAAAATGGCCCCTTTTTTTTAAGTCAGGCCGGGTTCCTTTGGTTCATGCAAACGGATTGTAGACTTGTAAAGCCTACCTTAAAAGGCTAGTGAACCAAATAAAAAAGAATGGCAAGCTGTGAATCACATGTGATATGATCATAACAAAATATGAGAATGCGTTTAAGGACCATTTTACTTAGTGAGATGTGAATGTAATATTTAAATAAATAAAAAAGGAAAGGACTTTTTTGTTCAAGTGAATAAAATAATAAATTGTTGGCTTTTTTATTTTTATTTTTAAAAGCACAGGTATAATTTCTTAGTTTTGTACAAATTATTGTGTACACTTAATAATTATACTTATTAGTCTATGATATCATGATTCTGAATTATACTTTGTGTCATCTTTAATGGTTGTATATCCACTTGTTGGGGGACTAATCATGATATTTAAGTGACATTTATGAGATCAATTATTGTCAAATCTTTTTATTGTCACACTAAGTAATTTGTTGCATTAACAAGTGAAAAATACAATATATATATATATATTTCATTTGAAAAAATATGAGTCTATGCAAACTTTACCCGACCCGTTTGTCACATCTACTTTTTTCAGCCAAGTGGGCCTACAAAATTTGACATTTTAATTACTAAACTAGACCTACAATTTAGTATTTAGAGAGAGACTTTTTCTTGGTTTTTGGTATGTGTATAGACTTGACAAATGGGTTGGGACGATCGGGTTTGGGTTTGAACCAATTGGGTTTATGTTAGATTGATTTTGGGTCAGAAACTTATTAGAATAGAATCAATTGCTGTTCTTATGACTCTTACATGGTCTTTAAAGGTTTAGGTCAACCTAGAATGACATGTATTTTTTTTTCATTCGACACAAATGAAAGAACAAAAAAACTAAAACACTCTAAGATAAAAGTTGAATAATATACAAATCCTGAAGTTTTTAGTAAGAAAATTAACTCTAATAGTTTACTAATCTAATAATTACACAAAAGAGGAAAAGAAAATGGATTTGAAAGAACAAGAAAAAAAAACATGCACAGATAAAAAGTTGAATAATACATAGATTCTTATAGATTCGTAATTTTTTAGTATGAAAATTAACTCTAATAGTTTCCTAGTCTAATGATTACACAAAAGAAGAAAAGAAAATGGGTTTGAAAGAACAAGAAAAAAAAACATGCATAGATGAAAAGTTGAATAGTACATAAATTCTTATAGATTCATAATTTTTAGTATGAAAATTAACTCTAAAGTCTCTAATAGTTTGCTAGTCAAATTATCACACAAGAGAAGAAAAGAAAAGATATACATGTTATACATGAAAGATGAAATAGTGTTAAATTACCTATATTATTTGACAAAAACTTATAGCTTTTTTTTTTTTTTTTTTTTTTTTTTTTTTTTTTTTTTTTTTTTCCCCCTCAGTTAGCTAGGGGTTTTATTTTTATTAATTTTAACAAGACTTAAAAATAAAAAAAAAAAAAAGTTTTTTGTCATACATTTAGTAATATACCAAAAGTTATATATTTTGTATTTCACCATGTAAATAAGTTACCTAAAACTATGAGACACCCAAATAGACATAAATTTAAGTGTTTTTGGATTATCTTTTTGTGAAAGCTTATTTGCAATAAGTAAGAGAAATTATAGTTGTACTTAAAAAAAATTGAGGCTTTTAGAAAGCTGTATATAAGTAAATATATAAGGTAGAAGAAAATGTCAATACTGAGGGGAAAAAAAAAATCTATAATGAACTGATGCAAAAACTACTCCATATCAGTAGAAATGGCATTGAAAAAATTTATATTTGAGAAATGTTCTCAAGTTGACGGGTAAGTCATTAGTATTTTAATATAATTTTAGTATATAAAAATATATTGAAAATAATTCAATTCAAAAATTAAGTTTACAAAGTTTATAATAAAGGCTTGCAAAATGGGTTATGTATGGATTTGACTCAAGTGAGTCGGATAAAAATTGGGTATGGGTAAAATTTTTATCGGGTTAAATTGGTTTTCCATTCCTATACCCCTACCCTATTTCCTTTTTAAGACAAAAATACCCTATTGTTTCTTTTAGATTTACACGAGTTAACAAGTCCAGGTTTAATATTGTGTGAGAGAGAGAGAGATAAAAGAAAAAAAAAATTAAATAAGTGTTGAGTGGGCTAACCTTTGGCCCGTTAAGAAAATGAGCAATTACAATTTACTACTATAAACTATACCCCGTTTAATTACACTTACCACACTAAACTTTCAAAATGCACGATTATCACTTTAAATTATAACATGTGTTTCAATTTGTATCTTATCCTCAATTAGACTTCTAGCTTGCACGGAAAAACATGTGACATGCAACTCATGTGACTTATGCATACATGACACCACATAAAAAGAGCGAATTTCCCATCTTCAATCCCTTACAACAAAGGTTATGTGGTATCACAAGAGTTAAATTTGTTAAATATTTCTATTTTAAGGGTTTGAAGAGAGGCAATTCAGTATCTTCATGTGGTGACACGTATATAGAGGTCACATGAGTTGCACATAACATGTTTTTCCATCTAATTTTACAGCTCAATCGATGGTAGGGTGTAAAGTGAAACACGAGTTATAGTTTAGGGTAATAATCGTATATTCTAAAATTAAGTTCATGATGGTAAGTATAAATGAGAGTATAGTTTAGGGTGGTAAAGTGTAATTTTACACCAAAAAAAAAAATCCAAATGCTCTCTTTTTATTTGGCCGGCATAAGCTCCATCTTCTGCGCAACTTATTGATTGACAAAAAAAAGGTGCCTACAACTTGGCACTAAAAGGTATTTTCTTGTAGTGTTCCTAATTAAATTTTGTCTGGATTTCCTTGGCATGGAAGGAGGGTTTTTCCTTGTATAAGGCAAAGATTTTCTTTGATGCGAAAGACAATGATTCTTCTTGATATGGAAGGAAAAACCTTTTATTATTGAAGAAGTAATTGAGTTTTCCTTGTCCGTTAAAGAATAGAATTAAAGCTCTATAAATAGTATTATTGCAAAATGTTTGGTGACTTTTATCCAAGGTCCTCTCACATGGGGAGAGGGGAAGACTACTAGAAGAACATAGATTGGATTTCTTGGAAGAATAGTTAATTTGGTAGATATTTGGGGATAAAAGAATTTGTGATCATGTGTTAAGAGTTTGTTTGTTTTGTGAGTGTGAGAGAGTTATTGGGTGCATTGGGGCATTGGGATTGTGAGTTTATGTATATGAAGTTTGTGAGAGGTTTTGTTTATCTTTGTTAGGTTTGAATGTTGTTTGTGATATGAGTTTGGTTAAGTGTGGTTGTATTTTATATTGTTGATAGTAGATTTTTGTTTCAATTACCTATAAACGCAAGTATGAAGTTGATTGAACTACATTAAACATTGATGTATTATATAGATTTTTTATTGTTCTTGCTTGTGTGAATAGATTTTCGCTAAGCTCAAATCACAATAATAGTTTCCGCTATTGCAGAACATATTTTTACCATTTTGATTAAACTACAATACGCCCTATGTAAATATTTTACATTTATGATAAAGAATGAGCCAAATCAATTTGGAAACGAAATCTATTTGATTGGCAGACCTGGGCATTATTTTCTTTGCTCAAATTAATTGATTCAAATGAGTAGAAGAGAAGGCTAGTTAAAGTCTCACCTAAACTTCAGCCGACAGATGCAGATGGTACAATTAATTTGCCCAAAGTTCAATCCTGACAACATAAATTAGCAGGTAGAGTAGAACACCAAGAGAAATTGTCAAAACTTTGAACTGGTTCGTACGTACAACCTTGAGTTTGGCACTGGGCTTGTTGAACAGACCAACCTTCCCAGTCACTATCAATTGGGCATTATTTATTTCACAAGGCGCGTGTAACTCATTGTGTGTTTTCAGAAACGGAAAACGTGAAACATAAATATTGTGTGCAAAAAGTTTTTCCCCTATCAATTTATGTTATGAGTAGCTTTCTAAGAAAAAAAGAAACAAGTTGAACCTTTCTATGAGATAAAAGGCTAATAATAATGAAAGTAGAGAAACGTTAGTTTCAAAGAGAAAATGAAAAAAGACAGGGAAATGCATGTAGATCAAATTGATTTTTTTTCTTTTTTTCTTTTTTGGGTACAATGTACATGGAAATTGCTTCACTCATGAAAGTCGGAAAATTGGAAATTTACATGCTCCAAGTTCCTAACCTCACAAGTTTCTCTCAAGAACAAATCTGATTGAGCTTGACTACTCAAGCCCAAATCATGGACCAGCAGGCCCAAGACTGAGATGCAAATCCAAACTCAAACCCTTATCAAATTGAGACCCTCCTCCACCAATACCATCTCCACCAAATCCCTGCACAACTCCACCACGGTTTCCAACCCCATGAGACAAAACTGCCATCATAGACTCCTCAACTCCTCCTCCAGCATAGACACGCCTTCCAGGCACTGTGGTGGCATATACACCACCATTTCGGAGGGCAAAAGGAGTAGCAGTAGTAGAATTGGCCGTTCCTGCAGCTGCATGAGACATGAGAAACCATGAAGGTGAGTGAGAGTGAGGCAGTGGTGCCTGAGCAAAGAGTTGTGGTGGTGGTGAAAAGGCTGATATCATTGGGTTTTGGAGGTGTGAAGTTGCAGCCATAGCCTGTAGGTTTCGACTAGCTTGTAATTGTGCACGCTTTATTAGCTGTCTCTCTTTCTTGTGAGCGTTTTGATGCCCACCCAATGCTTGTGAGTTGGCGAACTCACGGCAACAGTATTGGCACTCGTATTTCCTGCCATCAATATTATTGGATTGGAAAGCCTCGGATTCTTGTGACCCAGATGGAGATTTGCTTGAATCTGTGTCGTTTTCTTCTGAAACGTTCTGAATGTTGAAGCCAAAAAGCTTTAGAGCTGTGGTAGTACCGTTGGTACTTGGCTTTGTAGGATAGTGATCAATCTCCGCCATGAGAGAGAGAGAGAGAGATAGTTGTAAATATCAGAGATGAGAGAGGCAGATCAGAGAAATGAAAGTGTGTGACTCAGTAGTGGATGCATGTGGGACTAGTTATATAGGATAAAAAGTTAGGCCACAGTATGAGAGTCTAATCATTTGTGGGATACATAGAAAAAGAAGAGGAACAAGAAAAGAGTGTTAGTTGCGAAAATCCCAAGGAGAGGAAAGCAAGTAACATCAAGAAGAAGAAGAACCCAGAACAAGAAAACTTAGAGGGACTCAATGTGATAAGTTACATAGACAAACCTATATAAGTTATTTCAAAGTCCAAATAAGTCTTTTTCTAATGCAAATTGGTATATCTCATAAGTCATTTTCCTTGGGTTCTTTGCAACTTTGTATAGACTAGCTAGCATGCAATACCTGGAAAATGATTAGGTATTTATGTTCCCACTTTCATATATCTCTCTTTTTAAATATAATTTTGGTAAAGGTACGTACGAAACTATATATGATGGGCATGATTGAAACGTTCAAATCTAACACATATCCGTCTCTCACATCGTTACTCAATGACCCACATGTCATAACCATCATGTGTGTTTTGCCTATATCCAACATATTACATCACATCACCACCGTAAGACTTGGGTTAGTTCAGAAAAATTGAACCTAACGTACATTGGTAATTCAATTCCATGGACGTGGAGAGCTTTCTTTTTCCTAATAAGAGCTTTGTTGTCAAACTGCGTGGGAGGAAGAGTGTGTGATTGCTTTGAGGATTGAGGAGCTACATGGGTCCACCCTGACCCGGCCATGACGTATAAAGTTATAGATAGATTATCTTAACCATGTTTGCGTGATTGACGTTGAGGTTTTGCTTTGTTTATTATGGGAAAATCTGTTCGAATCTTACTAACTACCATGATTTGGGTTCAAAGTCTTTCACTCTTTCTTTCTTTTTCTTTTTTTTTTTTCTTTTTTTTTTTTTAAAAATCAAGCTTCACATGCTTATTCACAAGCTGTGCTTATTTATGGATCAACTGTGATTGGTTCATCAAAATATATGTTTGTGGTCTCCATATTAACATGTTTCTAGTGCGCGTGGGCGACAATTCATGCATTTTTTTTTAGGACACAGCACTTAAAAAAAATTGAAACTTTTTTTTTGCCATCATATTAATTAATCTTTTAAAATTATTAATTCTCTACATCGGTATTTTAAAGTTCTATTTGGATACAATTTATTTTATTAAAAATTGAAAACATTATAACAAAATAATTTTTAAATGTGTAAATAGTGCCGTAAGACTTATTTTTAATGAAAGTTTTGTTGAAAAAAGAGGTTTGTGAGTATCGTGAACAGTGCATGAGACCCACTGAACAGTGCATAATCAAGTGAAAACTGACTTATCAAAAAATAAAAATAAATAAATAAAAAATCGTGAAACGCAGGGACGTGGGCATATATCCAAACAGATACTAAATCTTAAACTTGTAAAGAATACTAAATTATTGTCTGATAACTGAAAGTATGAAATTAACTAAAATTCATTTATTACAAGTTCTAGTTAGATTTAATATTTTTCGAATGAATTGCCTTATTTTACTTTTTTTTTTTTTTTTAATAGGATAGAATTTCTACTCTAACCTAATTTAAGTGTATATGTGTGTGAAACTCCCTTCTGAAGACTTGAACCTCAGCTCTTATTCCTCTCACCCCACAAGTATTTATACTTATAGAGTGAATACCGCACTAAAGGTGCGCGGTATTTTGCTTTTCATTTGTTCTTTTGTTTTTAACTTTTTATGCATGTTACAATTTTTTAATTAAATGAATATCAAAATTTTTTAAGCATTAGAATTTATATATATATATATATATATATTTCAATTTTTTCTTATGGGTTGCCCGAGTTATAGTAACTCGCATAACAGTGAAATAAAAGCATTAGACATTTTATAGGATTAAAAGATTTTGAAAGATCTAGCTTTTATTGTCAAAGTGTAGTAATGATTCTAATGAATGCTAAAGTGTAACTTCTAGTTGAAACCAACTGAATGTCACTATCACAAGTTCTGTTGGTTCAAAGAAACCCAAAACAAAACGAATTAAGTTTGATTAAAATAAATTTGATATTCTTTAAGCAAATTTGATTACTAATTCTTATCTGTAGGCTACTTTGTATTTTAAGTGTTTGTTTTTAACATGTTTCAATTGATTCCTTTGATTTTTTTAAATAAAAGTTGGCAATGAGCTTATATATATATATATATATATATATATATATTTATATATTTATATATTAAAATTTTCATTAAACTAGATTTGATATTCTTTTAAAAATTTAATTACTAATTCTTATTGATGGATTTTTGTAGGCTACTTTGTATTTTAAATGTGTAATGTTTTCAATATGTTTAATTTATTTTAAAATTTTAACATGCTTGTTCAATCAAAGTTGCAAGTGATTAAATCTTATGGGAAGAATACCAAAACTCATCTAATCTAAGAAATGATATGCAACCTATGGCACACTTGATGGCTCACAACCCACCATCATTTGGCCTAAAAAATTATTTTAATTAACTCTTTGTAGATACGAACTCTTATGTCAAACTTAATATTTATTTCTTTATGAATAAAGTTTAGTTACAAAATTAATTATAGTTTAAGGCTATAACATTACTCAATAAAATAAATATTACCACATATTTTAAAAATCCAACCATTGAATTACATGTTCTTTATGCTTTTAATACACATGTCAAATATTGTGTTAATTGAATACTATTTATTATATGATCTATATGTTTATATTTTATGCATAATTTTAAATTACAAAAACTTGCAATTTAAACAATTTGTTGATAAAATAGCTATTGATTTTTAATTTTCTAAAAATTTTGTAAGCATAGAGGATATAAGAAGAAGATGTAATCTAATGGTGGATTTGTCAAAATTCACCTCCAATAAAAAAATATTGAGTAAGGTTGTATCCATAAACTATAAACAACTTTGTAACTAAACTTTGTCTTTTCTTTATTCTACTTAACACATTTCTTTCTCTCTAATTTATTCCTTCTTTTCCCTTTTTTCGGCCAAATTTTTCTGGCATCACAAATTTAAAATTTTGTATATTGAATAAACAATACCAATAGATGTATTGATCAATTACTACTGTTCATATGTTATTTATGAATGTTAAAATGTTGAGCCTGATGCATGAAGTTTTTATGAGTGTTTAGTTATATTTTCAGCGAAATTCTAGTTTGACTAGACTAATGAGAATGCTCTAACCCAACACAAAAATAATTTGAACCCTAATCCTTCGACTAGCACCACCCGTGGTTTGCCAAAGACAAAGGCGAGGTGGGTTTTCTGTGCATTATTTGTGAGCAAAGAATGGTGTTTCTTTATGCTTTGACATATGTGGTTGTCTTATTGTATCTTAATTAACGCTGACACTCTAATGAACCCGCTGTCCTTGTTGAAGGAACGAAATACGAAATTCCTCAAGAAGGATGAGACATCAGTGCCTCAACCTATTTAATCCATATATATTAGAAAATATCTCTCTTATTAACCTTACCAGCTATTGTCAAGTTTTGCTAAGAGCCTATATCAGAAATATCTCTACTATGAACCTTATCAGCAATTATCAAATTTTCATATACTATATATTATTATTCATTTGAATGTATATATACATTGAGATTATTAACCGTACGTTCCATTATATGTTATTATTCATTTGAATATATATATATATATATATATATACACATTCAGATGATATGAAAAAAATTAATATTATTTGTTGTAAACATATTTGTTGATTATTATGAAGAATAGAATTATTTTATTATTATATAAACAACATAACTAACAGAATCCAAAGTCATCACTGTATCTATATATAACTCTAATTAAACTTGTCTTATTGTATGCAATTTTATTTTCTTAATTTGCCGCATCTCTGTAATTATAAATGTGATAAAATTTCTCAATGTTTCTTGCAAACCAAACAACTCCCCCCCAAATATAGGAATGCTCAAAGCGATTGACAATGATGGCGAATTGAAGTGAAATGTTTGGGTCTTTTGTTGGGATCACGCGCTTGCAAATTTGATGCTCAAATTAAAAGTCCTAACTTCAAAGGACTTGAAACTATAATAATGTAAATTAATGGTGGTGTAGGACCCAGCTGCTCCAATCAGTGATGTTGGACACACATAGACATGCACAGTGAAGGGACGATAGAAAGTAGAAGATTAGGTAAAAGGGAAATAGAATTTTAAAGAAAAATGAGGCACATGGAGAGGAGTTAACCCCTTCATGCATGGAAACACATGTGAGTGATGAATGAGCCCCCACAAGGCCACAATCTCTCTCTTTCTTCATCAACAAGTACTGCTGTTTGTTGAGAATGAGCTCGATCCTTTTGTAATTATGTTTCCCACCTAATATAAAAATAAAAACTCCCCTAATAAGAGTGGCTTTTAATTTATGGAGATGATTGAGGTAATGCAGATGTTAACATTTAAAGATTTCCCGAATCTTTGAACATGACCCCACACTAGTTTGTGCTTTCTGAGGAAAATCTAAGACAAGGACTAATTATATCAAAATACACCTAGTAAATTAGTATATAAATATTGTCAAGCAGTACTATAGAATTAATATTACACAAATTGAGAGTACGTTGAACATGCATCCAATTACGATTATAATACAACAACAGAACAGTAACCCGACCACTTGCATTGTCTTTTCTTGCTTTGAAGTCGATTGGATCATTTCTATATATGGTTGATCAATTCTACGAGACACAATTAGAGTTACAATAGAGAACTCCCTACTAGTCCAAATGGTTCTAACCTACTTCCTTGAATGGGTGAGGTAGGCTGGAATCTAAAATATAAAAATCTCTCTCTGCGGTTTACCTAAGCATTATATAGTCTGTGGCCTACCTTCGCAATATCATAGCGGCAACATCTTTGATATTGTATCCCCACGAAATTTGATTGGGACATAGCTACTGATTTGTTTTTTTTTTCTCTTCCCCTAAATTGACGGCAAGAACTGAACTCAATGTCTTTCTTCTATCTAGGTCTTCGTGTAGTTGTACGTTATGCTAAAGTGTCTTTGGAAGCACTCATAATTTTGAAAACTATTATGGACATGAGAAAGGTTTCACACAAATTATAATAGGAATGAATAAGAAAAAAATACATATTAACACACACAAAAACAAAAAAAAATAGAACGCCGATAATTTATGTGGTTCTGCCTTAGCTTTACATCCATGGGTGACAATCATTACAGAATTTCATTAACAAATATGAAGATTATTAAAGTAATAAAGAGGCACTCTCTCCCACCCTAAATATACAGTACACTCCTAGAATTTACTCCCTCACAAATAAGAAAAATTAGAGAGAAATTTCACTTTCTCCAGTGGCGGTACTACGTACTCTCACACGAGAAGAAATAACCAACGCCAGATCACATAATTGGAGAACTAGTCCAAGACCGAGAATATATAATTAATTGGAGAGCTCCAATTTGAAGCTAAACAAAAATCGGCTAAGAAATGTTACCTACCTGAATAAAAGAAGATCATCATTAAGTGGGTTAATTATAAATCCATGTGGCGCTACCTTATGTGTAATCATTCAAGCCAAAATTATGTTTCGTTGGTTGCTTTTGTGTCTATGGTGTTTGTAAATGGGACCTGATTTGCATGTTTGGGTTGCTTTGAATTCAGATTAAACTTTGCACTGTTCTTATATTTTATTTTGGTATTCTATATATTTGCTATTATTGTATTCCGTATGTTTGATGAAATCCCTTTAAGAATTAATATGTGATCTTTGGATTCGATTTTTCCCACCCTCGTATATATTGTGATAAATCTAAATGATTTATTCATTTTGATACCATGATTATGAATATATTTTTCAAGGACGAAGTCTACAAGATATCAGCATGCATGGTGGATCCACTCGAAGGAAATCAAAATTATTCTGTCAGATCGATCGATAAGCAAATATCACTTTGCTGTGTACTACAAAGTATGTTTAAAGTGGTTTGAGTATACATAACTCAAGCACAAAAATAAGGCAAAATTAAATACCACACATGTTATTTGACTTACTAATGCAGTTTTGAAAATTTTTAATTGTTGCAACTTTAATTGATATAATGGTTCAGTTCTGGGCACCATGCATCTAATGAGTTAATTGTCCATTTTAGACACGTTGATCACTGAAAATTTTTGTTAGGCTCAAATATTTATGTTAATTATTTTATCTGGTGGCATAATTCATCTTGATTCTATTAGAGTTTTTGCAGATATATATATACCAAGATGCTAGGAAAATTATCACCTGATTCAGTTCAATAACAACTAACAAGCTTTTTATTACAAGAATAAGACAATGATAGGTATAATTTGGGGTACACGCTAGGCAAAGATAGATAAATTTTAGTGCAGCCACCCAAAATCGCCATGATTGCTTGAACTGCTATCGGTTTTTTATTTTTATTTTTTTTTATAATTTTAATAAAGGCAGTTATATATGATTTGTGCTTGGTATTTTCGTAGGATTGGTTCTGATTTAGGTATTTTGAGTATTTTAGTTAATTTGGTTTGTGGTATCTGACCGTGGTGTTCGTAAAATAGGGAAAAAGAAACCCAATTATTCTTTTCTTTTCCTTTTTCTAAGAGATGAAAGTCTTAGGTTTGGAGGACTGCGACTTAAGGCCAAGGAAATATTTCATATATGGTGATTATATTAATTCTATTGTCTATTATTATTTTTCTTACTCTCATTGTAGGGGTGTCAATTCGAGTTAGCGTGTTGGGGTTCGTGTCGTGTCGAGGTAGGGGTGTTCGACTAAATGGCTTAACCCTAACCCGACCCATTTAATAATCGTGTCATGATCTTTCAACCCTAACCCGACCTGTTAATAAGTGGGTTGACCTGACTCAACCCATTTGACACACTTAATAAACGAGTCGTGTTGGGTTGACACGAATGTAACACAACCCATTTCAACCTGCATAATATTAAATATAACATCTATTTAGAAATAATTATTTTTACATCCCAAAAAACAGTGCATACACTTCAAGTCTTCAACCCACATTTAAAATAATATAATTCAACAAAAATATAGCATTCATCTAGAAATAAGTTCTTTACACTCCAAAAGAAGTGCATACACTTCAACCCAAATTCAAAATAACAAAGTTTCACAAAATAAAATAACATAGTTCAACAAAAATATAATATTCTTGGAACTTGCCAAATGCTAAGTATTAATATTGAAAGAATTTGAGCAAACAATAGACTAATTCTGATTATGACCACGATTATCATCCATAGATTCTTTGTTGATGTCCAAATTCATAACATCTTCCACAAGCTCATCCAATTTCATTTGTGTAAGTTCTATGCCACATAAAAAAAAAAGTATTAGTAGTTCTAAGGTCTGTAAAGTTTTAATTTCTAATTATATCCATTGTAAATTTTTGGAATTACTTACTTTTCTTTTTAAATTTAAAATATATGTTGGATATAAAAGGAATTTGACAAATCGAAAATAAAAAAAATATTTATTTGTTATATGAGTTAAACGGGTTGTGTTAAGTGAGTCATTTTGGGTTGACACAAATAAATTGGAGTGTCAAACATGTCTATTGCGGGTTACACGGGTTGGCCAGTTTATGACCCGTTTCTTATCGTGTCGCTTTCGAGTCGACCCATTTATGACCCAAACCCATTAAGGCCCAACCCTAACCCAAAAAAATCCGTGTCGGGTTCGTGTCGTGTTCTCGAGTTGGGTCGAACATTGACACCCCTACCCCATTGTATTTGTTCAAGTCCATAAAATTAGTTTCCTAAAAAAGAAAGTCCATATTATTATTGTTACAATTAGTGGATATACAAGTGTTTTGATCTTATCCACCTTGAGATGTTCATATATATATATATATATATATACATACTTGATTGCCGTTTTGGTATTTATGGAATGATCCAAAGGCATGCATGGTTGGTAGAGATGTAGAATAGGAATTAGGATGAGAGAAAAGAGGACTTTCACCTTCTTTAGTGTAACAAAGAACAGCTTCATAAATAATAAATAAAAATAAAAAGTTTTTGCTTTCTGAATTTCAAGAAAAATATTGACTTGGATCTTTTTTTTTTTTTTTTTTTTTTTTTTTTTTTTTTTTCAGTTCAAGCCTAACAAGATTCAAATACTAACTCAGGTTTGTGTTTTCTTTGATCTCGTTTTCACTTTTTCCCCCTAAGATTTAATAAAATGTTAACTTTGAGGTCCAATTCAGTTGTGAGTTGTGACAAAGGTTATACTTTTTATTCCCCCCCCCCCCCCCCCCTCTCTCTCTCTCTAATTGAATATTATAACTTAGGGGGAAAAAAAAAATTTCAAAGAAGCAGAAGTTTCAAACACTCTGGAATATATAGTATATATGCTAAAATTCAATCAAACAAAAGCTTATGATCCAGCAGGGCCAAAAGCTATTATTCAGGATTAAACTGAGCTAATTTTCAGCAAGAGAAAGCGGCTGAAAGAGCTAACTAAACACAGAAGGCTCATTGACACAAATAAAATTGCATCAAAACCAATACTATAATTAATAATAGCACAATGCGTTAGATTTCATGCTTGATCATGTTCATATGTCAGCTTTAGAAGAATTAATACAACCACAAAAATTAATATCCGTGAAGTAGGTCTAGAGTCTAGACAAGTTGAATTAAGTCAGCAAATTAGGGAAAGATAGAGAATTTAAATAGGTTGCAAACAAAGTAGATAAGACACTTGGACGGACGGCTACGCATGTGCAATACGACAAGTAATGCATAGGTGTGTTTGCAAGCGGTTACATGATAATAAAAAATTAATGATTTAATCAAGATCTACATTCTTAATTCATGTGAACTAGGCTTTGAGAAAATGAGGGCTATCCATTTTGTCCTTTTCAAGGTATGTTTAATTACTTTATTTAAAAATTAATAAAATTTATGATGGTTATATAAGAGATTTGGGGTTCAATCTCCGCCTACACCAAAATTTTTTTAGTGTTTTAATCTGATGATAAAGAGCTATCATCAGAAGAAACGTCATAAATTGAAATTCTTTCAAAAAAATTACTTTATCTAAAAAGGGTATTTAATTTTGTTTATCTAAAGGTTAGTCAAGTTTAATTATAAAATCTATTGCGGCGGCATCATATTACATTGTAAGAGTAATTATTCAGTATTCCAGTAATACAGTAACAAGATATACTTCCTACTCTCAAATAATAGTAAGTTTTATTGAAAATTAGAACTTAATAATTAAGAAAAAGTACAATGATTTCGTAGCTAAAAATAAAATAAAAAAAATATGAGAAAATATAAGGAAAGTGATACGTGGAGGTATTGTATTATCTACCAGTCTCCCAAATTTAAAAAAAAAAAAAAAAAAAAAAAAAAAAAAAAAAATCCCTCTTGATGAATTATTTTTTTTAAATTTGTAGAGATTGCCTTTGATGCATGCATTTAGTAGATGCGTTGGGCTTGCCAATGCTTGTAGGGTCTTCGGTTTTGCTTCCGTCTTTTTTATGTGTGAAATTATGGGCTACGATATTAGGCCTACAAAGCCCACTCACTTAATTCCTTGCCTTTTAGTTTCTCAGTCCAAAGTTGTTCATCTCCTACCAACATTTTGAGCCCAAGTCTTAAACAAAAAGACATTAGGTTCCCCTTTTCTTTTTTGAAAAACGAAAGTGTCCAGACCTCTTTGAATATTTGACTATTTCTTCGAGTGTATGCAGTCCCTCTGTCCCACACACACCATGTTACTATACGAAAGAATCCCATGGAAGTGACTCCAAGATGTTTTGAACCCAGAATTTTATGAATATCATGAGGCCTTATAAACAACTAAGTCAACCCCTTGGGGTTGACATTAAGTTCCTTGAAAAAGAAACAATCTTTTCTATTTTATTTCCGCACATGCTAGGTTTCCTAAAACAAGATTCCCTTTTATAAAAATTTTAATCTCATATTTATGTTGTGCAAAATACATAATTTATAGAATAATATGTTAAAATTTGCAGGGTGGTACTCCCTCATTGGAATCAAGGGTTTAAAATTATTAACCGACACAAAATGGGATATCTACATTAGCCATAATCTCTTCCAATTTTTTCACTTGTTTTTGGTTAAATGCATCTATGCAATTTCATGAACTTCTACACTTATTAGACTTTAAGGTATGGAGCTATCAAATGAGGAGCGAAGCCAAAATTTTTTAAATGAAACATTCTTAGGCACAATAGTTGGTTATCTATAAATAAGATTAAAATATATTCTTGGCCTTTAAAGTTTGTGTTTGTTTTCATTTTGCCTTTTAAGCTTTAAAATTTTCATTTTGACCCTTTATGTTTGATTTCATTTTTATATTTGCCTTACCATTCATTTCAATTAGTAATCTAACCATCTATAATTAGGGGTGTTAGCGGTGCGGTGTGGGGCGGTGCAGTTTTAGGCCATTTTTAGCACCGCACTTTGCGGTGCGATTTAGCTAAAACTATAACTACACCATACCTCATTTTTGTGGTCACATGTGTGGTGCGGTGTATAATTTAGCCAAAACCATAACCGCACCGCACTTTATTTTTGCGGTCACATGTGTGGTGCAGTGCGGTGTAAATTGAAATAGAATATCACATTCTATCATTGCTAGCTTCCCAATCTGCCTTTTCCTCTCCTTCCTTCTAAGCAAAAAGCAATATATATATATATATATACCTAGATTCAATATCAAACAAAAACAAAGAAAACCCACAAAAATTAAACTTAAATGTCTAACATAGGACCCATCAATAAACAAATAATATCTAACTTAAATATCTAACATAGGAAGTTCCAAGTGCCAGTATACCAACAACAACACAACAATCAATAAAAAAATAATATAATTAACAACTAGTGCAACGGTAGTGAATTGAACAAAGAAAAACTTTTACAATAGATTAACTTTAACAAAATTCAGTTTAACGTGCACAGGAGATCCCACTCCCAACAGGGGTGTACTATTTATCTCCCTAGTAGGAGTTTATTTTCTCTCATTTGAATGCGAGTTACTCTATCCCTAACCTTCAGTTCTAAGGTTTGTCTAGTAGTCTTTTAGTTCTCTTTAGGCAGTAACCAATAATTGCCGATGATGGATCTGAGTATTCTCTATAGTTTACAGAACCTGCAGCTCACAAAAGAAGAAGAAGAAGAAGAAGCTATTCCTATCACTGTCACAAACAGCTCAGACCTCCTTGAAGAATGTTTGCTAAGTCTTTTTGGGCGGCTTCTCTCTGATCAGCAACAAAACCAACGAGCTATGAAGAGCACCCTTAGATCAACATGGAAAATGGGTTCAGACATGAGAATAGTGGAAGTTGGAAGTAATATACTCCAATTCAAGTTTAGCTTAAAGTATCAATGAAAGTGGGTTGAGAGGTGTGGGCGTTGGAGTTTTGACAACAACCTCCTCTTACTTTATAGATGGAAAAAAGGGCTGACTTCCACAAATATTTCTTTCACCCATTCTCTCTTTTGGGTTCAAATTTGGGGTCTTCCTTTTGAGCATATGTCATAGGAAGTAGGGGAAGAAATTGGTAGCAAGCTAGAAAGATTTATTGAAGTTGATAGGCGTTTGTGGCAATATGATCAGGCAAAATTCATGAGAGTCCGTGTGGATTTGGAGATTGATAAGCCATTGAGAAGGGGAGCTTATATTGCAAGCTTTGATGGAGAACGCATATGGCTTACGTTTAAATATGAAAGGCAACCTACTATCTGCTTCATCTGTAGGAAGCTTGGACATGATAATAAGCATTGTCCAACGTCCAATGATTGGCAAAGTGCTTGTCATTAGTATGGGGACTGGTTAAGGGCTGGGTGGACTGCGAAAGAGACCGCCAAGGAAAAGAACTCGAGCAAGGGAAAGAACTGTGATGTTTCTGACGAGCAAGGAATATAGGGAAAGGTCTGGCCGGTGACTGGTTCTTCATCGGAGTGCTTCTAGGTTAGAGGCTTAGAGGGCGGGAACCAAAACTTAGTGAAGGCAATACCTGGGGAAGTGGTAACAGCACACGTGTGAATGGACAGCTCCCAGGGGACGTACAGGTTATCAGTGGTGCTTTAGAGCAGGTAATGAGTGTTTTGTATTTTTGTGAGAAGTCACGTGTTCACCTAGTTTTCGATGTTTCTAATGAGCAAAGAGGCTCTATCTTTCATGAGCCAAAAGGACCTACCTCATAAGGACCAAAAGGATCTATCTCTCAGGGGAGCCTAAGTACAAATGCTTCTCTAGATAAAGATGAGAAAGACAACTCAATAAAGAATAGAGAGGCCTGTACTGTTAAAGATGGTGTGATTTTGAGGCCAAATCCAATGAGAAAGGAAAACAGATTATGGGTAAAGGCAACCTAAAGTTTCCCGCGCGAAAGGAAAAACAAACAATGAACAAACTCTTGCCTAGATGATGAAGATAGGAACAAAGCGTTTGAGAGGGAAAGAAGTTTCAGAGGAAGAGGATACTCGGGCTCAAAAGCGTTTCTGTGAAACAGTCCACTCGGGTTTGGCTGACTTTGCTTTAGAAATGGCGACTGTTGGGCAATGCTGCCGAGAGAAATGATGGGCTTGGGAAAGTTTCTGTTCGTGGGATCCTTGGGCTGTTTTTGCTCATGTAGTTTTGTGCACTTGAAAAGGGAGTTCAACAGGGTAGTACATAAGCTTTCTTAGCTCGTTGGTGTGTATAGGGTAAATCTTTTTTTGGTTTGGGAGGGACTACCTTTGTATGCTGTTCCTGCGCTGTCAGGATTGTGTCTGGGTGTCTCTTTCCTTTGTTTTGTCTTTCCTGTTGTACTTCAATTTCTTGTGGCAATGAATCTCTATTCCCCTTCAAAAAAAAAAAATAATAATAATAACTTTAACAACTTGTCCTGAGTGAATAGTATAATAGGCCAATAGATTAACTTTAACAAAGAAAAACTTGAATTGAACACATGAATACCTTAATAGTAGAAGAAGCAACTGGTGCAACGACAGTGAGTAGTCTAGGGGGAAGTGTGGCGGCTAGGGTCTGACTTCTGAGGGCTGAGAGAGTGATAAGATTTTTATTTTCTATTTTATTTTTACTAACAGAAGTTACATAACAATAAGATACGGCTAGGGACTAGGGTATTAAATTATTAATGTATTCATCTTTTATCCTTATATATATATATATACATATATATACACAAAGGGTGTGGTGTGGTTTTCATATTATAAAACCGCAAACTGCACTACATCATGCGGTACGATGCACTGTTACTTGCGGTGCGGTGCAGTTATGCCATTTTGCGGACGGTTTTGGTGTGGTTTGGTGAACACCCCTATCTATAATACCTTTTTTTGCCTATAATTTTGAAGGCGTAAATGCAATTTTCGTCCCTACATTTTGGGGTCATTTCTATTTTGGTCTCTACATTTCTATTTTACCACTTTTAGTCCCTAATCCAATTAACGCGTGTTATTTTAGTCCTTTCCGTCAGCCAACAGATGGAAATAGCTGACGTGGCTAACGGAACATTCTATTAACTGACGTGGTGCTGATGTGGCATTGATATAATGATTAAAATATTATTAAAATTTTTTTAAAAAAAAACCTTAAATCTAATTTAATTTTAAAAAAATATTACTTATTATTATTAATTTTCATAAGAACACTCTAACTTGTTCTTCCTGTTCTTCCCAATCCAACCCAATAACAAAGACCTCAAACCCAGCAACAAATAAACCCAGATTACAAGAACACAAACCCAGTAACAAATAATTCAAACCCAGATTACAACAACACAAACGAAGAAAAAAAAAAAAAAAAAAACAAAACAAAGATCAAACACAAACACTGACCTAGATCACAACAACACAAAACCCACACTCTCTTAAACACACACACACACACTCTCTCTCTCTCTAACCTGCCTCCATAAAAACCCACACCCTCACTTCCTCCCCTTCCTCAAACACCGTTTCTGATTCTTTCACTTGTTCCAAACAAATCCAAATCTCCAAAACTTTTACAAACCCAAATGGCTCCCAGAGACAGATCTGGCTCCATCAACCCGAATTCAAACTCCAAGGAGATCTGATACAGAAAAAAGAAGAAGAAGAACGCGTTGGCTGGATTGTTGATGACAGGGTGGCGAGCAAACGGCGCGTGGCGGAGATGAGCGTCGGCGAGCCGCGGTAGGTTTTTTTTGCCGGAATGAAGCGGAATTCGAAGACGATGCCCTTAGGGTGGGTGATGTTGACAGAAGGATCGGCGTGGACATACACGTTGTAGAGGTTTTTGGAAGGGGCATTTTGGAACTGCTGCCAGAGAGGGGCGAAATGGAGGTTGGAGTTGGTGAGGAAGAGGAAAGCAATCTTGAGTTTGGGGTTTTTGCTATTCGGGTCTGCTTGGGTCTGTAAATTTGGATTAAGGCGTGTAAGGACTTTGGGTTTGTTGAGGGTATTTTGAATCCTTGAAGGTGTTTGTGTTTGTAATGGGAATCTGAAAGAATGACAGAGTGAATGTTTTTGTGTTTTGTAAATCTGTGGGCATGTGTTTGTGTTTCTAATTCTGACTGATTTTATGGATTTTGTTGCTAAGGAAATATAAGAAAAGAGAAAAAAATATATATTGCTTTTTTAAATTTCTGGGCAAGGTTTGCTGGGAAGAAAATAAAGAACATGATTGATGGGGAAGAATACATGTTCTAGATTCTTCATGTTCTTCCAAAAAAAAAAGAGAAACAAAATTAATTTAATTTTTTTCTTTTCTTTTTAAAAAATAAGAAGGTTAGAAATTTTTTATATTATTTTATCTGATGTGGCTTTTTTAATAATATTTTAATTTTTCCGTTAGCCACGTCAGCTATTTTCATCTGTTGGCTGACGAAAAGGACTAAAATAACACGCGCTAATTGGATTAGGTACTAAAAGTGGTAAAATAGAAATGTAGGGACCAAAATAGAAATGAGCCCAAAATGTAGGGACGAAAATTGCATTTACGCCAATTTTGAAAAGGTACTTAACAGTGAGATTACTGATAGAAATGGATAAAAGAGTCAATATAAAAATGTAATCAAATATGAAGAGCCAAATGAGGAATTTAGAAATATAAATGGCCAAGATGTAAATGAACTTTATGACCGAAAAATATACTTTAGTCTATAAAAGAAAGTACTAAGATCTATCAAGGTTGATAACAAAACCATCTATAATGATTTCATCATCAACTCCTACTCTCAACCCCAAAAAAAAAAAAAGTCACATTCTAAACATGCCCCAAGAATAAAGAGAATGATGCAAAAAAGAATTTGAGGGACTAGCAAAAACAAGCCTAGATGGTCTAGGACTGACTAAATCTAAGGAAGGGCCTAAGATTATTTGCACACCACAAGGTAGTCAAACTATGTCTATAAGAGCATCCACATCAGTGGATGCAAACTTATCGTCTATTTTATACCAAAAAAATTACTTTTTATATTTTACACCTATTTTTACAAAACACTTACATCAGTTTATCTATTCTACATATTTATTCAATAAAATATTCATTCTTTTACAATTTTGTATTATTCCCTCCCTCACTACCTCTCTCTCTCTCTCTCTCTCTCTCTCACAAACCCAACACTACCAACGATCACTCCACACCCAGCCACCATCATCACCACCCAACCAGCATCATCAAGGAAAACCAACCCACAAAATAAGAAACACAAGATAGACATGGTCAACCTCAAAGGAAAACACCCAAAAACCAAATGAAAAATACAAAACCCAGAAGAGAGAAAGAGAGGGGGAGAGAAAGCTTCACCATGAAACTCAAACCAATGCTGTCGTT
The DNA here is from genome assembly GCA_032727855.1 of Quercus ilex subsp. ballota. NCBI lineage: Eukaryota > Viridiplantae > Streptophyta > Magnoliopsida > Fagales > Fagaceae > Quercus > Quercus ilex. Next base: position 50,627,161 of record CM064909.1, on the reverse strand, counting down.
GCACCACCACAACAAACCAACACCCACCACAACCAAATCTAAACCCAGCCAAAAACCCAAATCCAAATACAAACCATCGTGAAATTCATACCCATCAAACCCAAGACCCACGACGAGCTGCTACCCACGACCCCACGACCCCACGACTACCCACGGCCCCACAAACCCAATACCACCCACATCCCCACCCACCCAAAGCCAATCTTGAGAGAGAAAGAGAGAGACAAGGAAAGAGAGCTTCGTTTGATGATTAGTGTGGCGTGGTTTGATGATTGGCGTGGTGTGGACTAAAACGGGAAAACCCATAAAGGTGAGAGTGAGAAGCTAAGAAAGTGAGGTGAAGGAGAGAGAAAAGAGTTTAAATATTAGATACATGATCTACAGTAGCCGTGCATATATGCACGGTTACTGTAGCAAATGTGCAAATATGCACACTTTTAGAAGCACTAATGTGGAGCATTTTTGAGGCAAAATGTGTAAAAATTGTGTCCTTTTCTATTATACATGACTTTACATCCACTGATGTGGATGCTCTAAGAGCATCTGCACCAATGTGCATAAAATAGGAAAATATGTGAAATTTACACATTTTGGCCTCAAAACTGCCCACATCAATCCGTGTATGATTTTCATTTTTGCTATAGTAATTGTGTAAACATACATTGTTACCGTAGCTTTTCATCTTAATATTTTATTAATTTCTCTATCTCTCTTCCTCTTTTCTCTCCTTCATTTCACTGTAAAATCCAGCCACCAGCAACCATCCAATACCACCACCAGTCACAACCTATTAAAAATTTGTTCATCCTATTACAAAACCCAATCAACTTGTCAACTAGAAAACCAAAATCAGACTCATCATCGCCCACCTAGAATCGTAAACCAACACACTGCAACCCAACGAAGAAGAACTCAATGGAGATCTGAAGAAGAACCCAATAGAGATCTGAAGAAGAAGAAGAAGAGGAAGAACCAACAGAGATTCAAAGAAGAACCCATTGAGATCCAAAAACCCATCACTGCCCACCCACCACCGTAACCCAGTACCGCAACCCAACAAAGAAGGAAGAAGAAGAAGAAAGAGAAGAGGCGGAGAGCTAAGAGAGAACTGAGAGGCGAGAGAGTTTTTTAGTTTTTGAGAATTGGGAGAGAGAGTGTTTTGATATAGTAGGTTTAAAGAACAAAAAATTATGATTTAAAGAAAATAAAGTGTATAATAAAAGTCTGATACGGGTGTTTTGCAAAATTATTGTGTAAAATAGAAAAGTTAGACTTTTATACTAAAATAAAAGGAAAATTTTAGCCCGACTGATGTGAATTATCTAAGGAGGATGTCAACGACATGACCACAAGACTATTGCCCCTTGGAAAAGGACAATAACAATCTAGACACATTAAAAGTTCATTTGAAAGAGAAGATGGGCAAAGGAATGGATTAGAAAGGATCTTTAAAGCATATTTCATCTATTTACTTTATGATTACATACCTTATCTCAAAACCATGTAAAAAATAATACTTTAACTTGGAAAGAAACTTAAACACTTACAAAGTTATTTATAAGTTCCATGATTCCATCTGCTCATTTCTTTCCTTCACTTGCCTATAAATAAAAATAAAAAGGAAAAACACATTTTAGGTTCTCATATATGGGCCATGTAAGGACACGGTTTGCAGCCCAAGCTCAAAGATGTATGGGATCTTGGCCCAGTGAGCTCAGTACAATAAATTTGTAGAGAGTAGGTCGGAGAACTAGGCCCTAATAAATTTGACAATGGCTAGTATGGATTTAAAAGATTATCAAGTATGAATAAGGAAAATAAAGTTGAATCTATTCACTGTCCGATGAGATTTTTTTTATATAAATCAATAACAATGGGTACAAATACAATTTTGATTGCTATAGTACTCCCTCTCTCTATTTTTTCGATCCTCTCCTTATGGAGGGTCTCTTACATTATATAGTTCCCCTTAGACCATCCTGATCCTATACTTGTTGATCATTTGAGCCCTTACTTGAGTGTCCGTCCCATTAGACACCCTCTTTGGCTTTCTGTGAGTTGTGGTAGCCAAGACAGCACTGTTTAGGGATCTTCTCCAGATAAATGCGGCCAGAAAAGTAGCTGCAGTGCATTTAATGCGGTGGTAGTAGCTTTTCTTTAGATATTTTTGGGTTCTTTTCATTCTCATATGTTCATGACGCATGTCCCTATCACTGGGGCTTCTATGGAGGTTATTTTCATCGTTGGAATACACATTTGAGCAATATCTATCATATTCGAGGAGGAATTCCTCCTCGAACCGTCTTCCACTCATTTCTTATTTATGAGACTCTGAACTGAAATCCCTCATAATTGTTTATCCCTCCTCGGACTTGTCAATGTCCTCAGACAAAGCCCAAGGCCCAATACATGATTTTGGGCCTTTATCCCTACAGGCCCTATTTTCAATTTGGTCCTAAAAATTTCATAGTTTTCATTTAAGTTCTTATATTTTTAAACTTCTTGTTCTTTGGTTTTTACTGTTATCTCACTCACATAAAACATTATTTTTTAAATTAGTAGTGTAGTTCATTAACCACGTAGACATTTTCTATAGGTGAGATGACGACAGGGACCTATATAACAAGTACAAAAATATAAAGACCTAAATAAAAGTTGTGAAGACTTAAAGACCAAATTGAAAATTAGGCCTAAAATATAGGACCAAAAAGATATTTTTTCCACCCAAAAAAAAAAAAAAAATTTGAGCCTTTAGGCTCCTTGGGCTAAGTCCCACATTGTTAAAAAAGTAAGAATGTGAACTTATAAGTGTCTAAACTATTTAAGGTGGGCTTTGGATATAAACTTCATTCCCCTTTTTTCCCCTTATATTTTGGCAATCAATGTATTTATAAATTTTTAAAGCTATTTATACTTTGTTTGTTTAGATGTAAAATTTTTTCAAGAAGATATTTTCACATTATACAGTGTTTATTTTGGTGAAAAATATTTAGTCAAAAGTAAAATATTTCCAGTCAACTAAACTAACCAAGGCAAATTTGTGTAAAATACTTTACACTTGAAATATTGGTAAAATATTTTACATTTGTTGCTATCCCATAGTCCCAATACACCACCTCTCTTTCTCATCTCATGCTTTCTCAATTCTCTCCACAACCCAACCGACCATCAGCCCTTCTCTCCCACACATCACCAGCTCCACCCTCTTTGGCACCATCCATCATCGGCTCTCCCTTCACCAGCGCCACCCATCATTGGCTCCACGTCATCGACGCCAGGGGCGGAGGTATGTATAAGGGTGGGGAGGCCAAAATTTTTAAATTTTTTAAAATATATATATACAATTATTTTAATGCTTTCAAAATTTACTATACAAAAATAAGAGTTGCCCCCCCCCCCAACAAAAATATTTGAATTATTCCAATAATGCTCTTAAAAAAAATAGTTGGTCTAATAGTTATAGAGTAACTTTATTTTTCGTAATTCAATTTTTTATTGTAAAATGTGCTTTTATATCTATTAAATATTTAATAAAGTTTGGTACTGCTTGAATCTATCTTTTTCAACTCATTATGTGGCGATTAACAAGTCATTGACTCATTAAAAAAAATTTTGTCTCTAAAACTACACATGAAATGTGTCTTTAGTTGTCATATAATGGGTTAGAGCAAGGTAGCTTTAAATATATTTGGAGTCTAACTTATTCCTCCAAGTTTTGGATCATTCAAGTTTTTTAAAATTTCATTAGTTCAATTGAAAGATTTTTTACTTAATTTAGTATAAAATTTGATAATTTGTATTTAAAATAAAACTTTTTAAGAATTTCACTATGAAAATGGTAAAAATGAATTTTATTTTATGAAAGATCTCCATCAAAAATAATTTTGATTGAAAATACTAAGATTTTGTGTGTGTGTGTGTGTGTATATATATAACTTATGAAATAAAAAAAAATGTGTGTATATATATGTTTGGAGGTTGTCTTGATAAATATATTAGCTTAGCGTCATAATTGCCCCCCCCAAACAACAATTCCTGGCTCCGCCCTTGATCGACGCCGCCTTCAGTTCTCAAGTTTGATATCTCTTTTTCTTGACTTTTTTTCATTGTTCTCCATCTTTTCTTTTCTTTTCTTTCCTTTTTTTTTTTCGGCGTCACTGTCAATCTTGTTTAGTTGGGTTTCTAGAGATTGAGTTGCGGTTGAGCTTGCTTTTAGTGGGTCGAAGTTGGATCTAGTGATTGAGATTGGATAGTTTTTGGGTTGATGGATTATGGGTCTCAATTGTTTGAAGGATTTTGGGTATGATTTGGGTTTGTCAATGGTGGCAGGATGCTGGTGGCTAAATGGACGGCATGGGTGGGTTGTTTTTCATGGATCTTAATTTTTCATTTTGGTGGCAGATTTCAGTTGTTTCTCATGGGTTGTAGTTATTTTTCAGGATGATCGTGGTAGATCTTGATTATTTTTTCCATGGGTTTGTGGCTTTGGATTTACCGGTGATCCTCCAGTAGCTCCAAATAGACTGAATTTTGCTCTGATTTGGTTGGATATGCACTAATCCGGTGGGCTGTGAGTTAGAAAAATGTTCACATTTTACATAAAACAAAACTTGAAAATGATTTTCCTTGTCACTGTAAAATGAAAATATTTTCAATAAAATATTTTACGTGTAAAATATTTTACATTTGAAAATATTTTACTTTGTAACAAATTGAGTGTTAATTTCTTAGCTTAAATAAATTATATAATTTCCTTATAGTTGCCAGTTGGCTGGTATGGTTTTAATTTAAACCCCCAAAGTTTTACAAAGTTTTTAATTAAAACAACAGACTTTTTAAAAATTATTTTAATTCATACTTCAATTCAATGAATTTATATTAATTAAAAAGTAACTTAAATTTATTTTTTTTTTACTAAAACATATCAAAATTTTAAAAAAAAAATAATCATGTAAAACTATAAGATATCAGGTACAATAAACTTCAAGAAAAAAAGTTTAACTGTAAGGGTAAAACACCCTTGCAAAATGTCAAGCATCATCACAAAAGTTTGTTACTGAGGGCACATGACCCTCAAATAGTTAATTTACGAGGCAATTCACCATTGTTATTGAACAAATCTACCCTTATGAATATATTACTAAATAACAAGAAAAGTTGATGACTTATTTTTAGTGAGGGATGCAGTTGTTGTTAACGATTATTTGTGAGGTCTTTTATGCTCTTATAATTAATTATTTGCAAATTTCAAATAAAAGACTTACTTTTTAGAAACAAACAATGGCGTTGTTAAATATTATTTATGATGGCCTTTGTACACTCGCAATTAGTTATTTGCAAATCTCAATTGATGACTAATTTTTAGTGAAAAATAATGGCGTTACTAAAATTGTTTGTGAAAGCCTTTATGCTTTCACAAGTAATTATTGACAACATATTAGGAAATTAAATAAGGTCACTTTTTTTTTTTAATAAAAAATTTATTACTAAAATCTGTTTAAACATTCAAAGAGTAACACTATATTTAACTTGATGGTAATAACATCTTTTTGTGATTTTCCATATTTTTTGTTCAAGTCCTACCTTCCCTTCTTCGCTATATACATACAACGGAATTTCAGTTCAGGATGTGGAGCGAGAGCTGCAAGACCTTTCTTTTTATTGGTGGGGGCGCATTTGATTGTGATTGGTGGTTCAAATGTGAGGAGTTTAATCATTGTACGTTGAGAGCCATACATACAAGGGCGTTTAAGTCCAAATCAGTGCCTTGTACGATAGAAACAATGTGGCATGCGCATGAGCTGAATACAGTCTGCTTGGTTCCTCTAGGTCATTAATCTTATATATATATATATATATATAGGCAAATGTTAACAAGCAAGGCTCTTGTGCTTGTTAAGGTTGTATTAAGGTAGGTCTTATTTAATAAAAAATTGAAATAAATAAAAGAAAACGACATGAAACTGGTCTTACAAGTTATTTAAATATATTTTTTCCTTTTATAAAGTTGGCCTACACTAAAAAAATGACATAGAACTGCAAAAAAAAGACAAAAAACTATAAATAAAAAAAGTCAAAAAGGTGCTGTCAACACAATTCTCACACACACACACACACACACACACACACATATATATATATAATTATTTATTTATTTATATAGAAACAAACACACACACACTTAGAAAGAAGAGAAAAAAAGATTCTAATATAAAAGTTATTATGATTTTTGAGTACAGTTATAGTGTACCTTTGTGTTAGATTATTAATCATTTATGTGGGCAATAAATTGAAAATAACACATCGTATCATATCATATGCTATATAATAAAAGTTGGGTTTAAAAGTCATAGTTGCATCAAGTGGCTACTCTTACTAATTAGTAAGTTAATTTTATAGAGAAAAAAAAAACCCACATTTTGACTAAGGGATAAAATTTAATAATAATTTAAAACAAATTTAAATTATATTCAAACTAAAAATTTATTATAAAAAATTTCTAAAATTAAACCCAACACAACTCACGTTTTTGTTTTTGTTTTTTTTCCTAAAGTATAATAAAAATTGGGTTTAGAAGCCGTGATTGGGTCAAATAGCTACTCTCACTAATTAGTAAATTAATTTTATAAAAAAAAACAACATTTTGACTAACGGATAAGATTTAACAATAATTTAAAACAAATTTATATTCTATTCAAACTAAAAGTCTATTATAAAAAATTTCTAAAATTAAATCTCACACAACCCAAGATCCCCCCCCCCTCTCAAGTTGCATGATTTAATAATGATTTAATAATAATTTAAAACAAATTTAAATTCTATTCAAACTAAAAGTTTATTATCAAAAATTTTTAAACTTAAATCCCACACAACCCATGCTTTTATTTTCCTCAAGCTGCATCTTACTAAATTAATATTTTATTAAGATATTAAGCTACAAAGCTCTTAACTAAGGATAAGATTGCCAAAGGTCTTGTAGCTGAATTGGCACCTCCCCATGCACAAAGTGCTTGGGGGTCTAGGGGAGAAAGGGTTCGAGCTACGGGGTTAGCAGCATATTGTAATTATTTCTCAAAAAAAAAGAAAAAAGGATAAGATTTAAAAATAATTTAATTCAGATACAACTTTATCATCTAAGTTTTAGAAATTTAAATTTTACTCAACTAAAAGTCTATTATCAAAATTTTCAATATATATTCAGCCATGGCTTTTCATGATTGCGCCAAATGGTTGCTCTCACTAATTAGTAAATTAATTATATATTTTTGTTAGGATATATTTCCTCAATTAAGGGATAATATTTAACAACTGTTTTTAAATTCTATTCAAATTAAAAGTCTATTATAAAAAATTTATAAACTAAAATCCCACACAAAACCCACATTTTCTTTCTAAAAAAAAATCACTTTTGACTAAGGGATAAGATTTAACAATTATCACATTTTTGTTTTTGTATTTTTCCCTTAAGTTGCATGATTTAACAATAATTTAAAACAAATTTAAATTTTATTCAAACTAAAAGTCTATAAAAATTTCTAAACTTAAATCACACACAACCCATGCTTTTGTTTTTATTTTTTTTTGCAATTTTTTTTTTTTTGAGATAGAGTTTCAACTTATGGCGTCTGCTCCTGATGATAGCTTTTTATCATCAGACCAAGACATTAATCAGTTTTTGGTGTAGGCGGGGATTGAACCCCAAATCTCTTATTCAACCATTAGAAACTTAACCAGTTGAGCTAATCAGTTTTTTCGCAAGTTGTATCTTATTAAATTAATATTTTATTAGGATATTAAGCTACAAAGCTCTTGATTAAGGGATAAGATTTAACAATAATTTAATTTAGATAAGACTTTATTATCTAAATTTTAGAAATTTAAGTTATACTCCAACTAAAAGTCTATTATCAAAATTTTCAGAATTTATATATATTCAGCCATGGTTTTTCGATACAATCCCTCTTAACTTATAAGTCATTCCTATAATTAAATCCCACACAATACACATCACGTTGTTTTATTGTTTTTTTCAAAATGCAACTTACTCTTAAATTTTAATATAATAAATTCATCTTACTTATTGTTCTCTACTTCTGAATTTGTGTGCAAGATATTATACCGAAGGAAGTTTATTATTAAAAAGCAAAATAATGAACACCCATTTAAGATTTTGGTTCTCTTATGCAAGTTTTTATTTATATTTTTATATTTTCAATTTTTGAACTGTTTATGTATGTTTTGATTTTTGGTTTTGGTTATTGTATTTAATTTGTGAGTATGTTTATTTTTCCAATTAGACTATCACTAGGGAAAAAATCGGTATTAAGGAACTATTTTGTTTATTATTGTTTGTGCTAACTAAGGCATAAATTATACATAACCCAAATAGAAACAATCAAATTCATTCCATATCTTATATTAAGAAATTAGCACAAAGCACAAAGAGAATTTTAAAATATAAAAATAGATAAACACTTATAAAGTCTAAACTCTAAACAATCAAAACTTAAAGTAATTTTTTTATTAAAATTATTTACTTTTTTATAATTTACTATTACTATTTATTTAATAATTTAGTTTTAATTATTTTAAATTTTTTGGATTTACATATGAATCTTCATCAAATTGTGCATTTTTGTATTAAGTTATCTATTTGGAAGTTTTTTTCATAAAACCTTTGGAGATTTGTGTTGTGGTGAAAGGTTGCCCGCAATTTACCCACTTTACTCACATCTTATTTACGAATCATTAATCAACATAAGGATGTAATATCCTCGCACACTAATTAAAATTTAAAATGAGGTATAACTAAAAGCCTTATATTTTAACTAATAACTCCTGGTGTTTATATATATATATATATATATATATATATATAAAATAAAGGTAACTTAGCATATTGAATAAGATACCAAGAAATGTGAACAATATGTTAGGGTCTGTTTAGTAAGAGTACTTAAATATAATTTTTTGTTTTGCAATCCATAAATGGTGGGTCCCACAATTGAATATATTGTTTGGTTAATATTTTCTAAATACAATTTTCAAAAAACTGTATTCTATTTTCAAACGGCCAAGGGCCTGATTGGTAGTAGGTTTTTTTTTTCCAAAATAGTATAAAAACAATTTTTAAAAAATTGAACTTGAAACTAGTTTTCAGATAATAATTTTTATATTTTAGGTGTTTGGCTCCCACTTTTAAAAATAATTTTCAAAATACTAAAAACAAAAATAATTGTTTGGGAGACTATTTGTTGAGATTTAATATATATATATATATATATATATTTATAAAAAAGTAACATGTAGAATCTGTAAATTACCTTCCTTTTTTTTTTTTTTTTTTGTGGATAATGATAAGGGAATAGAGCTCATTATGTTTTTTTTCTTTTTAATGATAAGTTTCAAATTTGAAGTGTGAGAATTCTTTTTGTGATAAAAAGAAACTCCTAAATTTAAGAGATAAAAGAGTTTAGACAAATATGTGGGGTCTACTATCTTCAATTTATTTTCAACTATGTCATTAAAAACATTTTCTGTATCTTAAAAACATCCACTAAGCCGTTTTCAAAATTCTGTTTTAAATAAGTAAAATAGGATACAGTTTTTTGAAAACTATATTTAAAAAATATTAGCCAAATATTAAACTCAAGTGTGGGACCTACCATTTTATGAATTACAAAACAAAAAACTTTATTTAAATACTCTTACCAAACAGTCCATAAAAGGGTGTTTTCAAGATACAGAAAATGTTTTTAATGACATAGCTGTAAATTAATTGAAAATGCGCACTCCTCTCTCTCACATAGATTGTGGGTCTTACCATAAATTTAATTAGTGGGAGCCACAATTATGTGAGAGAGAGGAATACGCATTTATGTTAGTCTAGGAGTACTCAATAATTACTCTTTGTCTAAACTCTTTTATCTCTTAAATTAAGGAATTTATCTTTATCACAAAAAGAATTCTCACACTTCAAATTTGAAATTTATCATTAAAAAGAAAGGTACAAGATGCGCTTTATGCCCTTATCATTATCCACACACAAAAATAATCTACAGATTCTACATATTACTTTTTGTAAATATTTTTTTTAAAATCTTAAAAATAGAAATGGTCTCCCAAAAAAATTATTTTTTGTTTTTAGTATTTTAAAAATTATTCTTAAAATTGGGAGCTAAACAATTATAAAATAAAAATTATTATTTGAAAACTATTTTTAAGTTTAATTTTTTGAAAATTATTTTTATACTGTTTTAAAAATAAAAACAAAAATCCTTCTACCTATCGGGCCTTAGAATTTCTATAACTATATTCCTATACACGGCACAAGTGCAACCTCATCCTACAGGTTTCAGCTGCTTAATTTATTACAATTCTATCACCTCCTTTTGGTGTTTCCAAAAAACAGATGTCTAAATTTTAAATCCATTATTTCCCAATTATTGATTTTTAAATTTTTTTTTAAAAAAAAACTACAATTCTGGCATGCTATCTCTGTAATATTGTTATGCAGCTTTGGAAAAGAACGACTAGTTATATGGAAAATTTGAAGGTTGTTGTTATAGCGGGTATTGGTGTGTTTGGAAGGTAGAATTTGGGTACATGAATTTGAATTTAGGTGATTAAAATTTAAATATTTTATTTGGATTGTTTAAAAATGGTTAAGAATTTGGATTTGACAAATCTACTAAGGATTTTAACCTTTAAATCCTTCAATTTTGAAATAACTTCTAAACCCATAGAATTTTAGAAATTTATAAGACAGACTTTAATATTTATATATTTAGAATTAAGGAATTTCAAATCCATCACTTTAAAATTCAAATATCCAAACGCGACCTTAGGGTATTTATTAATAAACCATTTTAAAAAAATTAACACCACTTTCATGGAAAATTAAAAAACTATCACAAAGTAGTTGCTTTTTTCTTTAGGAAAAGTTAAAGGATGCTCTAAGGGAATTGGTTTAGAATTTTTTTTTAGAAACTTTTAATGAGAAAAGAAAAAAAGTAAAGGATTATTTTGAAAGATTTTTATATTTCCCATAAAAGTGGTATCAAAATTTTCCTAAAATTGTTTATTAACAAATGCCAAAAGAGGCACCTGTTAATCAAACTTTTTTTTTTCCATAAAATTTTTAAAAATATATTTCTTAAACCAATGACTTATGGTATTCATTAACTTTTCCCAATTTGAAAGAATAATAATAACTTTCAGTTGACATTTCCTCATTGACTCAAGGAGGTCTCCTCTCTTGTGTAATAATTATATACGCTTCCTCTTGGAAATAAGGATGCATCTCACACTTGTGAACAAATTATCAGGATCGAGATCCTACAAATTAGTGAAATTATTAATAAAAGGCAAGTACTTAATTATAAATACATAAACAAAGTTCAAATTTCGAAGTTCAAAAGTTAACACTCACAAATACCAAGTTTTAAGTTAAATAACTCAAAACATATATAATGTTTCACATAAACGACTCAAAGCAAATAACAATGTCAATACCTAATGTCTTACGTAAACAACACAAAGCAAACAACAATGTTTCAAACAACACCACAAACAAACTCAATTATCAAGACTGAAATTTTGGTTACCTTGGATGGGTTTCTTAAAGTGTGGTTGATTATTATAAACAACATTCTCGACATTGTTAGCTGAATTAAAAAAAAAAAAAAAAAAATCACATTTGTCGTCAATGGTTTCTCTCACAGTGGCATCACCATTGAATTTCTCAGCTTCTCATGCTTGCCTTCTACTCTCTATTAGTCTAGTCTCTTCTCTTCTCTTTTGTCTTATGTTATTTTGTTTGTTAGGTAAGGGGATGACTGATGCGAGCCTTAGAGTTTTATTTTTTGCTTTTCTTTATATATGTTTTTTTTTTTAAAATTAATTTGGGCTATGGCTATTGGGCTGATTTGTTTATTAGGCTCCATTTGAAGGCTCGAAATAAGCAAAAAAATTTGAATTTTCCTTTATAGCACAAGATCATTAATATTGTCGTGGGATTGAGATTCCACATGAATCTCACTTTAGTAGAAATCCTAGTAAGATTCATAACGTTTTAGGGATGTAAAATCTTAGAATTTTAATATGCAAAGATTTGGACCAGGATACTGATAACCATGCTTGTGAGATCATACACACATAAAAAGGGATAAAAAGGGGTGTTATTTGCAATTGTTACCTAAAATAACAAATTCATTGATTTATGCCAATGTCGAAGTTTATAAGGAATGGCCAAACCTATATCGTACTTGATAAATGTGCATTGTTAAGTCTATTTATTTAAAATAAGACTCAAATTAAAACTCAATTATCCAGTTTCATGATATTTAAATGGAGTTCTATTATTTATTTTTAAATTATTTTATAATCTCTTACAATTATTAATTATGAATTAAAATAATTGACCTGACGGTGCACATTTATCATGTACAATTAGTTTTGCCATGACAATCAAATATACGCTCATAATATTAAAAAGAAAAATGGTATCACTTCACTTCTTGAACTGAAATTCTATTGTAGAAGATGTTTCCTTCGATCATGTCTTATTATTATTATTATTATTATTATTATTATTATAGATAGGTAGATAGTGGGCCAGGGAAATAGGATTTGAACTACAAATATGGAACACCACAAAAAATACTATTACTAATGAATATAATGGAAACTAGAATTACTTTCGATTTGTTTGGAGAAATATGATCAAATATTTCCTTTAAGTAGAATCCACTGAAGCAAATAAAATTTTGTATTCATGCAACGATCGCTACAACATATTTTAGAGACTTTATAGATTGAGTTTGGCTTACATCCATTACTTTTTTAACTGGAATCTCCTTTTATTTTAATGAGAAAATGTCATATCATCCACTAATTAAATAAAAGGTAGAGATTAAAACTCACTACTATTTACCATTGTATATTTAAAATAAAAAGACATGTCCAGTTAAAAAAATATTGGAAGTAAGCCAAACCCTTATAGATTTCGTCACTTGTTTTGAATGTTAATCATTAGAGTAAGAGTCTAAACAATTTTAATTTACCAGTCAACATATAGTAAACGAGGTGGTGCTTACCTTAATAATCTTGAAGCCAGCTCTTTTTAGAATCCTTACTTAGTCTTATATCTAGTGTTATTTAAGTTAGAAAAAAACTAATGGGTCTAAAGGTGGCTAGGGTTTTTACCAATAGTATATGGGTAAAATATAAGTACAATTATAATAGAGTAAGTTCTCCAATTAAATTAAATTTAAACGTCTTTAAAAAAGATAACACTATATGCCTTTTATTGGTCAATACATCCAAAGACAAAGTTGTTTGTAGACTAAGGGATGCCATAATCCTCCTAGAATTTAAAAAAAAAGTTTTTTAGTATATACATTGAAAGTAAGATACAATATATATATTTGACACCCCAAAATTGAAATTAGTTATTTCAAATTGAAAGCTAATCCAAGGAATTTAAATAATAAAGATGGATGCCAGTGACGTTACAAATTTTATTATGTAAAACTTATAAACTAATGTGTCAATAATCATTAAAAAATAAATAAATCAAACCATCACTTACTAGGTGGATGAAACTGACCATTCATATTCATTGTCACTTCAATCTATAAGTTTAATTTTCTAAAATTTGTAATAGTTTTAGAATTTTTCAAAAATAAAATGGTCACCTAACCTTTTATTTTGATGGGTTTTATTTTATTTTTTTATTATAGAAAGTTTCAACTTATGGCGTCCGCTTCTGATGATAATTTTTTATCATCAGATCAAGACACCTATCGGTTTTTAGTGTAGGCGGGAATTGAACCTCAGATCTCTTATTCAACCATCAGAGACTTTACCAGTTGAATTAACTAGAACCCATTAAATGTTCACCTAACCTATATGTGTTTTGCATTAAAGTTTGGGACTTTGAAAGCTTACCCAAAAATTCTAAAAATAAAATGTTCACTTGACTTATATAAGCTTGGTATAACAATTTATTTAATTGATGTTTGAGACTTAAAGCTAAAATTTTGGGGCTTTCGGTTTTGAGTGATGTTGTTTTGTTCGATTCCACCTGTACTTTTTATTTTTTGTTTATATGTTTTTTTACACTTAATTTTTTTTAAAGAATTACCTAACAACAATATTTAGTTTTTTTTTTAGTAAGCATAATATTGGACATACAATGATATTAAATATGATTTTAACTTTCGGGGTTGATTTACAACGGATCTGTTGATTTTTTACATTAATAGGAAAATTGTTGCATCATTTAGAATGATTTGCTTTAAAAGATTTTTGAGTTACATTTTGATAGATCACAAATGAATGAGTATAAAAGTATTAAGAGATAACTATTATATATATATTTTTTATTTCTTAAATATTGAATAGATGCTAATTTTATTTTTTCATATATTAATTTATTTTTGAATTTCAATATATTTTTATTTTATTTTTTAAAGGTCATTATTTTTATGTTTCACACCACCCCTCCCCCAAGACCCCCAACCCCAAGAAACAAACCTTAACTGTCATTCAATGCAATTATGTGTTTGAATTAAGAAACTATAAGTCTATAACTAAGTTTTGCCTTAGTACATATGTTACAAACCCCAATGTCAAAATTACTAAGGATAAGTTTGGTAACAGTTTTTATTTTCTATTTTCAAAAACTTGTTTTTCGGAATAGAAAGAAAAAACAATTTTCTTGTATTTTTAAAATAAAAAACATGTTTGGTTAGTTATAAAAAAAAAAAAAGTTTTTTGAAGAAAAAAAAATTTGAAATATGTTGTTACTAAGATTCGAAATCTGAAACTAACTCGTTAAATGAGACGGATTCATTAAATTAGACATTTGTTTTCATTGGCTTTTGAAATTTGGAAACTGAAAATAGCATTTTGTCTGTTTTCAATTTGCTTTACAAATTGAGTTTTGAAAATAATTTTTGTTTTCAGTCCATTTTAGGTTGTCAAACAAGTTTTTAATCTAAAAAATAAAAAATTATTTTTGAAAACAGAAAATAAAGGAAAAAAAACATTTACCAAATATACCCTAAATTTTTCATTTTGGAAAAAAAAAATCTCTTTTTATTTCTTTCTTTCCTTTCCTTTTTGTTTATATATATATATATATATATATGTATGTATGTATATATATATATATATATATTTTCTTATTTTTGTTTTTGTCCATTGGAACTAGGTATTCCACTTTTTTTTTTGAGAAACAGGTATCCCACTTTTTTATGAAACGGAACCTCCATTGACCATAGAAAACGTTTCTTTAGGAAATACTTTCTTAAAAAGAGTGCCAAACCATTATTTCTTGAAAAGGATTTCTTCAAGGATGTCTAGACTATTTTGGAAAGAAATTTCGATAAATCCCATTGTAAAATCATTTATTTGAAAGCTTGAAGTGTTTTGAAAGATCAAGCCATTGTTAATATGTAGGCTAAAGTGACATGACATCATACCACAAACATGCATGGGAAAATAATTTCCACACTTGCAAGTATACCCATTCAGATATAGTTTAACCACATATATGGATTCATAATCATAAAAAGTTAACAGGACCATGTTGTCACTCATGGAGCATGGATAAGAGACTTTCTACTCAAAGAATTGGCAAATCATGACATGGAGTTAACCTTTGAAATCAAGACGTTATGTTCTTTAAATAAAACCAAGAAAGAAGACTGGTAGGTGCATGCAGATGCAGCATGAGCCATTTTTGGGGTCTGCATTCATGCGGTTAAAAGTTTCTTTTCAATAATTGTTTCCTATTTCAAGTTTCCAAATTTTGCGCCCATAGTTAAACAAAAGAACATTATTGTTTAAAAAGGAAAAGTATGTACACAAGAAGTAAAAATAAAAACCCCTATTATATGTCCCACGTGCACCCACCCACATCATCTCATGATTCTCATCTCAAACGCAACCCAACCCAACCCCACCCCAAATCTAATCCGCAATCCAACGTGTAACTTTGTAATTCATCATATTCAATTTACTTTATCCTTTTTTTTTTTTTTTTAACTTTACATTTTCTAATTTAATTTAACACCAAATTTATCACTCATACAGAATTTTAACCCCAAATTTATCTCCCCATTTCACCGTTCAAAAGTCATTTCCAATTAACATGGACAGAACAAAACAAAAGAAACACATATTTTATACATAGCTAAGTTGGCATAGATAAAACAAAAAATACAAACTGTTTTCTTAAATATATATATTTGAAAGAATATTGGTTAATTAGAAAATAAAAAATTATTAGATACTTTCGAAATATAATAAAATTGTGTTTATTTTTCTCACATTTATAGTCGACTTTACTATAAATTTAATGAGTGGATCCCGTTATAAATGTAAAAGAAGAAAGCATAATTCTCTATGCTCCTAAAGTATCTAATTACTCAAGAAACATGAGATATGTTGAATTTATTGATATAGATTTAAACAAAATATAGTAATTTTCTTTGAAATCAATTTGAAGGAAAATCTTCCCTCTAAGTATAAAAAAAAAGAAGAAGATTTTTTACATGCATTAATAATTTTAATTTTTAAATCATTTAAAAAGTAATTTAATTAAAATGTATATGGATTGTCATTTAAATTATTACTATTGTACAATGATTTTTTTTTCTTTTTAATTTATGTGTTTATATACAATTTTCTAAAATCTTACTTGTTTTCTTTAATGTTATGCACAAATATACTTTAACTACTTCTCGATAAATTAATAAATGTTCATACAAATCTAACTATAATTTTTTTTTTACAAAGGGTGATTTTTTAATTAACATAAGAAAATAATGTTTGACTTGTTTGAAAAGTATTTTATAAGAAGAATTTTTTTATAAAAAAAAATACATGATTAAACTGAACAATTAAACATAATCGGTATTATTTTTTTCAAGGATAATATATATGTTTGTATATTTTATAAAAGCCAGAAATTGAAAGTTAATTAGCCTCAAGCATAATTGCTTTAAACTTAATTGATGACCGAATTTAATATTCTGCACTTAAGAGACTTTACTTAAATATCTTTTTATATAATTACTGTTTGCAAGTTGCAACCTTTTTGTTAGAGCCTATAGGAATTATTAATTATTATTAATTATTTGATAAAATGTTATAGGAATTATTGATAACAATTCTTATTTCACATTATAAATTAATCTACAAAGTATTTTGAATTCAAAAACTAATAAGTAGAAAAATCGAACTTATCTTATACAGTTGTACCATCTATTTCTATTACAGTGAGCAAACTATAATTTACAAGGGAAAAAGAAAACAAAGAGAAGGAATCAAAGCATCAAAGAAATGGAATTGAATTCTCCACCAAATTCGTCATCGTAGGTCTCACTCTCACTCATTTCCACTCTGTTTAGCGGACTTTCCGAAGCCTCTTATCTCCCACTAAAAAACCCCATAAAAACCAAAACAGAGCAGAGCAATCGGAACAGAGTAAGCTGAGAGAAACCACCACAAACTAACAATAAGCAAGTGAGACAGTCTGATCGCGGTTCTGTTTCTGTCACTGATAGTTGTATTCATTCCCACTTGTTTTGTAATTTTAAATTTGTAGAATGAATTAGATCTTCGAAAATAGTAGCATTGTTTTGCAAATTTTGTACTTAATTTTGATCACTCTGTTTTTACATACCCTTTAATGCCATTGTGTTAAATTCTCCTTCTGAGATAAATATGTTTCTTAATTGATACGTTTTTTATGCTTGATATACTCAAACTTTTAATGGGTTTTTACTTAATTTTGACTCTATGGGTGGATTTTTTTTTTTAAAAAAAATTTTCAGGTTAAAAGAAAAAAAATGCAGGCGTCAACTTTTGCAGTCAAAGGAGGTATAGGTTTTGGGGTCCAAAAGCGTACAAGGATTTTGAATGGTTTTGGGCAATCTAAAAAACCAAGTTTGGGATTGAGAATGACCGATAGGAGTGCTTGCTGTGGTCTACGCACCAGTTCGACGGCTATGGAGACTGAGCTCACTGGTGCAAGAGTGGGTGCTTATGGCATTTTCAGGTCCTCGGCCAAGCCCAGATCAGTCAAGGCTCAGGCTACTGGTTTGTTCATGAAATATCTTGATTGATTGGCTTTCTTTTCATTTTCAAAAATTGTTTAGTTTTATTGGGTCATAGATTTTTTTTTCCTTTAAATTTAGCAGAGTGATTACAGTTTTTTCTTTGAATTACTTCAATATTTGGCTACATGTTAAGGTTGTTTACTTCCTTATGTTTTCTTGCCACATTCTCTACTTAGATCTTTGTGTGTGTGTGTGTGTGTGTGAGAGAGAGAGAGAGAGAGAGATCAAACTTCAAAGTACAAACCTTACAAAGTTAAACTTCATATTACCTGGTAATGGTAAGGTTTCGATTTATTTGCCCGAAATTGGGGACTTTAAATGGGAATTGAAGAACCCACTTCGGAGTCCAGTCCATTACAACATTGCCAGCGGATTTAGTTGGATTTTCTTTCTGTGAATTGAAGAATCCATTCAAAGGCCAAGCTTAATAATGCTCTTATTATTAAGTAAATCGCTTTTCTCAATGAACTATATTTACCTGACAGCATGTCTTGTTGAAATCCGGATGGTCCTGTGTGGCCTTATATTTTATTATGGCAGTGATTGGCTAATAATTCATTTCTCTGTTTTGAAATATTTGAAGAACAAATGCACTTCTTCCTTGTACCTTGCTGGTTCTATTTCACCACTATCCCCTGGATCTGTCATCCTTTGTGTGCTTTATAAACTTAGCAATCCCGTTCTGGTGCTATCCCAAGGACACACAATCTTAGAACATAATATGCTGGCTTGTACTTGTGTTATGATCAGCTCTGACCATTTCTTTTCATTTTGGTGTTTTAACATGGGATTTATGGGGCATGGTTCTTTGAAGCTGTCTATATATCACAAAAGTTCCTTCCATGCATGTAGAAGTTTAAACATTTAACCATGGACAATGATACTCTTAGAATATTGATTAGTTTCTATTTTCTTACAAGTACCATATGAAATTATGTTGCAGATGGTGATCTTGAGAATGCTCCTTTCACTGTGCCTCAGGGCAAATCTTCTGGGACTGTTTTGCCATACGTTGGTGTTGCTTGTTTGGGAGCTATTTTGTTTGGTTACCATCTCGGGTATGGTTCTCTAATTCTCCACTCTTGAGGAATAGAGCAGCAGAATATATATGCAAGTCCTGCATCAAATTGGACATTTTTTTCTGTCCTGAAATATCTTTTTATGTAACATATCCATGTTCTGAGGCTATAATGGTTTTGTACTCTGCTTTGGCTGCTGCAGGGTGGTAAATGGTGCTCTTGAGTACCTCGCCAAGGATCTTGGGATTGCAGAAAACGCTGTATTACAAGGCAAGTGCAGTAATTTTTTTTTTCTTTCTTTTTTTCCTGTTTTCCGTAAATTAGTATGTTGTTATATATAACAACACATATGTTTAGCAAATTTGATAACGTAAGGGATGTTGTCTTATATCATGTTTGCCATCAATTTTTGCAAACAAGAAAAAGAAAGTTGCATATTGAAAAGCTTCAGTTGGGATATTAATTGCTTCATATTTTGTTCTTTTTAAAGTTTCAGATTATTTTTCTTTTTCCTTCTATGATATTAATGCTGATACTTTTCCATAACGTAACACCTTGAGCAGGATGGGTTGTTAGTGCACTTCTCGCTGGTGCCACTGTTGGTTCATTTACTGGTGGAGCATTGGCAGACAAGTTCGGTAGAACAAGGAGTTTTCAATTAGATGCCATCCCACTGACAATTGGAGCATTTCTTTGGTCTGTCATCTCTTGCTGAAGACAGGTTTGTGATATTGTAAAATATGTGCTGGACACTAATGCTTTGTCTTATATATTTTCAGTGTCACGGCCCAGAGTGTACAGACTATGATAATAGGCCGCTTGCTTGCTGGCATAGGAATTGGTGTCACATCTGCTATTGTACCACTTTACATATCTGAGGTAGTATTATGTAGTTATTATAGGCATTGTGTGATCATGTGTATTTTTTTGAGGATAATATCTTTCAACACCCTTTAAAAATGCAGATCTCACCAACTGAAATTCGTGGTACACTTGGATCTGTGAACCAGCTATTTATATGCATTGGGATTCTTGCAGCTTTGGTGGCTGGATTACCTTTGGCAGGAAACCCTCTATGGTATTTTTTTTTAATTGAATTTTTCCTTGTTAGTCATTTACTTTCTGTTATTTATAAATAACCGAAAGAAAGCGTATTATCATTTGGCTAAAACTGCTAGATAATAGTTAAATGATTGTTAGTAACATCTATCAAAAGTGTGGCCACTATGGTACCTAACATTAGGAGGGAGAGAGAGGGTATCCTATTCAACTCCCTTTGGTCTCCTGAGGCCATACATATATTCATCCAAGGATGTGTGACACGTCCTTTCTTAGTTGAGACGTTCAAGACCCATAGCTATGAGCGTATGATGCCTAGGAAACCTACTTTGTTCTCAGTCTGTACATCTTCATTTTTCCTTTTGGCTTTCCTTTTTTACTTTAAACCTTGTATTTTTAGACTCTATCTTGTGCTTCAGTTCCCAGATACTACCAAAACCATGCCTTCTTTTACTTTTCAAAGTATCCTAAGTTTAATCTAAAGAAGTGATGGGAAAAAAAGTGTTTCTGTTTTCTTATGTGTAATTTTCAATGTTGCAATTTCAAGTTTCATGTGCAAGGCCCATGTGCAGCATCCATTGTAGATTAGTCTTAGATGATTTCGCAAGTCACATTGTAAGGACTCTGGGACTAAAGGAAAATTTTTAGTTTAAGAGCAATGGGGTGAAATGATTAATTTCCACAGAACTTCAGCAGATTATTATTATTATTTTCGTTAAAAATATTAAATATTTCTAGGGGCTTTTTACCATACTATGCTTGGTCATAGGCTTTTTACCATCTTTGTGAGTACTGTGTGTTTTCTTAGTTTTCATGTAGGTCTTTTGGGGGATTTTTTGGGTACTTTCTGAGTTTGAAATTTTAATACACCTTATCCTAGTAAAAGGAAGAATGGAATGAATGTGCTATTATATTTATAATTGGATGAATTTAGAATTTAATTAATGGAATATTAAGTGTTTTAATCTTTTAAAGGCCTGTTCTTCTTCTTCTTCTCTTTCTTCCTTCTATACTTGCACCGTTTCTGGGTTATTATTCACAACCCTGTAACTACCACTTGAACCTGCATTTTCTTTCCTCTTTGCAGCCCAAATGCTTGCTTCTTAAACTTCAACATTAATGTTCAATTTGTGATGTAAATTATACAATGTCTGCATTAATTAGCTTTATACATCAAGGTTGTAATAAACTTAAAATTAGATAGTCCTGGTCATTTAAACTAGGCATCACACATATAAACATATGTCCTGATCTGATGTGATAATATATTTGTGAAAGTAGAGTAGGCCACCTAGAGAGTCATGGAACTCTTTTGGTGTGCTGTTTGGGGCGCTCACCTAATGAGCTTGATACACTTCTCTCCTAATCATTTCATGGCAAGAGAAAGGTTTGGAAACCAATGACTTAACAAGGCTGCTTGCAACAATGGTTAAGTTTGATAAGAAATTTCTTTCATGTAATGAATCAAATACCTACTTTTATATATTCACCTTTTGTGGAGGGGTTAAATTGAATGCTTATAAGTTCTCCATTTTTAAAACTTAAGAAGGAAAAGAAAAGGTCAGATCATGTTCAAGACTTATTATTAGAGGTTAGATTGAATGCTTATTGGGTCAACTGTTAAACTTTGTAGAGGGAAAAGATATTCAGAATCTTGTTTCCAGACTTATTTTTATGATCATGCATCCATTACACCGGTGAAACTGCATGTGTACTTATACACAACAGAAGAATTATCAGAAAGGGGGTCTTCAAGACTTGAACCAATAACTTAGAGTTGATAACATGTTTGACATCCATCAAACCTAAAAGCATTTTGATAGGATTCAAAGCCAAGAATATGTTTCAAGTTCTCAAACTAACATTATCTAGTAATATGAAGCGATTTACTCCTAAAAAATTGATAAATGCTCCCAGCCCTAAAATATATGGGATTTTGCAATTAGCACACGTTTTAACCCAAATAAAAAGTACCAATCTTCTTAAAATTCCCTTCAGTGGGTTCAAGTTTAAGGGTAATATTGGAAGTTAAATGGAGAAATATTTTTGTTTTGGAAATTCCAATATGTTTTGGGAGTTCAGACTTCAGACAACTCAAAAAGGAAAGCACCTCATCTATTTTGGGATAGAGGGATGTTGCTTTGGAATTTCTTAAATGTTAAGCTTCAAACATATAACATACTATACATGAACTAATCTGTACCCACTCCATGTCACAGAACTCTATAATATTAATACCTACACCCAAAGACTCACACACGTGCACACTCACACAAAAAAAAAAAAAAAGAAGGAAATTTTTTAGTTCCAATCAGTTTGGAGCTATCTTCCTCCAACCCACTATGTGGTGATTGAAGATACCATCCATGTGTAGTTTTAGCCACATGACTTTTTTAATGAGTCATGTGATTTGTTTAAATAATACGCATGGATGGTCTTATAAATTATCATGTAGTGGGTTGGAGGAAATAGCTTCAAATTTGGAGTTAAACTTTGTCCAAAAAATTATAATTTTGTAAGAACTGTCTTATTAGCACCCATTCAGACTTCAGTTGATTCCGCCCTTGTCTGGTTTGTTTGTCAAATTCGTCCTAGTTAAGCTCATTCTCCATAACTTTGCTCCAGCCTTAATGCACTATTGAAATATTTACTCAACTCAACTAAGCCTTAATCCTAGCCCATTGGAGAATTCACTAAACTGTATCTTTTAAAGTCCTGTTTTCATAATTCCCATGTTAGCTTTCTGCTTGGAACACTACTTCTTTGTCATAGATTCTTCACTCGTTCAAACAAATGTTTCTTTGTTATATTCACTACTGGTGAGACAGAATGGTACAAAGCAGTAGCTAAGAACTTCACTCTTGTTGTCCATATATGGATATATAAGAATTTTACAGTCTGATCCTTTTGATATGAATGTTTCTGTTTTCATGATCTCATTCTGTCATTATTTTCTTTTTTGATTGTTTTATCAGGTGGAGGACAATGTTTGGTATTGCAATTTTACCTTCAATTTTATTGGCATTAGGAATGGCAGTTTCTCCAGAAAGTCCTCGGTGGCTTTTTCAGGTTTTCTTGCATGACTGTGGAGTCACTTGTTATTGAAATTTTTATATATACAATCTAACATGTTCTCCTTCAACTGTTAATGTAACATATATTCTTGGGTTATTTGTTTAATAATAAAGATGCTTAGTTAAACATATATATTTGCAGCAAGGAAAAATTGCTGAAGCTGAAAAGTCTGTAAGAACTCTATTTGGAAAGGAAAGAGTTGCTGAGGTTATGCATGATTTAACAACAGCAACTCAAGGTTCTACAGAACCTGAAGCAGGATGGTTTGATCTGTTTAGTAGTCGCTATTGGAAAGGTATACCAGAGGCAACTTTGTTACTTAGTTTCTTTCTGGCTGACTACTTCACTGATAATATATCTTTGGGTTTATATATTCAAATGATACATTTTTCTTTGTTTATGGCCAGTTATTTTGTTCATAAGCAAGTTTGATAAGAGAGATTAAAACAATACCGTTAAAAGTCCATGCCTTAGTGTTGCCACTCATCTTCTTACTACTTTTTGTAGTTGATGTAATAATTCTCTCTGATGCGGCAGCATGGTAAAGCATGTATATCCCTGACATATATGTCTTGCTGCAGTCGTTAGTGTAGGTGCAGCACTTTTCTTGTTCCAACAATTGGCTGGGATAAATGCTGTGGTATATTATTCTACCTCTGTGTTTCGGAGTGCTGGGATTGCCTCTGATGTTGCAGCAAGTGCTCTTGTTGGGACGGCAAATGTCTTTGGTTAGTTTTCTGTCAACTTTTTCTATGGAGCCAGTAAAATTTAATCTCACATTGTGCATATTATGTTCTATTTGACTGATGCTTGATATTCTTGCAGGCACAGCTGTTGCATCCTCCTTGATGGATAGGCAGGGAAGGAAAAGTCTTCTCATCACAAGCTTTTGTGGAATGGTAGTGTTATTTATGTCAAGCAGATAAAATGTGAATCTTCTGATACCTTATTACCTTCCTATCATAATCAAGCACATAGTTTGTGATCTTGGAATCTGCCCTCTGCAGTTGCTTTCTAGTTCTTACTGCACATAATTATTGTTTATGTATCAACGATTACTTTCTACCATAAACCAATTATCTTTATATCACTAAGTGCTCCTATTTATGCACATAGTTCATTCAAAGTTTCAGATGATTTTATAATTGATAACTCTCTCTTTCTATCTGCTTGTCAAGGCTGCTTCAATGTTGTTGCTTTCTCTGTCCTTTACTTGGAAGGTCCTGGCGCCATACTCTGGCACTCTTGCTGTTCTTGGGACTGTTCTGTAAGTCATAACTTTTTGGGTATTTCCTTAGCTACTAAAGCTTTACGATCTGGTGTCATTTCCATTTCTGTTTAACATTGGCCTATGAAATCTGAACTCGACTTCCGTTCTCCTTACACAGCTATGTATTGTCCTTTTCACTTGGTGCTGGTCCTGTGCCTGCTCTTCTTCTGCCAGAGATATTTGCCTCTAGAATCAGAGCAAAAGCAGTTGCTTTGTCATTAGGCATGCATTGGGTAAGTCAAATGCATGTTTACATATTCAATTTGTGCACTTAATTACTGCCTGTGGGCTGTAGCATGCTTCAATTTCTGTTATATATACCGACTGAAAGAACAACAGACATTTGGTAGATGAACAATCTATCAGAAATCAGAAGATGCTAACTGCAAACAAGATCATCATTTATCTTGTCTAATAGCATTTCAAAGTTAATAATTGTGTTCATATGTCTTTGCCTACACATGATATGAGTGTGCTAGAACAGAATAGCCTTTTCTGTCATGTGGCCTTCTAAATGAAGAAAAAGATAGTATGCTATGCTAAGTTATGTAGTTATTAGATTGGCTAACTTTGTTGCCTATATTGTAGTCTTTTGTATATTTACCTCTCCTTTGATTATGAATTCTATGGTTTTTCAATCCCATCAGATTTCCAACTTCGTCATTGGCCTTTATTTCCTGAGTGTTGTGACCAAGTTTGGAATCAGCTCAGTGTATTTGGGATTTGCAACTGTCTGTCTTCTTGCTGTCCTGTACATAGCTGCTAATGTTGTGGAAACAAAGGGGAGATCTTTGGAGGAAATAGAGCGTGCGCTTAACCCTGCAATTTGATGAGGATATCTTTCTAAAGTGCATGTTATCACAATCTCACTGCAACTCTTGGATTTTGACCTTGGGCGGGTGCTCTGGTTCTCCTTTTCCAGGACAGTATTGCATTATCTGCTGGGACTCAAAACTAACTTGTCTATTGCCTCAAATTTCACAATCTTATGTTTATTGCTCCACATTTCGCTATATTGAGTTCCTTAATTGTGACAACATTTTAGAATCAGGTTACTGAGGCTATGTGATATAAAATAAGAATGTACTTTGTCACTTGATTCTTGAATTTTCAGATTAAGGGTATGTTTGGATATCGCTTGTTTTGTTGAAACTGAAAACTTATTACTGAAAGTTCTGTAGATAAAGGTAAAAGTTAATTGAAATAATATAGTGGGGCCCATGAATAGTATTAAAAAGTGCAGTAGGGTCCATAAATAGTAGCAAAAATAAGCTGAATAGTAAAATTATTTTAATTATCTATCCCAATCCAAACGCATACTAAATAACATGAATGCAGGACATTACTTTGAAAAGTGGCATTTTATTGATCTCTTTGTCGAAAGCTTCCAGCTAGCCCTTGCAATATGACAAATACCTAATGCTAATGTTTTGTTTGATGTTGTTCATCACCATAGTAGGCGAAAAGCAAAGAAAGTGGGAAAAAAACTTTGCACCAATTTTAATATAAGGTGTGGAGTGTGAATAGGATATGTGCATGGAGGAAAGAAGGGAGCATATGTTTTTTTATCTGTCGCAAGTTTCTCGTCAGGGACCCCAAAGCTGAAATGGTCTTGAGCCTAATGTTAGACCTGGTGGCAGTTCATTAATAAACTTTGGTAGTTGTGACAATTATTATTTGTATTCTAAAACTCTACAAGCCACATGCAAGAGTGAGATCTTCGTCAAAGGTGACGAGTATTTAAAATTTTCCCATGTGATTGTTCATAAAACAAGCATATGAAACTTAAAAGACCATCAATATATTTTTTGAATGTTTCCATGCGGCTAATTGAGTAACTTCATGAATTATCATATAAGCTGTCAAAAAGCGTAAAAGGGTACTGCTTCCCAATTCGGAATCTTGATTTTTGGAGAATGGAACTATGGAAGTAAGATGCCATTGGTGTCTCATAAAGGCCACACATCAAGTCAGAATAACTTTTTTTTTGATAATCAAGTCAGAATAATTTACTTGCACTAGATGTGAAAGAAATAAACTAATACCTTAGACATGAAGCACAAGCGTACCATACATCATATTTTCATTCTTGTACCTGCGTAATTTTAGTGTTTGACTGTTTTCTATTTGTTCGTGCACTTCCATAAGTTTGTGCCTTCAGAAGATTAACAAGAATTCAAACAAAATTAGAGTCGCGTGTTGAATTTTAGGTGGGGAGTTGGCAAACCATTGAACCTTTCTTCAAGAATGGCTTAATTATATAGTTGGGGAAAGTAGATTTGAACCTTGGATATTTTTATAAGAAACACCATAAGGTGCCAACCAATTGAGCCACAACCTACAAGGTTTTCCATTTTTGGCTATAATTGGCTTAATATAAGAGGGGATAAGCCAGGATTTCAATTAAGAGGGCCAAAGTGTGAACCTAAAAAAATTTCACAAAAATTTAAACTAGCATCCATTGAATGGTGTGTAGTGTGTCATATGAGTGACATTTTTAATTTTATAATCTAATTACTAAGTATGTCACTGACTATGCCACTAACTAAATCTACTTAAGAGAGTATATTATGTGCTGTCATTATGATATTCTAAACTAAAAGACAAAAACATCGCGGCTTTATTAATTGTACAGCAACAGTAAACTAACACACTATACTCAACTTTAATACAAAAACTATTAAAAAAAACACTTGAGAGAGAGAGAGAGAGAGAGAGAGAGAGAGAGAGAGTTGAGAGAAAATACCACTAAGCAGATTCGGTGTCTAACAAAGACTATGATATAGAATCGCAGATGAATACCAATAAGCAAATTGGATGTCTAACAAAGATTATGATGTAGAATCGCAGATGAGTATGCTACAAGCTACAGTTTTCTAATTGGCCTCTCTAACATATAGTGAAGTTATGGTCAGGGCAATTCAATGTGATGATGATGATGGCAACGTCACTTGGTTTGTGTAATTGAGACCAAATGGGGAAGTGATTGTCTCTTTATACAATTGAATCTCATATAATTCAGGGATATATTTAAATTAATAGAACTAAGATCTATTATCCATATGATAAAAAGGATTTTTCTAAAGGCTTTTTTGTTGTTATTTGAGCTAATTTTTTGGTTTTAAAGGGTCTAAGATTAATGTTTTTTAATGGATATGAATTTTAAAAAATCCACCGATTAGATTACATTTTCCTGTATACTCTACATGTTTGCAAAATTTCTTGATGATCAAAAACTAATAACTACGTCATCTATCAAATATTTCAATTTTAAGTTTTTGTATTTTAAAATTATGCATAAAAAAGAATGAGTTTCTAAATCGAATGAAGAATCCAATTAACATGAAATTTAACATGTATATTAAGAATATAAAAACCATATAGCCTACAGCATTACACAAATACGCATATTTAGGAGAGCATAACATGCTGTTCAATTTGATGCCTTTGTTGCATATG
Organism: Quercus ilex subsp. ballota; assembly: GCA_032727855.1. NCBI lineage: Eukaryota > Viridiplantae > Streptophyta > Magnoliopsida > Fagales > Fagaceae > Quercus > Quercus ilex. Next base: position 50,599,148 of record CM064909.1, on the reverse strand, counting down.
AAGAGGTGACATCAACTTTATCAAATTTGCACTGCAGAAAAAAGTTTACATTGAAAAATATATTTCTTGGAATTATCCCACAAAATTTGTTATCCTTGTAGACCATAATCTATGGCAAAACATGAATTTCTCACTCCTCAACAATCAAGAACTAAATGGATCTCATTGAAGCTTCTGAAAAGAGAGGAAGAGGGGGGCGGGGGATTGGAACAGAAAATATACGAAAAAGTTAAATGAAATCAAGACGTATAACAAAATGATAAAAATAAAACTTGTGAAATTGCAATCTCTATTCTTTCTGGTACCTACTATATATACAAGAGTTACTTAGATATGCAGCCATCAGAGAGGGTGATACTCCTGATGATAAAGTAGTAATATCAGCCAGGTTGGTGTTCTCTCAACATGCATGCATAGAGCTGCACTCCCACCCCCCACCCCCAAAACAAATCATCTGCAGTAAGATCAGAGGAAGGCTTCTTTAACTCAAGAGACCAACTAGAGAGAGTCCTGGAAACAACTAAGAGAGCTCCATTTCGCTTCCATGGCAATGTCTACATGTTAGCTTTCCTTTCCCACCTTTCCTTTGTGTCAAGCCTGCCAACAAAATAGCACAGAAGAAGATTTTGAGAGAAAGGAAAAAAAGAAAAAAAGAACAGAAACAGAAGACCTGATGGTGCAACATTAACATCACACACAAAGGGTCCATTTGAGAACAGCTTATTTAGCTGAAATTGAAAACTTTTTGCTGAAAGTATACTAAAGTATGCTTGTACCTTGAAATAAATTTGAAAATGTGAAAAAAAGCGGGAAAAAGTGAGGTTTTAAAAAGCTGTACATAAAAGCTAAAAGCTGAGTTTATAAGCTCATGCCAAACACACTCTAAATAGTATCACGCTAGAAAACATTTGGCTATAAAGCTGCAATCTTCCAACCAAGTTATTAGTGCCTGAGAAAGACAATCAAGCATGATTACCCACAAACACACTATGTGCTAAGGGTTAACATACCCCCAATGTAGCTTCTGGTGCTTCTTTGATGCAAAAGGAGCAGCTACATTGCTCTGCCTTATGGAGGAACTGTTTTTGTTAATGTGGCTTTCAGAGTTGGAAATACTTGACCCTTCAATTGCTATAGTTGAATCTTCAACCACAGGGTCATGGACATTGAGGTCTTTGCTATGTGATCTGTCACTTCCAACTGCAGTCCCTGCAGCAATTTTGGACAAGATTACAGAGAATTCCCTTGTGGAGAAAACAATAATAGAAATAATAATTGAATGAAACCGACAACTAACCTCTTGATTTCTTCTTAATCTTTGATTTTGACTTTATTTGCAAACGCCTCATGTGCAATTCCTGTCATATACAAGAAATTATGTTTTCGTAAGTAATTATTGGGGTGGAAAATTGACCATAAATCTTAAAAGAAAATGCCCAAACATCCCTGCAGACATCATATTCCACAATACACATTTAAAAACTCATATGAATGTTGTTCTCATTCTGGCCTTATATTTGCTGGACTTTTCTTCTTTTTATAAGAAATAAATTTTATATAAATATAAATAAATAAATAAATTCAAAGCTATGCATTTGCTTCAACCAATCAAAGTGCGATTATCCCTCTCCAAGCATATAGTCCACATCAGAACCAAAGGGACAGTTTTCCAGGGAATGCATCTCTTTCTTGTCTCCAAAACTCCATTACATCCTCTTTAGTAAATCTAACATATGATGATTGGAACCCAAAACAGGGCAAAGGTAGAACCAACATTGTATAGCAATTGAACAAAAGACCAAAACCTAGGAGGAGCCCTTATGTGCCATTGCCCTCCACAGGAAATTCTACCTGCACTCACTCGTCAAGACTCAGATTCTGAATGAACACCAAGCCGGGGAAGCAACCATCTTGGGTTACTTATTATCACACACACAGAGAGACCATTTTATATCAGTAAATATAATATATGTCTCCAAGTAACCATTTGTATTAAATCTTACTTCTCTAATTTAAATTTATTATTTGCCTATATATTATAAAATTTCCCCATGATGTCACCTAGGATTTCTTCTGCAGACAAAACCACAAAATCGTAAAGAACTCAGCAAGGAAAAGAATGATATTTTATGTGCTGTAGTTTTTTTTCCAACTAATAATAATAATAATTATTATTATTATTTTATATATATATATATATATATATATATTTGGTAGTTAACACAACCCTTTCCTATGGTCCATTTGACCATGCAATTTCTTTGTCACTCGCTAATTTCACTGTGTCATTTGCATTTAATTACAGTAACTCATCACTAGACAGGAAACCTATCAAATTTTAATTAAATGACCCTAACTCTGAAGAAATGCATTGGCATATAAGTGTTTAATTGTCATCTTGAAGATACTCTAGAACACTAAGCCCACTATTTAAGACCTAGTTTTCTCATAATTCCCATTGGTTAATACTCATCACAACATCAACAATTAAATCAACTTGGGCAAATAGTACAACGATCGTTGCCAAATATGATCAGAGTGTTACCCAACAACCAAAATCAGTGAATTAAAAAGGATTGTCTGAATGCAAATTAGTAATACAAAGCATTAGAATGCTAATTACTCATAATTTACAATATTGCTCTGAGCTAATGAGCTATAGCTCAAATGACACCCCTCCCCTTGTAAGTGCAAGGTGGAGGATAAGTTCTTGGGTTCATAGCCCACCAGGTGATTGTGTAAGTTACCAACATTAATAAATAAATAAATGTTACAATATTTCTGAGTAAAACAAATGTGAAAAAAAAGTTGAATACTATTTTGGTCCCTGCATTTTGGGTCAGTGTTAATTTGATCTCTACATTTTGGCAGCAGTCAATTTGGTCATTGTTATTTTCAACTTACAGTCAACTTGCAATCAGTTAGTAAGTTTACGGAAGGGACCAAAGTTGAAAATATCATGGACCAAATGATAGTGACCACGAAATGGAATTTTCACCACCAAAAAAAAAATAAAAATGGCTGCACCTCATAAACACATACAACACATGAACCCATGAAATGTTGTATCATCTAACCTCAATCACCATCAAATTCATCAAGGACACAAGCAGTGCAGTTAGAGTAACTCCTAAACTCACAGCCCCCGATTACAACAATTGACAATCCCAAAGCATTAAAATACATTGTTAAACAAAATCGCTATTATTTGTATAACATATTGCCTATAATTTTCACATACCGAAAGGCAGATATCTGATCATATAAAAAAGTACCCACATGATAAAAATTGAAGAAGATCACAAAATGTGTTCCTATATATCTCCATTAACATTAAATTTTGGCTATGAAAAATTGTAAAAAATATAAACCTTTTTTAAGAGATATAAAATGGGATTGATAGAGAGGTAGTGGAAAAAGTACTTGGAACTTGGAAAGCTGGGCCTGAGTTATGCCTCGTTTGGGCTTGAAATTGGGTTGAAGAGATGGGGTTGAAGCTATTGCTGCTTCTCTTCTCTCGTCTTCTAATTCCTGCTGCTCTTCTTTCTTCTCCATCACACCACCGCCTGTTTCTTCGTGTTTCCTTCTTTCTGTGGAAAGAAAAAGATCGTGTCCTGGAAAACGGGTATGGGTGGATCGGATTCGAGTTCGACCCGGTCGGATTGAGAGATATATTAATATTAGGCTAAAATGGCACCATCTAAATTTGACATTCTATCCAATTTCATTAAATATTTGTCATTAAAAAAATTACTTTTCTCACATGAAATTTTTTTTATAAAATCAACAAAAATATTTTATGTGAGAAATTGTGTTCAATTTTTTAATTGCATACAGAAAATTTTTTAATAGAATCAGATAAAAATCCTAAATTGAATAAATTTTATAATACAATTAGGTTGGAAAAATCTCTAACCCCTTATGTAGCAATTTATAAAATCATTCATGTGTATTATAGATGTAAAGAAGTCTATTGAGTCATTGACTCGTTAGATAGGTTATTTGGTCAAGTGATTAAAAGTACACATGGATGATTATTTGAGATGTCAAGTAATTAATGAGTTGAAGAAATTTGTCTTCAAACTGGTTTAGATGTAAACTATGTCTAGGGCTGTCCACCGAAACTTGGAACCACATCCACCTAACATAACTGTCCAGACCGACTCGAAAATTGGCCGACTCAATGCCAGTGACAATTGGCGGTGGGTCTTTGCCTCTAGCAATCGAGACCTGCAATTGACCTGACAGATCTATACACCAGAATTTTGCATTTTTCCACTGGTATGAGCGATTCTCTAGTCATTTTTTGTCAATCTATTGAGATCTGACCATATCTCGTAGAGATCTCACCAGATCTGGGCATATTTCTGCCAATTTTGGTGAGTTTCGGCCAGATCCTTCTTCCCCAACTCTTTTTACCAGTCGACGGTGGGTCTTGTTCTTGAAGACTTGAAGTGGTTAGGTCGGTTGTGAGTTGGGCACAAATTTGACCCGAACCAACTTGTGGACAGCCCTAATTACGTCTAGATGAGAATCGCTCTATATGTTGGACAGAGTTTGGCTTCAAATATGGTTGGAGCTATCTTTTTCAACCCATTACGTGGCAAATTATAAGACTATTCATATGTTTTATTCAAACAAGTCATATTACTCATTAAAAAAGTCATGTAACTAAAACTACACATGGATGACCTCTTCAATTGTCAAATATTAGATTGGAGTAAGATAACTTCAATCATGTTTGGAGCAAAATTTTTTCCCATAAAGTTAATGGATAATATCATCATTATTATTTTAATCTATATTTGACAAATAATGTAAATAGAATTTACATCAACAATATAGAAAAATTAATATAAACTTTGTATACAAACATACATTGAAAATGAGCCAATAAAAAAATTAAGTTTATAATTTTATTATAAAGAAAATATATTGGGCCGATTCGGGTATTGGTTCAAGTCGGAAGCCTATCAAACTATAATAGGGTGCTATTTATATTACACATAACTTATATTTTCATTTGACACACCCAATTCAATGTTCCAATTTTCGTTTCCTTAATTAATATTTTGACCTAAGAAATAAATAAAACCAAATAAATAGGTTTGAGCTTCATTGGACATATTATTTTTAAGACAAAAAATAGGTAAAGGACTAACAAAAGTTGAATATATCAAACATCCTGTGACAGTGAATTTCTGGTTCATCACCCACTCTAAGTATCTTCTTCTTCCATAGCTTCTTGGGTACCAACATCTCCACCTTGCTCATCCAAGCTTTTGTTCCCTTTGGTCATTCACTTATATAGAAAAGAAATTTCTAGTTCAAGATTGATGATGAACAAAATCGTTAGTGATTCCATCGTCCACAATTGTAGGGACTGGAGGTACCCAAAGAACAAAAAGTGAAAAACCTACAGAGACCATCGGTGGGGTGTCAGCCAAAGACTCTCTAAAGATTAAGTCAGTGACTGAATGAATTCCAATAACTCCAAAAAGTGTGAAAGTTAGGAAATTATACGTACCTTGGAGAATATAAGGCTTAGTGTTTATATATTGATATAGAGCTGACAAAGATCCCGTACATATAGGCTCTTCCCTTATAGGAAGTGATGATGGAGGAATCAGTTGGTTGAACACTTCGGTTTCGGTGGACTACGGCGTTAGCAGAGGCCTGTAAAAAGAAAGACAATCAAAGGAAGACCAGGGTGGACCGGCCAAATACCCTCCGATGACTGAGTTAGTGTCTTCTCTCAAATGGAGTTCTAACTGTATTGGGAGTAAAAATCTCAGATTCTCATACCTTTGCATGGTTCAGACCGGTCCTTATATAGGGTACTTCACGGCGGTTACTAGTCTAAATAACTTTTCCCAGATTCTTGGAATCCGGACCTCAACTGCTATTGAAACCATAACCGTCGTTGGAAGTTACATATTTGGGAGGAATTGGCGGCGATGAACACGGGTTGGTTAACCGCTCCGGGATTTGCTAAGTGTTGTGTGGTCGTCCATGTGCGATGCCTATGGACGACCCTTTGTTATGCTGTTGTTTGGTCGTCCAGGCTCTACACCCATGGACGACTCTTTTCGGCATGATTATAGGGTTTACCCAATTGGTCCACTTCTCAAGGAAGAGAGGTCTGGACGACCCATCTGGACGAACCATAGATGTAATTTTTGTTATCCCATCAGTTGCCCCCTTGTCCAGGGTGTCGTCCAGGGACATTATAGGGATTTTATCCCCTTTCTACTGACACGTGTCATTGTTTAATTTGTTGGGTGATTAAATTGATTACATTTCCCCACGCAATTGCCACGTGTCATTTCCTTAGTGGATGGTGTCGCTTCGCTGACCCTACTCCTGGGCCCTATAAATAGGCACATTTTCTTTCTTGCCCTTCACCTCTCTCGTAAACTTCCTTCTGCTATCTCGTCCAAGATTCTCGTCTAGCGTTCGTCCTAGTTCTCAGGTACTTCCTCTTCCCTTTAGGTTTTCGTTTTGATCTTTACTTTAGTTATGTCTTCGTCTAGTAGTACCGAGAGGGAAATAGATGAGTATCAGGACGTCTCGTCTGGAAGTTATGAGAGTGGTGAGGGTAGCACTAGTGTTAGTAGCAGTTCTTCGGACGAGCAGTATTCGTCCGAGGTCCCTGGCGTTTCTTTAGAAGAATTTCAAGAGATGCAACGTAGGATGGCCTCTGGAACTGGGGCTAGTTCGTCCAGAGCGCCACCCAGCCCTTCTTAGGACAAGGAGGAGGAAGAGGAAAACATAATATATAGCTGTGCACCTGAGGTAGCGTCCACCTTAGACGCTCCTAAGTTAAAAACCTTAGTAGATAGATACCAAATTCCTATCGAGTTTGAACCTCGTCTGCCTAGGGAAGGGGAGTGGTGTTGTTCACCTTCTTCTGGTTTGGGAGTATATTCGTCTTATCTCTTAGCTGGTCTTAGGTTTCCCCTAAATTCATTTTGTAGAAGTCTTCTTCATAGGTTAGGTGTTGGTCCTAACCAACTTAATCCCAATGGTTGGAGGATGATAGTTGCCATGCAAGTGTTATGGCGTGAGGCGCTAGAAGGGGATCGTCCTATAACAGTAGACGAGTTCCTCTACTGCTATAAGCCCTCAGAAATAAAACAATCAGCTGGTTTTTACCAGTTCTCGTCCAGAGGCTCTCACTATAGTTTAATAAAGGGCCGTAGCTCGTCTGATAGGCTCTGGAAACAAGAGTTTTTTATCATTTCTGGAAACTGGGCTGGGGACCCAACAGATGTTAGTAATGCCCCCTTCCCTCCTTTTACCAGCCCCATAGGTCACCTTCGTCCTGAGAGTATGTTTTCTTTCCATGTTATTTATTTTATTCCTTACACTTTTTCTAACTTTCAATCGTCTAACCACCTTTCTTTTATTGGTGCAGCTGTTACTCGTCCACGTTTGGACAGGTCTTATTTGGATCGAATCGACCACGTACGTGCCTTCCCTAGAAGGACTTTCCACGACTTAGTAACTTTCAGTAGTTTGGCTACGTGGGGACTTGGCCCAGAACCTACTCCTGAAAATTTAGGTCACGAGGAGACCACTCGACGAAGTAAGTGTCGTCTGTCCCTCAATACTTCTTTCTATTCTTTTTTTTTTTTTTTTTAACTGATTTTCCTCGTCATAGGAATAATGACAATGAGAGAAAATAAAGACAAAACAATAACTAGTGGGGACGAGGGCGCTCCTGTGCCTCCTGTCGTCCAGAAGACTGCCGTCCAGGCTGGGAAGAGAAAGTCTAAGATTTCAAGTGCTGTGGACCTGGACAACCTTCCCAGTCGTCGAGGCTCCAAAAAACCAAAGACCACTCAGACTTCTCTTCCTAAGGTCCCCAAATTTTCCTCTCCGACGGTGAATCTGGACGACCCTCCTACCAACGTGGAGCCCGTCCAGATAATTCATCCTGTTCAGACTGAACCTACTCCCCCTCCAACTAAGACTCCTCGGAAGTCTCATCCGTCAGAGCAATCAGATCGTCCCTCTAACTTGGTACTGGACGAAGGGTATGCATGGAGGACGTTCAAAGGGATCGTTACTGACAATGAAGTTAATCAATGCTACAACATGTCAGTGAAGGAATTTGAACATTCTGGCATCCATGATCTCTTCAAGGTATGGCTTTAGTTCGTCCTTGTGTACTTCTTTTTCTTCTTTTTTCTCTTTTTTTGAACTCTCCTTCGTCCATGAACAGGCTATGTCAAAGTTTTATACAGCGACGTACCAGGCCAAGGAACTTGCTGAGGAGGCCAAGACGGCAAGAGAGAAGGCTAAAGAGTTGACTAATGAAATTTTGTTGAAGAAGGGAGAGGTGATCAGGCTGACTGATGAAGTCAACCGTTTGCTAGCATGTGAGACGAAATTAAAGGAAGAGGTGGAAGAACGCAAAGCAGATGGTGTTGAGAAGGACACTCGTATTGCTTACTTGGAGGGAGAAGTTTCAGGGTTTGCTTCGTCCTTGGAGAAGGCACGCGAGGAAGCCATTTTAGCCTTCAAGAAGTCTGACGAGCTTAAGAATCGTCTAGATAGTCACTATGCTGCTGGCTATGAAGACTTCTGTGCTGATGCCAAAGAAGCCTTCCCTGATTTAAACTTTGACTCCTTCAAGCTTCCTCTTGCTACAGAAAGTTCTTTGCTAGCGACGAGTTCTGAGGATATCAACGTGGTGGACGCCAATGACGAGGTGACACAAGACGATCCAAAGAGTGCTCCCAGTGGTGAATCCAAGTGATTTCATTTTCCTTTAGAAAGTTTATATTTTAATTTTATTTTGTGGTGCCCAGTGTTTTGGGCTTTTGTTTATTTCTTTAGAATTTATCTAAGCACAATTTCTTCGTCCAAGTATATGGACGAGCTTTTATGAATAAGCACTACTTAAGGGTTTTTGGACGGTGGTCGTCTACCCTTTGAATTTTATGAATGTATGAATGCTTTTCTTTCATTGTTCATTGTGTGAATATTCCTTTAGTTTTGTGAACAAACTTTAATTATGTCGTCCATACCATTGTGGTTGTGGGACTAGGTTTTATCTCGTCTTGAACATATGGACGAGTTCCTTCATGTATATGAATGATTGCCAAATTTAATTTGTTACTCAAATTTAGGACGATTATTTATTCGTCCTTAATAAAATTTTCCCAACAAATTCTCGTCCATGGGCTGGATTGTTATGTTGGTTAGATTCGTCTATGGGCTTGTGGTGTTTTAGCACGCACATTGTTCGTCCATGGTATAGACGATTACACTTCAGGTTTGTCTCGTCTTGAGCTTAGACGGACATACCTTTATTTTTCTTGCTTTATCCTTATCTAAAGGAAAGCTTTTAGATGATACTTCCTTCGTCCAAGTATTTTACTCATCTTTGGCTTTTCGCCTTCCGTGGATCATTTTGAATCATAGAAAATGGAGGATTCCCATACAGTCATACATATATTTAAAACATCATATATATATTCAGAAATCCATACTATGTAATCATTCGTCCACAATCATGGCACATGCTTAAGAGCTTGTGCTTTTAGGGAATTAAAAATACATAATACAACATAACTTCGTCCATGAGCAGCATAAAATACTTATTTACTTAAAATACAATAATAATAAGAAAGTACTGGAAAATATTAAACACATTACTTCAAACGTCCAAGGGTCTCGTCCATCTCATGGCTCGTCCGTGATCACCCTTCATTGATAGTACCTCCTTAGGTGTTCAACGTTCCACGGGTGCTCTAACTTCCTTCCGTCCAGGGCTTCCAAATAGTAGGATCATTGCCTCTTGCAATTGATTACCCTGTAAGGTCCTTCCCAGTTTGGTCCTAGCTTCCCATGGGCCGGGTTTTTGGTGGCCAAAGAAACCCTTTTAAGGACGAGATCCCCAATGCTAAAGCACCTGGGTTTCACCATAGCGTCATGCTGCTTTGCCATGAGATTCTTGTACCTTGCTGTTCTTTGCTCCGCGTCCATTCTTACCTCGTCTATGAGATCGAGGTTAAGACGAAGCTGTTCGTTGTTTTCCTCATCTTGATACTTCATCACCCTATGGCTGGCCATATGCACTTCTGCAGGTATGACTGCTTCGCTCCCGTAGGCCAGTTTGAAAGGAGTCTCTCCTGTGGGAGTCCTCGCTGTTGTTCTGTAAGCCCACAAAACACCTGGTAATTCATCCGGCCATACTCCCTTTGCCCCTTCAAGCCGAGTCTTGATGATTTTCAACAAGGATCGGTTTGCTACTTCTGCTTGTCCGTTAGCTTGTGGGTGGGAGGGTGAGAAATAATGATTCTTGATTCCAAGCTGTTCACAAAATTCTCTGAAGGGGGTGTTGTCAAACTGTCGTCCATTGTCAGATACTAGTACTCTTGGTACTCCAAACTTGCATACAATGCTCTTCCAGACGAAATTTTTGACATTTTGTTGTGTAATTTTCACCAAGGGTTCAGCTTCTACCCATTTAGTGAAATAATCTATCCCCACTACCAAGAACTTCATCTGTCTGGTTCCAGTTGGAAAGGGGCCCAAAATATCCAAACCCCACTGTGCAAAAGGCCAAGGGGCCATCATTAGGGTGAGGTATTCTGAAGGCTGTCTAGGGATATTACTGAAACGTTGACATTGGTCACATACCTTAACATATGCCTTAGCATCAGCTTGGACGGTTGGCCAGTAGTACCCTGCACGAATGACCTTGTGGACGAGTGATCTGGCTCCTGAGTGATTACCACATGCTTCTTCATGAACTTCCCTCAATACGTAATTCGCTTCGTCTGGAGCTAAGCACCTCAGGTATGGTTGTGAAAAACCTCTTTTGTATAACACTTCGTCCATAAGGATGTATTTGGCCGATTTAACTCTGAGCTTCCTGGCTTCGTCCTTCCCTTCTGGAAACCTTCCGTCCTTCAGGTATGAGACTATCGGGGTCATCCAGTTCTCCTCACCTTCTATCTGCAACATTTCTGGAAGGTCTATGCTTGGCATGTATCATATTTCATCCAACTTGTTCATTGCTTCATTAGCGGAGGCTTCCTTCGCTAGAGTGTCCGCTTCTATGTTCTCTTCCCTTGGAATTTGAACGAAATTAGCTTCTCTGAATTTCTTCATAAGGCGTAACACCTTCTTCAAATATCTCTTCATTCTATCTTCCTTGGCTTCACATGTTCCATTTACTTGGCCTATGACCAACTGTGAGTCTCCCAAGACGAGTACTGAGTCTGCCTCCACAGATTTAGCTAACTCCAATCCTTTAAGAAGGGCTTCATATTCTGCTTCATTGTTAGTTGTTTGATACTGCAAGCGAACCTTGTGATTCAATTTATCTCCTTCTGGTGATTGCAAAACCACTCCTATACCTCCTGCATACAGTGTAGATGATCCATCTACATGGACGACCCATTTTTTATTGTCTTCTTTGTTATCTAAGTCCTCATAACTTGGAGTGAACTCTGCAATGAAATCTGCCAGGGCTTGAGCTTTTACTGCATTCCTCGGTTGGTACCGAATATCAAACTCACCGAGCTCAATTGCCCATTGAATTAGTCGTCCTGCAGCTTCAAGTTTATTCATTGCCTTCTTGAGCGGATGATCCGTCATGACATTGATGACATGACCTTGGAAGTAATGTCTTAACTTCCTAGAAGCTGTTATTAGTGCGAAGGCTAACTTCTCTATCAATGGGTACCTTCCTTCTGCCCCTCTCAGTGCCCGGCTAGTGTAATACACAGGCTTCTGCACCTTTTCTTCCTCCCTGATCAACGCTGAACTCACAGCATGTGGGGACACTGCTAAGTATAAATATAGTTCTTCTCCTAGCACGGACGGACTTAGCAATGAGGCCGTGGTAAGATAGTGCTTTAGGTCCTGGAAGGCCCTTTGACACTCGTCCGTCCATTCAAATGCCTTCCTGAGAATTTTGAAAAAGGGTAAACACTTGTCAGTGGCTTTTGAGACAAACCTGTTCAGAGCTGCAACTCGTCCGGTTAAGGATTGGACTTCCTTGATGTTCTTCGGTGGCTCCATGTTCAATATGGCTTGGATCTTGTCTGGATTTGCCTCAATTCCTCTCTCTGAAACCATGAACCCTAGAAACTTTCCTGAAGATACTCCGAATGCACATTTACTTGGGTTCAGCTTCATCTTGTATCGCCTAAGTGTTTCAAAGGTTTCCTAAAGATCGTTCAAGTGGCTTCCCTCGTCTAAGCTCTTTACAAGCATGTCGTCCACGTACACCTCCACATTCCGTCTTATTTGTGGACGAAACATGTGGTTCACCAACCTTTGATAAGTTGCCCCTGCGTTCTTCAGACCGAAGGGCATCACCTTGTAACAAAACAAACCTTGACTGGTAATAAAAGATGTATTTTCCTGGTCTGCCTCGTCCATCTTTATCTGATTATATCCTGAGAAAGCGTCCATGAAGCTCAACATTTGATGGCCAGCTGTAGAATCAACTAGTTGATCAATACGGGGCAAAGGATAACTATCCTTAGGGCAAGCCTTGTCCAAGTCAGTGAAGTCGACGCACATCCTCCACTTGCCATTTGCCTTCTTCACCATCACTACATTTGCCAACCAATCCGGGTAATAGACTTCCCGGATAAACTGTGCTGTGGTCAGTTTCTGAACCTCTTCCTTGATAGCCTTCTCTCGTTCAGGGGCAAACACCCTCTTCTTTTGACGAATAGGCTTAGAAGAGGGGGACACGTTCAGTCGATGAGTGATTACACTTGGATCAATGCCAGGCATGTCGTCATGACTCCATGCAAAAACATCGGCATTCTTCTTTAGAAACTGGACGAGGTCTTCTTTCGCCTTCTCCTTCATACTTGTTCCAATTCTAGTGAATTTCTCAGGATCATTTTCTTGTAGTAAAACATCTTCCAATTCTTCAGTAGGTTCTGTAACAATTTTTCTTTCTTCTATACTCATAGTCTGCATCTGCTCGTCCATAGCCAACATAGCTAGATAACACTCCCTGGCTGCCAGCTGATTTCCTTGTGCTTGTCCAATTCCGCACTCCGTAGGGAATTTGACTGATAGGTGGTAGGTAGATGTTACCGCCTTCCAACTGTTCAAGGTCGGTCTTCCAATGATGGCATTATATGAGGATGAACAATTCACCACAAGGAAATTTACTTCCTTAGTTATCTGCTGCGGGTATGACCCTACCACTACAGGCAAGGTAATGGTACCTACGGGCTGCACTTTCATTCCTCCAAATCCTATCAGTGGTGAGCATGCTGACGAAGCTGATCTCGTCCAAGCTTCATCTGCTGGAAGGCAGGATAATACAATATATCCGCTGAACTTCCATTATCCACCAACACCCTCCTAGTTCTGTAATCTGCTATTAGTAGGGTAATGACAATTGCATCGTCATATGGATGATGAATTCTTTTAGCTTCTTCATCTGTGAAAGAGATGGTTGGCTCGTCCGTCTCCCTCGTCCTTGGGGATCGTCCAGAGAGTTGGACATTTTGTACCACTTTAAGATACGTCTTCTTTGATCTAGAGGATTGTCCTTCAGAAGTCCCTCCAATGATAACCCTTATTTCTCCCAGTGGGGGCCGTGATGACTCTTCCATCTTTGCTTTCAACTTCTCGTCTTTATGATCCTTTCCAACAAAGTGCCTCAATTTCCCTTGTCTAATGAGGTTCTCGATCTACTGCTTCAAGTCAAAACACTCGTCCGTGTCATGCCCACGATCCCTATGGAAGCGACAATATTTATTCTTATTGCGCTTGTTAGGATCTCCTTTCATCTTCTCTGGCCACTTCAAGGAAGGATCATCCTTGATTTGCATGAGCACTTGATCGAGTGGGGAATTCAAGGGTATGTAATTCTGATTCCTTGCTGATGGGCCTGCCTTCCTGTTATCCCTGTCTCGATCCTTCTTATCTTCCGTTCGTCCCTTCTTTGGACGAGGCCCTTGATCAGGGTGACATGGGGGGTTGACTTCCATTCTCTCAGCTCTCTTCCTCTTCTTAGCTATGATGGCGTCTTCTGCATTCATAAAATTTTGGGCTGAATGGACGAGTTTAGCCATGGATTGGGGCTCTTTTTCATACAGCTTGTGAATGAATAAGTCTGAGTTAACCCCATTGTGGAAGGCTGCCAATAGTAGTTTGTCGTCCACCTCGTCTACTGTCAGGGCTTCCCTATTGAAGCGCGTGATGAAGGAACGCAGGCTTTCATTCTCTCCTTGCTCAATGGTCAGCAAACTAGACGAGGAACGTTTGTGTCTTTGTCCTCCAATGAAATTATTGACAAATAATTTGCTTAACTCCTCAAAAGAACTTACAGAATTCGGGGGTATTTTGCTGAACCACACTCGCGCTGGTCCCTTAAGGGTGGTAGGGAAGGCTCTGCACATAATCTCGTCTGGAACCCCTTGGAGATGCATTGTGGTCTTGAAAGTAGCGATGTGATCAAAAGGATCACGCGCTCCATCATATGAATCCAAGGAAGGCATTTTGAACTTCGGCGGCAAAGGATGCCCGTTGATGGAAGCCGTGAATGGGGAATCTGTTCGATGAACCAAATCCTCTACGGGATTTGCCCTTCTCATGTTCTCCTTCATCTCGTCCATAACCTTCCTCATCTGATCCATTTCCTTCTCTAAATGTGGCACCCTTCGCGAAGTGGTGCCTCTTGATTGAGTCTCGGGCTCAGCATGTCCCTCTCTATCTTCTTGACTCTGGGATTGCCTCTTAGCATGTCCTTCACGGCGCTGCCTCTCCATTTCCCTAGTCAACTCTTGATTCTGGTGAGTTAACTCCGCCATAGCGGCCGCCATGGATTGCATCTGTTGGATGGAAGGCGACTGCATGACAGGCGCTGATTGGTGATCGTGATGGGGGTTGCTTGAAGCGTCTCTGCTTCCCTGATGGCCTGGGCTTGTAGCCCTCGACCTAGTCCGAACCATTCAACCTTTTGTTCCAGAAAGCCAAATCGTAAAAACAATTTGCGTTATTCCCACAGACGGCGCCAACTGATGATGGAGGAATCAGTTGGTTGAACACTTCGGCTTCGGTGGACTACGGCGTTAGCGGAGGCCTGTAAAAAGAAAGACAATCAAAGGAAGACCGGGGTGGACCGGCCAAATACCCTCCGATGACTGAGTTAGTGTCTTTTTTCAAATGGAGTTCTAACTGTATTGGGAGTAAAAATCTCAGATTCTCATACCTTTGCATGGTTCAGACCGGTCCTTATATAGGGTACTTCACGGCGGTTACTAGTCTAAATAACTTTTCCCAGATTCTTGGAATCCGGACCTCAACTGCTATTGAAACCATAACCGTCGTTGGAAGTTACATATTTGGGAGGAATTGGCGGCGATGAACACGGGTTGGTTAACCGCTCCGGGATTTGCTAAGTGTTGTGTGGTCGTCCATGTGCGATGCCTATGGACGACCCTTTGTTATGCTGTTGTTTGGTCGTCCAGGCTCTACACCCATGGACGACTCTTTTCGGCATGATTATGGGGTTTACCCAATTGGTCCACTTCTCAAGGAAGAGAGGTCTGGACGACCCATCTGGACGAACCATAGATGTAATTTTTGTTATCCCATCAGGAAGTATATGGAGTTAATACTCCGAGATCTTTAAGCTTAACTTTCCATTTTTGGAGGATACGAATATGTGAAAGGATCTTTGGGGGTGGTGTGCAAGTTCTTTCCATATGGAGATACTTGAGTGGATAACATGCAAGAGTTTGGTAGCCAAGTGTAAAGGACCATTCGTCAGGTCCTACTTGTTTGTTACCACTTCACGATGGAAGTGTAGACGCTGGAAAGGTTGTATTGCAAATCGTTAGGAATGGTACCTGACAATCAAGGCATACACGTCGACTCCCTAGTTATGTGGTGACTCTCACGTGTTAGGTGTCAAGGAGGGTACCTGACGACCCCTGGGTACGTGACAACTGTTAGGATGGATTGTATCATATGGTGTCAAGAAAGAGACCTAACGACCCCTTGTGTTAGGAGTTTTACTTGTTGTTGATGATGGCATGAGGAATGAGGGTGCTTAGGTAGCACTAGGCCAGTCATTTGGCTTCATGTTTTCTCAACACATTGATGGTTCCTTATGCCAGATTAGTAATGCTCCTAAG
The DNA here is from genome assembly GCA_032727855.1 of Quercus ilex subsp. ballota. NCBI lineage: Eukaryota > Viridiplantae > Streptophyta > Magnoliopsida > Fagales > Fagaceae > Quercus > Quercus ilex. The sequence continues at coordinate 50,583,012 of CM064909.1, read as the reverse complement.
GGTTCTTTGAAGGGGGACATGCCCAGTCTCCTTACTCGAGTTGGATCGATGAGCAGTGTGAGGAGGCAGCATGTGGAGGCACCTTGCTCCACATGATGCCCCAACCTAGCTCCATATGATGCCCCGAGGCCATGGCAAAGTGGGGCCATGGTAGGCAGAGTTAGTTTTAATGATGGGTAGCAATAGGTGGTGTCGACCCTATATGATGGTGCATGACATTGGTGGCTTGTTGGCTAATTGCTTGTGTGTGGGCTTGGTGGCTTGTGTGCAAGGCAGGGCTGGGCTACCATGATGATGTGCAATCAGATGCTATGTGCAAGGCATTAGGCTGGTGGTTGTTGGCTAAATGCATGGACAAATGCTAGTGGATTGATAGCAGTTACTTGGTGTGTGCTGCATGTGGGCATGCTGTGTGGGTTGTGTTATCTGATAGGGGAGGGCTTGGGTATGGGCCAAACCTCCCAAAACATGTGGACACATGCGGGTTGGGCTGCTGGAGGATGGGCCGAAGCCCCATGATTTGTTGAGACATGGGTTGTGCATGTGTAGTATATGTAGTGGCAACTACAAGCAGTTCTTGGTTTTCTTGATGATCAAACCTACTATGTAGGGGCTAAAAATGTGGAGAACGAATCAAGACAGCATCAATTCAAGGTGTCCTAAATTAGAACACAAGTAGCAGATTGTCCAAGACCCAGATAGTTACTAGGCAGTAACTGCCATAGTAATTATTTCTGTGTATATGACCCTAATACTGTTGGAGGTATCAACAACAGAGTGTATTTTGCCTTAGGGAGAATTGTGTGTCTTTCTCCAAGCTTATAAAGGGTTTCCTTTGTACTTGAGATTGAGTAATAAAGGTTGGGGGTGTAAACATAGTGTGTGCAATGTGTGTGAGTCCCTATATAATCTGTTCTAAGTGTTCTTGCAGTGTGTGTGTGTGTGGTGTTGGCTGAGACTAAGTCAAGGGACTTAGGGCCATCACAGGCAAAAAATTTTGATTGAAATAGACTTTCCATATATACAAGCTTGGAGTGTAAGGCGTGTTATATATTTGCGGGACTATGTCTGAAATCATTCATTTACTTGGATTGTCAGGTATATTTGCGGGACTATATAGTGATATAGAGTTGACAAAGATCTTGAAAATGTAGGCTCTTTCCTTATAGGGAGTATATGGAGTTAATGCACTGGGATCTTCAGGCTTAACTTTCCATTTTTGGAGGATATGAATATGTAAAAGGATATTTGGGCATGGTGTGAAAATTCTTTCCATATGGAAATACTTGAGTGGAGAATGCGCAAGAGTCTAGCAACCAAGTGTAAAGGACGATTTGTCAAGTCCTACTCGTTCATAACCACTGCATGTCGGAAGTGTAAATGCTGGGAAGGTTGTATTGCAAATTGTCAGGAATGGTACCTGGCGATCGAGGGGTACATGTTGACTCCCTAGTTATGTGGTGACTCTCACGTGTTAGGTGTCAGGGAGGATACTTGACAACCTCTTAGTATGTGATGACTCCTTGGAGACATAATGACTCTCATGTGTTAAACTTTCCACATATACAAGCTTGGAGTGTAAGGCGTGTTGTATATCTGTGGGACTATGTCCGGGGTCATCCATCTACTTGGGTTGTTGGATGACAAGGATGCCTATCAGTTAGTCATTTGATTGACACTGTCGGTTGAGTTTTTGGTGATGGACGACTAGATCCTGTCAGACAACTGGATTTAGTGGAACAACTAACTTGAGTTAATTTCTTTTTAGTCTTGTAGAAATATTCCTTATCAAAGTTATTTGTTTAAGGGGTTACAATTGAGAGAAATAGTTTTAAAAAATTCTGTTTAATAACATGATGAGATTGAATGAAATATGGGTTACAAAATAAGTGACAAATAATGGTATTTTCTGATAACAAGTTTTAAAAAATAATTCAATTGATCCAAGTTACAATTATAGGAAGGTTTTATATTTTATTTTTTTTCTTTTTTAAGGGAGAATATATTATGTCACTGAACTATATCCCTCTTGACATGTAGTAGTAGATGTATATGGTAATAATAACCATGTGTGTCAAACCTTTCTGTTTATTAATTAGCCTTGTGCATATCTACTTCTAGTTCTGGACAACTTATATACTTGATTGATTTTAATTTTTGAAAGGTTCCTTTTATTGTGTCTTTGACAGCTACAAAACAACATTTCAGAAAAATTAAATGCACTGCAAGTAAAACCTTAATTTATTCAGCAACAATAGAAAAACAAAAAAGTAAAACCCAATCAACAGAAAATTAACGTAACGAAAATGATCAATTAATCTTCCAATAAAATATTGTTTGGAGTTTGAAACTTCAAATCTAAGCTGTTCTATTAAAAATGTTTTTAATCTAATAATTTGAAGTTTGAACAGTATTTTCCGGCCCTGATAAGGTAAAAGCACAGCATTGACCTCCAATCTTGGAAAGTTGACAGTTTAAAATTAAGTTGATTATTTAAACAGTATTTTACAGCCAAACTTTTTTTCTTTTTTCCGGCCTGGATATACTATTTACATTGAAGATGCCAAAAAACTGTTTAAAATTGAGCAGATTTTAGGCCGATGAATCGGATTGATTTTGCAATTTTTGAGGAAAAACCTTCATTGTAGCTTGAGCCTGGAGGATATCACAATTCAAAAACCAAGACCTGTTTTTAATATCTTTTGCATGCTAGTCAAACCCCTAGTAGTTAAACACATGTTTGAAACTGATGATGTTACACATAAATAAAAGTGGTTCATTGAATGTATTTTTTATAATTAGTTTTTACAAGATTGAAGATTTAAATCTAAATATAGTCGTAATATCTCTTGTTCATCCACTTATTATTTTAGGAAGTAACTCTCGAATACAAATTATTTATACAACTTTTTGTGTTTCATTTGATGTCTTATCAATCATAATTCGTAATTTAAAAAAATTTCTTTATTTATTTTATAAAAAAAGTAAAATAAATATAAAATAAGTTATAATTAGTGAAATACAGAGAATTTGTATACCTAAATAACTCCCTTCCATGATCTTAAATCCCCGTTACTCTGAGATAGGCTAATTGTAGATCTCTTGTATATTATATGATAGTAAAAAATTTGTGTACTAGTTTCTCAAAAAAAAAATTGTGTACTAAGCAAGTGAGGTGACATCAACCCTAGAAAGTATGCTACAATCAAGTTTTGCTTTACGTCCAAGCACATATGAGCCCATGTTGTTGTTCATAAAAATTTAATATATATATATATATATATATATATATATATGAGCCCATGTTGTCCACCATCTTTTCTTGAATTGTTGACCACATTAAAAAATAAAAAAGGACTAGGCTCAACTAGGGTTCATAAATTAAAACAGAGTAAGCAAGCAAGAACACGAAAGCCCATGCAGTAGAAAGCTTACAAATTGTCAAATTGATCAGCCTAGCAACCTAGATTTTAGCAATGGTTTTTGCAAAATGTTTCCTTGCTCTAATAATTACATTAATATATTTTTTAATTAATTCGATACTGAAATAAATTAGCCAAACAATGTTCGGTATAATAAAAAATTATATGTAAATTATTGATAGAATAATTAAAAATAATACTATAGAAAGTAAAGATTAAAAAAAAAAACTGCAAGGCAGTGAAAGTAAAGTAAATAATAAAATTATTTTAAATTTCTTGAATTTTTTTTTTAGAAGAAATTTCTTGTAATTTTTGGTCTTTTAAGTTTTAACGGGAATAGTTTGTTAAATTTATGGAAACTTTAATAATAAAATTCTACTTCAAACAAACTATATATATATAAATTATTTTATTTTATATAGTGAATCAAAGTTATCATGTTGCCAAGAATATTTGGTAAAAGCTGAGCTAGCTCAACTATATACGCAACTTAGGTCATTACCTAATAGGCTCCCAAATAAAATTAAGGCCTCTATTGACTACTAAAATAAATTGACTATTAAAAAAACTCCCACTCTATTTAAAGCATAGAAGTTTTTTTTATTTGTTTATAGGATAAACTTTGTATTTGGTCCATATCATTTACATTATATTTCAATTTAGTTCCTAACCTTTCAATGCCGTGTCAATTTAGTTTTTACCATTATCTCTTAAACGAAAATTGATGATATGGCAAATGACTAAAATAAAAAATTAGTTTATTGCCATGTTAACGGAAACTAATTCTTTATAAAAAAATTTAAATATATTATTTAATTAACATTTATATATAAGAAAAGACTCTGCTTAAAGTTTTTGTCTTAAGCCCTAAAATTCATCGAGCTGACGCAATGGTCAAGTAGAGAACTCAGTTGAGTTTTCAAAAGTTTGAGTGCCACATAAATTCTTTTTAATACAAGTTCCTCGCCCCACTTTTCATGTGTTCCACTTTATACTCTTATTTAAAAAAAAAAAAAAAAAGTAATATGTCATGTGTTTGATTTTTGAATACAAATTTTCTATTTCACTTTTTGTATTTCATTTTATGCTCTACTAACCAAAACTTGCCGTTTGTTTGAATTTTTTTTTTCCACTTTTTGGTTATTTATAAAGAAGAGTAAACAAAAAGAAAAAAAAATACATACAAGTTGTGATTAGTGTTAGTGGAATACAAAAAATGGGTAAACTTTGATTTGTGTTTTTTTTTTTTTTTTCCTCTCACTTTAAACTTTAATTATTTTATAAAAAAAAGAAAAAAGAGAAATACATTGCAAGCTGTGATTGTCATATTCGTGAAGTATAAAGTGGAACTTCCATTAAATTTTTTTTTTTTCTTTTTAAAGTGAAACTTTAATTTTTTTTATTTTATTGTATAAAGATAGTATAAACAATACATGACAAGTAATAACGGTCTAATTAGTGAAATATAAAATAGAATACAAAAAGTAGGACATATAATTTATATTCGGTATATGAATATTACTTTTTTTTAATTTTTAATTCTAAAGAAGGAAAACTGTAATTTCATTAAGAAAGAATGGCGAAGTCGGCCTGGAGGACATCTTCCTCGCAATACATATAGATATGACCTACGTACGCACTAGTCCACTACTAATAATACTACAAAACATGTGATACAGTATAACGCAATGACGAGAAAGTCCACCGTTACTTGAATTACAAGCGTTTCAACTGGCTTTTGTAATTTAAACTATTAACAATCTCTTATTAATTCTCTATTTCTCTTTCCCTCTATCTATCTCAACTCTCTGTGGTTACCAATGGGAAATGAGCAACATCTATTGCAAAGGATTTCCAAGGCCTTCTATTTCCAATTACAATCAAGTCATATCTTTCAATTTTTCTTCTTTGTTTTTGGTTTGACGTTTGGATTTGTAACTTGTTTATACCTCAAAAGCTTCTTGGTTTCTTTACAAGCCCCAACATACTCTACTCTTCCACCAATATCATCAACAGTAACGCAAGCATCACATAATACAACACCACCACCATTAGAATTATTGCTATCAAGTTTTGTTGAATCAGCAAATGGGACATCCAACTATGCTAGATTTTCACTGAAAAAGCAGGAGTTCCTTACTCATAATATGAGTGACCAAGAGTTGTTCCAGAACGCATCAATGGTTTCACAAACAGAACTGCCTGGCAGGCAGGTTCCAAAGGTGGCCTTCATGTTTATGACAAAAGGGCCTTTGCCTTTTTCTCTCTTGTGGGAGAAGTTTTTCAAAGGGCATGAAGGCTTTTACTCCATATATGTACATGCACATCCTTCTTTCAATGATTCAGAGCCTGAAGATTCTATCTTCTATGGGAGAAAAATCCCTAGCCAGGTAAGGTGTTTCTTCCATAAAATTGTCTATGACTCATTATTGTTTTTATGAATGTTGAATATAACTTCATGATTAATCAAGGAAAGGAAAGCATCCAACCAAAGAAAAAGCATGCTAATTAATTTGGTTCGATTAACAAAAACAATAAACACACAAACGCATAGTGCTACGTTTTCTTAGGAATGAGCCGGCAGAATGTTAAGGGAGGGCATCTCAAAAAATGGATAAAATCCAAACAGGGTTTTCTTATTGTGAAAACAGCATTCAAAGTAAAATTTTACCCAATAATAATATTTTTCGGCTTGCATTGTTGTTCAACTTCAATTTATATTTCTTTACAACATAAATATAATATTCAAACTCAAAAGAAACTCATCTACTACAAGTGATAAGATTCATTTGAAGACTAACCTAACAATTTATACTACCCCGAAGGTGGAGGGGGGAGGTGGGGCTAGGGGGAGAAATTGTCCCCTTTGGAAAAAAAGGAAAAAAAAGAAATATATATGTGTGTGTATATATATTTAAAAACATGTAACACATAGTCAAAAGCCTTGTAGCGGAATTGGCACATCCCTATGTACAAAATGTTTGGGAGTTTAAGGGGGAAATGGTTCGAACTGCAGGGTTAGCAGCATGTTGTAATTATCTCTTAAAAAAAAAAAAAAAAAACATGTAACACATCTATTTAGATGAATTTTTTTTTTTGGGTTGAGAATCATCTAGTTAATTAGATGACTAATTCATCATTTTTTTTTTCCAATAATTACTCTCATATTATACATAACTCATTAATTCAAAGTGTATTTAATGTACTTCATAAAAAATAGAATAGAAAATTTTATACATTTTTAAGACACTATTTTTTTCCTCTAATAACTCTTATACCATAATAGCACCTCCTAGAAATCTATGAGAAAAATTAGTAAATATTTTTAGTTAAACCCTTCTTTATTTTTTTTTTAAATATTTTTAATTTTCAATTTAGAAAATTATAGATATGGATTATGGACATTTTTTTTCCTTTTAAAAGAAATGATAAATGTAGATTTCATGGTTAGGACTTCTTTTCTTTTTTTCTTTTTTTTTTGGAGAAAACGGTAAGAAATCACGGTTAGGACTTAGGAGTTAAAAAATATTTAGTTTAAATTAATGTTGTATGTAATAAAATAGCACTTGTTAATCATGTTACAAACATTTTTTTTTCAAGAAAAATGTTACAAACTTATTTTTTTGTGTCTATAAAAGTTATTTTTTGGATTTAATTTTTTATATATACATTTAGCTTTCACTCATCCCACACCCTCCTTTCTAGAGATATTTCTAGCTCCGCCACTATTGTCTTGCCCTTATCTATTTACCCAACTCAAATCCATATAAAAAGAGAAGAACAATCTTAAAGACACTTCTAGCTCCGCCACTAGCTATCCTGCCCTTATCTATTTACCCAGCCAACTCGATCCAAAAAAGAAAAAGAAAAAAAATAACAATATTAAATAAAGTAGCGGCAAATAATATTTCCTCATCCTTAATTTTACCCATGTCATCAAGGGTAACCTTTGGGAAGGAGTTCTCTCTTTCCTTTTTATTATTTATTTTTTTTTAAAATATTCAAGTTTTCTTCTTCTTGAGTAACTAATAGTCTAATACCATAAGTTCGCCTCTCTTCTAAAATGATAATCAACTAAAGAAACATTTTCCTTATGTGAAATCTAATTAATAAATCCAAATCGTAGGAATTATAAGGGCCATTAAAGTGGAGAAAATCAAACATAGATAGCTTTTGGGGTGACATTACTCAATGAACTACTGGAGTCTTGATTAGTTTGGTCATTGATACGTACGTCTTGATGAATCTTCAACTTGATAATAAATTTGACTATCCAAAAGTTGATTATGACCAGTTTGGCCATTGGGAGATCTTTAATCTTTTTGGTTGTGTGAGTCTACCTGTAATTAAGTTGATCAAGATGAGTGTTCAAAACAAAGCCCAAATCTATCCAGTAAATACTCGATGTAGGATTCATCACACACCCATACAACACATACTTAGATTATATACAAATAAGATCTGTGGTGTCACTAGAGAAAACTTTAATTTAGAGACATCAATAATGGGGTGTAAACTCTAAAAAGAATGAGATAGAAGAGAGAGAGGAGGGACAATGATAAGAATACAATTAAAAAAAAAAAAAAAAAACCGGAATGAACGAGTTAAGTGAGCCAAGACAAGATAGAGGCATTTTGTCATTAATATTTCTTGTTTGTACATGTACATTTGCAGAGCATATTTCATATTCGCATGGGCAACAAGATATTGATTAGTAATTTTCATAAACTAATACACGTGCAACATTTCTTATTGTAGCCAGTCTATTGGGGTACATCCTCAATGATTGACGCTGAGAGACGCCTATTAGCAAATGCCCTACTTGACATCTCCAATCAAAGATTTGTTCTGCTCTCAGACTCATGCATTCCATTATTCAACTTCAAGATTGTTTATAACTACCTCATGGACTCAAATTTGAGCTTCCTAGGCTCCTTCGATGACCCAAGGAAGGCAGGTCGTGGTCGATATAGTCCCCATATGTGGCCCTTAATAAACATCACAGATTGGAGAAAAGGGTCTCAATGGTTTGAAGTACACCGTGACCTTGCCATGCACATTGTGTCTGACACCAAATACTACCCTATTTTTCAAAAACATTGTCGCATGCCATGTTACATGGATGAACACTATATTCCAACACTTGCGAACATGTTGTACTCAGAGTTCAACTCAAATCGAAGCATTACATGGGTTGATTGGTCCAGGGGTGGCCCTCATCCTGCAAAATTTGGATGGGGTGATATCACTGATGAGTTTCTAAATCAAATTCGATTTGGATCAACATGTCCTTATAATGAAAATACAACATCAATATGTTTCTTGTTCGCTAGAAAATTCTTACCTATTACATTGGAGCCTTTGTTAAGGGTTGCTCCATTGTTGCTTGGTTTAGAGCCATAGAGTTTTTCAATCATTGTTAAAGCTTATATGATTAAATTTAAAGTAATGATAATCATATGATTCCATTTAAATTTCAATAGGATTTATTTCCTTCTGTGCATGGAGAGAAAATGTATAAGATTTTCTGGTAAGTAATTGTTTATACGCTTTAAAAATGTTTAAGAATATAAATCATATGAACCATCCCACTTTAAATGTGAAGCTGGAGAGGTGAGTTTTACTATCCTAGTCATGGGTGCCCTACAAATCCAGATACAAACTAAAATGGGTTAGGTGCCCTTGAATCCATCTCTCACAGTGATGGTTGGTTCAAAATTAGGGGTGGCAAAATCAACTCAAACACATTTACCCACCCAAATCCACTTAATTATTAATTGGGTTAAATGGGTATTAGCCCAGTTAAACCCGTGGTGCCTGAACCCGAGAGTGATGTTTTCAGGGACAAAGGACTTGGGCTCCCAATTTACTTTTGGTGGGTTTCCTTGCACTCCTACGAATAGTTGCCTCAAACGCTGCCTTGACAGCCAAATCCCTTTTACCCATGTGATTCTAGTCCCAGTTCTCACCCACCTTCTGGTTTTTCTTCTCCCTCTCTTTCAACTTGCCCTCACCTTCAAATATTTACTTTTTCATCATTTCCCACATAATCCCACTTCTGCCTAGAATCCCAAGGAAAAATCATTCCTTCTGAGAATTCTCTTGAAACTTGTTCTAGACGCCAAATAGCGTTTCGGCAGCAAACTTCCCAAAAGCACTAACAGTAATCGGGGATCGACCTGAATTTGACCGTCCCCTCATCAGCCTCCCCCTAGCTTGTTAGTCAGTATTGGGCCTAACCTGTCCCGGACACAATAGGACTCCCCCGAACGTTAATCTTTGAACCCTTGCACACTTGTCATTGGGCTGGGCCTATCCCTACAGTATCAAGCCAGTTTCTATTTCTTGGGATAGCCTTTGTTACCTGGGCTAGCCTTGGGCCTTGGTTGCATGGGTTGTTCCCTATTACCTAGGCCCTAGCCCCTACAAAATCCAATTAACATTAATGTTTATTGGGTTTTAACTGGGTGCCCAATTAGACCCAATTATAATCCAAGTATCATTTCTACAAATCACCCAACTCTAAAATACCCCAAAACCATTGAAAATTACCAAAATACCCCATAAACCTAGAAAATGACAAAAATACCCCCAAAACCACTAAAAATTACCAAAATACCCATGAAACCTTAAAAAAAAAAAAAAAAAAAAAAAAAAAAAAAAAAAAAAAACCAAAATACCCCCTAAACCTAAAAAATGGTCAAAATATCCCTAAATCTAAAAATTGACCAAAATACCCCCGAAACCTAAAAAATGACCAAAATATCCCCAAAACCTAAAAATTACCAAAATACCCCATAAACCTAAAAAACGACTGAAATACCCCCAAAACCTAAAAATGATCAAAATAACCCTAAAACCTTAAAAATTACCAAAATACCCTCAAAACCAAAAAAAATGACCAAAATACCCCCCTAAACCTAAAAATTGACCAAATTACCTCCTAAACCTAAAAATTGACCAAAATACCCCATAAACCTAAAAAATGATCGAAATACCCTCAAAACTTAAAAATCAACCAAAATACGTCTGAAACCTAAAATATGACTGAAATACTCCCGAAACTTAAGAATGACCAAAATAACCCCTAAACCTAAAAAATGACCAAAATATCTCCAAAACCTAGAAAATTACCAAATTACTCTGAAAACTATAAAATGAAAAAAAAAATGCCTCTTAAACCTATAAGACGATAAAAATACACCATAAACCTAGAAAATGACCAAAATACCCCCCTAAACCTAAAAAATGACTAAAATACTCCCGAAACTTAAAAATGACTGAAATATCCTCAAACCTAAAAAATGACTAAAAGACCTCCAAAACCTAGAAAATTACCAAAATAACCCCAAAATCTAAAAATTAACGAAACACCCCTAAAACCTGAAAAATTAGTGACATTCCCCCGAAACCTACAAATGACTAAAATACTCTTAGAACCTTTAATTTGACGAAAATACCCTTGAAACATCCAAAATACCCCAAACCTCTATTTTGGTAATTTTAGAGGCATTGGGAGTATTTTGTTCATCTTATAGGATTGGTGACATTTTGGTCATTTTAGGGGTATTTTTGTCATTTTAGAGGTTTATATCTATTTTGGTTGTTTTGGAGGTTTCAGGGTATTTTTGGTAATTTTATAGGTTTCCGGTTATTTGTGGTCATTTTAGAGGTTTTGGATATATTTGGGTCATTTTAATGGTTTGGGGGTATTTTTGTCATTTAATAGGTTTGAGGATATTTTGGTCTTTTTTTTTTTAGGTTTCAGGGGTATTTTGGTAATTTTCGGGGTTTTGGGGGTATTTTGGTCATTTTTAGGTTTCGGGGGGTATTTTGGTCATTTTTTAGGTTTAGGTAGTATTTCGGTTAATTTTTAGGTTTTAGGGGCATTTTGGTCATTTTTAGATTTCAGAGGTATTTCGGTCATTTTCTTGGTTTAGGGGGGTATTTTGGTGATTTTTTAGGCTTAGGGGGGTGTTTTGGTAATTTTTAGATTTTAGGAGTATTTTGGTCATTTTTTAGGTTTCTGGGGTATTTTGGTCATTTTTTAAGTTTTAGGGGTATTTGGTCAATTTTTAGGCTTCGGAGATATTTTGGTCATTTTTTAGGTTTAGGGAGTATTTTGGTAATTTTTAGGTTCTGGGGATATTTTGGTCATTTTTTAGTTTCAAGGGTATTTTGGTTATTTTTTAGGTTTATGAGGGTATTTTGGTCAATTTTTAGGTTTCGGGGGGTATTTTGGTCTTTTTTAGGTTTGGGGGGGTAGGGGATTTTAGTAATTTTTAGTGGTTTTTGATCATATTTGGTCTTTTTATAGGTTTAGGGGGCTATTTTGGTAATTTTAAAGGATTTTAAGAGTACTTTGGTCATTTTTAAGTTTAAGGGGCATTTTGGTATTTTTGATTATTAGGTAATTGGGTGGGTTGGGGTTTGCCCATAATAATTGGGTTTGATTTGGTCTAGGCTAGAAGTAATTAGTTAAATGGGCAATAAATGGGAAAATGGACTTTGTGTACCCAACCTAATTATGCCCACTCCAAACCCACCAATTTGACACCCTATTCAAAATCCACTAGGCATATATGAGCTTGGCTCTGGACAATGGTTTAAGATCCAACCATCTGAAGATCCAACCATCTCAGTATTGATAGCTTTAGCTAAAGGAAAAACCAACCACAAACTCGATTCAGGCCTCAACTTGGTTAATGGGTCAAGAACCCCTAGGATTCGTCTTAGACTTATCTAGGAAGTTTCACCATACTTGTAAGTCACTAATCAATATTTAATACTCTTAACCACTAATTAAGGCAAGCATTAATGATATTTGACATAAAGGTATGTCTAGCCTAGCCCAAAAGTAGGGATGCATGACTCACGAAGCATCTTGGCTATCATTCACTTTATCCAACCTCAGGATGTGGGCTTGTCACTAGTCGACTTTTATATCATGTGGGAGTAGCAACTCTCACTAGTCATTTCAGTCAATAGGAGGCAGAGAGAAATGACAAACAAAAGCCATCATTCCTAGGGATGGCAATGGGTCGGGTTTGGGGCAGGTTTCTTTATGCCCGAACTTGCCCCGCGGGCCTACCCTCGAATCCCGAACCCGCCCCATTTAATAAACGGGGTTTTTTTTTAACGCTCAAACCCGCCTCGTCGAGCCCCGCCCAGCCATGACAAATTTGAAAGCCAAATCTAAATGCCAAAATAAACCTCCACAAACCTAGATTAGAAACCAAAAAAAAAAAAAAAAAACCCCAAGATCATGTTCATTAATCTAGATCAAAAACCCAAAAACAAAAAGACCAAGATCATGTTCATTAAGACCACAGTAGCCACCAAAACCCCAAGATCATTGTTCATCAATCGGATTCAAGATCGCTTCTCATCAATTGTACCCAAAACCCCAAGATCACTGCTCATCAATAAGGGATGTGGGTTGTATGAGATGGGAGAAAGAGATGAGAGAGTTGTGGCCTTGTGAGGTGGAGAAGGGTCTGGCAAGGTAAGGGAGGAAGAGCGGCGTCTGCCAACTATGGCTAGGTGAGGGAGGCAGGGAGGAGGGACCAGCGAGGTGAAGAAGGGAGCAGCGCCAGCAAGGGAGCAGCGGCTGAAAGGCAGGGCGCCTACAAGACTTCGAGTGAGAGTGAGGGAGAGAAAGAGAGGGCGGTTGAAAAAGGGAAAGAGAGGGTGAGAGTGAATGTAAGGAATTTAGGGTTAGAATTTAGGAAAAGTTTGTATTTATATTTAGGGTTTATACACACACACACATATACGGGTCAGGTTCGGGCCGAGTATTACTAAAACCTGCACCTAGCCCGAACACATTTCGGGTTTAATTTTTAAAACCCAAACTTGACCCTACTGTTTCGCAGGTCGAGTACCTACGGGTTAGGTTGTTTTTGCCATTCCTAATCATTCCTTTCATAGGGAATAACCCAAACACCATCTATAAATAGTAAATACCCCATCAATCCCACTAGGTGAGGGGTTGAACAATAGTTACTCTCTTAACTACCACACATGCTTCACTGTTGTATCTTATTTTTCTCCACCACTTACTTAAGTATCAAAGAGTTTATGATTTTTAGCGCAAAAAAAAAAAAAAAAAAAAAAATTATGATCAATCATCAACGCGGCCCTACATTGAAGGCAAGGTAGTTATAGTACCATCCTAACCTAGAAAAAAAAAAATATATATATATATATATATATAATATTTTAAAATTTTTATGATTTGTCTACCCTTGAAAAAAAATTGTAACGACCTTAAAATTTTTTTTGGCTCAAACTTTAGTCCCTTTAGCAATATAATAAGCCCTTTCAAACAATGAGAAAATGTCCAACAAAAAGAGTTCTATTCATCTGATTTTTCGGAGAGAAATTTTTTAGCACTTAATAGTCAATTTCAAAATTACATTTTTTATATGCACAACAATGACTTATTTTTAGAGCTTAAATGAATTGGTGACCTTGCTAAAAAGTTAGCGAAGACATAGAAGCATGTCATATATCCATTAGTCTATTTGCTTTTAAAGTTAGTTTTGACCTTCTTGTCGTAGCTGTAATAGTGGAAAGAAGTTGTTCAACAATGAAATATATAAAGAATAAACTTGCAACTTGCAGTATTGATAATGAGACTATCATACAACAATATCAAAATATAAAAACTCATAAAAAGAAATTGTAAAACTTTATAGATTTTTTTTTTTGGTTAATAAATAAAGTTTTCTTTTTATTAAATTTTGTATAATTTAAGTTTTTAATGACTATTCTGAAAAAAAAAAATTCTTAAAGCTGACACTATCAACCATCCAAAGTTATATGAGGCTTAGGAAAGAGGATTGTGTTTTCTTGATTGTATTTCAATTTCCCTTGCTCCAAAATGCAATCCCCCTAAATTGTGGTTTCTTCCATTATTCCATAAATCACCGCCTACAATTGGCACCCTTTGTGGGAACCACGTAAGTGTGAGACTTGGGAAACATGAGTATAGGCACTGGATTTACAAGGGTCACGCACTCTAAGGAGGTGGATTGATTCGAAATGAAGATGGCGAATGGGTGAAAGGTTACGCAAGAGCTATAGGTAGTGCCACTAGTGTTGCAGCTGAACTATGGGCATTAAGAGATGGCATTCGCTTATGTATCTCCCTAAAAATCCCAGCGGTGGTTTTTGAGCTTGATGCAAAGTTGGTAGTTGATCTTTTGAAGAAAGACTTGGAGAAAGCAAATGGCATTGATGCTTTAGTTGCTGACTGCAGAGAAGGGCTTAAACAAATCCCTTTGGTGTGAATCCAACATTGCTATAGGGAGGCAAATAAGTGTGCCGATGCACTAGCGCGAAGGGGAGCTATTATGGATCAAGATTTTACTATTTTTATGGATCCTCCATTTGATGTTGTTTTTTTTGCTTAGATTAGATTATGTTGGAACAATGTATGATCGTTTTGTTGCCTCTGTTTCAGAGGTCTTTTAGTTGTTAATGCATTATCCTCTTTACCAAAAAAAGAACCGAACAGTCCCAAACTCCCAAGAGGACCGGTCCATTTAGTGGCACCTAAAATTATTAATAACTAAATAGAACATCTGCTGAGTGTAATAAGTTTTATCCAGCTAAATATCCATCCCAAATGGTAGAAACCCGGTTGCAAAATTTTATAGGGAACTTTTTTCATGGTTGACTTGGTTTCATGACTTTTAATAATAATCAATACTTAACAATATTTCATTCGACACATTCCTTCTTTGTTTTTTTGTTTTTATTTCTATATATTATTATTATTATTTTAATAAACTCATATATACTTTCTTTGTTGCTTTATATGGCTGAATCCTTTCAAATCAATTAATCAAGGCAGGGTAAATTATTTGGATAGAGAAGAAGCAGATGAATGAGGAGCTTAGCAAGGAGAGTATATGAACATGCCCTGGCCTTTGCTTAACGTGAGATACAAGAAGCTAAGTCATGCGACGTAGGAGACTGTGTGTGGAATTCTCCTGTTACTCTGCCTACAATTGATAATTATCCTTTATTTTATATATATATATATATATATATATATTAAGATCTTCAGGTTTATTTGGTCCGTTGGAACTGGGTTAGAATTTCCAAAAGGTTTGAGTGCAACCTAATTAAATTCCTTTTGATACAAATTCCTCGCACTTAATTCATCCTATAGATGTTACCTACCTACAAATGCAATATAGAACATGCAATATAGAATAAACTAATGATGATAACGAAAAAGTTTACCATTACTTGAGCTATAAGCGTTTAATTCGCTTTAGCAATTTAAGCTAACAATCTGTTAATTAATTCTCACCCCCGACCCCTCTATCTATCTCCTCTGTGTCAGTGTGTGGTAACAATGGGAAATGAGCAACATCTATGGCAAAGGATTTCCAAGGCCTTCTGTTTCCAAATACAATCAAGCCATATCTTTCAAGTTTTCTTCTTTGTTATTGGTTTGACGTTTGGATTTTTGACTTGTCTATACCTCAAAAGCTTATTTCCTTTATTACAAGTCCCAACATATTCTACTATTTCACCAATATCATCAACAGTACTAGTACCGCCAGCACTACATACACCACCACCGACTCCGCCTCCTTCACCACCACCTCCACCACCACCAATAGAATCATTGCCATCAAGTTTAGTTGAATCAGCAAATGGGACATCCAACTATACTAGTGTTTTGCTGAAAAAACAGGAGCTCCTTACTCATAATATGAGTGACCAAGAGTTGTTCCAGAAAGCATTAACGGTTCCACAAACAAAACTGCCTGGCCGGCAGGTTCCAAAGGTGGCTTTCATGTTCTTGACAAAAGGGTCCTTGCCATTGGCAACCTTGTGGGAAAAGTTTTTCAAAGGGCATGAAGGCTTTTACTCCATATATGTGCATGCAAATCCTTCTTTCAATGATTCAGAGCCTCAAGATTCTATCTTCTGTGGTAGAAGAATCCCTAGCCAGGTAATATGTTTCTTCAGTAAAAAAAATTGTCGCTGGGTGATTATTCTTTTTTATAATTGATGTTGAATAGAGCTTCGTCAACCAAGAAAATGAAAATCATTATAAAAAAAAACATAAATAATCCAAATTTTAATTTGATTGACAAAAACGATATACACACAATCAATGCCCTTACGTATTTCCAAGCATGACAATACGATGAGGTGGAGTACCTTCTAAGATTCAGAAATTTGGGATGAAATTTTCTTCTATTGAATCCTCCAATATTCTCTAATTTTAATTTAGATCTAAACATGTGGCATTCTAAAATCAAATATATGTTACGGTTGTCTTAAATTTAGCTAAAAATAAGAGAAAATTAGAGGAAATTTTTTACTCTTGGGCTAAAACTATAAATACAGAAGTTCCTCCATCACCACCATTAGAATCGTCACCATCAAGTTTAGTTTGATCAGCAAATGTATTTAAGAGAATGATACTTTTTTTTTTTTTTTATATAAAATTTAATTGTTACACAAGTTGGGGGAGGATATTTGAGCTCTATTTTTCCTTATTAAGGAGAATAGACAATGTTATTGATGAATACAAATTTTCTATCACATTTTTTTATGTTTCACTTTATACTCTACCAATTATAATATGTTATGTGTTTGACTTTTTCAATTTTAAATTTTGGTTATTTTATAAGTAACATAAAAAAAAAAAAAAAAAAACACATGGCAATAAGGAAAGTCAAAATAATACATGGCAAGTTATGATTTGTGGAGCATAAAATAGGGGAAAAAAAAAGTGGAATAGATAAGTAATATATACATAAATATATTCAATTGAATAAGCAATATTTTACTATGTAAATGAAAAATCTATAAGTATTGTATAAGAACTTAAACTTAAATTGATCATTTATATATTAATATTTATAGTATAATTTTAGCCTTAATCACATGAATGAAATAATTATTTTTTTATTGAAACTTTTACCCTCTTAAATCCATTTTTCATTCACAATCCTAACAAACATGTAGAATACATTAGATTCCAAGTATATAATAGTTATTTTGACCCATAAATAACAAAGCAATACATCAACAAAAAACTATTTTAACAATTTATTTTTTCAATAAATCTCTCCAAAAAAAAAAAAAAAAATTCTTTTCATGACTTTACACTTTTTCATGTCCCAAAAATCAACAAAATAGTAGGGAAAAAAAAATTTGACTACTAAAGAAAATTACATAAACTAAGCATATTGAAGTATTGAACACATAGTCTGAAAATTGCATTGTTGGAACTTGGAATTAGGTTGATAAAACTTGAAATTCCTTAGACAAAATTTTTGTTACTCATTCCAAATAGTTATTTTGTTTCTGATTTGAGAATGAATTTTCTTTAGCCGCTTGCCATAAATATAACTGTATTAGAACCACTAAATATTTGACATGTAATGTTTATAAAAACAATGGATTTGAGTGAGGCTTTTATCTATTTGTAATGTTATTATTTTTTATGAGTTACTGTTTTTTTTTTTTTTAAGTTCCCAAAAGATTAATTTAATTTTTTAGGGGGTAGTTATAATTTTTGGGAGATCAAAATCTTTAAAAATATCATTTTAATAAATAATACAAGTACGTTACTAGAATTTCTCAACAATTTTTTTCCCCTAGTTTTTTTTTTTTTTTGGGGGGGGGGGGGTTTCAACTCAAATATTTTTAATGCCCAAACTTTAAAAAATTAAAAATATACGTATGACCTAAAAACAGTTTCAAAATTTTGGGGGCTACTGGCAGGGTAGGATTGTGGGTGCATTATGGCTCTCTCTAGAACCATTTAATTATAATGAGAGTTTGAGAGATGAGAAAGAAGAGGAGGGGCGTAAGAGAAAGCGAGAGTCAGTATATATATAAAGAAATTAAAGATTACCATCCCCCTACGTACATATATACCCCTGCTTTACATGAATATTTGCAAAAAAAAAAAAAATTCATATTCACGTAAGCAATAAGGTATTAATTAACTATTAATAATTAGTTAATTTTTTTCATAAATTAAAATTATATGAGCATCATTAATTTGTTATTGCAGCCAGTGTACTGGGGTACATCCTCAATGATTGCTGCAGAGAGACGCCTATTAGCAAATGCCCTACTTGACGTCTCCAATCAAAGATTTGTATTGCTCTCAGAATCCTGCATTCCATTATTCAACTTCAAGATCATTTATAACAACCTCATGGACTCGCATTTGAGCTGCCTAGGTTCCTTCGACGACCCAAGGAAGGCAGGTCGCGGTCGATATAGTCCCCAAATGTGGCCCATTATAAACATCACAGATTGGAGAAAAGGGGCTCAATGGTTTGAAGTGCACCGTCGCCTTGCCATGCACATTGTGTCTGACACCAAATACTATCCTATTTTTCAAAAACATTGTCTCATGCCCTGTTACATGGATGAACATTATATTCCAACACTTGTGAACTTGTTGTACTCAGAGTTCAACTCGAATCGAAGCATTACATGGGTTGATTGGTCGAGGGGTGGCCCTCATCCTGCAAAATTTGGATGGAGTGCTATCACTGATGAGTTTTTGAATCAAATTCGATCTGGATCAACATGTCCTTATAATGGAAATACTACAAAAATATGTTTCTTGTTTGCTAGGAAATTCTTACCTAGTGCATTGGAGCCTTTGTTAAGGGTTGCTCCATTGTTGCTTGGTTTAGAGCCATAGAGTTTTTCAAACATCGTTAATATTTATATGATTAAATAAAGTGATAGTAAATCATATAATTCCATTCAAAATTCAATCTTGGATATATATATATATATATATATATGTCCTTCTATGCACGGAGAGAATAATTTATAAGCATTTTTTATAAGTAATTGTTTGTATGCTTTAACAATGTTTATGATTAAATCATCCCATATGAGAAAATCAGTACAAGAAGGCCTTCAGTTATGATGGTATCCAAAACCGTCTTTTTGGAAACAAACTCGGTGAGAGCCTTCCTAACATAAGAGCAAAGTTTTTTCTTACCATTTTACATTTGAACCTTTGTAAGGTAATAATTAATATCAAAAGAATCAGCCTTATCGTTAAAAGGAAAACACATACTTTTATCTATATTTATAATCATGTCAAAACTCAACTTTTGCGCACTCAAGAGTAGGGATGAAGCCAGGATTTCTATTGATGAGGCCGAAATATGAATTAAATTTTTTTTTATGATGATCCAAATAAGCACCCTTTGATCAAAAACATTTTAACAAATGAAAAAACACAAAATAACTATTTATTCATATATTGCAAAGCAAATACCTATCAAAATTATGTTCAACATTCTGTTTAATCTAGGAGATCATAGATGATTAATTCCTTTCTAAATGTCGTAGCAATTTCCATTTCAATGTATAAAATCAAAGAGTATGTTAAAAACTCATCTTCAATTAATATAAAAAATCAAAGTGTCCATTAAATATCATCTTCCATTTTGTTATGAAACTTAGTTTTGAAAATACTCATTCCATAGTTGTAATGGAAATTAGAAGATTAAGTGTAACTATGAAACGTACAAATTTTCAAGTAAAACACTAAAACTGATGGCTCAGCCACCGAAGTTGCTAGTGTCGGAGATTAACCGAATTGCAGGGAATGTGGCTCTGGTCATCGACTGAGTTACCATGACCACCGCCAAAGTGGTGTCTCTGACTCTCTAGTGACCGGACCCCTAATACCGGTGACCGAAATGATGGCTTCGCTTATCAGACCTCTAACACTGGTCGACGGAACAATGGCTCCGCGCAACCACCAGACCCTAGAACTGGTCATTGGAACAACGGGTCTAACCACTGCACCACCGACACCAGTCGTCAATGTTAGGATATGTGCCTTTTAAATCCTATTGTATGATGTTATGTATGACATTATGTTGTGATTGATAAAATTGTTTCATTATTATCTAAAATAATGGTAACATGAATATTTGAACATTATCTTATCATCCATGAGATGCATAGTATGTGATTTAATCACAGAAGATATGAATTACAAGTTCTTTGTAAACTCAGAATTTTAATTTGTAGTCGGTGATAAAATTGAGAATTTCATCTACGAAAACTATAACATATCAACTAAGATGATTTGGCTTGATCCTGGAAGTAGAGACTTCTAATTAATATGTTGATATGTTTTAAGTGTTAAGACATATTGATCTGGACCGTTGTGAGATTTATTATTCTACTAACAAGTGTCAAATGAATAATAAATCTCACGACTTTTATTTACATCAACTCTTAATCCTGAGAGAATAATGAACCTGATCATGAAGTGTAGGTTGTTTTGATATATCAGGAGTGAGATCTAAAGTCACAATCAAAATCTCAATATGTTGGACAGCCACATTTAGTGTTGAATTAACATATATTCTCAAGATGGAATTCATAATCTCTTAACAAAGATATAAAATATTCTCTTGAGATAAGTTGAATGGGTTCAGTTATTTAGAATGTTAAACCTAACCACTTTAGTAAGGTGTTACTAAAGTATAT
This sequence comes from Quercus ilex subsp. ballota, assembly GCA_032727855.1. Lineage (NCBI taxonomy): Eukaryota > Viridiplantae > Streptophyta > Magnoliopsida > Fagales > Fagaceae > Quercus > Quercus ilex. The sequence goes on along the minus strand of CM064909.1, from coordinate 50,562,067 downwards.
ATTTATGAAATTGGATTTCATAAATATATGATGAATAACTTAAAGGATTAAACCAGATACTCAAGGATTAAGATGTAGTAATCTTCAAAGTGACAATCAACATACATGATTTTGTATTACTACGAATATTTTAATGAAGGGGTTGTATGTATAATAAAGTCTTGGGAGATAATTTATTAATAAGGCCTAGAGTGCAATTATATTTATATAGTAGTATTAAATAAAATAAATGGTAATTTTGGGCTTGTCAAGAGTTAACAGAAAAGCCCAAAACCCATTAGAGCTAGTGTCTTATTTGTTCCCTTTTGGTCTCATTCCAAACCACATACCAAAACCCAATTGGAATGGCTCAAAAAGGCTAGCCCAATTAGATAATCAGTTATAAGGAGAGAAACATACAGAATTTTGTAAGAGAAGAAAATGGTGTGTATGTGAGTGTAAGCCACTCTCTAATTCTCCCTTGAACACATACATATAAACTAATTGAGAGACCACACTTCTTGGGCACAAGTGAAATTGGAGTGAAGATTAAAAGTGTTTCCAAGTACTTCTAATTTTTGGTTTTGAATTTCATCGCACCAAGGTACGCTTTCTTGTTCTTAAATTCTGAAATTTACATAGTATATGTTATCAATTGCGAATGAAGTAAATTCGTTAATTTTCTACTGCGTATGTTTTGTATGCGATACAAACTATGTTTTTCCAACAGTCGAATCTAGTGATCGAATTGCCGATACTGATCACTAGATTGGTAGCTCTAGCAACTAGACTACTGGCACCGACTGCCTAGCCCACCGAACTGGTGGCCTATCCACAAAATGGTGTGAGAGGAAGCCACCGTGTATTCTTGTAAAATGTTTTACTAAATTTTTAAAGATAAAACATTATGCAACTTTTTATAAAAGAATTTATGGTCAACATAAAATATTTTACATGTTTGATCACATTTTACATGTAAACAAACACCTATAAATGGGAAAATATTTTTTGAAAAATATTTTACTTCAAAACAAATGGAATGTTATACTCTTTAGGCTAGCAAAATTTCAAGATAATTAAAGATTAAAACTATAATATCTATCAAATTTTTAAATTTCAATATGGAGGAATGTCTGCTAAATTTTGAGAGATTAAGAAAACAAACATTATTTATGATTGCGTTTAGCTTTTGTGTGTGTGTGTGTGTGTGGTGGTTTATAGTTTGCTGGGAACAAACTTACACCTATTTATAGATGCAAGAAAGCTCTGTTACGTGTTTTAGAAATTCTCTAAGCCCATTTGCAAGATTGCAAAGTATCTGAGATAGATGAGAAAAATCCTTTCATTCATTATTATGTGAGTGAGATTCTCTTTACTCAGTTTATGCATTGCATACCTCTCATGGTCATGGGCTTTCAAACATTCCAAACATATTTACAAAACTATTCATGGAGCCCAAGGAAGGTTCCAAAATGTCTTTTTATGTCTTCCAAGGACTGTTTAGGACTCACTTATATAATAATTTTCAACATAATAAGTATTTTATGAGGCTCATAAATTCCCAAAAAAAAAAATGTTCACAACGGTAAGTTAATGATTTTTTTAAAGAAAATGATAAGTTGATGATTTTGTTTTTAAAGAAAATGATAAGTTAATGATTAAATGCATTATAGTTGTATAGGATTAATGATTGTGAGTGAAAGCTCACTTAGTGTGTAAAACACTTGTGATTGTTTAGATCCCTAAATTAAAATTTTCCAATCCAAAACTTATATTCAAACAATTGATGTGCAGAATGATAAATATAAGCAATACCCAAATTGGCAAAACACTCTAAATCATAATTAATCACAAACACAGCAGCAATTAAAAGGAATAGACTAGGGAAGAGATAAGCAAACAGAAAAATAATACCGATACGTGTTATCGAAGAGGAAACCGAAAAACTCGGCGAAAAACTTCTCCGTCGCCCTCCAAGCGGTAAATGATCCACTAGAAAATCAATTGGGATACATGAATAACAAAAGACCCTCCAATCCTAGTCTACCCGATGCACCTAAACCTTTCAATCTTTTTGCTCCAACAAGGTTACGCCAAACCGTATCTTCTTTAACTTTCTGGATCCCGCAATAAGCTCCATATTGCATCTGGCATTGTTGGCATCTTCCAATACTTCCCAAGTTCCAAAAACACTCTCAACACTGTGAATGGGTGTGGGCAGTGTTTGGGTACAAATCTCATCTCAATGGGTATAACAATGGGAGAGGGAAGGAGAAGATACTACAAAGATTTCTCTCTAAGAATGAGTAGCTCTCTCTCTAATAAGGTGGGTGTGTTGTAGAAACATCTCTTAGGGTTTTTCTCTTAATAGGCTCCTTCCAATTTTTATGGGTAATGAGAGTACATATAGTATGAGTGATGGGCAAATAGGTCACACTCAAAAATCCTCTAACCAATGAAATTTGCGGGTCACTCGCGGGTTACCTGAGTAGCGAAAACAGCTGGCACAGCTAACACATGACTCTTCAACTTACACAGCTGGCACTTGACTCTTCAACTTTTGGCATGTGCTCCTTATGTGACTTTTAGTTGTCTTGATTAAATCTCCACCACTTAATACTAAACCTATTACAAATAAATTCCACAAAAATACAAGGAAATAAATTTATGCAATTACAACACTTTTTGTAATGGAATAAGCTAACACTAATATTATGAGAAAAATCATAACTTAACAGTGAAATCCAGGAAATGGTTACCTTTTTATGAACTAAATTGATAACATACACCCAATAAAATCTTAAACGCTATAATTGGCTATAATTGGTTAATATTATACGTAACAAAATTTTGTAAGTTGAAACTGTGAACAGAATCTTAAATCCGTCCACAATCAAGCAGTTTCCACTATCCACCCACTGGATTGTACAGCATAATTTTGAATAATAGGCTAATAGCCCAACTAAAACATTGAGTTTTGTTCCCATCAAAAAAAAAAAAAAAAAAAAAAACATTGAGTTTTGTAGTAAAAGAAAATCTTCTAAAGTAAGCTTTATACTACTCCTATTTTCATTGAAGTTTTTCTTTTTATTTTCTCCTATAATTAGATTTTCCTCCCCAACTGCCTTTTAATGGTAAACAAGGATTTTTAACTTAAGGGCCAAACTATATATTCATATGTTTTTTTTAAGCATACGTTAGTTGTACTTCATATATATATATATATATATATAGTATATAAAATAATGAAATTTAATCTATTATTATAGTTCTAAACTGAAATTAGTATGCAAAATTTCGCTAATTTGTTCTATCAAAAAAATTGTCTAATAATTTGTTAAAAACATGTAAAAATAATTTATTAAAAAAAGAAAAAAAAAACCTTAGCATCTCCCATCAATTAAAGTTATGATCAACAACGATCTTTCATTAATAAAATTCATCAATTACCATTCCCACATGGAACTTCTACAATAATTTTTTTTTTCAAATCTTACCAAAAAAATAAAAGAGTACCTTATCTCTTTGGCAACCCAAATTTCTATTAGAAACAAATCAATGTTGGCAGTTGGCATAAATTATCAAACACCTAAAATCTGAACCTAAAAGTAAAAATCAACTAGTAAAAAAAAAATTTGATGATAATAATAGAGAAAGATATATATGTAACTTGGAGAAGAAAAAAATTGGTGTTGAGAAAAATATTAATTTTGCGAGATAAAAATGAGAGAGAGAGAGAGAGAGAGAGAGAGAGAGAGAGAGAGAGAGACGAAGTTCCAAGAAAGAGAGGGAAAAAAAATCACCAGTTCCAGCAGTGCACAATGCACTTTCACAAATTGAACACGTAGTGATATGAAAATATTAATTTTTTTTTATTCTTAGGGATCTATTAGAGATCAATAAAAGTCTTTTTTTTTTTTTTATCCATTGAACACTCATAGTTATTGTAGGATTTCACAGGTAAAAACATATATTTTATCGATGGATTGGGCTATGTGAAAAAGTCATTGTTTTGTTTTGGTGGAGTCCACCTGTAGGATTTCAAAGTCATTGAACACTCATAGTTATTGTGGGATTTTAAAGATTAAAACATAAATTAATTGTATCGGTGGATTTGGGGGGCTAATCACTATGCAGGGCCACCTTTTTTACAGCAAGGGGTTTCAAAATTTTGTGGGGCCTAAAGCTAGAGTCTTTTGGCTAAATATTACTAGATTTAAAACATATTTGCGTTATAGGTACTGTTTGAAGTTATTTGGAGAAATGAGGAGAGAGATTGAATTTTGGCAACATTGTTGCCGAAATTCAACAAAAAGTAGGAAAGAGAATGAGAAAAAGGAGGAAAGAGAAAATCTTAATTTCGGCAACAGTAAACCTTGAATTTCAGCAACTGTGTTGCCGAAATTCATCTGCCCGGATGTGTGAGAAGTGCAATAATGAGTGATTGCCCAAAAAAAAAAGTAATTGTGGCAATGGTATTGCCGAAAATTGTAGGGAAAAAAAAAGTGAATGCGAAAAAATTAAAGAAAAATATAATGTGTTACGTACACAATATTTTTACAATATTTTCACAATAAATCACAGGTAACTAGTTATTATTAGTTCAAATTTAAATTTAACATTGAGATTACTATTTTAATATAACAATAACAATAAGTAACAACTTGATACTTAGAATTTGTTGTAAAAATGTTGTAAAAATTGTGTGCACTTAATTGAAAAAAAAAAAACTGCCACAATTGGGAAAAAAGTTTTTTTTTTTTTTTTTCAATTGTGGTAATGGTATTGCGGAAATTGTGGGGAAAATTTTTTATTCCCCACAATTTCGCCACAATTGGGAAAAAAAGTTTTTATTTTTTTTTCCCATTTTCGGCAAATCCATTACACTTTTTTTCCTTTTTAAGAAATGATAAGTGCACACAATTTTTACAACAAATTCTAAGTATCAGGTTGTTACTTATTGTTATTGTTATATTAAAATAGTAATCTCAATGTTAAATTTAAATTTGAACTAATAATAACTAGTTACCTGTGATTTATTTTGAAAATATTGTAAAAATATTGTGTACGTAGCACATTATATTTTTCTTTAATTCTTCCGCATTCACTTTTTTTTTCCCTACCATTTTCGGCAATACCATTGCCACAATTACTTTTTTTTTTTTTTGGCACTCACTCATTATTGCACTTCTCACACATTCGGGCAGCATAGGAAATTTGGGCAAATGAATTTCGGCAACACTGTTGCCGAAATTAAAGGTTTACTGTTGCCGAAATTAAGATTTTCTCTTTCCTCCTTTTTCTCATTCTCTCTCCTACTTTTTGTTGAATTTCGGCAACAGTGTTGCCGAAATTCAATTTCTCTCCAAATAACTTCAAACAGTACCTATAACGCAAATATGTTTTAAATTTAGCAATATTTAGCCAAAAGACTCACTAGAGCTATACATGCCTCCCCCTATAACAAAGCCAAATTTCTCTCACAATATTTTGGAGCAATCTCTGTATGTATTGGGATTCACCTTTTATTGAAAGTTTATATTTATTGGTTCAGTTAATAAGTATTCTTAAGACATTTGTTAATAAGTGTCCTTAAAACATTTGTTAATAGACTATTTTAAGAGAATTTTTATATTACTTTCATATGAAATATAAAAAAACTACCAAAAAAATCAATTACTTTTTTTCTTTTTCCTTTAAAATTTTTTTAAGAATATTTCCTAAACCAATACCTACCCTTACAACGTTAGTAACTTTTTTCATATTTATTTTACTTGGTAAAAGTTAATAAAATGGTATAAGTGCAGTTGTAAGAGAAAAAGTTTTAAAAAAATAAACATAAAAAACTAAAAGAAGAGAAGGGGAAAATTTTTCAAAACCTATATACAAATGATGTCATTTTCTTCAATCTTTTCCCAAACCAAATGTAAAAGAGTCTCTCTCTTCCAAAAAAAAAAAAAAAATACAACTCTTGTTTACTTTCTCCATAAAACTTTTTTTTTTTTTTTTTTTGTTATAAAATAGAACCCTATCTTTTTTTCAAAAAATACAAGTCATGATGTTTACTTTCTCCATAAAACTTTTTTACTTTATAAAATAGAACCCTATAATTTTTTCAAAAAATTACAACTCTTGTTCACTTTCTCCGTAAAACTTTTTTACTTTATAAAACAGAACCCTACCATGCAAACATAGAAATTTCCAAGCTAACAATACAAATTATTTACTTGATTACAGTTCTCTCTTATATTTACTTAATGAGATATATTCACATATTTACTTGAAAACAATATTATGTGTACTCAAGACACTGCCGTGGCAGTGCTCATACTTTAAGTTTTTAGTTTAATGCTATTTCCTTTGAATCAAAAAAAAAAAAAAAATAGAGAGAGAGAGAGAGAGAGAGAGAGAGAGATTCACACAAGTATGTATGTGCAAGGTTTTCAGACCCGGACCATTCATTGAACCGTAAAAATGAGAGGTTCAAGGTTTTTGAGGTCGAACTGGAGTCGAACCGTGATAACGTCATAATTAATTTAATAATTAATTAAAGCATAAATATAGACATTAAATTTATAAAACTAGCAAAATTGACTGATATATCTATATATGTGAGGAAAATTTAATGATTTTCAAACATATATTTAATAATTAAATAAGAAAGTTAATAAAATAAAATAATAACCATGAAAACATTAAAATTTATGATTAATTTTTGAAGTAAAGTTGAATATTTTTGAAAGATTTTAATTATAATTTTTTTTATTCCTTGTAAGAGATAGATAATTTAATTAAGTAGAATAAAATTGTGTTAAGTTATTTTTATAAAATTAAAAAAAAAATTGCTAAGAGGTTGGACCGCACGGTTTTTGCCACTGGTTCGTACGGTCCAACCTCGGTTTAGGGGTTCACAGAATTAACAAAAAATCCAGTTTTTTATACTTAAAAAATCAGTTTTCATCCTGGTTCTCGATTTTCACGGTCCGACCTTCTGGTTCAGTACGGTTCTGAAAACTTTGTGTATGTATATATATATATATATATATTATTTTCATATATTTTTAAAAACTAAAAAGAGGTTTTTATGATGTTAGAGCATCCACAGCAGTGAATCTATAATTTTAGCTATTTAGCACCATCAAAACTTACTTTATCTATTTTACCTACATACATGCTGCAGCAGTAGATCTATTTTAACTTTCAACACAATAAAATAATATAAACATCACAATAAAATAATATAACTACTACAATAAAATAATATATCCCACTACCCAAAAAAACCAACTAAAAATACCTCTACCATCGGCCGCCGCCACCACCACCGGTCCATAGCAGGAATAAGTAAAAAAAATTTAAAAAAAAAAAAAAAAAACTAAATCTCCAATCTTTTTTCACAGCCACAACCACCACCAACACCACCACCACCACCACCACCAGTCCACTCCAAAAAACAATAATACATACTACTAGCAAAAAAACACCACAAATGGCACAATCCAATCCATAGCCACTGCCAAAGAAAAAAAAAACCACTGCCAAAGAACAACCACCCAACAACAACTACACAAACGGCACAATCCACTTTTCCACTGCCAAAGAACAACCACCCACCAACAACTACACAAACCCAGACCACCATCAAACCCACCATCTGAGCTAAATCGAGAGAGAGAAGACCAGCCATCGCCATCGCCATCGCCGTCGCCGATCACGCCATCGTCGACCCACTATTTATCTTATGCTCCTGACCAATCATCGCCGATCCACTAACCCACTCCATCGCCGACTCACTAGCCCATGCCATCCACGAAACCCACTGACCCAATCGCCGATCACGCCATCCACAAAACTCATCGACCCAATCGCCGATCACGCCATCCATGAAACCCATTGACCCACGCCATCCACGAAGCCCACCGACCCAATCGCCGATCACGCGAAAAGAAGAGAGAAAAGATAGCGAAGAGGTAGAGAAGGAAGAGAGAGGCTGAGACTCTTGAGTCTGAGACAAAAAGAAAGAGAAGGCAGAGAGAGAGAGAACGAATATTTTAATGGAAAATAGGAAGAGAAGTTAAATAAAATACATTATATTTTTGTAGCTTTGCGCTACAGTGCACATCTAAAGATTTTTTGCTTATCCCTCCACTGCTGCAGCTAGTTTTTGTGATCAGTGGTGCTAAAAAATAGCAATATAGCTATTTAGCACCACTACTGTAAATGCTCTTATAAATATTGGTGAAAATAATAGTTTACATCCTGATTCATGATGGTAGCCCCACATGCCGACTTCTGGTGCAAGAGGAGAGGAGTAGATACATGAATGATGAATCAGATTACACTTTATGAATGATGAATCAGATCACACTTTATGAATGATGAATCAGATTACACTTTGCTTTGGAAGTTTCCCTTTACATTACAACACTTGCATGTCCATTCTACACCTTTTCTGTCGGGGAGCTGGGTCCCCCTGAGTTCTTCCTTGTCTTTTACTGCCAATTTTGCATAGCGGTTATTATTATTCCGCAACTTTTTGCTACAATTCTGAATAGTTGGCTCCTATCACACACACGGTCATATTATTTGTTTATTTACCCATTAAACTCTATCACGTGATACTTGTGACCAAAAAATAAAAGTTGTTTAATATGTTATGGTACTAGCTTTTTTTGTAGTTGGCATCTCCTCTTCCCAGTAAAAAAAAAAAAAAAAAATTTTCTTTCTTTTGAGAAACCCAGCGAAATATAGATTTGAAGTATCTTTAACAACTCTCTTTTTTGATAAACGTATCTTTTACAACTCTCTTAGTAATAAACGTTACCAATTTAATTTACATTCTGGGTTATATTTTGAGAATGATAATGAATGCCGACAAGTGACGAACAAACCACCACCTACTTCGATTCAAGCACAAAAACTCAGTCGGATTCAGCAAAAGTTGGTAGAAAGTAAGCAGCGATAGCATAAAAATTGTGCAAACAAACATACTTTGGTAAAATTTGACAACCAAAAATCAATGCTTGTGACAAATTTGATGAGAACTCACACTTCAAAGAAACCAACTTGTAATAATGTTGCTACTTGGAGGATGATAAAATTTTTGGGTTGGGTTTTGGTATACCCAACCCAAACTCAGTCCATGGCCATTCTTATATGGTGACTATTTGATCTACCGAGACTCAGACTCCAAATCAACTGTTAGACATATTATGGCCGAAGTGATCCAAATCAATTGTAAGCTTATATACTTGTAGAACAAGTGTATTAATCTTAGGTCAGTCTATGGTTAATTTAGAGTTATTCAAATATGTTCTAGTATATAAACCTTACATTGGGTTCATTATTACACAAGTGTTTAATATCAATATATAGCCATCTACAGCTTTCTCAATGTCATTCAATCATCACACATAATCACACAACAATTTTAATATTAACGATGTCAACATTACGATTGTGAGAATTAGAGAGGGAGAGAGAGGTGTTAATGTGGGGTAAATAAAAAAGAAAAAGAAAAAGAGGCATGATACATGTCAAAAGAAGATAAGGCTAAAAAGAGCAGTCGAGTTGGGTTTTTTGGATTCAATTTCACCAACTCGAGATTAGTTTCGAAATACCTTCTAGTTTCAACTTTCTAATTCAATTCCACTTGACCACCAGAAGAAACTGCCAAAAATCGATCAGGTCGGATTTAATTTGTATCACTCTTATTTCACCAACCCAATATGTTTCACATTTTATTTTTACCATCTTAATGTCCTTTAATTCTATGATTTCATCATTTGCTTTTGTAACTCTTTTAGGCACATTGATTAATCGGCCTATTCCAAAATATACTTAAAAACACAAAGAAGAAAAAAAGTAGTCCACTTCTTTATAATTAGCACTCTTTCTTCCCTAAATAAATCAAACATTTAGAATGATACAATTATTAAATAGAAAAATAAAAATATAGTGGCATTAATATCTTTCATTTTATGTTAAAGATGCTATACTATTTTTGATAAAATTTATATAAAATTAGACTTACACTTTTCGTAATTTTTTGAAAAATCTCACATTTTTACAAATTAGTCTTATTATTAATTTATTATACTTAATTTTCTCTTACATGCCAATTAAAATTTTAAAACAGATTAGAACTTATGATTTTGTTAGAATAAAACAACCAAACATTAAATAAATTAGAAGAAAGAAAAAGATATTAATTTGGAATAGGCTTTAAGAGGTGGGGAGTGTCACAAGCCTAGGTTCCCACCCAGTATCTATGTTGCCCTTCCCTCCCCCACCCTCGTATTAGTGTGGTTAAGTGTGTCGGTGACATAAAATAAAGAATTTTCAATGAAGAGTATGGATTACTGTAACTTAAAAATGTATCTTGCTTTCGCATTAAAAAAGGAAAATGCATCTTGCTGAAGTCAAAGCAATATCAAAATATTTATTTTATCACATCATGTCATAAGAAATGACCCAAAAGATAAGCCATGTCCAATCGTGGGACCAAAGTATGATATATGTGCTATTAATTAAGGCAATTTGAGCTCAATGGTGCCCATGCACCAATAAAATCTATCTACAAAAAACCATCAATTGGATTGGATCCTCCGCAAATACAATTGTCCTGCACTGTTGTGACGTACATATCTCTCTCTTTCTCTGTCTGTTCCAAATCGCCGGCCACATTTCCGGTGACCCATCACCGGAACCAGACCAGAAAAATCCATCCACCACCAAGAATGGAAGACCACCATGGAAGTAGTAGTGCATATCTGCAACTATTCATGGATGAGGCCACCTTGTACAACCGCATTGTGCTTGGCAGTCTCTTGCCAATGAAACTGTGGGACCCACTACCTCACTTCATACAGTCGTGGGTTCGCAACTGCATTGGTGGTACTGTGATCTACTTCCTCTCTGCCTCCCTCTGGTGCTTCTACATTTATTATCTCAACCGCAATCTTTATTTTCCTACAGGTATATATATATATATTATATTGCTTTTTTAGTTGGGTTCAATTCACAATCACAATCACAATCACAGTAGTACTGTTGCTTTGTTTTTGGTGTTTTCAATATTTTCGTTGTTTGATTTGGACTTTGGACCGCCAGTTGGCTTTGGTATGAGAGGTGGGTTTTTCTTAATCTGTTTTTTATATTGTTGCTTAAACATATAGTAATCTTGATGACTAATGTAAGATTAAATTATGGATGCTATTTTTTTTATTTAAAACATTTTCGGAGTAAATTTCATTTTAATAAGTTTTTGTTTTTGTCTTTGATATAAGTCTGTTGCTCAGTTTAATTATATTTGGGTTCTTTTTGTGGAAGTTAAACGAGGATTGGAAATTTTTTGTCTGTTTAGTGTTGTTTTTTTATTATTTTATTATTTATTAATTCTGAACTTTATTTAATATGGTTTTGATCTGTTGATCTGTTCTCGGTGTTGAATTCGTGTTAGCACTTTTTAATTATTTTTCTTTTATAAGTAATTCGTGAAGTTTTATCAATATGACTATTGTAAAGGCATATGATGATAAAGCTGCTGGTAAACGACATGTAGTAGAGATACAATAGGTAAAACTGCAGGTAGCTTAAATTAGGTGAGAAGGGTGGAGTTAGTTAATAAGTCTGTGTACACATGTCAGGGTCTGGTATGATTGAATTAGTGTTGGTTATGTTTGTTCCACACTCTACGAAGGTGGTTATGGTTTATATATATTGGGGCTTGTACCAAAATTACAGTAAGTAGTCGCTAACCCGTGCGATGCACGAGATAGTTAAATAAAAGGACAATTAACCAACATCACGTTAAGGTAAAAGATTTAGTGAGAGACTGATTTGCCCACCAAGACTTTAAAAGAAAAAAATATTGATATAATAAAATCTAAGAAATTTAGAAATAGAAAATTGGGTTAATAATATGCATATTATAGACATTTTGCTAGTTAGCGTTTAAAAAAAAAAAAAAGATCTGTCATAATTAAATAAAATACAATGGGAATAAATATTTAACTTCTATGCTTTTCTATAGTTTAGAAGTGTTGTCTAACGTAGAATGTTATTGAGTTGTAATAAAGATTTTTATAAAATGTTAATACCATATATATATATATGCTTATATTGTCAATGTCTCACTGCACTGAAACTTACAAAGTAATTTACAACTCTTAAATTAATAAAGCAAAATTTCCAAAAGTTATATATATACACACACTCAAAACTGATATAAACTACAAAGATAAAAACAAATCTTATTTAGTCGCAGTAATAACAATATAAACAATTCAAAACATGGAACATTATTAAATTTATAACACATAATTCCATTATCTTTTACGTTGAATCCAAACAAATAATTAATTGAAATTAATCCAAACAAATAATTAATCAACCAAAAATCAAATCTTTAATTAAGAAAACAAAAAATCACATGAACCCAAATAAAAATTCTCAATAAAGCAAAAACATATAAGGTAAAGAATTAAGATCAACCTACTAAGACGCAAATACCAAAAACCCCAAAACTTAAAACTTCCAAATTTTATAGAATCCCCTAATTCTACTTCAAAACCAAACAAAACCCTTCAAATTCAAAAAATTCATATATAATATACCAAATAAAAATTTACCACACCTTGGGTTGGAAGACATGGGTTGCAGCTTTGATTTTTCTCCAAAAAATAGAGATGCTTCATCTGCCATATACAATATAAAATAATTATTAGAAATTTCAACCCAAAAACCAAACCCACAAAAACACTATCAAAATATAGAGATTAACCCAAATACTTAGAAGAAAATAAATTCTAAACATAACAAAACAATAAGATAGAATGAAAATTTCAGGCACATATGAAAGCAAATAAAAAAGATAAAACCTACGTTTTTTTTTTTTTTACGTGAGTCTCTCTCCTTCTTATTTTTTTAATCTTAAAGTGAAGTTGAGTTTAGGGTTTTGAGATAGTAATTGCTAGGGTTTTAAGGAGAGAAGAGAGAGTCCTACCAGGAGTCTCTCTCTTTTTTTCTTAATCCTAAAGTTTTTTTTTTTTTTTTTTTTTGTGAGTCCTTTTAAAAAAAAAAAAAAATTTCTAACGTGTTATGTGAGTTTTTTTTTTTTTTTTGAAACCTAAAGTGAGTCATTTTTTTTTTAATTCTAACGTGGGGTATCTTAAAAAATTATAATTAATTTTTTTTTTGAAACCTAAAGTGAGTCATTTTTTTAAAAAAAATTCTAACGTGGGGTATCTTAAAAAATTATAATTAATTTTTAATCTTCAATTTTATATTATAAATAGATAATAATAATGATGTGATAAGTTTTGGAGAGGCCAACAAAATATATCTAATAGAGTTTTACTTAAACTAAACTATTGTAACACTAATAAATATAAGAAGATATAAAACCTAGAATAAAAAGAATCTAAAATAAAAAGAAAAAGAAAATAACGGTGACGTGGAAAATTATGGGATCTTTAAAGGCTTCAGTTATATATATATGTATAGATATAGATATAGATGATAATAATAATAATAATAAATATAGATGATGATTTTTGTGATAAGTTGATGTAGGATAGAATTTACAATTTAATTTTTGTAATTATTTAATTTTGGTATTTTTATGCAAAAAACGTTATTTTAGGTCTAGGTGATTTATTTCCTTGTTTTTACGTTCTTTTAATGTTTTTTAGGTCAAATTTGGTTCTTATTATGGTTAGGTATTAATTAGGGCTTATTTTAGAATATATTTTCTTGTCCATCAAGTTTTATGGAGCCCTTAAATAGGCCTCCAAGTTTGTATACGTTTTTCAATATTATTGATATTAATAAAAATTCAAACTTTTGTCTATTGTTTTTCTGGTGGATTCTATATAAGATATAAAACCTAAAATAAAAATAATCTAAAATAAAAAGAAAAAGAAAATAGTGATGATGTGGAAAATTGTGAGAGTTTCAGAGGCTTCGGTTTTATATATATATAGATGAAGAGTAATAGAATTTCATTTTCATCAAATCCTTCTCTCCAGTTTTTCTTTGTTTCTTTTCTTCTTCCTTCCTTCCATTGCTTTGCTTTTCATGGTATCAGAGCCACCATTAATGGCTTTTGCTTCGAGCTCTAGTTCTTCAACAACTCCTTCCACCACTACTACCACAAGTCCTTTGGTGAATCCATCGTTACTACTCTTGTCAAATATGTAAAGTATGATGACGATGAAGCTAGATTTCACAAATTATATTGTGTGGAAACATCAAATTGTTGTTATTCTTGAAGCTTATGCCATGATTGGTTTTCTTGAAGATTCGTGTGTAGCTCCTGATCCTTTCTTGAAAAATAGTTCTGGAAATTTCACTAGAGAGCCAAACCCAAAGTATTTCAATTGGAAAAGCAGAGAGCAAGCTCTTTTCACCTTCAACTATTCCACTCTATCTCCGTTAGTTCTAGCCATCACTATGGGTCAGAAATCTGTGAAGGGAGTCTGGAAGGTGCTTGAAAAGAGGTTTGCTTCTGTATCTCACTCTCATGTTTTGAGTCTGAGAAATGAATTGATGAGTATTAAGAAAGGTTCTGAAAGCATAGATAATTTCTTTCATAGAATTAAAGAAGCTAGGGATAGATTGATTTCTGTTGCTGTTTTCATTGATGAAGAAGAACTTATACATTTAGTTTTAGAAGCTTTACCCAATGAATATAGTGCACTCTGTTTTGCAATAAGGACTTGTGATGATGTGGTCACTATAGAAGAGTTGAATACTTTGTTGAATGCTGAAGAGAGAGCTATTAAGAAGAAATCTGAAACTAGGGATACAACTATGGCTATGATCCTTTAGAGTGGATTTAATCAGAATAATAATAGAGCTGGAGGTAGAAGTGGCAATTAGAGGGGTAGAGGATTCAATAATTTTGGCCCTAATTTTGGATTTAATAATGGTCAGTCCTCTGGTCAATCCTCTGGAAATGCAACTATTACCTCTCAATATCCTGGTTTTCAACCACAGCCTCAACTCAGAATGGTTTTCCTTCATTTCAGTCTTAAGGTCAATCTCAGACTGACCTACTTGTCAAATTTGTGGCAAGAATGGTCACATTGCCTTAGACTGCTATCATCGCATGAATTTTGCCTATCAAGGCAGACATGCTCCAGCCAAGCTAGCATCTATGGCAGCTAGTTCTATGGCAACAACTACAACTGCTAATTTTGCTTCAGCAAATACATCAAATTTGCTGACTGATACAGGTTATTCTAACCATGTTACACCTGATCTCTCTCAGCTTTCACTGACATCTCAAGTTACTGTTGGTCGTGAAATTGTTACTGTTGGCAATGGGCAAGAGTTGCCTGTGACTCATGTTGGTAATGGTAAGCTTCATACACCTTCTCATTGTTTTCGTTTAGATAATATCCTTAGGGTTCCTGATTTAGCTTCAAATCTATTATCTGTCCATAAACTCTGTTTACAAAATAATGCCTTTTGCTATTTTGAGGCCAATCAATTCTTAATTGTGGATTTGCCTACGGGGAAGTTTCTTTATCAAGGCCTGAGTAAGGATGGTGTGTAGCCCATTCCTTTTTCTTCACAACTCTCTGCTGATTCTGCTATTTCTTCATCTCTTGCTTTCAAGTCTTTTGTTAATGCTCTTGTTTCCAATGAAGCAATGTTGTGGTATCAAAGACTTAGTCATCCTTGTTCCAAGCTTCTTCACTCTACCTTATCTTCTTTCAATAACAATGTTAAAATTTCTGTACATGATGACATTTGTTCTCAATGTAAATCTTGTATAAGTGCTAAGATGCACAAACTTCCTTTTCCAAAGCATATTATGTCTAGTACTTCTCCTTTATAGCTTGTTCACAGTGATGCTTGGGGCCCTGCTCCTATTACTTCTGTTCTTGGCTATAAATTCTATGTCATTTTTGTTGATGACTACACTAGATTCACCTGGTTATTTCTTCTTAAACATAAATCTGAAGTGTTTACTGTTTTCTTGCATTTTAAAGCTCTTGTTGAGAATCAATTTGGGTCTAATATCAAAACACTTAGAACTGATGGTGGGGGTGAGTATACTAGTAATCATTTTAAGTCTTTTTGTTTGGATCATGGCATTCAACATCAGTTGTCATGTCCTTATACACCTCAGCAAAATGATGTTGTTGATAGAAAACATAAGCACATAGAGTGGTCTTTCCATGCTTCATCAGTCTAATCTTCCCTCTTCTTACTAGTGTTATGCTTTTAGCACTGCCATTTATTTGATCAATAGGCTTCCCTCTTTAGTTTTAGCTTTTAAGTCTCCTTGGGAATTGTTATTTCACTCTGTTCCTTCTTTGCATTCTTTGAAGACTTTTGGTTGTGCTTGCTTTCCTCTTATTAAGCCCTATACTGATCACAAGCTTCAGCCTAAGTCTACTCAATGCATTTTCTTAGGGTATCCTCCTTTATCCAAAGGGTATATATGTTTTGATCCTCATAC
The DNA here is from genome assembly GCA_032727855.1 of Quercus ilex subsp. ballota. Taxonomy (NCBI): domain Eukaryota; kingdom Viridiplantae; phylum Streptophyta; class Magnoliopsida; order Fagales; family Fagaceae; genus Quercus; species Quercus ilex. The sequence continues at coordinate 50,545,614 of CM064909.1, read as the reverse complement.
TCAAAAGATTTACATCACTTCCCATGTTATTTTCCATGAATTTGAATTCCCTACTCTTCCTATAGTCTTATCTGATTCTTTCAGCATCTCTTCATCTGACAGTCCTCCTTTGGACCTTTGGATCTCTACCATTTTACCCAGTTCATCCACTTCTTCTTTATCTGTTGTCTCTAAAGCTTTTCCTTCTGTCATTTCACCTTTTTCTGTGTCTAGTGAGTCTTCTAGTGTCCTTGCCACTTCAGTTGATGTTACTTTACCTTCCTCTAGTATTGTTCCCTCCTCGTGTCAAGTTGAGTCCCCACCTCTTGCTACTACTAAGTCCATAATTGAGTCCACTACTTCATTTGTTCCATCTACTTCTTCTTCCCTTCCAAATACTCATCCCATGCTTACCAAATCCAAACATGGCATCTTCAAGCCTAAAGCATATGCAATTGTGAGAAATTATGTTCAAGAAGAACCTCCTACATTTCATGTTGCTTCAAGGTTTCCACAGTGGGTTGAAGCTATGGATTTTGAGTATAATTCTCTCTTAAAACAAAATACTTGGTCTTTAGTCCCTCTTCCATCTGGTAGGAATGCAGTTCATTGTAAATGGGTGTATAAAATCAAAAGGGGCAGTGATGGGTCCATTGCTAGGCATAAAGCAAGGTTGGTTGCTAAGGGTTTTTTGCTGCAATATGGCTTGGACTATGAGGAGACAGTCTTGTTGTTAAGCCTGCCACTGTTAGGATCATTTTGGCATTGGCTGTACAGAATCATTGGTCTTTGAAGCAGCTGGTTGTGTCTAATGCTTTACTTCATGGGGTGCTTCAAGAGGAGGTTTTTATGTCTCAACCTCTAGGTTATGCGGATCCAGCTCATCCTGATCATGTTTGTAAATTGCATAAAGCCATTTATGGTCTTAAACAGGCACCTAGGGCCTGGTTTGATAGATTTACTTCTCAGCTCTTTCATATTGGCTTCCAAGCTTCTTCTGCAGATTGTAACTTGTTCATTCTACATCATGGTTCCTTTGTGGTTTATCTTCTCCTTTATGTGGATGACATCATTATTACTGGTAATAGTCTTTCATTCGTTGATCATCTTGTTTCAAGATTTGCTGCTGTCTTTGATTTGAAAGATCTTGGCCCCCTTACTTACTTTCTTGGACTTCAGATTGAGTATACTTCTCAAGGCTTATTTGTGCATTAGTCCAAGTATGCCTTGGATTTGCTCACCAAATTCAATATGTTGGACTGCAAGCCTTGCCTTAGTCCATGCTCTCCTACAGTTCATGTCAACTCTCAGAATAGCTCTTTGCTTCCTGATCCTTCTGTCTTTAGGAGCATGGTTGGGGCTTTGCAATATCTGACTTTTACCAGGCCTAATTTGGCTTACTCTGCCAAACAGGTTTGTCAATTTATAAGTCATCCTACTCAACATCACTAGTGGCAGCCAAGAGAATTCTTAGATATCTCAAGGGTACATTGCTTCATGGAATTCATTTTTAGGTAGGTCCTTTAGTCCTTTCAGCTTATTGTGATGCTGACTGGGCTAGTGATCCTCTTGATAGAAAGTCTAATACCGGTATGGTGGTATTCTTGGGTAACTCTCCTATTACTTGGTCTGTTAAGAAGCAGCTTATTGTGGCTAAATCTTCAATGGAGGCCGAATATAGAGCCTTAGCTACCACTACTGCAGAGTTGAGTTGGATTAGGATGATTCTTAAAGACTTGGGTGTTTTCTTGTCTTTACCTCCTATGCTTTGGTGTGATAATGTCTCTGCATTGGCTTTAGCTTCCAATCCCATTTTTCATGCTAGGACCAAGCATATTGAGGTTGATTATCATTATATTACGGAGAAAGTTCTTTGTAAGGAATTGAAGGTTAATTTCATCTCCACTCTTGATCAGCTAGCTGATATTTTTACCAAAGCTCTCTCTTCTCCACGATTTCTTGATCTTGCTCACAAACTAATGGTAGTTCCTCCCTTCAGTTTGAGGGGGATGTAAAGGCATATGATGACAAAGCTGTTGGTAAATGACCTGTAGTAGAGATACAATAGGTAAAACTGCAAGTAGCTTAAATTAGGTGAAAAGGGTGGAGTTAGTTAATAAGTCTGTGTACACGTGTCAGGGTCTAGTATGATTGAATTAGGGTTGGTTATGTTTGTTCCACACTCTGCGAAGGTGGTTTTGGTTTATATATTTTGGGGCTTGTACCAAAATTACAGTAATGAATAGTAATAGAATTTCATTTTCATGAAATCCTTCTCTCCAGTTTTTCTCTGTTTCTTTTCTTCTTCCTTCCTTGCATTGCTTTGCTTTTCAACTATATGAGAGTTACGTCGAGTTCATGATGATAATGATGATCACGAAGCAATGTAAAAATTACAAAATTTCAATGTAAAGTTACAGTTTTTATTTTTTGGGTTTCTCAGTTGATGAATGTTATCATGGCCACTATTAGTTCCACCCTGCCTACAAAATTTCAAGTGGATTTTAAAATAAATCATTAAGAAAAGAATATGGTCAGTGGCTAGTATTTGTTTTAGTGATTTATTTTCTTATAATATATTACAAATACAATTATTCTTGTGTCTAATTTTGTGATCTATTGATTTGTGTAATTGTGATCCGTGAGTAGTAAATAGAAAATAATACTTCCATTTAGGCAAAAAGTATCTATCACTAATAATTACACAAATTAGTAAATTATGAATTTAGATGTGTAATCGAATATGTCTTTAAAATTATTTATTAAAATTATTTCTTATGGATATTCTTTATTTGTATAGATGCATTTCTTCTTGCTGTCAGTTTTGGATGTGATGGTCTAAACTCTAAACTTTTCGGTTAATTGTTGTGAAAATTAAAATAAGCCGCCTTTAAGGTTAATTGTTGCAAAAAATAAAATAAATAGCTTTTAGAGTATTTGCATTTTTGTCTATTTTAGTATAAGAACTTATTTCTATAAAAAAAAATTATAAGAACTTACTTTCTTATTTTACATTATAATTTTTTCAAAATACCACATCAAATTACCTATTCTAAAACCTATTTCAATAAAATATTTATTCTCCATTCATTTAACCACTTTTTTAAACTCTTACATCACTCACACACACACACACCAATCAAAAGAGTAAATTGAGAAATGAGTAAAATACTCATTTACACATGAACAATAGCCATGTAAATTTACACGGCTGTAACTCCTCTCATTTTACATGACTTTACATATTTGATATAAGTGATTTTTGGAGTTGGATGTGCAAAATTTAGTCCTTAAACATTTGTCTAAAATTTTAAATGGTCTATGTATGACTCCATTATTTCTTTTGTTTTTCTTTGGTATCAATGGCGTCTTGTTTGGTTGTCTCTTAAACATTTGTCTAAAATTTTTAAATGGTTGCAAAAAAAATTCGCCCAATTTTGTTTACGTTTACTAATTTAAAAAATATATAATTCAAAAGTTGTGTATAGGAGCATTCATAGCAGCCTCAACACACTTTTAGACAAATTTAGTCCATGTGTTACTTTAGCTAATTTACTATTCACAAACAAATACATCAGTCTCAATACTCTATTAGTATTTTATTTAAATATTCTTCTCTCTCAAAAAATATCCAATTTTTTTCATCCATCTTTCCCAAAAATTTGAACTTTCTCTTTGAAAATACGACCACCACTACTGGACCACCACCACCAAAAAAATCCCAAACTAGAAACTCAAAGAAAAAAACTCAAATCAACGAAAATTCCAATGAGCAAACACTAAACACAAACCTAGTAAGAAAAACAATACAAACACAAACACAAAGCCACTTAAATCACCTCATAGATCCAACACCCAGCTAAAAACCCAAATCACACCCATCTCCACAGTCACTCACCAACCTAATTGCGATCCATAAATCAAATTAGATTAGAGCATCCTTATGCAGTTGCCATCACTCGACCACAACTATCCTAGGGGGAGCAAGGTGGTTCGGTTGGTTTAATAACTCAATGTGAAACTTTGATTATCGTGTTTCAGATCCGGGCATGAAGGTTTAATGAGAGAGAGAGAGAGAGAGAGAGAGAGAGAGAGACAGAGAGAGAGACAGAGAGAGAGAAACAAATATAAAATTGGTGAATTTGGTTTGGCGATCAATAGTGTCTCAACAATAGTATATAATTGTAACTTTTTGGGACAAAATTTTGATGCTAACTCTCTTCAACGAGCCAAGATGTCTTTATTCTTTAGTAGTAATACTGCTAAAGAAATTCAAGATAAGATAAAACAAAGATTTGGGGCATAGGTCATTTGACAACACAAAAAAAAAAAAAGCAACTTGGTCTTCCTTTTCTTGTGGGATAGAGCAAGCATAATTCTTTCAATGACCTAAAAGAGAAGCTTACTAAGAAATTAGAGGGTTGGAAGGGAAGCTACTATCTAAAGCAGGTAAGGAAATTTTAATCAAGGCGGTGGCACATGCTATACCAACCTACACAATGAGCTATTTTAAAATACCTCATGCTTTCTGTGATGATTTGACGAGTATGATTCGTAAAATTTTGGTGGGGATAAAAACAAGATAAGAAGAAAATGGCATGGGCCAGTTGGGAGAAGCTGTGTGCCCCGAAGTCTAGTGGTGGTATGGGCTTTAAGTTTCTTAAACCCTTTAATTTGACTCTCTAGCTATACAAGGGTGGAGGCTTCAAACGGGTTAGAAATCCTTGGTATACCAAGTTTTTAAAGCCAAGTACTTCCTAAACTGTGAGTTTGTACAAGCCTTTATGGGAAATAATCCTTCATATGTATGGAGGAGTATTTTGTCTAGCTACTTAGAAAGTAGTACAGCGTGGATTGAGTTGGCAGGTTGGTAATGGTAATAAGGTTTGAATATGGGGTGATAAATGGCTACCAACAACTTACAAAGTTTTCTCTCTACCTCAAGTTATTCCTTCACACTCGCGGGTTTGCGAGCTCATAAATTTGGCTATAGGCAATTGGAGTTTAAAGCTAATCCAACATATTTTTGTCCATGGGAAAGCCGATATTATTCAAGAGATCCCCTTGAGTTCAAGACTTTAAAAGGATAAGCAAATCTGGTTTGAAACTCCCAATGGTTTATTCAATATTCATAGTGCCTACAAGGTTGTTGTGGAGATGTTTAAAGCCAAGTACTTCACAGATTGTGAGTTTGCACAAGTCTCTATGGGAAATAATCATTCATATGTATGGAAGAGTATTATGTCTACTTAGAAAATAGTATAGCGTGAATTGAGATGGCAGGTTGGTAATGGTAATAAGGTCCGAATATGGGGTTATAAATGACTATCGACACCTTTAACTTACAAAATTTTCTCTCTGCCTCAAGTTATTCCTTCAAACTCTCGTGTTTGCGACTATGAAGCACAAGTGTGTTTCCGGATTTGGGTGTGGGTGCGGGACTCGGCAATTTTTGAAAAAGTAGGGTGCGGGTGCAGCGATTAAAAAATTATTAAAAATATTTTTTATTTATATTTTCTATATATTTTTACTATTAAAATATTCTTAAAAAACACATTATCTGTCATTGGTTCACAAAACAAAGAAAGAAAAAGGTAAGAAACACAAAACAAAAAAGAAGTAACAAATATTCAAAATAAAATTGAGGAATGACAGATTTAGGATGTTTGGGCCTTATTCAAAGCTGATTTCGGCTGTTTTGGCATGATTCAAGGCTGATTTCGGCTATTTCAGTCAGTTTCGGCTGCCGGCTGATACGATCCAATTTGGCCGATACGACCCGATTTTGGCCGAATCGGCCTGCTTTGGCGGGAATTGACCCGAATTGGCTCGAATCGGAGCCAAGTCGGCGTGAATCCGTAAAATAAAAAAAAAAAAAAACTCAGACGCAGCACCGATGCGCAGGCAGCGGTGTCGCCGTGTTGGACGTGAGTGCGGCACCCATTTTGCTGCATCTGTGCATCATAGGTTTGCGAGCTCATCAACTTGGCTATAGGCAATTGGAGTTCAAACTTCAAAGCTAATCCAACATATTTTTGTCCATGGGAAAGCTTATATTATTTAGGTGATCCCCTTGAGTTCAAGACTTCTAGATAGGGCTGTAAACGAGCCAAGCTCAAGCGAGTAGTGCCTGTTTGAGCTTGGCTCGTCAGTAAAAATAAAATGCTCAAGCTTGGCTCGAGCTTGAGACAAGCTTAAGTATAATGTTTGAACTCGGGCTCGTGGGAAAACCCAAAAGCTTGAGCTCAGTTTGGCTTGGCTTGATAAATTTATCAAGCCAAGCTCGAGCTTAACATCAAGCTCAAACTCAAGCTCAAGTCAAGCTTTTTAGCTCGGGATCTAACAAAATTGCATTATCAAGTGCTCAAATCTGCTCAAATCTCCAACAATCAAGTAAACAAAAATAAGAAAATAATATACTCATTTGTTCATACTTCTAATTCGACCTATGATTAGCAATTGCTCAAATTAAAGCTTTACATAATTAAATCTACCCATTCCAAACTACATGCCAGACTCCACAACCACAATCCACTAATTACAAAGTTAAGTCATTATCAACGAATTCAACCAATAAGATTTTTCTAAGTTATATAGAAATTTCATAAACAACCATAACTTGGAAATCAAAATGATTTTGCAATATCAAACAAACTACAGTGCAAACAACTATAAAAATATATAGAAAATTTTTAAACATGAAAATTTACCTATGGTGAGAGAAGGCTATGAATGTCTTGGAGGATGGAGGTAGAGAGTCAAATACTACACCAGAACTAGAGCTGTTGTTGGAGCTCTTTGCACACCCACTAGAATCCTTAAATTACATGGTGATTCGGTGAACACCGGACTCTAAATCCTCTTTGCTAGAATCTAACTCTTCCAAATCTAGGACTTGTTCATTTGCTGCAAAGAGATATAGGGCAGATTTGGTGGAATTTCTTGGCCTCACGAGCGAGAGAGAGAGTTGATCAATTCCAACCTTGAGAATTTGGGGAAAAGAAAGAAACTGATGATAGAGAGAAAGATTGAAGCTTCTCAAAGAAGCTTCGGTCTTTCTAAGAGAGCCTAAGAGTTTTAGGCTGCAGACTGCATAGGACAGACATGGACTCATTGAGTGACAGCCGAGAATTTCAGTTTGAATGAAACTGAATTGGGTTTTTTTTGTTCAATGATAGTTTTGGTAGAGAGAACTCAGAGAAGAAACTAAACTAGTAAACTGACTCGGGTTTATTTTTTTCAATGGAAAGACCGAAACTAAACTAGTAAATTAACTAGTAGAGAGAACTCAGATGGAAAGGATACTTAGCATTACTTTTATTTACTTTACTTAGAAAATGACTAAACTAGTAAACTGACAACAAATGGACACCTAAGGGCTAAGATGGTGAAGTCCAGCTGTATGCACGAAGTACTATTGTACTGGAGAACTCTAGAAGAGTAGAAGTGGAAACTGAAAATTCTAGAAAAAGCATGAACTCCGGTCTTGTTTTATTATTATTATTATTTTTGCTAAAAATGTTTATAAAAAAAAAAAAAGAAAGAAAAAACCTTAAAGTAATGGGTACTAAAAGTGGTCTCATGTGGAAAATTTTATTATTAAAATATGTGTAATGTAAAAATATTTAATTTATTTAGCAAATATATATCAAGCCTTTTATCAAGCTACACACGAGCTTAAGCTTGGCTTGTGTTGTATCGAGCTCGATTGTTCACGAGCTTGTTCACGAACAAATTTTTTTGCTCAGGCTCAGCTTGTTTATCAAACAATAAACAAGCCGAAAACTAAGGCTCAAGCTTGGCTTATTTATAAACAAACAAACATGAACGAGCTTTTTATTGAGCCGAGCTCGAGTTGTTCACAATCGACTTGGTTCGTTTACAGCTCTACTTCTAGAGGATAAGCAAATCCGGTTCGAAACTTCCAATGGTTTATTCAATGTTCGTAGTGCCTACAAGGTTGCTATGGAGATGTTTAACCATGAGTCTGTGGGCTCTAGCTCGGACGTGGGGAATGTACAGAGGTTTGGGGAAAATGTTTTACATTTGCATGTTCCCCATAAGATTCATCATTTTACATTAAAAGGCGTGATATCTTGCCAACTAACTCGAACTTGGTGCACATGCATATAATCCATGATAGTACATGCGAAGCTCGTCCACAGGATGGAGAGAGCTCAGGTCATATTTTTCTGGTCTCGCCCAAAAGCCCGTGAGGTTTGGGTTAGTTCTGTAATTTTCTATTCCAGTCACCCAGTGCAGTACCTGATTTTCTTTGATCTTCTGTGGCATGTGATCATGATCAAGAAATGGGACCAAAATTCAAATGATATATATATATATATATATATATATATATAAACTAGTCGGTAACTTATGCAATATAAAAGAAAATATAACAAAATATGAATTTTTTTTTTTAATTATCTTTTGTTGAAGTATGATAATAATTATGATTGTTTTTGTAAAATAATATATCAAGATTATAATTTATAAGGGAAGGTTTAAATATAGAAGAAAATTTTATTATAAGTATATATATATATATATATATATAATTGTGAAGCTTCAAAATTTTATGCGGAATAATATATTACGAGGTTAACTAAAAATCAAACTTCTTCAATTTATATAGACTATAGATTATAATATTATAGACACATGATATATAAATAAGCTGTCAAAAAAGTTGATAACATTTTCGTAAGGATGTTACCAAAACCTATATTACCAAATGAGTTGTCAAAACTCATACTTTAAAGAGATTAAATTTGATAAAGATGTGGTGTAAAATTTATGTTTTACCCTTTCAATCTCAGTATGTCATATTATTTTATCACATATTTAAAAATAGCCACAACTATACCCAATTAATCCTAATACTCATATATAAAACCAACCAAATTAGGTATTTATTGAGATGTTATTAGGTGTGATAAAATGTATCGAATTTTAAGTAAAATAATGATGTGATAAATTTTTATTGGATGGAGTAAAATATGGATTTTACAACCCATTTTTAAGAATTTGGACTCTATTTTAAAACCAGCGAAGAGAGTAAGTTATATGGGATGAAACAAAGCCGTACTAAGATTAAAAAAAAAAATAAAAAAACAAACCATCAAAGGTTATTGAATTGGATCATCCCCAAAGCCGCACTATTCATTTGCTGCCACACGATTAATTTTGGAAATCTTCGACTCATATATACTCTGTTCCAACTCACCCCTCCCATTTTACTCTCTCTGAGTTCCAAATCGCCGGCGACATTTCCATCGGCCAATCACCGGAACCCGACCCGAGAAATCATTGAACCATCCCCCACCAAACATGGATGACCATGGTGATGCATATGTGCAACTATTCATGGATGAGACCACCTTTTACAACCGCTTAGTGCTTGGGAGTTTCTTGCCAATGAAACTGTGGGACCCACTACCCCACTTCATCCAGACATGGATCCGCAACTACATTGGTGGATCTTTAGTCTACCTGCTCTCTGGCTTCTTCTGGTGTTTCTACATTTATTATCTCAAGCGCAATGTTTTTGTTCCTAAAGGTATCTATGCGTTTTGTGTTGGGTTTAATTCACAATTATGTTGCTTTTGTTGTTGTTGTGATTTTTAATGTTTTGGTTGTTTGGTTTGGACTAGTTAACTCTGATATGAGATGGGTTTTGCTTGGTTGTTAATTCTTAATCTGTTTTTGTAATGCTTAAACTTATAGTAATCTAGATGACTGGAATATGAGATTATGGATGTAATTCTTTGATTTTGATTTCTGATTTCGTATTTCTTTTTTTTTTTTTTTTGTGGGGGTAAATTTCATTATAATAGTTGATTTTTGAAGTTTTTGACATTGATATCCGTTGGGTTTTTAATCTAAATCTGGGTTCTATTTGAAAGTTAATTGAGGATTGGAAATTTTTTGTCTGCATAATGGTTTCTTCTGAGCTTAGGCACCTTATTATTTATTGATTTACATGCTTTATTTCAATTTGTTTTGCTCTGTTCTAGGCACTGTATTATTTATTTATTTATTTACACCCTGCCTGCATAATTGTGTTTGGATTTTAAAGTTAATCTTTAAGTATCATCAATGACCAGTGTTTGTTTTAGTGTTTTATTTTCAGTTGTGTTGTCAGATGCATTTCTTTTTGGTTGTCAGTTTTGGATCTGAGATGGTCTAGACTTTTCAGTTAATTGTAGGGTAAAATAAAAGTCACTGCCTGTATGATTCCATTGTTTCTTTGTTTTTCTTTGGTGTCAATGGGCTCTTGTTTGGTTGTCAGTTCAATCTGTGTCTAAAATTTTGCTCTGTCCATGAGTGGATACGTGTCTATTCCATTTGCTGCCACCTGTTTCTGCACCAGTACTTTCTTATCACATGATAAGGAACAAAATAATTTTTTTTTATTGAACTCACTAATCCAGTAGCTATCGCCTGTTATGGTGTGTTGAGAGAAAAATAGGGGAATGCTTCCTAAAAGAAAAACTGAAACGAATGAAGGAATGTGTATATTAAACTTTCAGGATTTTAGAAATGATCTATGCTGTGACCTTTGATCTCTTGAGAGTAGAAAATTTTGTATCTTGAGTACCATTTTTTCTGCTTCTCTATGGGATCCGGATTAGAGAGTAATTAGACTGGAACGTTTTCAATTTAAAATAAAAAGGGTTATGCTTGTGCTGTCAGATTTTCAGCTTTCTCATCAATAAGATTTTCTCTTCCACTAATGTTACTTCCTAAATTAAATGGCTTAAGGATGAATAGAACAATTTTAAGCACAAAGCTTGATAAGTAGATCTCTGCTTCTGCCCCTTGCCCTTAGTAAGGCCTAAAAATTTACGCGTTAAGCTTTCATGTCATGGAAATATGTGGAAAATTTCTAGTTGTCAAGAAGCTATATATTGAATACTTTCACATTCAATGACACAAATTTGAGGGCTTCTGTTAATGTAATGTGCTGAATATCTGTTATTACTTGTAACTGTTTTTATGCAATGTTATCTATCCTGGAATTAACAATTGATTAAATAGTCATAGATGTGTCATAATACTGTCTGAACTAATATTTTAAAGTTTGGAAGGAGCGAGCGGATAAAGGGAGGAAACTGACGGGAGAAGGGAGTAGATATCCTTCCCCTTTTTTGGTTGCAGAGTGGAATGGAGAGAAGATAAGTTATCATGTTCATTGACGATTATAGAGAGAGAAGTTTTAAGGGTTGGCCTGATAATTAACATTATGATAATTTTTTTTTTTTTTTTATATATCAATAGTCTGGGGTGAGGGGATTTGAATCTTGGATGTCTCGGTTGGAAACTGTAGGAGGTGCCAACTAGTTAAACTTACCAGTCTCTTGGCAACACTATGATAAATTGTTAAGGTGTAAAGTACTGAAAATTCATTAAAGTAGGTCCCTTACCTTTGAATTCTCCCAATTCGAGGACATTAGAAAAGTAAACTTTGAGGGGGTATGGTACCCCTCCCAACTCCCCTCAAATCCTCTCTGCCTCCTCCCCCGCTATATATATATATATATATATTTTTTTTTTTTTTAAGAAAAAATCTGAAGAGGGAGAAGGTGAGTCACCCACCTCTTCCCCTCTCCTTCCCTTTTCTCCCCCACATTCCAAAGGCATTTCTACAAGGCATGCTTAAATATAGCTTGTAATGTGCATTTAACTTTGTCTTGTTTTGATTTTCGTTCCCTGTTGATTCCTTTGTGTTGCATAAGTTCAGGATAATACTGTCTGAACTTAACTAACTCTAGATAGTTTATGAAACATTGAATTGATCTATTATATTTTTAACACCTAAGTAGTTGCTGTTTAATTCTTGAAAGTTCAGCTGATAATTGTTCTCCATTGTATGTTGATATTTTTATAAGAGAATCTATTCCATCTGGGCCCATGTTAACATCTTTGTTGGATATGTTGAATACCCTTGCTGCAGATGCCATTCCATCTAATAAGGCTATGCTCTTGCAAATATATGTTGCCATGAAAGCCATGCCATGGTACTGTGCTCTTCCAACTCTTTCTGAGTACATGGTTGAAAATGGCTGGACAAGATGCTTTTCAAGAATAAGTGATGTAGGTTGGCCTGCCTACTTTGTTTATTTAGCAATTTATCTTGTAATTGTGGAATTTGGAATTTATTGGATGCATAGGGAGCTGCACGACATAAAACCTCTGTATAAGTATCTTCATGCTACCCATCATATCTACAACAAACAGAATACTCTTTCTCCATTTGCTGGTAAGTTCTCAAATTTACTAAATTCAATCTCCATGGTTTTATCTCTAGTTGGTGGGTCTTGGATTTTGGATGCTTGTATGTGTAATCTTTGCCTTTTTAAGATTTACATAAGCTGACATAGATGCTGCACGTATATGTATAAGAAGTATCATGTCAGAAACATCTAATCCTGAAAATAACTTACATATCAGAACAGGGTGCAACTGGTACTGCTGAACTCTGAAAAGAATGTTAAGGGAGGTCCTAGGATGTATCGTTTCTTGCTTAAAATAATTTTGTAGTGGAATTATTTTCCGGGGTGAAAGCATTTAAAGTATTCACTTGGTGCATATAATTCTCTTTTGGGTGAAATGATGATCCACCCCCAAATACTAGCTATGGCAGCAGGAACCATGTTGAATATAACTCTGGCTTTTATGGAAAAAGTCATTCAACATACATGGATATGATCATACTAAACACATATTGTCCTGCACAAGAAAATTTAGGGAAAAAAAGATCTGGGGATTTGGAAATATGCTATTATAAGTTATGCCTATTCTCTAAATAAAATCATTGGATCTCATTTACTGAATTTGACCATGACTATGAACATCTCTATACCAAATAGCCTTTCTCTAATGTAAAGTTCCCATCCTACCAAAAGTGTGATAAACCATGTTTTGCCCGTTAGGTGATTCTCTACCAGATTTTTGACACAAACATATAGGGAACGAGGATGAGAAACAGACTGCACTCAAGCCATAGGATCCGCATGAAATGTGTGCTATCTAATTTCTAAAGTCATCTTTCTTTTTGTTTCAATATACATATATATATATATATATGGCTGTCATGGTTGAATTGTGTTGCTTTGTTCTTAGTTTACATTTGCAGGCATAAGTATGCTACAACCTCATACCTGGCTCAATTGCTACATTTGATTAAAGAGTGAAAACTGAATCCTAGAAATTTTAATTGCTTGAACTGCCAGTTTTTCAGTTAGATGATCATGAGGAGGATATGTCCCCTTCTCTTTACAGAAACGTTTCTTTCTACAAAGATATGATAATATGATTCATTAAAAGAACGTATTCTTCAAGCTGCATAATGCATATTTTTATTCTTTAGTTGTATAAAAGCTAGAAAGCACCGACGCGGCTCCTCCGGAGCTGCACCCGAGTCGGACTCGGCGGGACGCGGCGACGCGGCAGGGACGCCGCTGACCGCGAGTCCGTGCTGCGTCCTGCCACGTGGCCTCCCCGGCTCGGGCCGACACGGCGCGAATCGGTCCGACTCGGGCCGTATTGGCCAAAACCCGAAATGGCCGGTTCAAGCCGAAACGGCCGAGTCAGGCCGAAATTCAAAAAAAAAAAAAAAAAAAAAAAAAAAAAAAGGTGCGAAACGCACCGTTTGAACCTAACCTAAATCCCTCAGATTCTCACTTCGTCCAAAAGACTCTCTCTCACTCCGTCCCTCATCTCTCTTCTCTGCGCTCTCCGCCTCCGGCCTCTCCCTCTCTGCGGTGTGCTCGGCTTCAGGTGTGCTGTGCTCTCTCTTCTCTTTGCTTCCCTTTTAGTCTCTGTTTTCTACGATTTCTCTCTTCTCTGTGCTGTGTTTGTGTGCTTGTTAAAAACCGATTTCGTCCAAACACTCTCTCTTCTCTATGCTGTGTTTACTGTTTGCTGTGTTTGTGTGCTTGTTTTTTGGTTCGTGTGGGAGTTAAAGGGTTTTGTAGTTGCAGGTTGTAATTTTAATTGTAGATTGGTGACAATGTTTGACTGCTTTGTACTACTATTGCTCTTAAATTTGGTATATGTTTATATAATATGAAAAAGTATGCTTAGCAATATATTAAAAATATAAATAAAAATATTTTTAATAATTTTTTAATCGCCGAGTCCTGCCGCACCCGCACCCACCTTTTTCAAAAATTGCCGAGTCCCGCACCTACACCTGAGTCCCGAAACGCACCCATGCTTCCTAGTATAAAAGCTTATTGGATTTATTGGCTTTCATCTTGGTTCTTGTCTTTTTCTTTTTTTCTTTTTTTGGGGGGGGAGGGGGAGGGGAGGGGGGACCCAGATCAAATCTGTGACACAGAAGATAGGGGAGAAAGGGGGTGGGGGGAATTATGTGCCATAAAGCTAGAAGCCCATTGGCACTGGGTCTCATGTTCGTTACATGACATTGATATTGTATTCTTTGGTTTATACTTGATGCAACAGTATGGTTTCCTCTTGGCCATGTTTCTCTTGGACTCTGACATCCATTATCATTTCTTTACTTTACTTTTGGAAAACTAAAGGGGGTGGGGTTTCCCTAATTGTGGGCAAGTAGGAGAGGATTTCTAAAATTTTATAGGGTGTTATATGATTACCTGCAGTCTCATTCAATTTTCCATGCGATCAAGTTTGGGTGGGGACCAAGTATATTATTTTACTGAAGGGAAGTGCTCCATTTGGTTTGACACTGAATTCTGAGTTGTAATGCTCCACTGTGAGATGCTTAGAATTAGGTTGTGTCAGTTTGACTAATTCAAGTTGCTTCCTGTTTTGGCTCAGAGAAAATTTAGGACCACAACTTTTTCTGTCATGACTTTGCCAATGATAGAGAAAAAGTGGTGGGTCCATGTAAAAGTGATAGGCATCTACTCATAGTCTGCCACATCAGAGTTGTGGCAAAAGTTGTGGTCATAGAATAACTATTTGGCTCAGCTCAAGCTTGAGTTGAACTTGGGTAAGTAGAGTTGCACTCGCCTTTTCCATGGAACTGCTCATCAGGGTACTTTTCCATCTTTGATTAGTCATAGAAGAAAAAGATACTCTCAAGTTAAAACAGATATGGTAAACCCTAATTGAAACGTCAAATTAACGTTTAAGGTGTGTGTGCATTTGATAGCTGTTTATTTTTTATTTAAGAAGTGCACATTTGGTTATTGTCAGGACTTAGGAATTTTGGATTGTGAAGGATTTTGTAAAAGAAAGAGAAGCCATGTTGGTGAAGGTGGACATAGGACTCTGTAGGTGACCACAGTGGGTCCATAGTGGGTTCTTTTTTCTTTTCTTTTTTTCTCTCTCACTTATCAGGCACAAAGTTTAGGTCACTTTAATATGCATTGGCCGTTACTTATTCTTGGTTGGCTTCAATGGTTAATGATTTTTGTGGTCTATCAATTGGGCAGACCCCAGTCTATTTCAGTAATAAATCCCCCAAAAAATGAAAAGAAATAAAGAATCAGTGTCCTTGGTCCTTTCTAAGAATTAAACTTTAAAATGAAGACAGTTCTCAATATGAGATGATTCTTCTAGGCCAAATGAAAATTTTTAGTCTTCATGGAGTTTGATTAAAGTGTAGGATTTTCTTATTTGCTTCCAAGGCCAATATAAGAACAGGTAGTAGACGGCTGTATACACTGTTCTGCAAAGTGGATTAGGATTGATAGGTACATTACTAGTTGATTGAAAGATAGTTAATATATTCTGGCTATGATGGGAGTTTATTTCTTTTGGGTTTTTGTAATTTGTAATATCTGATTGATCTTGTTGATTAATAAAATTTTATCTAATTTTCTTTGGCTTCCCTTCTTGAAAAGTTATTTTCTTTCTACATCATTTGCATCATCTTACATAGATGTGAATTATATCTTATTATTTGAGGGGATTTAAAGCAACAAGCATAGGAAGCATGGCTCTATCTTTAATCTGACATTATTGTTTATTGGTTCACCTTTCTAATAAGCAATAAGCTCCCCAAGATTTTCTATGTTATGTATAACATTCATATACTTGAAACATTCAGCCTTATTATTAGAAGGTTGCATTTGTAAAGTCTTATTTAACTACATGAACCAATGACTATGACTTATCTGTTATGTCAGGTTTGGCCTTTCACCCGCTTGACGGAATATTGCAGGCTATACCACATGTCATAGCACTATTTCTTGTACCAACCCATTTTACATCACACATAGCATTGCTATTCCTCGAGGCTATATGGACAGCAAACATTCATGATTGCATACATGCCAAAGCATGGCCTGTCATGGGTGCTGGCTACCACACCATTCATCATACTACATACCGTCATAACTACGGCCATTATACTATATGGATGGATTGGATGTTTGGCACTCTTCGTGATCCAAAGGATGATGAATCCAAGGTCATGTGATGCTCTTGCCTTTGTTCCTGATTGGTCCTTCAGTTATTCAACTGCAAAATGTATTTGGATTGCTTCTTGTATGCTGTCTTTGTATGCAAGTCATGTTGGTTACTAGTTTCTCTTAGATCCCATGACTAGAGAATATTTGAGATATGTTTTTATCTCAGGTAGAACTAATTCTCACAAACCCATGTACCCTTAAAAAAATGGAGGTGTAGCAATTGATAAACTAAGTTTGCTCTCAAAATGTATATTTTCCCGTCTTCTTCTCCTTACATGTGCTTGTAATCTGAAAATTTCTGGCATGTGCATCATGGAACGGGTGGGAGATTGATGTATATGCAATTGCTTTGTTCAAAGACCATGAAGCCAGGACGTGAGCAGCCATGTTAGCTTCTCTAGGAGTCCATTTAAACTCATTTAATTCTAATAGTCTGATAGATATGTCTTAACTCATTTTTTTTTTTTGAGAAACATGTCTTAACTCATTTAATTCTAATAGTCTGATAGATATGTCTCACGCCAGTTTTGATATATGATATATAATATGTATGTACTTGCTATGCAACGTAAGGATATTTTTGGAGTAGATGGAGGAGGATGGGAGAGTAATGGGAATGGTGGTTATAATATATTAAAATATTGCACATTTTAGCCAGTTTTCATTCTCCTCTCTTCAACCTCCATCCAAACGAAGGTAAATTACGAGCTAGGTTATCTATACCGCTTCAATTACTTCTCCATGCTTGGAGCAAAGCATAAATCAAACTACTTCGTAATGCATTTTTTTTCTTAAAACTACTACTTATTAATGCATGTAAAACTAAAGCACAATTTTGGTGTCGGCACTATGGCATTTGTTTTGTTTATAAGAAAGTTATGTGCAAATATTTATCAATTCTTCTACTATCAAACACTTTGTCAAAACTTATACATAAGTCAATTTGTAATTGGATTATGTCACTTATACATAGATTCACCACGGCACTATGGGCACTTGGTAAAAAAATGAAAAGTAATCTTATCATTATATATATGTAAGCAAGTTGTGGCAATGTGTATGTCCTTATACTTTTCCAACATCCAATAAATATTACATATTTGAGTTTACGCATGCCATAAGATTTGGCATCTTAATCCTAGTTAGATGATTGAGTTGAAACTCAACACTATAACAAGGAAATTATCTCAATTCTAGAAGGAACAATCTCTCCATTCTATAATTAATCTGTTCTTTTAAGGACCTCACACAAGTAGAAATTTATCCAAGAAGGATTATGTGTCGTTAAATATTACTAATTTGTCACACTCAAGGCACAATTCTTTTTCCAAGAGCCTTGTAATGAGTGTCCAATTCTCCTAACAAGGGGAGCTAGGTTTGAATCCTTCTACCCCGCTTATCAAAAGAACTACATAAAAAAAAAAAACGAATTGTATGTTGTGACTTGGAACAAACCTTTTTCATAGAAGAATGAAATATCAATTTCTTCTTATAACCCATCTATGACTAATAATATTTAATTAGTAATGTGGGGGGAGAAAAACCCAACCCAACTTATTGGGCCCAAGGCCCTGAATGAGGAACACCTTTCGTCCGAGGAGGCGAGGCCTTCAGTCAGAGGCCCATGTCAAAGGGGAATGCCTCGAGATGAGCACGTGTACTATCCGAGGAGATGTTCATATGTCCGAGTAGTCCAACATACTCGGATCCGAAGAGTTTTGACCCAACACGAGCATGGGAGGTTCAAGTGATCTGTTTGACAAGTGTCAAGAGGGAAAGGAACCTCGGACACACATGAAGCTAACGGGAACAGAGAAATATCAAGGAGGCATACTTCAACCACCACATTTAATGCACTGCACCTGCCTTCCTGGCCGCATTTATGTGGATAAGACCCCTGAACAGTGCTTTCTCAGCTATCACCACTCACATAAGGCTAAAAGTGGGGTGATGGGACATGCACTCAAATGGGTGCTTGGATGATGAACAAGTGGACGGAGGAGATGTAGGAAGGCAGTGCTATATAAGGGAAGGGTGCCTCTGATAGTAGGGGATCGAAAAATAGGAGATAGAAAAGAATATATTTGATTCCTGTAGCTCCAGGAATTGTAATCCTAGATTATCAATGAAAAGCACCTCTTCGGACATGGCACTCATATCAGTTCGAGAACACATTAATCCAATCCCTCCCATTGGTGTTGCCGTTTAATACTGTTATTTTCATTATTAGCCTAGCTCTTTCACCCACTCTCTACAAAATTTATTGTTTTGGGCTCGGTGAGCTCCGAATCCATACTTCTTTGGGCACGGGCCGCAAAAACTGACCCCACAATTGGCGCCGTCTGTGGGGAGAGCTTGTGCAAGAGTGAAAACAACAGTTGATGATGGCAGGACAAGGTGAACAGCAAGCAGAATCCAGGGCATCCCAACATGTGGACCATTTTGCCAACCTAGAGAGGAGACAAAATCGTGAAGGTAGCGTACACACAGTGCGCCTTAGCCAGGGCCAATCACAGAGCGGAAGTCACATGTCCCATGCAAAGAAGAACCGCGACTTGCAACTGGAAGTAGAAAAACTAAAGAGAGAGCTGCGCCATGCAAAGAGGAGACGGGCTTCCTCATACTCTGAGGATGATCTTGATGATGAGCAGGATGTCTCTTATCAGCACAAATCCAAGACACCAGCCAGCGAGTCCTACACTTATGAGGAGGAATCCCATCGTAAGAGGCAACGTAGAAGTCCATCACACGAGGACATGGAGAACGATGCCATGAACAGGGCTCTGAACCAGATATCTAAGTCGCCCTTCACGCGCAGGATAGAGGAGGCTAGACTCCCTCGGCGTTTTAACCAGCCAACGTTTACCATCTATAATGGTAAGACTGACCCTGTGGAGCATGTGAGTCATTTTAACCAAAGGATGGCTGTCTACGCCAGAGACGAAGCCCTGATGTGCAAGGTTTTCTCTTCCAGTCTGGGGCCTGTGGCCATGAGGTGGTTTGACGGCTTGAAGGCAGGCTCCATCAACTCCTTCAAAGAGCTCACTTAGGCATTCGGCTCCCGTTTTGTCACATGCCGAAGAGCGGCCAGACCTTTCTCTTCCCTGCTATCCTTGTTCATGCAGGAAGTTGAATCCTTGAAGGCATATTCAGATAGGTACTGGGAGATGTTCAATGAGATGGAAGGTAACAATGATGCAATGGCCCTCAGCACATTCAAGCTCGGCCTCCCTACTGATCACGGTTTGAGGGCATCTCTATCTGGCAAACCGGTCGCAAACGTGCGTCAGCTAATGGACCGCATAGAGAAGTATAAGAGGGTTGAAGAAGATCAGCAGCAGGGCAAGGGAAAGGACAAGGTTATCTCTCAGGAGAGGAGGGATTCGCGGTCGGACCGTTACAATTATAATAAACCGCGGAGGGATTTTGCCGGGCAATCAGGATCGATGAATCCTCAATCGGTCAACACCGTGTTCAAAGAGCCAGTACACCAGGTCCTGGAAAAGATCAAGAACGAATCATTCTTCAGGTGGCCGAACAAGATGATAGGAAACCCCGAGAAACGCAACTATAATCTCTACTGCCAGTACCATCAAGACCATGGGCATACCACGGAGGATTGTAGGAGCCTGTGGGATCACCTGGACCAACTGGTCCGCGATGGTAAATTGAAACACCTCCTGCACCCCTCCAGCGGCCGAGGGCAGACGGGATCAGGGCCACGCAGAGATGACCCCCCAAAGCCGCCGCTAGGGACTATAAACGTCGTCTTCGCCGCGCCAGGAAGAACAGGATCCTGACCATTGAAAGTTATGTCAGTAGGTCGACCACCCGTAGGGGAGCCAAGCCGAGGACCTAAGAGAACTAAGTCTGGTGCCCCGTTGGTCATGGGATTCTCGAACGAAGACATGATTGGCACCATCCAACCCCATGATGATGCACTAGTTATCACCCTCAGGATAGGAGGGTACGATGTAAAGAGGGTGATGGTGGACCAGGGCAGTGCTGTGGAGGTAATGTACCCAGACCTCTACAAGGGGCTAGGCCTAAAGCCCCAGGACCTGACGCCGTACGATTCCCCCCTTTTGAGCTTTGAAGGAAGGCCTGTCGTTCCGAAAGGCCGGATACGCTTACCAGTGCAGTCTGGCACCGAGGTGGTGGAGTTAGATTTCATAGTTGTGGATGCATATTCGCCCTACACGGCACTCGTGGGCAGACCTTGGATTCACGCACTTGGGGCTGTTCCCTCTACTTTGCACCAAAAGGTCAAATATCCGTCAGAAGGGCAGATACGCGAGATCCGAGGAGACCAGTCTGTTGCTCGTCAGTGCTTGGTAGCTGCCATTCAGCATAAGACCTCAGCCGAGTCCTCGGACGCAACCGGGAGGGATTCATAGCAACTACAGTATCGGGGATTGCCCTTTGAAGAACCAGATGAAGGCACTCGATGTGAGGATCTAACAAAAGTGGTCATTGGAGATGATCCTGATAGGTTCTTTCAAGTCGGATCTCAGCTGCCTCTTCAAGAGAAGGAAGAGCTGATAGAGTTCCTTAAGCGAAATCTCGATGTGTTTGCCTGGAGTCCTTACGAGGCCCCAGGGGTAGACCCGGAGTTTATATGTCACCACTTGAAGGTGAATCCACTGATCACCCCCAAGAAACAGCCCATTCGGCGCCCATCCAAGGAGCATGTTGATGCAGTAAGAGACGAAGTAGCGAAACTCAAAGTGGCCGGGGCTATCAAAGAAGTTTTTTATCCCGAATGGCTGGCAAATACCGTGGTGGTGAAGAAGAAGAGTGGGAAGTGGCGAGTATGCGTAGACTTCACGGATTTGAATAGGGCATGCCCCAAAGATCCGTTCCCAATGCCAAAAATAGATCAGCTGGTCGATGCCACTGTCGGCCACCCTCGGATGAGCTTCCTAGACGCCTTCCAAGGCTACCACCAGATACCATTAGCCTCGGATGACCAGAAGAAGACTGCATTTGTCACCCCTATTGGCAACTACCACTATAAAGTAATGCCGTTTGGCTTGAAGAACGCGGGAGCTACCTACCAGAGGATGATGACGAGGATGTTCGAGCCACAGCTGGGCAAGAATATCGAGGTTTACATAGATGACATGGTGGTGAAGAGCAAAGTTATAGCCGAGCATGTGAAGGACCTTGAAAGTACCTTTGAGATTCTACGAAAGTACAAGCTACGATTAAATGCTTCTAAGTGCTCGTTTGGGGTAGGGTCCGAAAATTTTTTAGGATACATGGTCACGCACAGAGGAATCGAAGTCAACCCCGACCAGATAAAGGCCATCAACGATCTACGAGCTCCTCGGAACCCCAAGGAGGTTCAGAAGCTAACCGGAATGACCGCTGCTCTCAATCGGTTCATCTCTAGATCAGCAGACAGGTGTCGTCCCTTTTTCTCCCTACTCAACAAGTGGAAGGGATTCGAATGGACTGAGGAATGTGCTTCTGCATTCCAGCAACTCAAGGATTATCTGGCTCGGCCACCTATCATGTCCAGTCCTGAGCCTGATGAGGTACTGTTCGCCTACATCGCTGTAGCTCCCTATGCAGTGAGCCTGGTGTTGATACGATCAGATTCTGGTGTGCAAAGGCCTGTTTATTACGTAAGCAAGTCGCTGCATGAGGCCGAGATTCGCTACTTGCCTCTGGAAAAGGCTATCTTAGCAGTAGTGCTGGGCACACGGAAGCTACCTCACTACTTCCAAGCCCACACGGTTATCGTTCTCACACAACTCCCACTCAAAGCTATACTCCGAAGTGCTGATTACACAGGTCGGATTGCCAAGTGGGGTACAATCTTAGGGGCTTTCGATATAAGATATATGCCCCGCACATCGGTCAAGGGACAGGTCCTCGCAGATTTGGTGGCTGAGTTCACGGAGCCCCAGTTAGAAGAAGTAAAGCCCACGTCAGGCATGGATGAGAAATCAGTTGGCATGATCTCCCAACAGAATCCCTCCCATTGGGAAGTGTACGTTGATGGCGCGGCAAACCAAAGAGGATCTGGAGTTGGGCTGGTATTGATATCCCCCGAGAAAATCACCATCGAGAAGTCATTAAGGCTGGACTTCTCGGCAACGAATAATGAGGCGGAGTATGAGACCCTACTGATGGGAATGACAATGGTCCGTAAAATGGGGGGGAAATCCGTGGAATTGTTCTCGGACTCAAGATTGGTAGTAGGTCAAGTACAAGGCGAGTTCGAGGCAAAGGACGAAAGAATGCAGGGGTACCTGGGTCGTGTTAAACAGCTGCAGTTAGGGTTCGACTTTTTCAGTTTGTTGCACATCCCCAGGAGTGGCAACTCACATGCTGACTCCCTGGCCACGCTTGCCACCTCTTCGGCACAAGACCTGCCGAGGATCATCCTCGTCGAGGACTTGCACAGGCCCACGGAGGCGAAGTCAGGGGCAGTCCAGGTTCACCAGGTCAGAGCCGGGCCGTGCTGGATAGACCCCCTAGTCAGATTTCTCAAAGAAGATGTATTGCCTGAAGACAGAGGAGAAGCTGATAAGATTCGAAGGAAGGCGACTAAGTTCTGGTTATCCGAGGACCAGAAACTATACAGACGCTCCTACTCGGGGCCATACTTGTTGTGCATGCATCCCGAGGAAACCGAGACGTTGCTAGAAGAGCTGCACGAAGGAATCTGCGGGAGCCACACTGGGGGCAGGTCCTTGGCTCACCGAGCCCTCACACAAGGCTATTGGTGGCCTAACATGCAAAAGGAGGCAGATGAATACGTTAAAAAGTGTAATCAATGTCAGCGCTTCGCTCCAAGCATTCACCAGCCAGGGGGAAACCTTAATCCGCTATCTAGCCCATGGCCTTTCGCCCAATGGGGCTTGGATATTGTGGGACCCTTCCCCAAAGCTGTAGGAAACAAGAAGTAACTCCTGGTCGGAACAGACTATTTCACCAAGTGGGTTGAAGCTGAGCCCTTAGCCAACATCAGAGACGTTGATGTGCAAAAGTTCGTGTGGAAGAATATTGTCACCCGGTTTGGAGTTCCTCACACTCTCATCTCGGACAACGGCTTGCAGTTTGATAGCAGGGCATTCAGGAACAACTGCAGTGAGCTGGGAATTATGAACAGATACTCCACTCCAGCCTATCCCCAGGGTAATGGACAGGCAGAAGCCGTCAACAAGGTCATACTGAATGGTTTAAAGAAGAGATTAGATGATGCGAAAGGCAAATGGGTAGACGAACTGCCGCACGTACTTTGGGCTTACAGGACTACGCCTCGTAGGTCTACTGGGGAGACCCCCTTCTCAATGACCTATGGGGCTGAAGCTGTCATTCCTTTGGAGACCGGGTTCCCAACGATGAAAACTAGTTCATTCAGTCTGGCCGATAACGATGAGCAACTACAGAGGAGCTTAGACTTGATTGAGGAGAGGAGGGAGAATGCAATGGTTCGTCTGGCACATTATCAACAGAAACTCAGGCAAGGCTATGATGCTAACGTAAAGCTAAGGCCATTAGAGCCTGGTGATCTAGTGTTGAGGAAAGTTGTAGGCACCGCAAAGAACCCGGCTTGGGGAAAACTTGGGCCCAATTGGGAAGGACCATATCGTATCACCTCAGGAGCAGGCATTGGGGCATATTTCTTAGAAGACCTAGATGATCATGTAATACCGCGCCCATGGAATGTAAATAACCTCAAGAGGTACTTTTATTGACCAAATCTCTTCTTCAACCGACGTGTCAATTCTCTGCGTAAAGTATTCTCTCAAGTGTTTAAACTTAAATCCAATCATGCCTGTAGTCCTCGGACCAGATGATTTGGGTTAGTTAGCACTCAGTTACAGTTCTATAGTGTTTAAACTTAAATCCAATCATGCCTGTAGTCCTCGGACCAGATGATTTGGGTTAGTTAGCACTCAGTTACAGTTCTATAGTGTTTAAACTTAAATCCAATCATGCCTGTAGTCCTCGGACCAGATGATTTGGGTTAGTTAGCACTCAGTTACAGTTCTATAGTGTTTAAACTTAAATCCTATCATGCCTGTAGTCCTCGGACCAGATGATTTGGGTTAGTTAGCACTCAGTTACAGTTCTATAGTGTTTAAACTTAAATCCAATCATGCCTGTAGTCCTCGGACCAGATGATTTGGGTTAGTTAGCACTCAGTTACAGTTCTATAGTGTTTAAACTTAAATCCAATCATGCCTGTAGTCCTCGGACCAGATGATTTGGGTTAGTTAGCACTCAGTTACAGTTCTATAGTGTTTAAACTTAAATCCAATCATGCCTGTAGTCCTCGGACCAGATGATTTGGGTTAGTTAGCACTCAGTTACAGTTCTATAGTGTTTAAACTTAAATCCAATCATGCCTGTAGTCCTCGGACCAGATGATTTGGGTTAGTTAGCACTCAGTTACAGTTCTATAGTGTTTAAACTTAAATCCAATCATGCCTGTAGTCCTCGGACCAGATGATTTGGGTTAGTTAGCACTCAGTTACAGTTCTATAGTGTTTAAACTTAAATCCAATCATGCCTGTAGTCCTCGGACCAGATGATTTGGGTTAGTTAGCACTCAGTTACAGTTTTATAGTGTTTAAACTTAAATCCAATCATGCCTGTAGTCCTCGGACCAGATGATTTGGGTTAGTTAGCACTCAGTTACAGTTCTATAGTGTTTAAACTTAAATCCAATCACGCCTGTAGTCCTCGGACCAGATGATTTGGGTTAGTTAGCACTCAGTTACAGTTCTATAGTGTTTAAACTTAAATCCTATCATGCCTGTAGTCCTCGGACCAGGTGATTAGGGTTAGTTAACACTCGAATACAGTTGAATCCCATAATCCTTGAACCAAACGACAGGTTAGTCGATACCCCCCCGCGCAGCTGTTGTCACTGGGGTTTAGTGCTAAAATTCCTGATTGCGTTTAAATTGATTCTAATTTATAAATGTCTTCCTCCGTTATGTTTAATTCGAAACCGAGGGGTAATAACTTATGTTCTGATCATTACTCATCAATAACTCTTATTCGGCCTATCCTTTTCAATTTTAATTTTGATTACTCACACCACCAGTATGATGTATCAGTCAAGTTATTTACATTATTATGTCACAATTGCAATGTATGGTTGTATG
Organism: Quercus ilex subsp. ballota; assembly: GCA_032727855.1. NCBI lineage: Eukaryota > Viridiplantae > Streptophyta > Magnoliopsida > Fagales > Fagaceae > Quercus > Quercus ilex. The sequence goes on along the minus strand of CM064909.1, from coordinate 50,520,098 downwards.
TACGGCAATAGTAAGTGATAAAGCATGTATCAAAGACATCAAAGACAAATAGGGAGCCATTCCATTCAAGGAAAAATATATACTTAATCAGCAAAACACGAAAGGAAGAATTACAACTTCTTAAACAAAGAACAAAAAGTGCAAGTGCAAAATAAGAACCCTATATATCTATTCTTTCGCTGGAGAAAGCACGGGGTCAGCAGCCTGGCTTGTCCGAGCAGTAGCTTCAGGAGGCTTGTTCCTTGGGCTCAGAAGAAATTTTCTCTCCGCCTGACCCTTGGCCTTTTCCTTTGGCTGGTTCAGCTGGCTTATCTTTGGCGCCTGGCTGACCAGTTTCCTTGCTTGCACCAAGGGTGGACGGAGGAGCTTGGCTGGTCTAGCTTGGCCGAGAAGCCTCAGGAGGCTGGGGGGCAGAGGGATCATCCACTGGGATCTCTTGGATATCAGGATCATAGTAGATGCTCCCAGGTAACCTCAGGGGAGAGTCCGAGGGTACCCCAGCTGCGTCCAAGGCTTTTTCCCAAGTTTTGTCGCAGTACTCGCGACAAACTGAGGCAAACTGCTCAGTGAGTTGCTGCGCTGTCACATCTGCCCCCAACTGGTACGTTGCCTTCTTTTCGGTTTCAATTGACTCCTTGGCCAATTGAACCTTTTGCTCGGCTGCTTTGGCGTTCTCTCTAGCCTTCTGCAGCTCGGCCCTGAGGCCTTTCACCAGCTCCCGTTCGGTCGCCAAATTAACCTCTGAGGCATTCAGCAGTTTTTGCTGCTCCTCGACCTGTTTTTCAACACTTTTAAGCCCAGCATCGAGGCTTCGCTTCTGGGAGATCACCTCTTTAAGCTCCTCAGACATCTGAGAATGCTCCTCCTTCAGCTGTCCAAGGGATGCCTCTGCCTCAAGCCGGGACTGGTTTGCTGCTTGGGCTTTGATCCAGGACTCCTTGTTCAACCCCTCAGCCACATAGACTTGCTGAGTAATCTGCATGACAACACTTTCAATGTTAAGAAGAGAAACGAAGCCAATCAGGTATAAAACTTAAACTCTTAAATGGTGCACTTACCATGGCTAAGTCCCTCTTAAGAGACATGAAGAGCTCCTGCTGGTTGAAGCGCCTGTAGGACTCCATGTCGTGGGGGAGGAGGAGTGGTTGCTGCAGGGCTTCGGCGACATAGCCTACCCTCCCTCCGTCATAATTCCTGAGGGAGGTATCCCACAGGATTGGAGCGCCATCCAGCTCCAACTTGGGAGACCAGATTCGCGGTCCTCCCCCTCGGCATACATCTGCCACTAAAGCCTCTTCTCGGCTTTCAGTAGATGAGGCCCTATAGGCTCGGCTGTCCTTCACCACTTTCTGCTGCTTAGTCCCCTTGTCTGGCAGCACTTGTTTTTCCCCGACCTCAAAGTGGGGCCTCTTCTTCCTTAAGTCTGGAATGGGCTTCAGACTTGGGTCAGGAACCTGCGTAGGCACTGGAGGCAGTGTCACTACTACTTTTGATGTCCCAGCATCTTTCTGCTCGGACTTTTTCCCCCTGCCCTTCATCAAACTCCTCAGGTCCATATTGTCGTCCGAAGAGCCTTCAGAATGAGCAGCTAACAGATTAAGGTGAATGCCCGATTGCCTGTCGGTATCCTCCTCAGCGTCTGAAACCTCTATCACTCGATCGGCCCTTGAACCCTCGCCCCCAAACTGGAATCTATCTATCTGTTCCTCTAGCGAGGAGGCGGAAGAACCAACCCCTTCGCCTTCAGCTGCCTGTCCGAGAGGGACTTGCTGGAGTGGTTGGACGAGAGGGGGTATAGCTTGAGGGCGTGGATGTGGTACGGGTTCTAGATCATATGGCGCCAAAAAACCCTTCCGACCAACGTCAATACGGGCAAGGCGGGGGTCTCCTTGAACAATTGCGTTGCCGACTGGTTGGAAACCCTTTGGATTTCCTGTGTAGCCCAGAATAAGAGGAGCCGATTGGAGCTGTCCGTCCTCGCTCACGAAAATCTCAGATCTCAACAGGAAATTGAGGGCGGCGACGTTCGTAAGACTTAGCCGAGGAGATACGAAGTTTTTATCTGTTCCAAGGCACAGCAAAGCTATGTTAGAGACTCAAAAATAGTAGTACAAAAGGAACCAAAAACGATTAAAAGACGAGGACCCTAGGCCTATGGTTAGTGTGCCTAAATCTAACATGGCCCACCTGGTTTTCCATGCTTGGTTGGGCAGTGATGGCCGTCATGCCGTGCGCCCGAGACGATCACATAGTCGTCTTTCATCCCTTTGTTGGATTTGGGGAGGCAAGAAATGAGCCTGACCACGTCCGACCGGGATTTTAAGTAATATCCCGCGTCTCGCTGGCTGTGGCATTCGTACAGATGTACGACGTCGAGCCAGGTGAGGCCCAATCCTAGGTGAAGGTTAAGGTGCTCAATGGCCCCTAGAATCCTAAACATGTTGGGTGCACACTGCCAAGGAGTGAGCCTATGGTTTCAGAGATAGTTAATGGTGATGGGACCCATAGGGATGGTCATTCCCCCTTCTTTGAAGGCGATAAGGGGAATAACTACTTCTCCCATCTTCCGGTCTGTTAGAATCTTTTCTGGGGGGCAATACCTCACACCCACGTTGGGAGGTATGCGGTACGCGGCCCTAAATGCTTCTAGTTGCTCAGGGGTATCCACCATGTACTCGAGCTTTCCCATGGTGCTTAGATGAAACTGTTGGCCGAAGAGAAAACTAAATGGTTTGGTGAACGATGACTCACCGGGACTAAATCGAAAAGAGGATTTCAGGCTTGTAGGAGGGTTCTTGATGACTCTGGGAAGGCCTAAAAGCAGCGACTGAGAGGTTTGGACGGAGCGGCGCGTCTGTTCTCTCTGGAGCGTCTGAAGATTTGCAAAGTGAGGAAGAAATAATGTCCTCTGAAGCTTTATACGGGGTCAAACGAAGGGTCAGGGGCACTCCCGCCCAAATTTCGAAGAAAAACCACAGCCGTTGGATCAGTCAGTCACCATTGGATATGAAGGACGAAGCGCCACCTGGTGCAATTAATGCAGCGCCTGGGGAATAAGGAAACCGCAGCGGCATTAATGAAGTGACAGTTCCTATACTTATGCATGTGCCAGTTCAAATTTGCCTGTTTACAAGCTTTTGCTCCGTGGCAAGTCAAAATCCTACTTTTCCTCTTCGGATGCGAATGAAAAACTACAATTTTGAGGGGTTAATGTGGGGGGAGAAAAACCCAACCCAACTTATTGGGCCCAAGGCCCTGAATGAGGAACACCTTTCGTCCGAGGAGGCAAGGCCTTCAGTCAGAGGCCCATGTCAAAGGGGAATGCCTCGAGATGAGCACGTGTACTATCCGAGGAGATGTTCATATGTCCGAGTAGTCCAACATCCTCGGATCCGAAGAGTTTTGACCCAACACGAGCATGGGAGGTTCAAGTGATCTGTTTGACAAGTGTCAAGAGGGAAAGGAACCTCGGACACACATGAAGCTAACGGGAACAGAGAAATATCAAGTAGGCATACTTCAACCACCACATTTAATGCACTGCACCTGCCTTCCTGGCCGCATTTATGTGGATAAGACCCCTGAACAGTGCTTTCTCAGCTACCGCCACTCACATAAGGCTAAAAGTGGGGTGATGAGACATGCACTCAAATGGGTGCCTGGATGATGAACAAGTGGACAGAGGAGATGTAGGAAGGCAGTGCTATATAAGGGAAGGGTGCCTCTGATAGTAGGGGATCGAAAAATAGGAGATAGAAAAGAATATATTTGATTCCTGTAGCTCCAGGAATTGTAATCCTAGATTATCAATGAAAAGCACCTCTTCGGACATGGCACTCATATCAGTCCGAGAACACATTAATCCAATCCCTCCCATTGGTGTTGCCGTTTAATACTGTTATTTTCATTATTAGCCTAGCTCTTTCACCCATTCTCTACAAAATTTATTGTTTTGGGCTCGGTGAGCTCCGAATCCATACTTCCTTGGGCACGGGCCGCAAAAACTGACCCCACAAGTAATATTAGGTCGCTCCCTTCTACCCCTTTTTTTCAGCCCAAAAAAAAAAAAAAGCAGGGCCGAAAGAGGGAAAAAAAAACACTATTTTATCCAAATTATTCATTACCACTTGAACTTCCATCACTTATTTATTGCATTTTTTTTTTATGTACACCTATTTTATTAGTTTTTATTTAAATTGATATAGATCAATTGTAACCAATTACTATGTCAATGATTACTAAATTTAATATTTAAATATTTTCCAAGCAATTTTAATTGAAGAATGAGAAGATTGGATTAGTCCAATTAAATAAATCTCTCTCTCTCAAGAGGAAATAAAAACCAATCCCTATCCGCTTGCCACTGTTTTATTTAAAAAATCATGTGACTTATATAAATACCTTAAGAGCATTCCCATCAAGGTAAGTAAAATTTTTAGCATATGCCACCTCAAAACCCAAAATTTTAGCTTTTAACAACACATTTTACAATACACTCAACATCAAACATGCTATATTTTTTACCATTTCATTTAAATATTCTTTTTTTTATTATTTCTTTATTCTTCAACTATATTTCTTTCTCTCTCTTCTTCTCTGTCACTCTCAACCCAGCAAACTTGACCATCTCAATGCAGTAAACCCATACCCCCCCCCCCCCCCCATCCACCACCACCACCACCACCACCAGCAGAAGAAAAAAACACCAACCACCCATACCCACCTATCTATCCAACAAACTCACACTCTTCCATCTCAACCAAGCAAACTCATATCCATCCCAGCCACTACCACTGGAAAAAAAAAAAAAAAAAAAAAAAATAACTCTAGCAGATGCAAAAAAACCAACGGAGACCCACAGAGATTCACCACAAAACCCAGAAAACAACAATATCCACAAAACCCAATAAACCCACACACAACCCAAAGCCACCCCAATCAACTCACAACTAGACCCCACAAAACCACCCAAGGCTGCCGAAATCCACCCACATCTCAGACCTGTAACTATGACCCAGACTCGTTCAACCCACACCCACAACCACAAAACCCACAAAACAAGCCACAACCTCCACCACAACCCACAAAACCCACAACCTCCACCACAACTCACCACAACCCACAACCTTCACAATCCACAACCTCTACCACAACCCATAGAACCCACAATCCAACCCACAAATCACGAACCCACCTCACAAATCACATACCCATGGTGACAGATAGGGAGAGATGAAAGATTTGGCGAAGAAAGAGAGAGATAAAACGACATTGCCCATCTCCATGTAGGCTCTGGTTCGGTGGTGCTTCGACATTGCCCTCATTCTCCTCTGCCAGCACCACCGCTCCGCTTGGTCTAAGTGGCGCTGAAGGTTGCCACTTGTCATCGCCGTGCTCCGCCATATGCGCAATTTCTACATGGAGAACGGGATGGAGAGAGAGTCCAATGAACCAAAGAAGAAAAGAGAGAAAGTCAAGCTTCAGAAGAGAGAGAGAGAGAGAGAGAGAGAGAGAGATGATATTTTAATTAAAAGGTTAATAAAATATTATTATTTTTTATAAGATTTGAGTTACAATAGGCTATTATCTTTGATAGTCTATTGTAGCGAAGTTGCTAAAATTTTTACAATTACCATTCCTGATGTAGCGTGTTTTTTGTGGTTTCAGGTGCTAAAAATAGCATTTAGCACTTATACAACGTTTAATACGAATGCTCTAATAAGTTTATTTAAATGAAAAAAACGTAAATGATGATTTAAACGGTCATTATATGAGTTGGAAAAAACTATACTCAAGACCTTTAAATGAGGATAATTTATTCCAATATATACACTGGGTCATATAACTACTAATCAATGCAAAAATCATTGTGGGTTTCAATGATTATGGAGCCTTTTAGAAATTATCAATTTATAAGAAATCATTTATTTTTATAGGTTCGGATGGTCATGTGGTTGTCCTCCCCTAATATTGAGAATAATGACTTTTAATATTTTTATCTTCACCTCAAAAGAAGCAAAAAGAGGTCTTAGCTATTTTATTTTAGTTTTTTAACTTCTTTGTATACATACAATTTTTTAAAATACTATTATTTTTATGCACAATTGTATATAAAAGAAATATAAAAGAAAAGAGACTTACTTATTAGAGATGGAAAAAAAAAAAAAAATGCAAATCAGACTTAAAAAAAGAGAAAATCCAGTAGCCTAACAAAATATCCATTCCATCTACCCTGATATTCCATGGATATTTATGATAAGAAAGTGAAAAGGAAAAGAAGTGCCACCAAAATCAGTCAGTCTTCTCAATTCTGCAAAAACTTTTACTCATTCTCACTCACTCAGTCATGCCTACAATTCTCTTCCTCTCTTCCACTCCCCATTTCCCCTCCCAATATTCTCACCTCACCATCTCATCCTCCTTAAACCCAAAACCTCCCAAAACCCATAACCCCACTCACTCCTCCAAATCCAATACCCCAACCCCAACCCCAACCACCACAAACCCAGAATTCTCTGTTTCCTCAAACCCACTTCCACAATCCAATGCCACCATTAAAGCTCCCTCACCTCCATGGATGAAGGGTCCCCTTCTTCTTCAACCCCATGAAGTTCTTGACCTCTCCAAACTCCACACCAAGAAGAGCTCTAACAATGAAAGAGTGGAAAAGTCTGATAAGGCCCTGACTGAGAGAGTTGGTGTCAGAGGGAAGAGAGCGGTGGGAAAGATCGTTAGGCAAATTGAAAAGCTTCAAAAAAACGATATTTCTGAAGAAACCCAGATGGGTTCTGGTGAGTTTGGGCTTGAAGTGTGTTTGGAAGGGCTTGGAGAAGATGGTAGTAGTGGTGAGAGAGTTATAGAGAAAATGCCATGGGAGAAGGATGTGGAAAAGTTAGTTTTTCGGAGGATGAAGAAGGAAAAGGTGGTAACTACTGCGGAATTGAGGCTTGACAAGGCCTTGCTTGAGAGGTTGAGAGGTGAGGCCGCTAAGATGAGGAAATGGGTGAAGGTGAAGAAAGCTGGTGTCACTCAAGGTGTGGTTGATGAGGTTAGACTGCTTTGGAGGAGGAATGAGCTTGTTATGCTGAAATTCGATGTCCCTTTGTGCAGGAACATGGATAGAGCTCAAGAAATCGTTGAGGTTCGGTTCATGTTTTCGTTTTGTTTTTTTTTTTTCCCGGAACGAAATTGCACTTGTTAATTCTTTGTTTTTAAGGGGACTTATTGAAACGGGTCATATAGTTGTTAGATAATTGAAGTAGGATATTTCTAATAGCATGAAGATTACTACTTATTTATGTAACAATAGAAGATAGCTGTTGTGATTTAGAATTGACTGCAATGCTTATAAGCTGGAGTTCAACTACTAATTAGGGTCAGCTGAGGCCATTTTGCCAACTACCAAAAATTCTTTGGTTTTTGCAAATTATCCCCTGATTGTTCTTCAACACAAACAAGTGCTTTGCTTTTAAAATGAACCTTTTTTCTTCTACTTTGACTTGTCTTTTTGTTTAAATATTACTTATGTTCTCATTGACCATATAATTGTGAATGTTTCCATTTGACTGCTTTAAGATGTTTAATTTTCTGATATTTTTTGTACTACTTATGATGCTTTCTTGATAGGTTGAAATTTCTAATTATTTGTCATGGTACTTCTCTTATTAAATTATTATTTTCTTCATTCTTGTATAATGTTTGTTTGTTTGTTTTTTTTTTTTTTGCTGAATATACGTTTGTTTTCTTTTTATTATTCCGATAGTTGCCTTTGTAATTCATTTCTTAATATACAGACCAAGACTGGAGGTTTGGTTGTTTGGAGTAAGAAAGATAATCTTGTTGTATATCGAGGATGCAATTATAAGTTAACTCCGAAGAAATTTCTAAACACTCATGCATGGCTTGCTGGCAGTCGAGAAATGCCTCTCTACAAAATGGGTCAGCCACAGTTGGAAAGAAACTCTGATACTTTTCAAGTTAACTCCGATGAAAGTGCTGTAGTTGAAAAGATTTGCAGACAGGACAGTAAGAGAGAGACTTTGCATAGTAGCATATTTTTAAATGAAGATTTGAATTGCCAAGCAGTACGCGGATCACTTTATGAGAGGGAAATGGACAGGTTATTGGATGGCTTGGGACCTCGCTTCGTTGACTGGTGGATGCGCAAACCTTTGCCAATAGATGCGGACTTGCTTCCTGAAGTGGTTCCTGGATTTAGGCCACCATTTAGGCTTTGTCCACCGCATACTAGAGCAAAGTTGACAGATGAGGATTTGACATCCTTGAGGAAGCTTGCTCGCGCTTTACCTACTCATTTTGTCCTTGGTATGACCTTGTCTGTTGTCATATTTCAGTTTTTCCCCGAACATATAATTTTCAGGAAACATAGTAACAATATAATATCTACATATAAAAAAAGCTAGGACAAGAAGAGAAGCAAAATATACTTATCAATAAAGGAAGAGAAACTATACCCCTAGATGAAGTCCATGAAAGCATTGCGTAAGATTGGATATTTACGGACTATAAAGAGACTTATTTGTGTATAACGGTCACTATTATTATTATTTCTTTTAAGATCAGATATAAAATTTTGGATACAACTGTACTATGGTATCAATATTATGTAATTGTTTGTGATTCTCTCAGTCTTTGTAATTATTTTATTTCATTGTGAGAAATGACTTTTTGGACATATCTAGAGACCACTAAATTTCCTTTGATATTTAAGATCTATCTTTTAGGGTGAAGGGGTACATTAAAGTTGACTGAGGTATAGTATACAGATTTTATTATTTTGGTTAGATGACCCTAAGAGGAAGTGGGTTAAAATGAGAAACCTTTGATTTTTAGATTTTGAACTGAAATTAAACAAACCTATAGTGCTCCCACTCATTAAAGCTTCTTGTTTCAAGACAAAAATGTAAAAAATAAAAATTAAGAAGTAAAATGCTTCTTGTTTCCCCTCTTGAACACCTTCTCCTTGGGATTTCTGTTGGGAATTTTCCATAACTGCAATAGGTGGGTAATTTAGTATTGTTGCTTCTAAAGGAACAGAAAGAATATAGAATCTGTCATTCACATGAAGTGAAGTTTTCTTTTGCACATTAAGTCTACATGGTACTTGAGCTTAAAATTTAGCCTGTAATGGCTAAATTTATAATGATTGGCTCTTGAATTAATCACAACTTCACCACAAAAAAAAAAAAAACTCATAGGCTAAGTACAATACCGGAAAATTCTTATGTAATGTTTTTTGAAATATGATTTTTGTGTGGAATGGGTTTAAAACCTTTTGATATGACCAGATTCTTGTCATGTGTTTGGTCATGTTAGATGTGTTCTGGATATTTCCAATGTAACAAAGTGGTGGATTCCTGTGTGGCATCTGCAACTTTTCAAGCATACTCAGAGTTCCTAATTTAGTATAATGCTGCGATGAATGAGTTAAGTAATCTCATCTGTGCATTAGACAGGACATTATCTAAAGTACCTTGGGTTAAATTTTTGAGCAATAATGGCTAATTGTATCCTGTTCATTGTGTTCAATGTGTTCACCCTTAAACTGAGCACTAGTGAAGAGTCCAGACTCAGGGACAAGGAATATAGTCTCTCTACACATGATGGCCATATAAATGAATCACCTGAATTTATCCTTTCCTCTGAAAATATCTTGTAGACTTTATTGATGTCATTCCAGAAGCATGCACTTGAATATCAATATGACACTTACGTACCTGAGTATATGGATCTACAATTCTGTATCATAACAACTTAAATCTTTTGTAATTGTACCATAATAATATAAACTGCAGCAAGCATTATATAATGCATCCCCAGAAAAAGTAGTCTTCAAAAATAATAAAACATATATTAATATTTAACAAAGTAGAGAATGATCATCATGGGTCTATTTTAGGCACAAAATTTCAACATCATAAAGAATATTTTTCAATTTTGAATCTGTTTATCATGCTAGATATTCTTTTCTATGCTAGCTGGCGTGTGTCATCAAGACTTTAATTCCAGCTTTCCTCTGATTTTTGAAGGGAGAAATAGAAAACTTCAAGGCTTGGCTGTGGCTATCTTAAAACTTTGGGAAAAAAGTCTTATAGTGAAAATTGCTCTGAAGTGGGGAGTCCCAAATACAAATAATGAGGAAATGGCGTTCGAACTCAAGGCAAGTTTGATAGAATATAGACTTTTGGGCTGTAGATATGTGAGGTCTATGACATGCCAGTATTTGTTTTGTTTCTTATATAAAAGTGTAAAGTCTACCTATATTGATCATTCACAAGCTTTGACCGTCCATGTCATCTCAAAGTGACAGTAGGGGCAAATAATTGGCCCACCTTTTGAGGCAAGGTTGCTCACCCCTTGTTCTCCCTAATGAATATCAACCTGATCCAACTATGATAGCTTCTGATCCATGTCACTTGTGCTTATATCACCACGTCATTGCCGCAGTGGATGTGGTAGCTGCTAGAATAATTCTTCATTGATCTGAGCACAAGAACACCTGTATTGATGGCTGTTATACTTGGATTTAGAAGTTTGGTTTCTGGAAGGATCATGGGGGTAGGCTGTGATGCTTCAAAGGTGAAGCCAAGCGTGCCTATGTGCGTACATGCATAACCTATGTTTGTGATGCTATCTATTCCTGCCTGTGCATTATCTACATGGATATATATTTATTTGAACATTAATTATGATTGCAGATTCTTACAGGTGGGGTTCTTTTGTTGCGTAATAAGTTTCTGATAATACTTTATAGAGGAAAGGACTTCCTTCCTGGAAGAGTAGCAAATTTAGTATCGGAGAGAGAAACTAAGCTCAAAGGATTCCAACTTCATGAAGAAGGTGCACGTTTTAAAGCGATTGAAGCTATTTGTTTAGATAATGGCCCAACAGAAAACACTAGTATGTCTGGAACTTTATCAGAATTCCAGGATATCCAAACAGAGTTCAGGGACCTGAAAAATGGAAATTCAGATGTTGAAATTAAATTTGAAGCTGAAAAACAAAGATTAGAGAGTGAGCTAAGAAAGCAAGAGCACAAGCTTTTTATTGTAAGGGTCAATTATGGACTTGGACTTCCCTTAATCTTATTTCATTGCACTGTTTGTGAAATATCTGTTGTGGATTTGGCAGCTTAACATAAAGATTGATAAGTCAATGAAGGAGTTATCAAAGTTGAATGCTGCATGGGCACCAGCAGAGCAGGATGCAGACCAGGAAATGATGACAGAAGAAGAGAGGATGTGTTTCCAGAAGATAGGACTGAAGATGGAAAGTTGTTTAGTTCTTGGTAATGAAAATCTTACTTGTCTAGTTGTGTAATAGCTCTCTCCCGTATCCTTTATTTCTATAGAAGGCAGTATTCTTGGTTAGGTATTTAAGTTCTAAACTATTGATTGGTCCAATGTCAAAATTGGAAATGAATCTACTCTTAATGTATTGGGTGCTAATAATTTCTGCAGAAATTTATTTTTGGCACGATATAACCTAATAATTAGTTGCCTAAAAAATGTGTTTCATGATTAAAAGGAGTTTAAGTTTTTGTTTTCATTTGTTTCTTGCCCAAGCATGCTGCATCCTAGTAGTTTCCTTTCAATTTGTATCCTCTGTTATGTTATTGATGTTCCTCTTTTTTATTCTTACATATCAATAAAAAAAAAATTGTATTCTCTGTTACGGATTGATTAAATGGCAGACACATTATTTTCTACTATGTGATTGTATTTTGATGTGTAACCCTGTCAGCTAGTTTGGTATCTTGTTACTTTTATTTAATTTTTTTGAGGCACACACACAAACAACTTTTAGGGGAGGATGGGACAAGTTATACTACCCACAACACACTTTCTTAAATAATGTGGGATAATTACCCTTTGTTTTTAGAAACAAACACACACACACACACACAAGGGAGAGGAAGTGAGGCTCTAACACAAAGACACACCACAAACTCCACTCAAAAGCCATGGTAATTTTTATGGGAGGGGGCAAGTTATACTACACACAACACACTTTCTTAAGCAGTGTGGGATAATTGCCCTTTTTTATTAAGTTATGTTTTAACATCAGAAATCAACATCCTGTGCTCAGTGATTATTTCTTAATGTAGTGATTAAATAGCAGTAATAAGTTATTTTCTACTTTATTTTATTTTTGATGAGTAACCTTGTCAGTTCTTGTATCTTGTTACGTATATATTAATTTACTCAATTTTTAAGATCTGAATTCAACATCCCGAGCTTAGTAATTGCTTCTGTTAATAGTGTACTCCTGAGCACATGGGCCTTTCTGCTCTTCTTCTTATTTTTGGTCAGTGGATCTTCCTCTTGTTTTGGGGCTATAATTTAGGGGCAGAAATGTCAACTCTCCCAGCGAATGCTATTCTAAATTGATCTGCATATTTTGATGGCATTACTTGAATATGCAGCTATTATGGAAATCAATCTGTAAAATATGACTTAAAGCCTATTTGAGGAACTTCACAACATTAAATTTTGTCTTGCATATGCTCTACAGATTTGGCTGACTATTCTTAGTCAATCCCACTAACTTATTTACATATCCGAACTATAGCTGGGTGCTTGTGTGACTGTCTGGTTTTATCAAGAGTGTAGAGATGAAAAAGTCCTACTTACTGCCATAACTTTGCCTTGGAACAAATGGTTCTTAAAGGAAGTAATGAAGGGACATAAAAATTCTTTCTGGAAATGAATTCAAAAGCAGTAGTCTTAGCTGCTGCCTATTTTTTTAAAGTTATTTTTGCTGTTCACACATATTTTTGTTTTATGTCGGCTTCAGGTAGGCGTGGGGTCTTTGATGGTGTTATAGAAGGCCTGCATCAACACTGGAAATACAGAGAAGTAGTCAAGGTGATTACAATGCAGAGATTGTTTCATCAGGTCATTTACACTGCTAAACTGCTTGAAGCAGAAAGTGGTGGAATTCTTGTTTCAGTGGACAAGCAAAAAGAAGGTCATGCTATAATTATTTACCGTGGGAAAAACTACCGACGGCCTCTAAAACCAGAGCACAAGAATCTTCTGACTAAGAGAAAAGCATTACATAGATCCATTGAGATGCAGAGACTTGGAGTAAGTCAAGTTCTTATTTTGTTCCTACTTCATCATCTCCTGGTTCCATAAGAATATATATTTCAATCCATATATGTCATCATGTGGTTAGAGACTGATTTGAAAATTTTCCCCCCCTTTTTGTCTCAGTCGCTGAAGTATTTTGCTTACGAGAGACAGCGGGCAATCACAGATTTGAAACTCAAATTGGTAATCTTGAAACTTAAGCTTATACTTGCATCTTTCTAAAGTAGTTTATCATGAGCGTGGCAACATCCTAATTGAAGCAAGCTTTCTGCCTTTTCTTGTTGACCATTTTAAAACTGTATACCACATTATCTACTTACTCAAACCTGCTACATTTGTTTCTGTGACTGTCTAATTGGTGAATACTGCAACTAGAATCTTGGTTTCATTTTTTAGCTAATGAGTTTGCAGGCAGAGCTGCAGGAAAGCAGGTTGGTCAATCAAGGAGAATGTTAAGTTTTACAAAACCTTAGGTAATGGATTTATCATGCCATGATTCCTCTTAAAACGTTCATCTTGTTTGGGAGATGAAGGATGTGGACGTGCCATTGGAGGGGAATTCCCCATCTGCTACTCACCAAATTACTTTGCAAGTAAGGCTTTAGGTGGAACTCAGATAGTTTCCTTATAGACATGTTATCCTGTTACTTGATATCCCTCTGCTATGAAGTTGAGACAAATTTTAATTTTTATATTATGATTTATGAGTAAAATACTAAATTCAGTCATTTTAGATTTGCATCATTGTACAAGGAGCACTTTTTCCTTAGTTTAAGAACGATTTGGGTACCGTGGGCCTGAATTTGTGACAAGATTTCTCTGAAAATTTATGTGAAGGACTGTCAAGGTGTAAGCTAAATTTAGAAGGTGAGCCCCAAATATATGTGTGCCTCAAGGGCATCAACTATAGGCAAGTTTCCCTCTGGTTAGGTGCTACATTAGCATTCATCCAAACATATTGAGCCTCACCACTTGATTTGACTTAATGAGTCATTAAAACTGGCATATTGGAACTGAAAATTCATCTAGATTGGCTTTAGGATAGGCATTCTGAACATGTCATATGAACGGTTTTTAGCTAATAATGTGTCATATGAACTCCTGCAACATAGATAGGTGTTTTCACCGTTGTATCACTGTATGATGAATTAAGCCAGAGCATCTATAAGTTATCTTGCTTGAAATATTCTCTCAAATAGGACTGAATATATAATTTTGGGAATTAGTATTGCATATTCATGTGGCTAGTGTAAAAATTAGTCATTCTTTTATGAATGGATCACTATAGATACTCGTTGGGTTATCAACTACTAAAATACATGTGGTCGACCTTGACTAATCTGTTGATGATCCATAGCCGACCCCCAAAAATTTGGGACTAAGGCTTTGTTGTTGTTGTATCATATATTCTTGCTTTGAGACAGCTTATTTTAGTTGACCATCTCCAAGATCTTTTGTATCAAACAAAATTTGCGATTAAGTACGTCCTACATTAATTGTCAAGATAGTTCCATGTCTACTCTTGAAAATACCTGAATAATCACATAAATGAATAACTTAGATTTTCTTGCATATGTATTATCCAATAGTTGGGTGTTAAATGACTGCATATTGTGTTAATTGCAAGAAAATGCTGAATGAGTGAGGATACAATTAGAAGGTGTCAGCTGCATCAAGTAATCCTTCCTTCCTTCGTCTAGGCTTGACTGTGTTTCTGCTACACTGCCTTTGGTGTTGCTCATCTTCTTGTTTATGAGCCACTTAAGTTGACAATGGTTAGCCTTTTGAGACTTTAGGCCTATTAAGTTGATAATGTTTAGGCTTTTATGAATTTGCTATACTCACTATGTTGTTGAATTTGTTCTTGATTTTCTTGACATTTTTACAGTTGGCCTCTACTAGTAATTTTCCAAGGTAACAAAAATTAGTAACTGGATCTCTCCTTATACGTAGGAGAAAACTTAAACAGATGCAACAACGAAATTGACGACAGAAAAATAAAAATTAATTTAGGAATCAACAGCCAGGCTTGCTTGGAATCAGCAAAAAGCAAGAAAGCAAAATCAAGGAATCAATGCCAAGGGTTGTTTGGAATTGAATCATAGCCAAGCTAAAGCCCAATTTTGAATTTCAAAAATACCCTTGACTCTAGTAAATTAAACAAAATACTAATAACCTAATTGAATTATAACTAAAATACAATCCAATGGATCAATAAAAAAATATAATTGACTTCTTCAATAAAATAAAAATAAAATTGTCTTCATGCTCCCTATGTCACTCCTTTTCTTTTGTTTGTTTAAAGTTCATTTTATTTTTATTTTTATTGATCCCATGTGTGGGACTCCATATAGTATAATATCTAGTAATCAATTTCTATTTCTACTTTTTCTGAGAGAGAATTCTTGGTACCATAATCCATGTGCCTTGTAGCTTGTGGGAAGCGCAAAGAAGTATTTATTTTAATTTAGTTTTATTTAATTTTGGAGTTAATTTTATTTTATTTTAGGTGATAGTAGTTAATTAGGTTTATTACTTTATTTTTTATTTAATTTCTTAGAGTCAAGGGTATTTTTGTAATTCGATACTTAGGATTTCTCAAGTAAGTTAGAATTAGGGTTTAGTCTAGATAGTCTATAATCATAATGCCAACTCTTATAAGAATTGAAAGAATTTTGATGACGAATAAAATTTCTCTTTAAATTCATCTAATGGTCTGGTGCTAGCCAATTGTAGGTTCATTTTTGTTTGGCGCTGACTCTAAGCAAGCCTAGGTGTTGACTCCTAGGTTATCTATCCTTTGTTTTCTTGTTGTTTAATTTTCATGTTGCATCTTTTTGGTTTTGTCTTGTGTCACTTTGTAATTGCTTCTCTTTTATTATGAACTATATTACTCTTTCTTGGTGCAATCATTAGTTGTTACTACACGTGACCAAAGCATGTTATATGTTTCTTTCACAAGACTGCAAATGATGCTAATTCTAACTTCTCTCCCTGTTCATTCATTTCTTGCCTTATACATTTCCAATGTAAAATTCACTTTTATCAGAAGATTGTTTGAGATTGAGATGAATTTTCCGTGAACCATCATGAGCTAATTTCGTTGAACTGTAAACAACTAGAAAGCTACTCATGATCACATGGAATGTTTAATCATGTCTGTAGTCTATCAAACTTGCCTTGAGTTCAAATGCCATTTTACTTTAATTTGGACTCTGACCTTTTCTTTTGGATTTTTTTAGAAAATAACTATAAAACCCAAATTATATCATTAATAAGGCAAGGTTTGAAACTATTTTGGTTTCTAACAATTCGAGTCCAGAGGAGTCGATTTCGGCAGGCGAAAATGCACTTGGAAATCGAGTGTCTTACACTATTTCGGCAGGCGAAAATGCACTTGGAAATCGAGTGTCTTACACTCGATAGTGTAAGACACTCGATTTCCAAGTGCATTTTTCCTGCCGAAATCGACTCCTCTGGACTCGAATTGTTAGAAACCAAAATAGTTTCAAACCTTGCCTTACTAATGATATAGTTTGAGGAATTTGGTTATTTTTTAATAAAATCCTTTTCTTTTGAGTAAGTTGATGCTTTGTCTTTTGAAATATTGGTTTTAGGTCTCTTTTCTGGAATGGTTAGATCCACAATATCAATCATCATGCCACTTCGGTAGCTGAGGATTGTCAAAAACTTTAAACAATCTGGTAGGTACTTTTACATCCTTTGCAATTATGGTGTCCCTCAAAATAATCAATAAGAAGATCAGAGTCTACCTTTTGATCATTATTTAAGTGTTTTAGTTTATTTGTAACATTTTAATTTAATCAATATTTCCCTTTATATATATATATAGATATATATTAAGTGATCAATATTTCCCAATTTGCACAGCTACTCATTATACAAAAGTATAAAAATAGCCTGATTGAAAGGTTTGGGGTTGATTGTTGTGAGCTTCAAAAGATTTGGCAAACTTCCTAGGCACCAGAAGCAATCATGGACTGTATATTATTTTCCTCTTAAAAGAATGCATGTGGTGGAGTTTCTGGAAGTTTTCAGTAGTATTACTTTGTGCTACTTGAATTTTATTTGTTCAAAAATGTGTCTTATGGTGCTCTGAGATCAGTGTAGATATATTAAATATGCATTCAGAGGTGAGATGCTGAGGTCTAGTTTAAAGCATGCTGCAGCATTTCATATTTTAAATAAATTTACCATATGCTGAATTGTGGGACTGTTATTTTGGGATAGAAAGGCCAATGAGCTCTAGCTCAATTGGCATCTCCCATCCTTGTAAGTTTTAAGTGGAGGGTAAGGTCATGGGTTTAAGACTCATGAGGTACGTGCATAACTTACCAATAATAAATGAGTTATACTGGGGTACAGAGTTTAAAAAAAAAGAAAAGGCTGTACCCAGTGCACAAAGCTCCTGCTTTTGCAGGGTTTGAGAGAGGTCATAGTAGGCAGCCTTATCCCAATTTATTGGACAGGATGATTCCTGGAGCACTGACTCAAAAAGTTAAAAAAGTGGAGCTACAGTCAATCATGTTGGTGGAAAGTGTAACGTTTGGTTGTAGGTGTAAACCATGACATCCATAAGACTAGTCTCTGCTGGTGTGAAGGTGACTGTAAGAGAAACAAATGGGTGTACATTTGGCAATCAAATAAGTCATTCAATGTTCTCCATCCATCATGTCAATTCAAATTTTAATCTAAAATTACACTAAATGTAAAACTTCCTAACAGAATTTCAGTGTGATAGTAGAGTTTCAACACTGTTTTTGGAAGGATTTGGAGAGGATGTTTTGGAATGGCCTTATGGAATTCCCAAAGGGGAAAAAGGAAAAGGCTTTGGTGGAACTTGGATAACTTGATGACTCCCTTCTAACATATCAACTACCTTATCCATGGAAGGCCGGTCAGCTGGATTAGATTTTATGCACCACAAACCCAATAGAATCATCTTTCTTGCAAGTTCTTCCACTGCTTTATTTTTTTGATAGGTAATTAGAGAACTATTATTAATGAGAAAAAATGAAAAGTACAAGTTGTTCATAATGATGAACAACAAGAAACAGATGAAACAAACAGCAAAACAAAAGATAGGGAAATCAGAAAGATAATCTAAGGGAAAACATAAACTCTGAAAGAGACGAAAAATCAGTAAAGCCCCAACAACGAGACCACTCAAAAACACTGCGCTGGCATAAAACCTTTAACTCATCCAAGGTCTTCTCCTTGTTCTCAAAAGAGCGACGATTTCATTTCAACCAAACAATCCACATTAAGCACCTTGGAGTCAAATTCCAAATATTCGAGTTATGCTTCCCAAGCCACTGATGCTAGCAAGATAACAATCTTGCCACTGATCCTGGCATAACCCAATGAATACCAAAAGCCTGAAGCATGAAGGTCCATAAGAGCATGCTCAAGAGCATTTTTAAATTCCCTTCTAATTCTAGATGATTGTAGATCCAGTGTGGAAAATATATTTCACTGCTATGTTGGATTCCTGTATCAGTGTTCTTTCTTCCTGCAACCATTTCTAGAATCATCATCCCATAGCTATAAAAATCAGATTTTTTGTGAGACTATTCCAAAGTTTCTTGAAAATACTTCTGGTGCAATGTAATCCAACTGTTCCTCTTGCACCTACTAGTGACATCGTGCTCTCTTTTCTGTTGCACAATTTAGCCAGACCAAAATCTGAGATTTTTGGACAGAAATCTTGGTCCAAGAGGATATTTTGTGGTTTTATATCAAGATGAAGGATTTGTGTATTACAGCCCTTGTGCAAGTACTCCAGGCCATTTGCAATGTCAATTGCAATTTGGTAAATTCTTTCCCATCCTAAGGCGGGAATTTTGTTTAATTTACTATAATCATATATGTACTTTTCAAGAGATCCTTTTGACATGAACTCATAGATAAGAGCTCTTTGGATCCCTCAAAACAGAAACCCAGAAGAGTGACAATGTTTACATGGGCAATTCTACTGATGCTGACAACTTCATTAAGAAATTCTTCTACATTACCTTTTGACTCACTCAACCTTTACTGCCACTATATGATTATCTGGTAGCTTTCCTTCGTATACATCACTGTAGCCTCCTTGACCTAATTTGTCTTTGAAGAAGTTGGTCATTTTCTTTATGTCTGAATAGCTATATCTTTTGGGAGCAAAGTATCTGCATTTCTTTAGAAAAGCCTCCACATATTCAGCACTCTTTGTTTCTTCTTCCAGAAGACTACTAATTTATATGACGCTGACTTCCATCTAAGGCAACAAAGAATGGCTACTGTCACTATTATACTGCAGACTGCCGCCACTGATGCTGCATCGATTAAAGAAAGCAAACATGAGACATATATCCCTTCAAGTTAAAAAAATATATCTATTGTTCTTCAGTAGATTTTTATCTTTGATTTTTGTTAAATGAAAACGAAGGCAGGGGAATATCACTTTTATAAGTATAATGCCTATTAAAATGTTGTTCCTCAAATTGAATTTGGATCTTGCAACAGAAGCATGACACCAAACAGTGAAAGAAATTATTTAAGCAACCAATTGCCAATTGACTTTCACATTTGTGTTATAATTTATGAGGTTGTAGGTTCAATATGATAGAGGTTCTACAGTGATTATTCAGAAATTAGCTTTTCTCTCCTTATTGACTTGTACAGTCAAGGTTGTTATGATCTGCTATGAAAGGCAAGAATTCAGGGCTAATTTGTTTGATCCATTACAATATGATACTCTCTATTTTGTCTCTGGCTTCACTTTCCACATAAGCTCAATAATTTGGACTATGAACAGAAATTGCTCTATTTGATGCTTTCTACTGGACAAATTGAATGCGTGCTTAGTATGTAAGCATTCATTATAATTTATCCCAAAAAATTAGAAGGTAAGCACTCATTATAACATGTACTTTGACAGGAAAAAAGAAAAGAACACAGTTGTATGTACCTTCTGGACACGTGAAAGTATAAGGCTGATCAGGGCAAAAGCAGATGGGTCGGAAGTAACTGGTTATATCCACAATGCCCTCCAGAGCTGACACATTCTGAACATGCTGAATGATCAATAATCCACTGAACCTCCTTGATTCAGAACTTCAGTAAGAGACGAAACATGATCTCTAATGGCTTATGCTGCTGTTTGAAGTACTGGGACAGTGATACTGAAATTGCATGTTCTATTGTTTTCAACATTTAGATTGGAGCCAATTGTATAAAAGCCAGTTTCAGTGGATGAATCATTATTATGAAAGCTGAATCCATTGGAGGCCTAGGCTGGAGTGACTGATGAACAACCGTAGAACAAGGTTAAGGATTCCAAAGTGAGGAGCATAGCTGAAAAGGTAGCTGATGGTGGTGTCAACATATCTAGAAGTACAACTATTGTTGTATAAATCTAATCTAGCAAGCCCTAGAATATGTTTTTCATGATTGATCAACAAAACCTGGAATCTTTCTAACATGATCTGTAGATCAGGGAATCCATCCTGACACACAAACTTGAATTCTGGAATGCCACAGTATGAGGGTAAGGGATCTCCCCAGAAAGGGTAGCTACTGTTGTGGAAGCCTCCACACTTGAATGGCTGACTACAAGCAGTGTAGTCCTTATCGACTGCAAATATAGATACCGGAAGAATGAAAAAGATGATGAAGCTAAGATGAAGAAGCTGGTGAAGCATGGGGCTGAATTCTTTGACTTCTAACATTGTAAGGAATAAACAATAAAAGAGTGAATATAACATGATCTACAACATCATCTTTGGTAGCGGGCTCTTTTGTGGAAGGTTGGTTGCTAGATTCTCTCTCTTTTTCATTACCAAAAGGTTGACCAATGAATTATTGTAGATTATGAAAGATATGTCAGCAAAAAATAACTTACTAACAATTGAAAGATATATGTTAGTGGGTAGTTATTTTTGCACACGTCTCTTATTTATTGGATTTTGATACGGATGATTTGGTACCATTTGATGCAAAATACTTTTTCATTGAGGTAATTTTCCAACTAGCAACCATTTTGGAGATATTAGTTAGCACACGTTTGAAACAATTCAGTAAAATAGCATCTCGAGTCTTTTAGACTTGAGTTTATTGTAGCAACTCGAGCCTAAAAGACTCGGTTTCAATGGGCTGGCACAGCTGAGGTGGAGGTTGAAATCCACGTGGAACTCGAGATTTAGACACTCGAGTTCCGTTTCCTCTTCAATCCATTTTTTCCTTATCCGTTTTCTCCTTTGCCTGCATCCCAACGATTTCTCTAACTCTCAAAACCCCAAACCCACTTTCGAAGACAACAAACCCAGAAAAAATAAAATAAAACCAAGCAACAATACCAGACAGGAACATCAAACCCAAGCGTGCTCCAGTGCTGAGATCAACAAACCCACAACAAACCCAAGCTGCTTTGGTGTTGAGATCAACAAACCCAAGCTTGGGGAGCTACTCTAGTGTCGAGATCATGATTTTTGGGTTTGGGTTTTTGCTCCAGTGCCAAGATATTATGAATCCGTGGGTTTGGGTTGTTGCTTCGGTGCCAAGATTTGATGAATCTGTGGGTGAGGTATAAGGAGAAAAGGAAGAACACGGAGAACGAAGGAAGGAATGAAGAAAGAAAAATCGAGTGCCTAAAACTCGAGTTCTGCGTGATTCCATGTGGAAAATTGTTCACGTAAGTGTATGAAAAAATCCTGAACTCGAGAATTAAAAGCTCGAGTTCTGCATTGATCTCGAGTTTTAAACACTTGAGATGCTAGTTTCCTAGATAGTTTTGAAATATGACAACTAACGAAATTCTTTTATATTTAAGGTTAATTGGAAAAAAAAAATTTCATTTTTCATTTCTTAGAAACCTATTTACTAAAGACAGTATATAATCACAAAAAAATTCTACTAAGAATAATAACAAATGTCGTCATCTTCTAACAATAAAAAACTAAGTTTTGATAAAATATTGTCACAATATTTAAATTTTCGCAATAAATGCTAACATATATTACAATTGAAACGCTTTATTAAATTAAATACCTACAACCATTTGTAATGAATATTTTGTTATTCGTACTTCATTTTTTATCATTTTATTTTATGAGCCTAACTACGATACTTTGCTTACTTAATTTTTAATGAACACCTTTTTAAGAAAAAAAAAACAAATAAAAAAAGAACAAAATAACAAAAGACATATGTCATTGAAGCTTCTATTAGATAAAATTATAAATATAAATAATTTAAACCACTAATAAATTAGTGTTTTTTAGGTAACAAACAGAATACCATACATCATCATTTTTACTTTCTAAGTATGACTGACACAAAACTCAAACTACACGAAGAAAATTTTTGGAACATTAAAATTTAGCGAGGTATTTTAGATATTGCACAATGAAGTATTCTAGGAATCATAAGATTTTGTTAGGGGTTTAACTAAGAGAGTGATAGTAGGGACTTTATATATTTGTTTACAAAATATAAAAGAGGAAATTATTCAACTTAAAAGTTGGGGAATGAAACTTTTAAACACAAAGGGGGGAAAGTACTTTTTTCCATATTTCTTTTTTGTTGGTAAAATTATGTGTTTTTTACTTTAAACAATGCGCTAAAAAAAAAAAAAGTTTGCCCAAGAAAATTGTCCATAAAACTATAAATTTTGGCTCAACAAATTAGCTAAAAAAAAAAGAAAAAAAAGAGAAGTTAGGAACACAATAAATGTCACGATATTTTCTCAATACCTTTATTTTAGCTATGGTGGGCTTTGGTATGATATTTTATAATTATATTTAAGAGTAATGTTACATTCACAATATTTTCACAACAAATTTTAGGTGGTAAATTGTTATTGATTTTTAATTGGGACAACCACTTTAAACTATGCATTAAAAGAAAACAACAAACAAAAACCCAATAGAAGAAAATTGTGCGTGAAACAGTGTATTTTTGCTCACCAAATTTGCCTAAACCAAAAAAGAAGTCTAGGAATACAACAAAATGTCACAATATTCTCACTCTTGATATATCAAAGTAACCTACATTTTATGATCGGGTTCACTACCCTCTCAGAATTGAGAGTTTATGAAATTAGAAGTCGTGAGATTAATTATTCAGGTGACACAGTGGTCCAGTTCAATATATCTTAACTCTTAAGACACATCAACACATCAACTAGAAGTCTCCACTTCCATGATCAAGGCAAACTATCTTAGTTGATGTGTTATAATCTTCGCAGATGAAATGCTAAATTTCATCACTGACTACGAATTACGTTTTGAGTTTACAAGGAACTTGTGATTTATATCTTCTGTGACTTAATCATATAAATCACATACAATGCATCTCAAGGACTATGATAATGTCCATTAGTTCATAAATAGTCTCATATAATTAAACAACTTAATTATTTATAACATGCTAATAAATTGGATTTTAGGGCATAAACCCCAACATCAAGGGCTTCAGTTGGGTATGATTTTGGTGGGCAGCAAGTGTTTGATGAAAGTTGTGAGTATTGACACTTTGTAGCAAGTGGTTTGTAAAAGTTGCAACTGTGACTTAAGTATTGGGATAAAGGCTTATTTAAGGGTTTATAAAAAAAAGAAAAGACTTATTTAAGGTTCATGGTCTTCTTTATTGGTTCTTTAGGAGTCTCAGTCCTTTTTTAACGTGGTCTTCTTTGTTGGTTCTTTAGGAGTCTCAGTCCTTTTTTAACGTGCTCTTGCAGGTTTTGTTCTTCTACGTTGGTTTGTCTCTTCTTCCCTTAATATATTGCACTCTGCTTGGGTGGAATTTTGTTTCATTCCTGATTTCTTCGCCTTCATATGTGAATGATTTTTAGTTTTTATTTTTGGCTCAAATGGTTCTAATTTGTAGAAATTATTGTATATGGCGTGTAATTAACTTTTGGGATTTTATTGTCAAATTAGACGAATTTATGGTGATTGCCTTAGTTGTTCATTTTGATTTTTGATGCTAGGATTCATGTGGGAGCTACAAAGAACTTGAAGTATTTGAGGTCTCAAAGAGTATAGATGTGATGCTAAAGGGAAAATAAGACTCCTGTAGGTTTCAATGTCAAGATTACGGTTCCACGATCCAAATTACATATGAATCAACCAAATATGCAGTGAAAGGTTTTAATAGATCTTGAAATTCCACGTTAACTTTTACTTACAATTGTAATTTTGGTCTATATTGTGGTTTTGAATGAATTATTTTTGTGGCTTATACTATTGTATTTATCTTTTTTTTAATCATCTTATTATTTGGCAAACTTCATGTTACAGCAAGCGCACAAATATGGAATTGATACTTAAACCGGTGATAGGACAAAAATTTCTAGACTTAAGTAGTTGTATAAAATAATGCATATGAGTGAGTGAACCCTGTTCCCATATTTTTCTTTGTTCGTGTTAACCTCTAGCATTCTTGGGCTTTGCAATCATGGACTTCAATTTGCTGTTGATACATACGATTTTCAAAAAGACTTTTATGTCGTTTTAATAGACTTTTTTTATGATCATAATACACCTTTGGGATGTACTCATTTGGTTTGCAAAGTTGTAGTGGATTATATTTATCTTAATACACATTTCTATCTGAATGCTTTTATTAGATTGTTGCAGGTGCTAGTTAACTCACCCCACACATCAATGATTCTAAGGATTGGGTGGACATAATGCATCTAAGTTTATTGCGTACATGGGTGAGAGAAATAACACCAAATGAAAATAAAATCAAAATATGAAGGTTCAAAATAAAAATGTTAAAACTTAAATAGTAAAAATTAACTTGATATTTATCTTAATTCTCTTTTCTTCTTCTTTTCCCCTAAAGGCCACTACTTTTTATTCACCTAATTCGAGGTTGATGTATTTTTTAATTACAAAAAGATGAAGTGTAGCATAAAAAATTAATTCATTTTGACTTTATGAGTTCGTTATACATCATACTTATGCTAATGGAGAACAACATGAGATTCAAATGTGGTTCAAAAGAAGTCACCGCAAAATTTACCCAATGAAAAAAAAAAAAAAAAAAAACCACACACATTATGTAGAAATATTAAGTTTGCATTCAATATTGTTTTTGGAATTACTATATTTTCTAATAACAAAACATAATAATATGTAAGAAGATTATGGAAATAGATTAGCATGAAATTTAGGAATCTTTACAGTGAAAGAGTCAAAGGACTATCATCTTATATCATACTAATATTTTTCCTATACACTACTGACATTAAAGAGTCCAAATCAAACACAAACAAAAAATATCATAAATTTTTGAGTCGAAGTTAAAATTTTTTATTGAAATGGATTTAAGATTGTTTACATCCATGGCTAACACAACAACAAAATACAATGAACATTCATCACACCCCTACGTTTCTTTTTTGTGATTGGAAAAATGTAGTAATCTCAAATTATAATTGTTGAAATTATATATTACACTCAAAATCAGCTACCAATCAATTTTAATCCAACCTAACAATTCAATAACTTTCTATACAAATTAAATCAAACAAAAAACTATATGCACAACGAAAAATACACAAATGTATATATCCAAAACCAAGGTACTACACAAATGTATTCAAAAGCTACTAACCTTTTCGTATTCAAGGTGTTTTAAAAAATTTAATTATTTTAGTTATTTTTATGTATTTTTTTACTAAGTGACTATCTTATAATCTCAAAGGCTCTTCTATTTTTTGGTAAAAGTTAAAAATTTGCATCCATTATAAATTGGGATTAATACAATTTTCAATCACAAAAATACTTAGAGGTGTGATGAGTGTTATGTGTTTGTACCAAATATTAAAATTATTAACATTTCTCCATGCATAATACTCATCACATTCCTAGGTATTTTTGTGATTGAAAAATGTAATAATCTCAATTTATAATGGATAAAAATTATTAACTTTTACCAAAAAATAGAATAGCCTTTGAGCACGCGCGTGAATTATTAACTTTTACCAAAAAATAGAAGAGCTTCTAAGAACGTGCTCACGCACTTGCTCAGAGGCTAGTATATTATTATTTATTTTATAGAAATGCTATCCCCATAATATTTTCATAACAAATTCTAGATGACAAGTTATTACTGAATTTAAAATGGACCCATATTGAATTTAAATGGACCCACGACTAGTATCACTAATATTACTATTTTCGTGTGTGTTCTAATAAGTATTACTGTTTACTGAAAAAAAAAAAGGATGTTTATTTCACATTGATTGTGTGTGTCTAGTGTCCGCTGTTTATAAGTTTTAGCACAAGCATATACCCGACTTTTTTTTAGAGTCATTCTCTCTCTTTTGTGGAAATAGTGTTAGAACTTTTAGTTTGATTAGTAAACTAAAAACCTAATAAAAAGCTAGTTTAAAATCAAAGAAAATAAAAATAAAAATGGATAGGACCCTTTAAAAAATTCTAGAATTAACTAAATTACTATAATACCTTTAATTTATAGGGGATGTCAAAATTACAATTTTGGCCATAAATACAAAATTGACTAAAACTTTCATGGTAAAAATTCAAATTAAAAATTGTTTTAACATTTGGACACATATAATTAGACCTTTAAAATCACATGACTTTTAATTCAATTAGGCTTGACATTACCCATAAAATAAAATCTTGCATAGACGAATTGTCAAAGTAGTATCAAAATTTATTCTTCCATGTCTGGAGCAACTACTTGAGGGCAAAAACAATTTGATCAAATTGGTATCAACAGCTTTTTAGGCAGGAAATGGTTATTATACATACTTTTAGGCTTTGTTACTTGAAACTTCTGAAATCTTTGCTATAAATATTTGGATGTAATTGAAAATTTATCATTTAGAGCTTTGTAATAAGAGTTTGAATTTGATAAGGATGGAGTGTAAAATTTATGTTTCCATCTCAATAACATCTTGTTCAACAAATTGTAAATGTTGCGACGCAAAGTGTTTTAGATTTGAAAAGTATGGGAAGCAATAGCTTTGTAGTAGCATTTTGTTGTATGGCCAAACAAAATATTGCTATTTCTACAGTAATATTTTTTAAAATTTTTTTGGGATGAAGCAACTTTTATTCAATAGACCATATTACAACAATATTACAAATCCCAAGCATTAAGCTGCAATCTACCAAGAACTAACATCAGCCTAACACGTATTAAAAACTGAGAAAGGAGTGTTCACAAAGCACATATTAGCTTAAAAAATAATTTTTTTTTTTTAATGTTTCTACACCAAGAGAGCTAATATCTAACATCATGCACAATGAATTGCACATTTGCACCATATCAGATTCAGATCAAATCTTTCCATTGCGAATTCTGGCATTTCAATTAATTCAACTTTGGTAGATAACAGCTGCTCAGACTATATCTATATCTATATAAATTTAAAAGCTGAAGTGTAGCAGTTAATGTTGTTACGCTCACGTTGTGCCACATCAGTAGCTATGTCATTTCCATAGTCTTTTTTGAATTTTTCCTTCAATTTTAAAATAGCTTTTACCAATTTTAAAATAGTAATAATTATAAAATTATTTCAAGCTCTATCTCCACTATAAAGCTCACTTCTTATAAATTTAATTCTAAGCCCAAACCCAATGCCTTTTGAATTGAAACCTTGAAGGGTTTTTTATTTTTTATTTTATTTTATTATTATTTTTTTAAATAACACTGATTTTCAAAAAATTTCATTAGTTAGCACGTTTTCAAAACTATTTAGGAAACTAACATTTCAATTGCAATAAACTCGATTTTGGTTTCCAAAATCGAGTCTATTGGACTCGTTTTCTGTCATTGAAATTGAGTCTATAAAAATCGATTTCCTTTAAACTGAAATCGAGCCTTATAGACTCGATTTCAGTACTCTCTCATCAAGAAGAACTCTTCTTCTCCAACAATCAAACACAGTCTGATCCAAGCAAACCCAGAGAGACCTATAACGAAATCAACAAACCCACCTGATCAATGTTGTGATTGCGGCTCGGATGTTGACTTGGAACTCAAAGTTGGACTCAGCAGGCCTTGGCGGTATTGAGTTCAGAATGACGTGGTGGTTCATCTATGCCGGCGTGATGCTTCCTTGTCCTCTTCGTTGGAGCTTGATTTCTCAGGCATGCTCTCTCTCCGTCTCTCACTCACTCTGTCTCTCACTCTATCAAGAAACGAGTTTAATCTCTTTGGATTGATCTCTGTCAAGAAACCCAACGCCACCACCTCACCGCCTGGGTCTCTGGTTTGGGTTTTTGGTTGTGGGTGAGAGACGGAGAAGTTGGTGAGAGACAGAGAAATTGAGTCTACAATGCTCGATTTTCAATTTAAATGAAATTGAGTTCTACAAACTCGATTTTTATGTCCTGATCCTGAAATTGAGTTTAGCGAACTTGATTTAGCACTCCCAAAATCTAGTCTCTTACACTCGAGATGGCGTGTTTTCCATTTTGGTAGACCGTTTTCACTTGACAATCCTTGAGTATATATGAACTTATCCAATGATCTGTTGGACATTTATTCATAAATCAATGCTCTTTTAATTCTTCTCATAACAGAAACCCAGAAAAGCGGCTACATTAATGCTAGCAATCTCATTAATGAATTCTTCTCCATTACCCTAGGACTCACTTAGTACTTTCACTGCCACTAGACGACCATCATCAGGTAGCATTCCCTTATACACAACACCGTATCCTCCTTGGCCTATTTTATTTATGAATGAGTTTGTTACTTTCTTCACAAACGAATAACTATATCGCTTTGGGGCAAGAGATCCATAATTCCTTATAAATGCCTTGAATTTTTGCTCATTTATGGTATTTCTTCCACAAGACCATTGCCGCATGATAAGCATTCTCTCTTAAAGTTGAAGAAAGCCACAATCGAGATTAATATAATCCCAGCCACAACTGCTGAAATGCCTGTATGCAAAGAATGGTTTAATAATTGTGTTTCACTAATAATAATAGTCATCAGGGCAACCAGGAAAAAAGTGAAAAAAGAAAAAAGGAAAATGGAAAAAGGAAAAAGAAAAAAAGAAAAAAAGAAAAGAAAAAGAAAACTTGTATGTCAGTGTTAATAAGTATATGTTCATCCTACAGACCAGAGGTATTTACTTCCCATTTTATACAAGGGCCAGATAGCAGAACTTAGTAAGAAATACTTTTTGACAAACGTTCAAAATACCTATAGCAACTTTAACAATTAAATTGCGCTTTAAACCTGCGTCAGGAACATAAGAAAAGTTAAGACTTCTTTTTATGAAGTGAATGTTAGTATTAAAATTTAGGGATAATTACACATTTCCACCTGTGGTTTGGGCAAAAATCACGTTGCCTACCCGTGGTTTTAAAAGTGTCACTTAACCCACCTGAGGTATGTTCCGTTTGTTTTCCGTAACCCACCTCCGTTAAAATTAGGGGTAAATAGGTATTCTTGCACAAATTTTATGTCTCTCTCCTCCCAAAAAGAAAAAATAACACAAAAATGCAAGAAAAACAAGATCAAAAGGTGGTATTTTTCTGTCTCTCCATTCACACAAATTTTGAACCTGAAGAACATACCAAAAAAATTTTATTCGCACGTTCACACTACTCTAATTTTTTTTCCTTATTTTTTTCTTCCTTTTCTTTCTTTCATTTCATCCCAACTGTCTCTCTCCTCACATTTTCTTCTCCATCTTCCCTCTGAGTTTCTCTCTTTTCCTCCATCGCCGATCTGCACAAGCCCATCCACCATAAACCCAGCTCGCCTCCCCAGCTCCAGTCCAGCCCTTCCGCCTCCCCAGCTCGCCTCCCCAGCCCTTTCGCCAACCCAACTTCCCAATCTTCGCAGCCCATTCCGCCGACCCAGCTCACCGATCTTCCTCCACTCCTCACCGGCCCAATTCCCCTACCCAAACGTATTCCTCCACTCGCCGCCGACCCTCACTCTCTCTTCAGTTCCTCACTCTCGCCAACCCAAGCCGTGGGTTTCGCCATGTTCAATGTGGGTTTCGGGTTTAATGGTTTGTGGGTTTAATGGTGGTGGATTTTGGCCGTGGTAGTGGGTTTATGGTAGTGGATTTTGGTTTGTTTTGTGGTGGATTGTGGGTCAATGGTGGTGTGGTTGGATTTTGTCTAGGTTTTGTGGTGGCTGGGTTGCTGTATTCCTCCCAAGCCGTGGGTTTCGCCGTGTTCAATGTGAGTTTCGCGTTTAATGGTTTGTGGGTTTGATGGCGGTGGATTTTGGCCGTGGTAGTGGGTTTGTGGTAGTGGATTTTGGTTTGTTTTGTGGTGGATTGCCGGTCAATGGTGGTGTGGCTGGATTTTGTCTGGGTTTCGTGGTAGCTAGGTTGCTGGATTTCGCCGCCATGCCTCCCCTCTTTGGGTGGATCGTGGTCGTGGTTTAATGGATTTTGTTTTTTATTTTGTTTTTGATGGGTGGATCGTGGTCGTGGTTTGGGTTGCTAGATTTTGTTTTTGATTTTTTTTCTTGTTAATGGGTTTGGTAGTGGAACGGGGTTGGGTATGTTCTTCATGTTCAAAATTAGAGAGAGACAAATATCACTTTTTGATCTTGTTTTTCTTGCATTTTTGTGTTATTTTTTGTTTTGGGAGGAGAGAGACATAAAATTTGTGCAAGAATACCTATTTACCACTAATTTTAACAGAGGTGGGTTACGGAAAACAAACGGAACATACCTCAGGTGGGTTAAGTGACACTTTTCAAACCACGAGTAGGTAACGTGATTTTCGCCAAAACCACAGGTGAGTTATGTGTAATTATCCCTTTTTATGTTGGGGTTAAAATTTATGTTAGTATTAAAATTTATATTGTGGCAGCAAATGATGACGGTAGACAACAAATGAAGGCTAGAAGATGGTTATTGTGCCAAAGGATTGCTGCTATGGTTGGAGGATGGCTACAATGGCTAGATGATGACTGCATTGGTAGGTTGGGGGACATTGGTAGAGGAACGGTGTCTCGCGTATGCCATCCTCAAGTATTCCTTTATCGATGTCCCCTAGGCCATCAATGTAGCCATTCTTTGGTCATAATAGCTGTCCTCTTGTGAAATTGCAGCTTTAGACCCAGGCGGCTTAACTAACAATTCTCAATTAACTTATTCAGTTATTAGTTAAAGTAGTTAATTAACACAAGATTCAAATCACAAATAAAGCACAAGTTGATGATGCATAAACATAGTTAAAAGTACAATTAGCACACAACCGCATAGAGAGACCAATATTGGTTCATGAAGTGAAAACCCTTGTAGAAATACCTACCAAGATGAAAACACTTTTGAGGGCAAACTCAAAAAGAAAATCCACTATAAAAGGCTGTCGCAGTACGTGCATGTTTATAGACTATTGTACTTGAGCTCCTTGCTCTTGCTAGTAACTGCATATATACTTCTTCATTTTTCCTTCTATGTAATCCGCTTCGCAAACGATCCCCGCTTGTAGATTAACCCACTAGGCACTCCAAGAGATTCTTGTTAGTTTGCGCAACTAAGCACATCTATGTGTTTTCAGAGCAAATTCCTACACAGACATAGGTGGGTGATCAAGGTATTTTGGTTAAGGACATCTCAAGGATATTCAATGGAGAGGTTGGGGAGACAATCATATTTTCTCTTAACTGTTTGATAGCTGTTTTCCTATTAGAAAGTAGGGTTAAACTTTTATATGGGAAGGGATTATGGTTACGATGGCCGCATAATCTGCCTGGAAAGTAAGTTTGTAACATTTTAAAATCTTTCGCTCAAGCGAGGGTCGAGTGAGGGACTACAAAAAATTTTGTATAATTTTCAATTTTGATTGAATGTGATTTGGTTTTCTATCGAGCAAGCTCTTCAATCTTTCACAGTGAACAGCAGCCTCATTGTTAAACCCATTTTACACCCTTTATGAATACAAAGAGAATAACCGATCATTGCAAACTTTTTGTCATGAAATATGCCAATGTGGAGGACTTGGGCCAGGTGATTGGTATTGGCCCACCAAGCTTAAGCCCAAATACACAAGCCGAAACTAGCTCGAGGGATTGGAGCTGGCCCAAATCTTGTGGGGATGGGCCCAGCCTAACAATAAGTGTATTAGGATCTAGGGAGCAATGTTCGGTGAACTTGTTAAGTGTTTGGTCACATATCGGCCCACTACTAACTGTCAAGACAGTACGAAATTAACAAGGAAGTAGAGAAGTTTAGATTGGCACCGAGTGCTAGAAGTACTTTTGGAAGTCTTTGCAGAGCACTATTTGGCGTTTGGAACAAGTTTCAAGAGAATCCTCAGAAGATGTGATGATTCCTTGGGATTTTGAGTGAAAGTGGGATTGCATGGAACTTGGCGAAACAGTAATGATTGGAACCCCACTAAGAAGAGATTATATAAGTGGAGTGAGGGCAGATAAGTGGGATTGGTGAAGGGCTTGCTAAAACAACAAAAGAAGAAAAAGCAAGAGAAGTAAGAAGAAAGGTGAAGAATAGTAACAAATAGGGAGGAAAATAGAACTAAGGGAGACATACGAGAGATAGTAAGGGATTAAGTCTGAGAAGGAGAAGGGTTTTGGGCTAGAAATCACGAGGGTACTTGTAGTTGGGCTGTTTAGGCTCTATTTGAGGGTAAATCTGTAGCACTGTGAGGAATCCCACCAACAAATAGATTTGGAGCCCAAATCCACTTCCATAATTATTTATGTTAGTAGGGTTGGGGCACCATAGCCAAACTATAGATTTCCTAACAATCTCCACCTGTAGCAACTCTATGACAAAACGCCCTAATATTGACTTGAGTATCTTTGCAAGTCTATGAAATCACAAACCAACCAAGACTTACACCTATTCTAGAGACATGATTCTGGGGGCTAGAACAATTTACCTGACTTTACTGAATATGAACAAAAATATTAAATGTGTTACAAACCCATGGGTAGAACTCACCCTTGAAAACCGGCTTACAAGGGAAGGGTGCCCAAGAGCTTATAAACAAATGGTTAAACTTATACTTAATCCATGTGAGACATTAGGATCATAATATATCACCACGCTCCGCAGCTAACGTCCATGACGGCTCACTTTAACGATACTGACCCGATGGTAGCCCTTTCTCTTTTTGGTGGCTCCATTTACCAATTAGTAATTTTAATCTAGCCTTTAGGTCGCCCCCTCCGAGATCTGACCGTAAAGCCGCAACTCATTTGATCCCATACTCAATGAGCTACGTCCGATTACTCAAATTGGTGGTTGGCTCTAATACCAAATGTTACAAACCCATGTATAGAACTCACACTTGAAAACTGGCTTACAAGGAGAGGGTGTTCAAGAGCTTATAAACACATGGTTAAGTTTATACTTAATCCATATGAGACATTATGATCATAACAAAATGCAACTGGTATAGATAGTAAAAGTAGCAATATTGATCAAGCATATCAGAAGAATATGAATATCATGAAAAGCACGAATAGCTTGACCATAAACAAAAATGGTGCATAAGCAAGAACCGTAGCATGTCATAGTAGCAGGAAGTACATCAAGAATAGTCAAGTTGATGACTATAATGGTCAATCATCAAGGATATGATACATTTGAACATGTGAAGCAAATTAGAACCACAGAACTATTAAGTTCAACATGTTCAACACAAAGCAGTGATTACACTTCTCAACACAAGCTTTTATGTTTTAACAAACTTATTACCTACCATTGCAAAGAATGTCAATAAATCAAAGTTCAAACACATATAATGTTTAGAGAAGTACATACGAAGTAGAAATATGAAACATTAATATATAGCAAAAAAAAAATTCCCCAAAATTGGTCTCCCCCTATTAAAAGCATTTCCCAAAAAAAAAAAAAAAAAAAATCCAAAAAATTTTACCCCTTTTTTTGTCATGAAAGCCAAAAAGAGGAGTCACAAATGACCATCTAGACATGGCAAATGGACAGGTCGGGTCAGATTCGAGTTAGGTCAATCAGTTATGGGCCAAAAATGGGTCATTTTAAGCAGGTTAAAAAAGGGTTCGGGGCAATTGGGTTGCGGGTTGGGTCGGTTTGACCCATATTTTTCACTTGAATTTTTATTTTTATTTTTATAAAGAAAACAACATGTATTTGTCATTTGGAAAGTCATGCAACAAATTACATGATGTAAAATGCATTACTTTGAATTCACTACTTATATTAAGAATGAACTCAATTAAACTTATTAATTCTTATTCAATAATTTTAAAATTATACAAATCCCAACATTGCTAACTAAAACAAAATAACACAAAGATAAGTAAAACAAATACACAAGTTTTATTTCTACACAATATCAACATCCCAAAATATAAAAAAAAAAAAATTACAAATGACTTATTGGATAACTCATTTGACAAAGAATAAAAACATATAAGAAATTTACAATCTTGAAAATTAATATTATAATCTATTATTACCAATTGTGGTTGAGAATATACATTAAAGTTTGATTGTTTACTTATTTATACAGTGTCTCTTTTATGAATATCATATCATTGTTAAGCAACACACATTCTAGAAAATATCATAATTTATTTTGAAAAGCCGTTTATTTTGGACATAAATTGTTAAAAACTAGGTCTAAGCATTCATTAATTTATACTAATTTGATACTTTGGCTTCACTATTTTCACACTTATGAATGTTTCTCACACATGTTTACAATTTTAAATCTATGTTTTTAACTTTATTGTAACCAAATTATCTATGCATATACTTTGCTATTTGATATCTAAAAATCTTTATACATTACAGAATGCTCGACCATTCATTTTTCAATTCATTTGCATGCAATTATGTAAATGTCTCAATTGTTTCCTTAAAGCTCATAACAAATAATTAAACCAATATTGTCTTAATTTTATTATTATTTTTACCCAAAAAAAAAAGTTTTAAAAAATGGTACGGGTTGCGGGTCGGGTCGGGTTGACCCACAAAAAACATGGGTTGGGTCACGGGTCACAGGTCAACCCGTTTTTGCTTCGGGTCAAAAAAATTGGGTTCGGTTTGGGTATTTTTATGGGTTGGGTTGGGTCGGGTCAGGAAATTTTGACCCATTTTGCCATGTCTATGACCACCATGTGGTCACCAAAGCTGATTAATATCTCATCCATAAATGCCATTTCGCACAAATAAGCTTTGAACTTTGTATGCATAAGCTCGTGATTTTGGAGGAGTTTTTGTAGGTAGGTCAAGGTTTGCAGCCATAGCAACATCTACCTTATCAATATCATGATTCCATTCGTACGTCCTCAAAATGATCAGCAGCTTCAGGTGTGGGTTTGGGACAGTTCTCCAACTGTGAGGTGCTCCTATTTAGGGATCAAACACTAATGGCTATTTGTAACTTGCCACGACTTTCTCTATGGGTAAACCAAGAGGGATGTAGGGTAAACATATGAGAGATAGGAAAAAATGTTGAGAGCACATAGTAAGGCTTAGAGAAGTCGGTATTGAGGAATGAACTTCTTAGTAATAACTAGGGGTGTCAAATGGGTGGGTTTGAGTGGGTATAATTGGGTTGGGTATATAAAATCCATTTACCAATTATAACCCATTTAACTAATTGTTTCTAACCCAAATCCAATCCAACCCAATTACTATGGGTAAACCCCAACCCACCCAATTACCCAATTATTAAAATTACAAAAATGCCACTAAAGTGAAAATGACCAAAGTACTCTAAAATCTTAAAAAATGACCAAAATATTAAACAAATTTCTTGTACTTTCCCACACTTTCTCACTTACCAAACAGTTGAAATCTACCAAAAATAAGAAAAATACAGAAAAGCCCTAAAAAAAAAAAATGTAGGATTCTTGGAATTGACGGCTTGGGATTTAAGATTTGAGATTGTCTCCGGAACATAGATCTAAGATCCATACAAGTTTATAACTCTAACCGCTATTTGGTTACTGAGAAAACCAATACAAGATTGTCATATTTTATTTTGTTTTCATAGCTTAAGGACATGGCATTGAAAGCATCAGGGGCGTACAGGAATTATAGCCCGTGCACGGGGCCACCGACGTTG
The DNA here is from genome assembly GCA_032727855.1 of Quercus ilex subsp. ballota. Classification (NCBI taxonomy): domain Eukaryota; kingdom Viridiplantae; phylum Streptophyta; class Magnoliopsida; order Fagales; family Fagaceae; genus Quercus; species Quercus ilex. Next base: position 50,483,929 of record CM064909.1, on the reverse strand, counting down.
ATGAAGGCGGTGAGTCAGGCACAGAGTTGACTCAGGATGATGGGCCAATCGGACACAGAATCAGAGAAGTTCTGGTGGTTGTACAAGAGGACGGGAAGCCCGAACTTGGGGACGAGGGTTTGGGGGAAGGAGATGGAGGCAAGGATGAAAGGGATATCGAGCTCAAGCGGAGAGGGGACGCTGAGTTCAGCGAGTGGGTGGCTTAGGGCTGCTTTTTTTTTTTTTTTTTTTTTTTTTTTTTTTTTTTTTAAATATGGGAAGGGCTGGGTTGAATTTGGATATATCGTTTTTGGGTTAAACGGGGTTCATTGGGTTTTTAGTTAAAACCCAATAATCACTGGGTCTAATTGGGCTGATGCCCATTTAACCCAATTAATAATTGGGTGGGTTTGGGTTTAATTAGAGTGGGTAAGTTTGGGTGGGTAAATGGGTTTGAGCTTACTTTGCCACCCCTAGTAATAACCATACAACAAGACCTTAGGAACCCATTCAGTTTGGCGACCACAAACAAGGGCGAGCGCTTCATTTATTAAGAGACGAGTCCTATCTTCATATGATTGAGGTAATGGATCTTCTACTCTAATGATGCCTAGGAGTGTGGAGATGAGATCGAGGTTGGTCCCTAGATACACTCCTCTGACATATGATTTGAAACCCTCATTCTTGATTATCTGATGAGCATTGGTATAAACTATAGAATTCTTGAATGAGAATAATGGGAGGCGGTGCAAGGTCAGTGATGAGAGATAACCACCCACAGGAATGAACATTTGATCTGTGCTAACCTGCTTGGGTTTAGTCTGGAAGGTGGCCATTGCGCTGGTTGAGTAACTTTATCAGTTAAAATGGTGTGATACGGTTTGGCATATCTATACTACTATTTAAGGGGCTTCCCGAGATCCTCATTATTATTATTATTATTATTTTTTTTTTTTGGGTTTAAAAATGCCCCTACACTTTTATGTTTAAGTGAAGACAAAACTAAAAGACAATCCGGTAAAAATACAACTCTAACTCCTACTAGAACATTGCCTAAAAAATAGGTCACCCTCCTCTTGATTTTCAAATTACTTTATCCACTTATAAATTAGATTCTCAAAATAAAAATTATATATACTAGCCTCTGGCATGCGCGTGAGGCTCTTCAATTTTTTTTGGTAAAGGTTAATAATTTGCATCTATTATAATTTAGGATTACTACATTTTCCAATTACAAAAAAACCTAGGGGTGTGATGAGTGTTATGCATTTGTGGGTGAAATATTTTTTTCATCACACCCTTAGGTTTTTTTGTGATTGAAAAATGTAGTAATCCCAAATTATAATAAATGCAAATTATTAACCTTTACTAAAAAAAATAGAAGAGTTTCTGAGCACGCACCTAAGCGCGTGCTCAAAGGCTAGTTTAGCATTACTACATTTTAGAATCACAAAAAAAACTTAGAGATGTGATGAGTATTATGCATTTGTAGATGAAATAATTTTTTCATTGCACCCCTTAATTTTTTGTGATTGAAAAATGTTGTAATCCAAAATTATAATGGATGCTAATGATTTAACATTTACTCAAAAAAATAGAAGAGTCTCTGAGCAAGCATTGATTTCAATTTAAATCCTAGCATTAAAAAAAAAAAAAATTACATCAAGGCAAATACATCAAACATCCACTGTACAAAATATATACTTTACATGGAACCTAAGTCCAAATAAGGAACATATAGAGCAAAGAAGCTTGTTTCGCCAATTCCCTCTTTTTTCCTATTTGTAGATAGGAAGGGACACAAAAATGCTTGGTGGGTTATTCAGTACTTAACTGCTTATTCTTCCATATCTTTTCAAAATGCCTCAGCACCACCTTGTCTTGCCATCTTGGTCTTATATGTTCCAGAGTTGAATTGGCTATCTCTTTGCAGTTATCATCAATATAATACAATTCCTTCTCATGTCTAAAAGTAGGATAGAAAGAACCCTCAAAGATAACAATATAATAGCAGTCTTCCTTTGAATCCTAAAATATTGCAACCTCTACAATTCCTACATTGAAATGAAACACCAAAACATTTACCTGTCTTAGACTTAGAAGCTTCAATTAGGAACAAAGTATGCCAGAATAGTAAAAAAACGTATCCTTTCTCTTTACAAATGCACCTAATGGTTCTTTCTTCCTAATTCATATCCAAACATACATCAAAATAACCTCTGCCTCCACACAATAGTCAAAATCATACCAATGGAGAGGTCATGCTTATGAATGATTAATAAATTTTCTTAGTTTTTGATACTTGGTTGTGCCCGTGTTTAGTGGTAAATTGTTAAAATCTTTTACTTACAGAAAAAATAAGGAACTATTACCCAATTTTGAACAATACAACATTGTTAATTCTGCAGCTATAATAAGCCCATGACCAAATAGCACAATATTAAACTCATCTTTGAATTAAGTAAGATCCACATTCTCTTTCGCTAATAATAATGTATAAGTTCAAACATTGAGTTTTAAGATGATCCATTGAAAAGTTAAGGTGTAAATTCCATTTTAAAGAACAAACCACTCAAAAGATAAATATTCCAAAAAAAAGAGGGGGGAGAAGTTTAAATTGATTTTTTTGTTTGTTTGTTTGTTTGTTTGTTTGTATAATCAGTGATCTTATTTCTCTCGTTCATTTCTCTATTTAAATTTTTCTATCATAGAGAAATTGCAAGTTACAGAGAGATTATGAGAGTAAAGAAATCTGTCACAATATAACGACAGAGAAAGTCCCAAACCCATAAATATTGATGATTAATGTTTCTAAGCTTTAAAGCGAAGTCTAATGGGAAACAATAAGATCAAAATTGGTTTAATCCTATAAAATGAAATAAAAAAGTCGTATAATCATGTCACTTCAAACAACATACAATTGTGTAATTCAAATATCACAAACAGAGATAAAAGAAAAAAATATATTTATTAAGAATGCCTATTTTATGCTTGAAATTTATGAAGAAAAATTATTACTTTTTGATGGGAAGGATTCTTGTCTACTTTGAAGTGTGAAAGAAAGGTTTGTATGACCATGTGAGTGCTTCTTCTCTCTAACGTCGTCGGCTACTAAGTCATTGATGGAGCAGATGAAGACGCCAAGGCTCGGTCTACTAGTATGAAAATCCTGATAGGATCCGTTGATTTCTATTGAAAAAGCATGTGTTCTAAAAATTTTAAGTTAGAAATAGAGATAAAAATGAATAAACGTAAACAAAGGGATATGTTGATAAGGATTCACCATCAGCATCTGCTTTGTGTTTTTGGAAACAGTTTGAGAGAGGAGAAGTTTGTATATATATATATTTAAAGAAAATTTGAACGTGAGTTAATAAAAGGCCTGCATGAAAGACAGGAATACAGTTAGAGGTTATTAATTATACGGAGAACCACATCCTAGCCAAGGTGGTGGAGGAAGATGGTTTTGAATGGAATTTAACATGCTTCTATGGTTGGCCTGAAGCTAGCCAAAAACCAAAATCGTGGGCACTCTTGTCCCATTTCTCCTCTTTTGTCAATGGGCCATGGTGTTGTATTGGTGACTTCAATGCAATTCTACACTCATTTGAAAAACAAAGCAAGTTCCCACCTCCGTACAAACAGATGGATAAATTTCGTATGGCACTGGACTCTTGCAGTTTAGTGGACATGGGATTTCTTGGTTACCCATTTACGTTGAACAATTAAAGGCCAGGGGAAGCAAATACCAGAGAGAGGTTAGACTGGGTTGTGGCTAACGTGAGATGGAGGGAGAAGTTTCCGGCGAGTATGATAACTCATCTCTTTTTCCATGCTTTTGACCATCGTCCACTGGTATTGCAAACCAACTCTGATCGGAGAACTCGAAATAGAGGTGCACGAGTTTTTAAGTTTGAAGAAGCTTGGTTATTGTGGGATGAATGTAAGAAGATGGTTAGTGAAGCCTGGACTAAAGTGAGTAGTGCAAACTCGGGCCTTGAAAATACAAAAGAGAATATTGGCCCCTGTGGGGTAGAACTATTAGCGTGGGGTTCATCCAAGACCCATCCTGATGCTGAAGAAATAAAGAGAATTCAGAAACAGATTGAGGAGCTAAGCATTGGGGAACCAACTAAGGAGAACAGAGCAAAATTCTTGATAGCAAGTAAGAAACTTGATGATCTGCTACTCAAACAGGAAATCTATTGGGCTCAAAGGTCTCAGATCCCTTGGTTGAAACATGGTGATAAAAACGCCAAATTTTTTCACTCCAAGGCCTCACAACGACGACGGTGAAATTTTATTCAGGAGATTAGAGATCAACATAATAACTGGGTAGAAGAAATTAATGATATAGTTGGTGTGGTGACTAACTATTTTGAGAATATTTTTAGTTCAGGTATTTTTGAACGGATGGATGAATGTCTTAGTGTAGTTCAACACAAGGTGACCTCAGATATGCAGGAAATTTTGTCTAGTGATTACAGCGCAGACGAAATCAAAGCAGAATTGTTCCAAATGAGACCATCAAAGGCTCCTAGACCTGATGGTATGAATGCTCTTTTTTACCAAAAAATTTGGCATATTGTAGGTGATGATGTGATTGCAACTGTATTGGATTTTTTGAATTCTGGTAATATGGTGCTTGAAATTAATTATACTCATATTGTTCTTATCTCAAAAATTAAGTTACCTGTGAGAATGTCAGACTACAAACCTATCAATCTCTGTAATGTCATTTACAAAATTATTTCAAAAGTCTTGGCTAACAGGTTAAAGTAGATTCTTTTTGAGTTGATATCTCCTACTCAAAGTGCTTTTGTTCTGGGCTGTCTTATTACTAATAATGTGCTTGTTGCATATGAGACCCTGTATGCCATGCACTATAGGAAAACTGGCAAAAAAGGATCCCTAGCGTTGAAGTTGGACATTAGCAAGGCCTATGATCAAGTTGAGTCAGCTTTTCTAAAGGGTATCATGTACAAGTTAGGCTTTCCTGAAGTGTGGATTGATCAGGTGATGAGTTGTGTATCCACACCCTCATTCTCAGTTCGTATCAATGGTAAAACATATGACAATATTATCCCATCTAGGGGGCTCCGCTAGGGAGACATTTTATCTCCTTACCTATTTCCCTTATGTGCAAAGGAGTTTACATCTTTGCTAGCTAGAGCAAAAGATAAGGGGCAACTTCATGGTGTTTTAGTCTATAGGAGAGCACCAAGTATATCCCACTTATTATTTGCTGATGATTCACTACTGTTTTGCCAGGCAAATCAAGCTGATGTGCAATGCATCACCGAAGTCTTACAATTATATGTAGTATCATTTAGGTAGTGCATCAATTTTTAAAAATCTTTCGTTTACTTCAGTAGCAACACAGAGGGAGGGCAAAGAGAAAGGATAAAAAATGATTTGGGTGTGAAGGAGGTGGAAAAGTTTGAATCCTACTTGAGCTTACCCACATTGGTTGGCTGGTCAAAATATCAAACTCTCTTTTTTTAAAAGATATAGTTTGGTAAAAGATTCAAGGATGGAAGGGGAAACTATTGTCAAGAGCTAGAAAGGAGATGTTGATTAAAGCTGTAGCTCAATTAATTCCCTACATGTATGATGGGGGTTTTTCAGTTACCGGTGAAGCTTTGCAATGAACTTAACACAATGTGTGCAAGGTTTTAGTGGGGTCAAATTGGGAATGAGAGGAAGATTCATTGGAAGAGTTGGAACGTGTTGTCTCAACCTAAGAAGGAAGGGGGTGGGGGGGATGGTTTTTAGAGATTTAAGAAATTTCAACTTAGCAATGCTAGCTATGCAAGGTTGCAGATTGCTACAAGAACAAGGGTCGTTGTTGTATGGATGTTTCAAGGCAAGATACTTTCCTCAATGCAGTTTCTTGGAAACTTCAGATGTCCCAAATAGCTCTTACGTTTGGAAGAGTTTAATGGTAGCTCAACCAGTTCTAAAGAAATGGTGTTGTTGGAGGGTGGGGGATGACTCTTCTGTTTGGGTCACTAAAGATAGGTGGATTCTGAATCACCCTACAAACAATGTGATCCATCCACCAATAGATGAGGAATTGGAGTGGCGAGTGTCTGAACTCATTGACTGGAGGGTTAATTAATGGGATCGTGAACTTATTGAGTCTAAATTCCATAGAGATGATGCCGAGGCAATTCTTCGCATCCCATTTAGTCGCAGGCCTGTATCAGATGTGATTTTCTAGCTCCGTACCAAGAACGAGGAGTATTCAGTGAAGTCGGTGTACCACACTACTAGATTGATATCAAGGCAAGAGAATGATATGGATGAAAGTTTGAGGGCTGCGAATGGATGTCCAATATGGGCAAAACTATGGAAACTTCAAATCCCAAATAAGATAAAAGGTTTTTGGGTGGAGAGCTTGCCAAGATGCCTTACCAACACGGATGAATTTGGTTTGCCGAAGAATTATTTAAGATGGCAGATGCGAATTTTGTAAACTGGCTCCTGAATCAGTGCTCCACGTACTGAGGGAATGTGGGGTGGCGCAGGATATATGGGCTGGATGTCCAGGTCGGTTGCAAAAGGGTGTGAGGGGCCAAGCATATTTTATGCAGCTGGTTGAAGAATTGCTAAATAGGTTGTCCAGTGAAGAGCAGGAACTATTCTGGGTTCAAAGCTGGATAATTTGGAATCAAAGGAATTCAACACTGCATGGAGGAAAATTACAGGACCCAACTCGGCTGATTAAATAAGCAAAGGACTACCTGGATGAGTACAAGGAAACGCAGGTACAGTTGGCTATTCCGGAAACCATTGTGTCTGTGCAGGCATGGAGACCACTGTTGGATTTGGCCTACAAACTAAACTTCGATGCAGCTGTGTTCACCAACACAAATTCGTAGGCTTCGATGCCATTATTTGAAATGATAAGGGAGATGTTATGGCCGCTTTGTTTGCTAGAGGACCTTCAGTGGCGAATAGGGAGGAGGCCGAAGTGCTAGTGTGTCGGAAATCTCTTGAGTTTGCAATGGATGCTGGGTTCATGGAGCTGGTGATTGAGGGAGACAATGCTATTGTCATGAAGTCAATTTTATTTCCACGAGCTAACAGGTCTAGACTGGGACATATTTATGAGGATGTTCGCTACTTCGCTGCAAGTCTTAGGGGTATGTCAGTTAGCTGCGTCAAACGTTGTGCTAATTTTGTTCTCATTCTTTGGCTTGTTATACTAGTCAATTAGATAAGGATATTGTATGGTTGGAAGAATCACCACCACCAGCCCTTGAGGCATTGTATTTGGATTCTAATTCTCTGAATGAATGAATAATGCTTGCTCTGTTTTCAAAAAAAAAAAAAAATTGAAGTTTAAATACGAGTTGGAATGACTTAAATGCTTAGACAATCATTGGAATTTGAGCCAAGATGGAATAAGAGGGATAGAGTTTATCGATTTTGTAATTGATATGAGATATTTCAGCTGTTTCAACCGAAATATAATGGAAATAATAACATTGACATTGACAAGTAGTCAGTTGCAATAAGGCCTCTTTAAAGGGAGAAAATGGGCAAATGCCCTTTTCGGGCAAATTATGTAGCATTTCGCCACATTTCCCAAACTAATTAGGAAAATGTCCCTATTTTGAAACTCGATTTAAGATAAATTGAGTTAGGCCCTATAGTGACATTTTTAAAGAGCCTATAGTAACGTTTTAAGGACTTATAGTGGCGTTTTGTAACTCGACCTCCATGAAATCAAGTTTTAGGTTAAAAAAAAAAATTGCTTATAACTCGAGTTCATGGAAGTCGAGTTACAAAACGCCACTATAAGTCCTTAAAACGTCACTATAAACTCCTTAAAACGCCACTATAGGGCTCCCAATTTTTTTTTTTTTTAAAAACTCGATTTATCTCAAATCGAGTTACAAAAGAGGGGCATTTCCTTAATTAGTTTAGAAAAGAGGGCAAGACGCTACAATTTTTGCTCAAAAAGGGCATTTGCCAATTTTTTCCCTCGTTAAAGATATTTGTGGCCTTGGCAGTCCATTCTTACTTGTCCACGAATTTGGTTTTGTTAAGACTTGATACGTAGTCCGCCAAAAAAAAAAGTGTTGTTTATTACACACAAATTGTTTTATATGGTTTTACACTCATCCTAAGAAACAAATGAAATCATGAATTGCAAAAAAGTTTAACAAAATTAAAAAAAAAAAAATACTCATGAACAACATGATACAACAATGGCCAAAATGGCCCAATACCACTTTTTTTTTGAAATTTTTAGCAAAAAATCATTGTTTCGGAAATAAATAGCAAAGTACCACTTTTTCTGGAAATCGAGTTTCAGAAACTCGAGTTCCTCTCAATTCTGCCATCGTGGCATTGCTGACATGGAATTTCTGTGATTAAAAAAAATTATGTGGTACTCGAGCTTGAGAAACTCGAGTTCCATGCAACACAGTACTCGAGTATACCAGATTCGGGTACGTTTTATAAATAAAATGCAGGGAAAAAAATTTACACAGTACTCGAGTTTCCCAAACTCGAGTACTGTGTAAATTTTTTTGTTTTTGTTTGGGGATAATGAACAAATAAACATAAATGTAAAAATAAGTGACTTTTTTATGTTTTTATTTATTTAAACAGAAGCATTGTAAAATATAGAGATTTTAATTTTAAAATATGAATTTAATTTCTACATTAATTAAAATTGTTCATTGTTTTCTCATAAAAATTGTTCACTGTTTTCTGTATAAACTATTTCTACGATTTTGCATAAAATTATTTTTTGTACTATAACGACCTTAAAAGAAAAAACGACCTTCTTTTAAATGACAAAAATCATCAATATTAAATTTGTACTAACTCATGATGTGTAGAGAGCAAATTTTATTAATGTAGAAATAGATTTTATCAATGCAGATCGATTATTGTGAAATTCAAAAATGAAAAAGCATTTAAATTTGGCGTTTAAATTTAGAAAACATGATTTCACTAGGTGTTTTATGGGAAAACAGCGAACAATTTTTTAAACAGTGAACAGAGAATAATTTACGCAGAAAAGAGAGTGAACAATTTTTTAAATAATGCTGAACAGAAAATAATTTTATGTAGAATACTAGAAATATTTTATGCAGAAAATAGTGAACAGTATATCATGTCCTACTTGAGCCAAAATCCATCTTACAAACAGTTTTGAGTGTCAAGGATCATAACATCAACATTCAGTAATTTTTAACAGGCACAACTACTTTCAAACACCAAAAAAACACAGAAACAAGTTCAAAATCACACACACAAATGGACACTCAAAACATGCTTTGAGGTAAAAGTCATAATAGAAAATTGATTATTGAGCTACATTTTATTTTATTTTTCAGGCACAATTGCAGCCATTAAACCAACATAGATTCTATTACAAACATTTTTTTTTTCCAGACATATAGATTCTATTCTCTCAGCCCCTAGATAGAGGGAAATTATATAACAAATCTGATATTGAAAGACTTAAAAAAACAAAATATTTGGTCAAGAACCTGCTTCGAAGTTGTATGTGAAAACTGAAAACCCAACCTACTACCTTTATTTGATCAGGTGGATGTAGTTTCTGTTTTTTTTTTTTTTTTTTTGGCTGGTTGGTAATTTATGTTGCTTGTGACAACTTATTTAAGTACAGCAACAATGCCGCTCAATTTTTTATTTTGGTAGTTCTTTGGTCTAGATTTCCCACCATGTATTTTGTGGCATAGATTTTTGGATAAACCCAAAAATGTTTAACTTTTTAGATAAACTAAATAAGGAGTAATAGTAATAATAATAATAAAATGTAATAAAGGGAAATTTTCAATACATTACGATTCATTGTATTCAAATCATCTCTAATTTCTACTCATTTTGTCACACTTGTTCTATACTTCTACATGTTAGACTATAGGTGAAGTAGAGAAAATAGTGAGTTTATTAGAAAGTGATAAACAACCAATCACAATCCATCATTGTTGGATAATTTTGACAAAGTGTGTGTCAAAATAGATTTTATCAATGCAAAAAAAAAAAAAAAAAAAAAAAAAAAAAGAAGTTCGATTATTGTGAAATTCGAACATGAAAAAACATACAGATTTGGCTTTTTAATTTAGAAAACACAATTTCACTAGGTGTTTTATGAGAAAACGGCGAATAATTTTTTAAATAGTGAACTATAAATAATTTACGCAGAAAATAGAGTGAACAATTTTTTAAATAATGTTGAACAAAAAATAATTTTATGTAGAATGCTAGAAATAGTTTATGAGAAAACAGTGAACAATTTTTTAAATAGTGAACAGAAAATAATTTACGCAGAAAAGAGAGTGAACAATTTTTTAAATAATGTTGAACAAAAAATAATTTTATGCATAATGCTAGAAACAGTTTATGCGAAAAACAGTGAACAATTTTTATGAGAAAGCGGTGAACATGGTGTGCAGAAAGCAAATTTTATTAATGTAAAAACAGATTTTATCAATGCAAAAAAATAGATGATTTGTGCATCTTATGTAATTAATTTTCCATTAAATTTACTCAATTTGGTATGTTCTTCAATTTTCATTTGAATTTTCACGATTTTACACACTCAACGAATTCAAATTTTTCAACAAATTTCGTACTATCTGTACATCTAATATAAACAATTTTTCCTTGAGTTTTCACAGTTTTGTACATTCAACGAATTCAAATTTTTAAACGAATTCATACGATCTATACATCTAACGTACATACTTTTCCATTGAATTTTCATTATTTTGTACTTTCAATGAAATCAAATTTCTCAACAAGTCTAGACTATCTGTACATCTTATATACACCTTCATGATTTGGTACGTTCATTGATTTTCCATCGATTTTTCTCAAATTTCTACATTCAACTAATTCGAACTTTTTTACAAATTCGAATTTTTCGAGGCATTTACCATTAGGTGATTTATACGAATCATTCATTTTTCTTTCATGGAGTTTGTCCATTATACATATGGTTACATATTTAAAAAAACACAAAAACCATTTAAGTGCAATAACTGCGCCAATGCTAGAAATAGTTTATGCAGAAAATAGTGACCAATTTTTATGAGAAAACAGTGAATAGTTTTAATTAATGCAAAAAAAAAAAAATTATGAATGCAGTAAGTAGATTTGAATATACAGTAAATATGATGTGCAAAGAGCAAATTTTATTAATGTAGAAACAAATTTTATCAATGCAAAAAAATATATTCGATTATTGTGAAATTCAAACATGAAAAGCATTCAGATTTAGCGTTTAAATTTAGAAAACACGATTTCACTAGGTGTTTTATGAGAAAACAATGAACAATTTTTTAAACAGTAAACAGAAAATAATTTATGCAGAAAAGAGAGTGAACAATTTCTTAAATAATGCTGAACAGAAAATAATTTTATGCAAAATCGTAGAAATAGTTTATACGAAAAACAGTGAACAATTTTTATAAAAAAACAATGAACAATTTTAATTAATGTAGAAATTAAATTCATATTTTGAAATTAAAATCTCTATATTTTACAATGCTTCTGTTTAAATAAATAAAAACATTAAAAAGTCACTTATTTTTACCTTTATGTTTATTTGATCATTATCCCCAAACCAAAAAAAAAAAAAAAAAAAAAAAAAAAAAAAAATTTACACAGTACTCGAATTTGGGATACTCGAGTACTGTGTATATTTTTTTCCTGCATTTTATTTATAATTCGTACCCGAGTCTGGTATACTCGAGTACTATGTTGCATGGAACTCGAGTTTCTCAAGCTCGAGTACCACATAATTTTTTTTAATCACAGAAATTCCATGTCAGCAATGCCACGGTGGCAGAATCGAGAGGAACTCGAGTTTCTGAAACTCGATTTCTAGTAAAAGTGGTACTTTGCTATTTATTTCCGAAACAGTGATTTTTTGCTAAAAATTTCAAAATAAAGTGGTATTGGGCCATTTTGGCCATACAACAATACTAGAGTACAAGGGGTTTGGACCAACTGGGCCTCAACCTAATAACTCTAAGTGCACCAAAAATGTAGAAAGTAAACCTTCATTGATGCAAGGACATTGCAACCAAATCATTTCTAGCCTCATCATTGTTATCCATCTCATCTTCATATCACTATGACAACCTATAATGAAACCATACAGAATAATAATCCTTTACCATTTCAGAATTAAAAATTTCTTTACAAATTCTTGAATATCGTTATGGAGTTTGCATTGAAACATAAACATTCCTCTATGGTTCCATCTGTAGGTCCTTTTGCCATGAAATTCTAATTATTTGGTCCACGGTAGGACCTTAAAGTGAGAGCACAAAATTATAATTATTGGATCCATATTAAGAATTTAAGATAACAAAGTAAGACCAGTGAGAAACTGTACTCTCATCAACTTTCATGGTCAGAAATGAAACATATCATGTATAATTGAAGGCATAAAAATAGAAGATTCAATATACAAAATAACTGATAAAAAATGTCTCTTTTTCCCACCCAAGATTGGATCCTAACCTTTTCTTTTGAATTAATTTTGGCTCATGAAGTTGTAGAAGACTCCACTGGTGACACTTTAGGCGAACACAAGAAAGGCTTTGGGGGTATTTGTAAGGAATGAAGAGTTCCTTCTAACATCTCTACCACCTTATTCATGGATGGTCGATCAGTTGGATTTGTCTGAATGCACCATAAACTCACCAGGATCATCTTACTTGATGTCTCTTTTTCCTCTGTGATGACCCCACAAGTTCTTCCATCCAAACCTAGTTCAAGATCCTTATAAATCCAATCTGGAAAATATTTTTCGCTGCTGTTAGACACTCCAGCATCAAAATTCTTTCTTCCTCCAACCATTTCAAGAACCAGCATTCCATAACTATAGACATCAGACTTGTGAGAGACTCCTCCAAAGTTCCGACTAAATACTTCTGGGGCAATGTACCCTGCTGTTCCTCTCATGCCAATCATTGATACAATGCTTTCTTTTCTTTGGCATAGTTTAGCAAGGCCAAAATCAGAGATTTTTGGGTTGAAATCTTCATCTAAAAGAATATTCTGAGGCTTTATGTCAAAATGCAAAATCCTTGTGCTACAACCTCGATGTAAATACTCTAGTCCACGAGCAATGTCAACTGCAATTTTGTACAATGTTTTCCATTCCAAGCAACAATTTTTTGCTGAAGATTCTCGATGATATATGAATTTATCTAGAGATCCATTGGGCATAAATTCATATATTAGAGCTCGCTTGTTCTTTTCATAACTGAAACCTAAAAGAGTGACAATATTAACATGAGAAGTCCTACAAATGCTAGCAACTTCGTTAATAAAATCTTCTCCATTGCCTTTGGATTCACTTAGAACTTTTACTGCCACGAGCTTACCATCTGGCAGCTTTCCTTTGTATACACTGCTATATCCTCCTTGGCCTAGTTTGTTTATGAATGAGTTGGTCATCTTCTTGATCTCTGCATAACTATAGTGCTTGGGAGCAAGTGAACCATAATTCAATATAAATGCCTTGACATTTTCATCGTTTTTCCTTGCTGTCCTCCTAAAGATCAATGACTTAATCAATTGTTCTCTTCTAAGGCTGCATATTATGATACAGACTACTATAGTCCCAAGCACAGCAGCCGTAATGCCTGTTGTTAAAGAAAGGAAACTTTGTCATGTGAAACCAGTGATAACCCAGTTTTCATCCAACAAATTTTTCATGATTATACTACATACCTATGACAACTTCACGCTTCAGCTTGGAAGATGATCCTATAGTACAAACATAGTATCAGTGTGAGTGCATAGGAAGTGATTGTTAATACGTAATACTATTAAGTGTCAAGGAAGTAAACCACAAGATTTAACCCGGAAAACAAAGAGATATTGCAACTCAGACAGCTAGAGGATTGAGTCATATAGACATAATGGAAGAGGACAAGTACAGACTGCCAACAATATTGGCAAGGTCATTAGCCTTTTCCAAATACATTTTTTAATCCTTGAAGTCAAATAAATCTTGAACTAACCTGATTGTTCATCAACTTTGTCAATTTTATTTTGAATTGGTTTGAAAATATTAAAAGTCTAAAATTGTAATTAGTATTTAATAATATTATTATTATTATATAGAAAAGGTTAGAAATAGCTTATAACACCCATAAACAGAGATAAACATGTTAATTAGTCGAATTAAAAAAAATAAAAAATCCATTGCAATGTGTGTGGGATTATATACTTTACTTAAATGTATTGAAAAGTTTTATCAAGAACGTCTAAATAGATAGAGACCAAAATTGATAGACAGGGTTGATTAGGATTTTCAAATGGGAATAGGAGAAAATTTCGCACTCTAATGGACTAAATTGATAGACAATTGAGTTCTATCAAGAGCACCCAAATACACAAAACAAAATTCATAGACGGTTGATAATTGGTATTCGGTCAAGGAACAGGTGTATACGTTGAAAAATCCAAATAAATGTTATCCCACAACTTGACTTTGTTTTTATCCTAAGTAGTTAGATCAAACATCCTAATTGTTAAATTATTGATTATCCCAAAAGGTTAAATTATTGGGATATGATAAATTTAATCACATACTTCTAACACTAATCATCCATTTACTTCATATTTTTGCAAAGAGAACCAAGGAATCAGTCCATCATTGACCAGAGGAAAATATTTACTTATTCTTGAATTGAAGGGAGCAACTTTTCTGATGCCAGGTCTCATGGACTTGTATGATGTATGGTGTTCAAAAATATGATGGATGCTATATTTGCCGCAAAACAAGATCGGAGTTTTTCCTAAACGTTTGATCTTAATCCTCTAGTCTGATGAAAACTATGGTAGTTGTAGTTAGGCTAGCTGCTGAGGAGCTTTTATTTCCAGTAAAGCGCTCACGCTAAAGAAAAAAAGGAGAGAAGCAGAAGGCAGCTACCAATATAGATGCTAGTAACTGAGCATCTAAACGGCATAGAAAAGTAGACAAGAAATGAAATAAGAACGAATGACAGCAAAAATTCATGCTTACTTGATGATGATAAAGGTCCAGCACAACCGGATACAAAAGTCCCGTTTTGACAGTGGCAAGCAAATGCACTTGTGTTTGGGTCAGAACCACAAAGCCCTCCGGCCCCTAGGCATGTATCACAGTGGGGATTAATTGCATTCCAAGTCAACATGAATCCCTATATGGGAATACTTGCGGCACACCCCCTAGATTTTAGGGGTAATTAGAGTCCTAGCGCAATTAGGGTTCTAGAAGCTGCGTGCATCGATGGAGATCTTCTTTATAAGGAATATGACTTGTCCATCATGTTTGGGACTCCTTAAGAGAATTTCTACAAGGAAAGACTTCGACTCCAAGTAGAAGAGGTCAACTTTCGACTACTATAAAAGCGTCAATACTCTCACAAATCAAGGTACGCATAATTAACCCCTCTCTAGCACTCTAAAGTTGAAAAGAGTCCTAACTTGACCTTCGGAGGGTATTTGGCCGGCATCACACCGGTGCTCTCTGCTTAGGTCTTTTCCCTTTCTTGTGTTGTGCAGGTAGCATTTTGGGCGTGCGAGTACGTGCTGCTCACTGGTGATATTTTCGGCATCATCAGACCTCAAGGACTTTGTAATTGAAGTTTGAGATATTGATTTGCGGGGCATCATTGCTGCAATCTAACTGAAAACTTGGGTGACCACAAGATTCTGGCCGATTCAATCCCCAAAAAGGATAACCGAGGTCGGTAAAGCCGCTACAATTTAATGGTGCGCTGCAGTTGAGGTATTGCTCATCTTCTGCGCGCAAGGATGTTGGACAATGGATTATGGTTATGGCTATTATCATCAAGGACAAAGTGATGGCTGGGAAGAGATGGGGATGCATCTTGAGAGAGAGAGAGAGAGGATTGAAGAGATATTGCGAGCAATTGGGTTGAAAAAGAAGATGGTGGAAATGTTATTATATATATATATATATATATATATATTTCTTATCAAACATCATGGTAGAATTAATGGGGATTAAAAAATGGGAGGGTTAAAAATTTCAAAGAGAAGCTTCTGTTTGGAACCTTACTACAACGGGTCAATTCAGTATTAGGTGACCTAGTCCAGTATATGTTGATAGATCTAAATATTTATAAGCGGTCCCTGCACGATATCTAGATTGCCTACCCAAGTCAGATCTCTCTCTCTCTCTCTCTCTCTCTCTCTCTCTCTATATATATATATATACAAACTAGACTGTAACCATTTTAAGCTAAGTCAAAAATATCAGCCGCCTTTAAAAACAAAAAACTCACCTAAACTCTAATTTTAATTTTATTTATTTCACGTCTACAAATACATCCTCGTCATATTACACATACTATGATCAAAGTCAACAAGGTTAGACTCAAATGACTCGCGTTTCATGCTTATTACTTTTTAATCCTCCTAATAATGTGGTTTAATTCCAGAGGAAACATGAAATTGGTTGTATTGCTTGATAGATCTAGGAGGGGAATATGGCAAAGTAATATGAGGGATTTTGGAGTTTGCTATATGGAAAAACTGGAAGAAATAGAGAACAATAAATAATATGAAGGGAAGAAGCATTCATATTAAATATTAATAATATGAAGGGCAGCCAAATCGGCCAAATCGGCCATTTAGCACTTATTGCGGAAATTATTAGCAACATACCACTGTTTGCAAAATAAATAGCAAAATACCACTTTTTTGAAATTCGAGTTCATGAAACTCGAGTTTGTTGTGTAAATTGAGCTTTAAACACTCAAGTTTCATAAAAAAATTTGTGCTGACGTGGATTTTTTTATTGAAAAAATGTCACGTGGAACTCGAGCTTGGTAAACTCGAGTTCCATGCAACACAATACTCGAGCTTATGAGTGTGTTAAAAATGAATGAACAAGGAGTATGAGAGGCCTAAAAATTAATACATTGAAATTAAAATTTCTATATTTTATAATACTTCTATTTAAATAAATAAAAACATATGTTTGTGCGTTCAAATGAAAAAATTACTTATTTTTATGTTTATGTTTATTTGTTGATTATCAAAAAAAAAAAGTACAAGGAACTCAAGCTTGGTAAGCTCGAGTACCATAGAAGAAAAAAAAGAGAGCATTACGCTCAAGTTTTGTATTTACAAAGAACTCAAGCTTAGTAAGCTCGAGTATTGTGTTGCATGGAACTCGAGTTCCATGTGGCATTTTTTCAATAAAAAAATCCACGTAAGCACAAATTTTTTATGAAACTCGAGTGTTTAAAACTCAATTTACACAGCAAACTTGAGTTTCATGAACTCGAGTTTCAAAAAGTGGTATATTGCTACTTATTTTGCAAACAGTGGTATGTTGCTAATAATTTCAGCGATAAGTGGTAAATGGCCGATTTTGCCCAGCCAAAACGCCCAAAAAAAAAAAAAAAAAAAGGAGAGAGAAAGAAAGTCAACGGAAAAAAAAAAAAATACAAAAGATATAAGCGACAAGTAAGAATTAGGGGTCTGTTTGAGATGTGCTTATTTTGCTGAAATTGAAAACTTTTTGCTGAAAGTACTATAGATAAAGGTAAAAGTTGAAATAGTATAGTGGGACCCATGAATAGTACTAAAAAGTGCAGTGAGACTTATAAATAATAGCAAAAATAAGTTAAATAGTAAAATAAGTTGGCAAAATTAATTATGCCAAGACACTAGATCAATCTTTGGTATGAAAAGAATATGTTGGTCTCTACTTTTTAGGTGGGAATGGTTCTCTCACACCGTCCATTAATTATATGGCTCAATTGAACTTCGATATTCAAGCTAGCCTAACAACTGATACTGGTTTCATTTGACTTGCAATATTGTGCCATGTGCAGCCACACACTTGTTGATCCTTTTTAAGATCTACGTGTTCTTTCTTACACAAATTTATGGCCTGTTTGGATTGAGGGAGAGTAGAGTATATTTAGTACAAAATTAACTTATTTTTGACCAACTCTGCTCTACTTCCCTCCACTCCCCTTCATTCCCTCCTCCATCCAAACAGGCCATTAAGGAATCAAACCAAGAATAAAAGACCTATGGCATTTATTGGAAGCAACTTGCTGACCTTATAATCTGTATTCCATAATAGAAGAAGAATTGTGGCTCTCCCCTGAGGAAGGTGAGACACCTAAAGTGGTAAAGCGACATAGTAGAAGTGTATCAATGTTGTAACATGTAAATGTATTTCATTTCTTGTGCTATATAGTTTCGGGTACAATGTTTCATCATTTCACATATTAGTGGATTTTACTTCTTTATTTTACGTTAAGGTCTATCATTCACACGAGCAGGGGGCATTACCCCTAAAATATTGAATAATTTTGGATAAAAAAGAGACGACTTGCTAGAAAAACTAACACACCAAATAGGAGTAGAGCCGTGAACAAAGAGTATCAAACACCTAATTACTTACGAAAGAAAAATGAAAAAGAAAAAAGAAGAAGCAAAAATATAACAATGAGAGACCCAATACAAGATACTAGAAAAGCCTACACAACGTAAAAGAAAAGAATAGAAAAAGGGTTTGCACTTGCCTCCTAGTATTGATCCATCATTACTTCTTCTTCTTTTTTTAATGGAAATCCATCATTACTTCTTGAGAATTATTTCTACCCTATCCATATCCATATCCATATCCATAGCAATATTATATGATATTATCTCTACTATATTGTTGTTGTTGTTGCTTCTTTTTTCTTTTTTTTTTTTTTTTTTTTGGAGAAACAAACACATACAAGGGAGAGGAAAAGAGGTTCTAACTTTTAACACAAAAGTACACCACAATTCTACTAAAAAATAACTTTTAAAATCCCTACTATATTGTTATGTGCAGTTTATAAGAGAAGTTGGACAACCATTTATTACATTTTCATTAATAGATTTGAGTGATACTTAAATTACAGCGTGTCAGTGGCAGGACAGTCCACTTATTGACCAAAGGTTTTACTTTTGGTAATGAGTAATTATGGTGCCACAACTTGTGCCATAATGTGGTGAGTTGTGGTTGGTGGATGGGTGTCCCCACATAGACCCACCATCACCCCTCTACCAACCACAACTTGCACATGGGCGAGTTGTGTCATAAGTTGTGGTTCAGACTTATTCTTTGGTAATATATTGATCAAATTATAACTAATGTTGTGGCATCTAATAGGAACTTTTAGTCTTGAGAGAGAGAGACAAATGGTTTTACTGTCCCTTTCAACTTGAGAGGAGTTGCTCACTTGTTTGTATTTATTATATTTTGAAAGGGACATGTCATCTAATCTAAGTAGAAAGTATTGATTTTTTTTTTTAACCAACCTAAGTAGAAGTGTTATATATATTGGCAATAATGTGACTGTGGGGGTTGAAAAGCGCGCACGCTTGACAAGGCCGACCTGATCAGGAATAATTAGGCTCAACAGGTTATCAAACTAGGCCCAGCCCAGCTAAGACAACCAAAGTACCCGACGGATCAGAAGAATTGAGGGTTACACTCGCCTGAGGAGGCCAAGCGACAGTTGCCCCGTGGAGAGGCCAGAAGGGGGCCACAAGAATTACAAGATTGGAAGTCGAAAAGGACCATGGTGATGTACAGACAAAAGAGGAAAGAAAACTTCCAGATAAAGCAAACATTACCTCCACATCAAATGCTCTACAACAACTTAGCATGTTGCATTAATGGCAGAATGACTCCTGAACAATACCCTCATAGCCTATATCTTACTCTAACACCACCAACAAAGCAGTGATGGAACAAGTATCCAAGAAAAGATTAACAACCCTCCAAGTGCAAGGTTGAGATGTGAACCAAATGGCTATAAAAGGAGGAAGAACCCCCACCCCCCGCCCAATGGGTAGGGATCAGAAAAATTAGAGAAAAGAAATATAGTCTGTAGGTTGTAATGCATGTATGAAATCATTCCTTGGTCAGCCCGAGGAGACATAAATAAGAATCTTTATCCTACTTGACAATTCTTTTCTCAGCAGAATAGAGGCGATTTGTTCTTTCTTTGTATTTGATCCAGATTGTATAGTTTTGAAGCTCAAAGTGTTGGCTTGCATACTCATCTTTATAAATAAATTGCATTGGGCCCAAGAACAAGTCATCGAGGTCGTTCTTAGCCCATACAATAAAACTACATCCGGGTTATGATAAAAAAAAAAGAAGATAATATATTTTGGATTGATATGCTTAAGGATGGCAATATAAGCTTGTCCCGTAGCTACCTATCTTGATTAACCTTGAATGGATCGGGTTTTATTTGATCTGTAGAGTAAATCAGATGGGGGGAAGGGGTTTGGACCTTGGCCTGTAGTGGGTTGGAGACAAGGACAAAGCCAAGATTTCAAGTAAGGGGGAAGTTGGGTGGGTTAAAATATGAATTAAAAAAAAAATTAAAACTAATATCCATTTATTATTAACAAAACATCAACGAATGAAACTACTTAAAACAACTTTTCTTAATATATTGCAATGAAATCATCCATTAAAAATAGAATTCAACGTTCTTTTGAGGCTTGGAAATCATATATGATCCCTTTCAAATCAAAGAGCCCTTTAAATCAAATTAAAGTTATGATTATGATCTCATTATATGTCCATTAGAATTCTAACAGGTTGACTTAGTATTATTGCCAAGTAAAAACAAAACAAGACAAAAAAAGGAAATCTATTTAGTAAGATTGACAATACCATAGTGCTTAATGAACAAACACACAAATTACAAAATTGACCAAAAACAATAGTGAACCATTCAATGAAATAGATTAGACAAATAGATAAAAGGAACGAAAATTTTAAGCTATTAAGTTAAGAAAAATAATGATTCCAACTCACCCACCAACAATCTCAAATTATAAAATTAGAAGTTCTTAACATTTAAGAGTCCGTTTGGATAGAACTTATTTTACTGAAACTAAAAACTGAAAACTGAAAACACTGTAGAAAAATCATTTTTAAATATGTGAATAATGCTGTGGGACCAATTTTTAATGAAAAAGTGGCTAAAAAGTGAAGTTTGTGGGACCCGTGAACAGTGCACAAATGCACACGAGAGAATAGTCAAAAATTGCGACTTAAGAAAAAAAAGAAAAAAAAAGAAAAGAAAAAAAGAGAAAATGCACTAGAGCAAACGCAGACTCTCAATCCAAACAGATACTAATTGTATCTATCTGCATTAGACATTCAACATTGTGTGGTGTGCCGTGTGAATGTTGTGCTTTTAATTTTATTAACAAATTACTAAGCATGCCACTAACTAATTAAGTCTAAGATAGCGTATTTGTTAATATTTTAATCCAAAAGACAAAACATAAGTTTATTAACTATAAACTTACTCAACCTATACCGAGCAACTTTAGGAATTTGTATTGTATAAATTTAAGGAGTTGTTGTTTGGACTAAGAGTAGCAAGTGGTTGTTCCGTTGTTCCACTATCCAATATTAAAAAAAATAATAAAAAAAACCTCTAAATCCAGAGAATAACGCGATTTCAGTCAAGTCTATCACCTAACTTGAATCTGACTCTAGACTCTACTGTAAGTAAAACTATTGCATAAAGAGGTGTTGATAAATAAAGAAGTATTCTATTAAAAAAATATCAGTACTAAAATAGTAAAATGTATTATGATATTTGTTCAATATATAGGCCGGCCAAAAAGTTACGGTTCTGATTTTAGTGTTTAAATGCCCAGTTATTGCTCCCATTGAAGAATTTTCACTAACTGTCATGTCATTTTTCCTCAATGTAAATGAAACCTATCGTTTTGAACAAGAAAAAATACAGCAGAAATGTCAAGCCATACAGTACTAGAACCGATAACATCATATTATGGTCCTTGGACTCATATTTTGGGCGGGTGATTTTGTGACTGATTTGCTTAGCAAAAAAATAAACAAAAAAAGATTTGTTTACTGGTATTTGGTGGACTAGATGTAGAAAGATTTCAGTCATTGGCATGTTACTAGTCTGGTAATGGTTTAGAAATGATATGATGGTGGTCTTGGTTGTGAAAATAATGTGTGAAGACTGAAGATACAACATTAATTAGAACCAATTTTTGCTGGCAAGGGAATTTGTACGTACCTTGAGGCTTTTGGGCGGCTTCGGTGGGTGGTGCGGAGAAGCAAGTAGTTTGATTCGTATAGGCGTCATTAACACAAACTCCCTCGTTGGATTGAATACAGTCACTACAAGACTTATCCTCTTTCCAATTCACCTCAAATCCCTCTTTCAGTACTTCTTCCATTTTGGACACATTCCCAATATCTCCTCCATTCAGTAGAGGAACTGGAACTAAAACACTTGGACCCTTACATATAGCAGGACCATTAATTTCCGGTACAATATAGCCACTCCCAATTCCTTGACAACTAAACAATTCGGGCATGGTTGAAGGAAGACAGCCATAGACGAGCATAATATTTGCGTAGCCAGAGCTGTAAACAAAAAAATTGGAATCAAGGGTGGTATTCACGAACTTTGGTGAACAAATTCCACCCGAGTAGTAGTCCTCTCTGGCAATTTTGAGGCTTCTGGTGGCCATGTTAACACTCAAAACGCGGTATGTTACATTCCTCATTTCAATCAAAGTGATGTTACGAGTACAATTGAGAAACAAATCTGGTTTGCCACAACCACGCACTCGGCCATCTCCCCAGAACGGATAATCAACGTTAGCGATGTTCCCGCAGTGGTACTTCTTGTGACAACTCGCATACAAATCATAGCATAAGAACACAGGAATTTGGACGAAAACCAAGATTGTGATGAAGAAAATAACAAAAGGGGGATACGGAAATAAAAACCCAGAATTCATTTTTGGTGGGGGAGAAGTGATGGATGAAATGAACTATTTGAGTTTGGTAGTTTGAGGGCAAATAAGGAAAACATAGAAGAGTCACATCACTTCTTGGGAAATTTTTTCTACGGTGCAGACGAAGAGGAAGACTTTGAATATGACAAATGACTTGAAAGCTACACTGTCGAAACTTGAAACATATTCTCCAGTATGTAGGACCTCTGGCTTCCGCGGGAAACGCTATATGTCGTGACAAAAGAGGAGCCCGGCTTTCACTACAAGCACAGACCAATCGCATTTTCATTTCATTGAAGAATATTCGAATAGAGTCGGTTTTTTCAATTCCAACAACTATTGGTCTATTCTTGGTAGATTGATAAAATATCTTGGAAAATTGATTAATGGAAAAGAAAATTAACTTGGAAAAACAAAAATCATCTGGCTGTATTTTTCAGAGCACTTGAGGTTATAAGCAAAGTTTTCAGACCTGGACCGTTTATTAAACTGTAAAAAGGAGAGGTTCAAGGTTTTTGAGGTCGAACCAAGGTCGAACTGTGATGACGTTATAATTAATTTAATAATTAATTAAAGCCTAAATATGGATATTAAATTTATAAAACCAAAAAAATTGACTAATATATCTATATATGTGAGGAAAATTTAATGATTTTCAAGCATATATTTAATAATTAAATAAGAAAGTTAAAAAAATAAAATAATAACCATGAAAACATTAAAATTTATGATTAATTTTTGAAGTAAAGTTGAATATTTGTGAAGGATTTTAATTATAATTTTTTTTTTATTCCTTGTAAGAGATGGATAATTTAATTAAGTAGAATAAAATTGTGTTAAGTTGTTTTTATTAAAAAAAAAAAATTGCTAAGGGGTTGGACCGCACGGTTCTTGCCACCGATTCTGCATGAACCGTGTGGTCCAACCCCGGTTTTAGGGGTTCATGGAATTGCCACATATGCCCAGTTCTCTATGCTTAAAAAACCAGATTTCAATCCAGTTCCCAGTTTTCATGGTTCGACCTCCCGGTCCGGTCCAGGTCTGAAAACCTTGGCTATAAGTTGTGGCACATCATACTTCATACCTTAAATTGTGCCTAGTATAGACTTTTTTTTTTAATTATTTATTTTATATACAACGTAGAAATTCTACTCTTAACTTAATTGATCAAAACACAAGGCGGTGGCATACGGACCTGGTGGATGGGCTTTTTGCGAAGGAAGATGCTGAGTTGATTAAAAAAATACCACTAAGCCGAACAGTAAAGGAGGATGTGCTATACTGGCCTTATTCAAGTAATGGCGAGTATAGCTGTAAAACAGGCTACATATTCCTCAAGGAAGAAACAAAGCTGATGAACACAAACAGGGTACCACCGCTTAGGGACAAACAGTTATGGAAGACCATTTGGGCTATATGTGTGCCTCGAAAGGTAAAGACCTTTATATGGAGGGCTTGCCGCAATGCCATGCCGACAAAGCAAGCTTTGGTGAGAAGAACCATCATCACTGACCCCATATGCGAATGGTGTAGAGATGCTATTGAGGATCCGTTGCATGCGTTGTGGTCCTGCGTAGAGGTTGATATCGTTTGAGCAGATCAGACCTTATGGGATTTCCGTAGCTTAGTTAATTTCACTGACTTCAAGCACCTAGTATCGTGGTTAGTTGAGGAAGGTAAGCAGCTGGAGCTTTTCGCATTTATGACCTGGACAATTTGGAACCAATGAAACCAACTCCGTGTACGAGCACCTGCAACAGCGCTTCACCAAGTGGCTGAGGTCTCAAAACTCTCCTTTAATGACTATCGTTCCAAGCTCCTGGACATCGAACCTCAGGTACAAAATCGAAGTCAAAGCTCTCAATCTCATTGAATGCCTCCTTCAGTGAATTTGGTCATAATAAACTTTGGCGGCACGATATTTTCAAAGGAAAACAAATCAGGAATAGGTGTGGTGGTTCGAGATAAGAACGAGTTGGTTTTAGGCTCATGCACCAAGCGTCTACCCTAGGCTTACAGTGTAGTGGAGGTTGAAGCAATGGCGGCAGCGACAGCTCTAGACTTCACTAGTGAGATGGGTGTGAGGCGGGCTATCCTTGAGGGGGACTCCCTGGCTGTTATAAAAGCTTTGAGAGAAGTTGAACAACCATTATCTCCAACAGGTCTGCTACTGGAGGATGTGAGGTTATTTTCCCAAAGATTTGAAAAATTGCTTTACTCTCATACTAAAAGAGAAGGCAACTTTGTAGTGCATAGTCTGGCTAAATATGCTATTAGCATACCAGATTTTTTAGTGTGGATGAAGGATGTTCCACCACGCATTCAGTCCTTTGTACAAGCTGATTGGCTTGCTTGCATTAACAATATTTACACTTTCAGAAAAAAAAAAAAACTTAATCTAAGTGTATATTTATGTGAAGTTTTCTCTTGGAGACTTGAACCTTGGCCTTTACCCTCCACACTCTACATACACTTATATTTGTGGAGTGACCACCACACTAAGAGTAGGCAGTGGTGCTTAGTATAGACTTGATATTATTGATTTATGATCCTTTGCAAGTTTGTGTGATAAAAGTGACAATATCCTATTCCATAGGACTATACATGGCCCATTTTGGGTAGCTTTTAAGAAGAATTCAATAATCAAAATGACATTGGCAGGTTGAAAAATTTCTTATCCTTAACACCCTATAGGTATGAAAATTTATTAGATAGTATCTAAATATAGCCGACTAAAGTGATCCTACAAATTAATAAATACAAGGCACTTAATATGTATACATACATACATACATATATACATACATATATATATATATATATATATATATTCCCCCTATGTAAGTAAGTAGTGTCCTAGTTTTTTGACTAGACTATTCCACATCCTTGGTTGAGGAGATAACATTTAGGGGAGACTCTAATTAAGTGGTTAATATAATATATAGGGACACTATTTAACCCAAAAACTTTTTTATTTTATTTTTTATTTTTTGATAAACTCAAATAAAAAAGGGTAGAGGCAATGATATTTTTTAAAGACTTAAAATACGGTACAAAACTCAAAAGGATCTATTTAACCCAAACACTTAAACATATGAGTTTGGTTCAAGTAATATATCATTAACCACTCACTTTTCTCATTATTATTTGTAGGTGCCTTTTGTGCTTCTAGGCTAAGACTCGTTCTACTGTAGGTTGGAGAGTTGGGCCTAGCCCACTATTCTAGTAGGACCTTGCTAAAGGGCCAATTTATGCACAAAACTAGCACTCCAAAATAAAGACAACAAATAATAACAAATATATGTATATTAATCCGCAAATGTCACTAGAAGTTTTTAAATTTAAAAGCTAATATCTTATAGTAGAAAGGTTAGTTAGAAAAACAATTAACATAATTAATGCAGCAGAATATAGGATGTTGAGTTTTCCGTAGGCAGTGAACTAAAGAGAGCCCGAACCCCAATTTGAACAACCTTGCTATTGGGTTAAGCCATTAAAGTTGTGCATTTTGGGGAATGAGTCTGGATAGTTACTTTATGTTTTGTTGGGGTTACAAAGAGTGGGTTTGTTGTAAGAGGGAGAGAAAAGATTGCCTATTGATGCATGCATTTTCTACCGTGTTCACTCTTTTTGCCTTTTACTTCACTTTTTCTTTTTTCTCTGTTATTTCTCTTTTAGTTCTTTCTGTTTCTTGCCTTAATCGTTATCTTGCTTCCATTTATGGCTGCTGTTCCTATTTATACTAATTTAAGCCCATGGGATTTTTCTATTTTACCCCTATTGCTCACTAACCATTTTTGTCTGTTGTGAACACCTCTTCAAGGCTGCCCACTAACCTATTGGTTGTTCGACCTCCATTACACCTGGGCATGCCCAATACTTTCTCTCTCTTCCACTACTTATTCATTGACAAATCCTTATCTGTTTGGTTCTACCATGAGTCTCTCTCTCATTCTGACAGGTAAAACTTTGGGTCTCTCTCTACCTATCTCTCTATCTCTCTAGCATGTATCAAATGGTCCCAGCCATTTACTACCTATTTTGGGCAAAGATGCTTTCTCAACAAAGCCCCTCCCAAAAGAGGCCTTGGCTAGATACCAAAAATAGACACTTTTCCCCTCTCCACCAAACCACACTTTCTGTAAATCCTTGACCGTGGGCCCACCTCCCTTGCATTGGCTAGATACAAGTTAGTGGTGCTCCGGCCATAATACGGTTGTCTTATTACTTTCTACTTTTGTTTTCTTTCTTTCCCATGCTGTTTCTACCACTAATATTTGGCTTTGTCTCATTCTGCTCTTGAATCCTCTCTGCCCGTGCTCGTCTTTTATGAAGAATGGTATGGGTTTATTGGGCTTGCCCCACTTTTGCCTCTTCTTGGGTTTGCTTGCTACTATTTTCTGCCAAACTGGCCCGTTGGGCCTTATTTCTTTCTCTTCTTCCTTTTGGGCTTTTACAGCCCTTTGTATCTGCCATTACTTACTAATCTTTTCTTGCATTCTTCTTTTTTTTTTTTTTTTTTTGGCTTGTTATTGGGCTTTTCTGCTGTTGAGCTCTTTTTATCAAACTTTATTCAATGTGAGACTTTAATTACACGTATACTCCCAATAGTTTTCCTCTCATGTGTGAGTCATTGCATTTTTGGGTTTCAAAAGCTCTATGTGCGTTACGAACAAGTCCTACTAGCTCTCCCTTGCATATGTGCTTTCTCCTTCTCCAACATGTCATTCATGGGTCTCTCGTATGCTATCAATGGAATCATGTGTCAATCCCATATGCTTATCCATAAGAACCTCGCACTTCCATATTCGCAGGAACCTTGGGCACTTTAGCTTCTTTTTTTAATCTAATAGCTTTGGCAATATTATTTTGTTGGGCCTTTTTCAAAGATCATTTTTAGTACAAAAGGAACCTTGATACCACTTGTTCGGGGAGAGAACACATTAGAGATACTCCAATTAAATAGTTAAAATAACACATTGAAACACCACTCAAATAAAAAACTTAAGCCCTAATGAGTTTAGGCTTAAGTATGTTACATTAACCACTCACTTGTATGGTGCATAAAACATGGGATATTGGGCTTATGACACGTCCTTCAAGTCAATTGAACCCAACATGGTTATTAACCCAAAGTAGAATCAATAAATTTAGGGAATTGGGTTATTGGTCCAACCAATAGGACAACAATCAAATTGCAAGGTCAAATAAAAAAATATAAAAAAATATAAAAACAAGTTTGTGAAACCATAAAATAAATATGTAAATTAAAAAAATCGGCATGCCTAAATTACTAATTAAAATTAGGTGTAAAAAACTTGCCACCTAATGTAACTTAAAATCAATGTTTCACAACTACCAATACTAGAATACATTAAATAAAAGAATGCTATAAATTTACAACCAATTCTTTGCTGAATAAAATCATATTTATGTCTTAAAATTGTAGGAACAAAACCATATCTCAAACTCCAAAATCACATTTTATACATATGGCATATCTCAATAGCTACAACACGAAACTCTATTTGTGGGAGAATGAAGTTTGGCCCATACCAAACTTGGGTTGAGAACCACCAGTCACAGGCCCATCTCGCAAACAGGAGGCCTGTATAGTACACCAGCTAAGGCATGTAAGAATGCTGACATGGCTGGATCCAAACCCTACATGTGGAATGGCTATGAGCAAAGGAGAAGAAACATTGGTTGAAGTAAAGGATCTTTGGTCCATGCTAACGGCGTGATCATCTTGGGGAAGAGTGAGATTTGCACTTGACATTGACACCCAGTACTCATAAAAGGGAAATAGTGACCCTTTATGGTCAGAGGCTATGAAATCCCCCCTTTTTATTGGTTGTGCTTGTGCTGGATCACTATTAAGGACATGTGCATCACCCTCAATGCCCCTGATGTCCCTTTCCTTATTCAAGGATTGCTCCCCACGTGGTGGCAAGGTCACCCTCCATGCCTCTACCCTGACTTTGGCGTGCTTATTCTCTTTCCTCCATCCACTACACAGTACAATAGCTGTATTAGGATTCAAATAGAGGAATCATGGTTTAACACCTATCTTTGGTACCTGGCAACATTTCTCGGACTATAAGAGGAACATATTGCTGGACCATTAGGGCAAAAGAACTAGGAGAGAATATTAGAGAAAGGAGTAGAAATTCGTAAGGAAGTGAGGTAGAGAAAAGGCCCTCTTTTAGGAAGAACACCATCATTCTACAAGAAAAACTTCCATCTTTCATATAATAGAGAGCTTGAAAGAGTAAGGGACATTCCCCTTTGCTCACCGATGGTTTTTCATCCATTCTTAAGGGTTTTCCACGTACATTCTTTGTTTTCTTTATGTTCCTTACAATGCTTTCTTTCTCTCTCGATTTTATGATGTTAAAGCTTTCATTTTATCACTTTCAAGCTTTTTCATCTAAATGTACTGTTAGATAGCTCATCCACTTTTCATACAAGTTCATAAATCTGACTTGCATGTACATTTTTGGCGACTCCGCTGGGAAGAATCTTTGGTTATTCTTACTTTTACTTGTATACCATCAGCTCTGTTACATTCTTTTTTTCAGTTATCTTTCTTTTTAGCCATTCGATGCTCTGAGAAAGAAAAACGCAGGTGCTTAGGCTGGTTCAGGAGAGAACCAGCAAGCAGAAGTAAGTGTAGACCATGTCTTTATGCCCAATGAGAGCACAGAATCATCTGAAGAGGTCAAACAGCTTGGTACCAGGGACCTTGTGGCAGCCATTGAGAACCTTCAGCGTTCTCAGGCCTTCATGTGGGAGGAGCTCCAGTCCTTACGCCAAAGGACAGCTATCCCTCAGACCCCATAAGGTGGCCAAGGACCTCAGGGAGAAAATGAAAGGTCAAATCTTGATCCTCTTCTCAACCAAAGGGTACTCTCGTAGCCTAAGGGACCTCAAGAATCTCCCTACCTAACCACGAAAGACATTACAGCCATTCTGCTTGAGGCTAGAAAAGAAGAAAGCTCTGCTTACATCGATACATGGACTCCTTATCCCGAAGAGATGACTAGGAAACCTTATCCTACCAACTACACTCCTCCTATTTTCCCTAAGTATGATGGCATGATTGGGAATGCCAGAAAGCATATCAGGGGATATGTGAATGCCTTGACAGCTCACTCCAATGACTGCGAGCTGAGGCTTAGGGAGTTTTCCAAATCTTTGGAAGGTCGTGCCTTTACTTGGTACACCAGCCTTTTGCCAAGGTCGATTTTGAGCTGGAATGACATGGCTATCCAGTTCATGAAGAAGTTTTTCGCTTTGGATGAGAAGCTTACTTTATTAGATTTGCAGCAGGAAAGGCAGAGGGTGTATGAGGTGTTACTAAACTACATCTATAGGTTTAGAGACCTCCCCTTGATGTGTTATAATCCTATAGAAGAAGAAAGATTGGTGGATATTTGCATTGCTGGCATGCTGTACGAGTATCGTCCCAACTTAAAGAACTTACAAATCCCAAGTTTAACAAGGCTAGTAGAAGCATCTAGGAAAACAATCATGTTAGTGAAGAAGCCCTCCAAGGGTTTGACTTTACAAGCCACAAGTACCCCTAGACAACCTTGGAAGCGGGAGAGCAAAAAGGTGGAGGTAACAGTGGTAGAAGAGCCAGAGAAGGCCGCCAAAGACAGAGAGAGAGAAGTGGTATTCCTCCTCATTTTTTTGTTTCAGCAGAAGAGTTATACAACATCCTAGAAGCCTAGGTGAAAGATGGCACAGTAGTCCTACATAAGTGCAAGTGTGAACCAACATAAGAGGAAAATCAAGGTGCGTTTTACCATAGGTATCATAGAAGGAGTGACCACCACACCATAGACTGCTATGCTCTGAGAAATATATTCCATGAAAAGGTGGCCAAGGGTGATAAGTGTGCAAATCAAAGAATGCACATACCCGAGGTGGCAATGACTTTCTTCATAAGATGTGAGGACCTTATGGAAGAAGAGGCTGAGAATATAGCCAATAGCAGTGCTGCACCTGCGCCATTGCAGGATGAAGGGACGACATTGCGAATCCAACAAGATGATAAAGTGCATGCCTTTCTCGAAGGGATGGGCCTTAGGCCATTAGCTAGAAGAAAGGCAACTCAGGCCCTAACTTGAGTGGTAGAAAGGAGCTAGGAATCAGCTACCTCCAAGGGAAGTGTGTTGTAGGTGGCATATCAAGAGACCAGTGAATCAGTGACCTTCTATGCCAGAGATTTAGCCAACAGGGTCGTGGATTGCGAGAGGCCCTTATATGTTACTATTTTTCTAAGAGCTTCCCAGATTAAGAAGGCCTTAGTAGATACTGGTGCCTCCACCAACATTCTGTCCCTCCCGACATTGGATGCCTTAGGCATTCCATGAGAAAGAATCATTCGAGAGCCATTCCAAGTGGCAGAGATAAAATCATTGCAACAGCATACCCTGGGACATGTATCCTTAGACTTAAGGGTAGGACCTATTAGAGCACGCACTCTTATGCATGTAATGGATGGTGATACTTCATACCATGTTATTCTAGGCCACCTTGGCTTAAAGCACACAAACTAGTGGCTTCCATATATCATTAGTGTGTGAAGGCCATTTGGAGAGGAAGGCTGATGACCATTGAGGCCACTAGAATGCCTTATGATAGGGCAAAACTCAACTATGTAGAGGTAGCCTTGTATCAAGAGTTCGAACCTAAAGGAGAGAACAAGATCATTCCTTTCGATGCTACTGTTTTAGAACAGAAGGAAGATGACAATGGAGAAGTCATAGAATCTGAGAGACCTCCTAAGATCAGGAGGATCACCAAGCCTGATGGCAAGGTGGTCTACGAGTTTTAACAGTTAAACGAAGGGGGTCGGGAGAATGGTGGACCTAACCCCTTTAGCCTTACTCAACGGCCAAAAGGGGAATGCATGGTTGGAAAACCTATCAAGGAAGTCCCTGATGTATGAAAAATGTTGTAAAGAATGTTCAAGAAGAACTCTTTGAAGTCAATCTCAGCGAGGAAGGAAAAGAAAGAATGGTGAAGATAAATAAAGGTCTACTAGAAGAGGAGAAAAGAAGATTGATAGCTTTGCTGAAAGAATAAAAGATGTCTTTGCTTGGGACTATGAAGAGATGCCTGGAATAGATACAAAGGTGGTCACACATAAGCTGAATGTTGATCCCAAAGCCAAGCTTGTGAAGCAACCAGCAAGGAAATATCGCTTAGACGTTGAAGAAAAGATCAAAGCTGAAGTGAATAAGCTTTTGAAGGCAGGGTTCATAGAAGAGATCAAATGTCCAGAATGGTTGGCCAACATAGTTCCTGTGAAGAAGAAAGGCTGGCAAATAAGAATTTGTGTGGACTTTAGGGATCTTAATAGGGCATGCCCTAAAGATGAGTTCTCATTGCCCAATGTTGATATTCTGGTAGATGCAACTGCTGGACAAGAGCGCATTTCCTTCATGGATGGCTATAGTAGTTATAATCAGATGTTTATGGAGTCATCAGATGCTCAGAATATCGCCTTTACGACACCCTTTTGGGAATTTCTATTACAAAATGATACATTTCGGATTAAAGAATGTTGGTGTTACTTATCAGAGAACCATGACTCTAAATTTTTTGTGACATGTTGCATAAGCAGGTGGAGGACTACGTGGATGATTTGGTCGTAAAGGCAAAGATCTCGGTTGAACATTTGTTGCATTTGAGGCAGGTCTTTGAGAGGTGCAAGGAGTACAACTTGAAATGAACCTTTCCAAGTGTGCCTTCAGGGTGTCTTCAGAATAGTTCTTAGGATTCCTTGTCCATTAGAGAGGGATTGAATTAGATCCCACAAAAGCTAAGGCAATAGCTGCTCTTACCTCGCCAGCAACCTTGAAGGAATTGAGGAGCTTTGTGGGAAAAGTGTCTTTCTTGAGAAGATTTATCCCCGAATTAGCTGATATCTTGAAACTTTTGGTCAAACAAACCAAGAAGGGAGTGGCCTCTGTATGGTGTGATCAATGTGAAAAGGCATTCAAGAAGATACAAGCAATTTTGGTAGATCCTTATACCATGGTTGCTCCAATGCCGAGTAAGCCTCTCTTGCTGTACATAGCAAACAAAAAGCAATCACTAAGGGCTTTATTAGCTCAAGAGCAAGGAGATATGGAGAGGCCTGTATACTACATTAGCAGGCTTATGAAGGGATCATAATTGAGATACTCCACGGCTGAAAAGGTATGCCTTTCCTTAGCTTTTGCAATGTCAAAGTTTAATCACTACTTTCTAGGGTATTGTGTATAGTTAGTGACCAAGAGCAATCCTGTGAAGTATCTCTTAACCCACTCTCAGTTGTCTAGGAGAATAGCTCAATGGGTCATCCTAATAGCATGCCATGATATCAAGTGCATAAGGCCGTCCGCCATTAAAGGGCAAGTGGTGGCTAACTTGCTAGCCAACTTCCTAGGGACCAGTGATTTCTCACTTCCCTAATAGGAAGTTTTGGTGATAGAGTAGCAAGAATGGTCTATGCACTTTGATAGATCTTCTACATCCTAAGGAGGAGGGATAGGAGTAGTGTTGAAGTCACCAAGGGAAGAACACACATTTGCCTATAAGCTGTGTTTCCCCTATTCAAACAACGAAGCAAGATATGAAGCCTTAGTAGTGGGATTGAAGGCTGCCAAGAAACTTGGCATAAAGAAATTAAAAGTGTTTGGGAATTCCGAGTTAGACATTAAGTAGGTAGAGGGAACCTATGGAGTGAAGAATCTTAGTTTGGCTGCTTACAGGGCCACAATGCAAGATCTCATGAAACACTTCACATCCATAGAATGCAAAGTGATTAATTGGAATGAGGACAAGTTGGTTGATTCATTGACCAGCCTAGGCACCAAGTCTATGTTGAAGAAAAAGAAGATGACCTTTAGGGTGGAGAAACAACCTGGCTTGATCAGAGGCGGATTATGCCTCCCAGAAGATTGGGGAGAACCCTTGTTAAAGGCAATGGTCCAAGGAAGGGATATTGGATTGAACTTTCCATCAAACATGAAGGATTTCCTCAAGATTAATGGGGATTTATTTTTCAAAGGAGCAGAAGGGTTGCTAATGAGGTGTGTCTCAAGACAAGAAGGGCTAACACGACTGCATAGGTTGCACCATGAGATGTGTGGGGTAAACCTTTATGTCAGCCTATATAGAAGATTGTAGAGGCTAGGGGTCTTTTGGCTAGAGGCGGCCAGTGATGCTAAGGAAGAGCAGAGAGATTGCAAGACTTGCTCTATTGTTCCCCCAAACCAAGCAAAAGTACTAAATAGTGAAATACAACAAGAGGAAGGTTTGCAAGATCCATACGTAAAATACCTTTCACAAGGTGTACTAACTGCTGATCGGTTAAAAAGAGAAAGACTGAAGAGATATGCAACAAGATTCAAGATGGTGGAGGGGAAATTGTTCAAGAGAAGCTTCCAAGGGAAATGGTTAGTGTGCACTTCTGACAAAGAAGTAAATGGCATTCTTTCTGATTTGCACGAGGGAGAGCCAGTAGGACACCCCGGTGGCAGAAAGCTATGGCAAATGGTTTTGCACTAGGGATACTACTAGCCCACCATGTAAAGAGATGCCCAAGATTTTGCAAAAAAGTGTCAAGAATGTCAAAGGTGAGGAGATGAAATACACACCAGTAACCAAAGCCTTCACCTAACTATGGCACCATATCCTTTTCATAGTTGGGAGCTGGATTTCATAGGTCTTATAAATCCCCTTTCTGAAGGATGTACTTGGATATTGGTAGCCACTGAGCTATTTACAAAATGGGTAGAAGTTGTGGCCATGAAGAAAGCAATAGGTAGCTCAGCGGCTAATTTTTTGAGGAAAAATATAATGTCTTTTTGGGGTACTAAGTAGATTCATTTCTAACAACGGCACATTATTCCTGAATAAGGATGTGCGTCGTTTAATAGAATGATACTCCATAGCTAACATGACATCAACACCTTATTATCCCAAAGAAAATTGCCAAGCTGAGGCCTCCAACAAAAGATTGCTAAAGATATAGGGGGAAATGGCTAAGGAGAATGGAAAATGATGGAGAGATGAACTTTCTGTAGCTATGTGGGCTCACAGAACAGCCAAATCACAAGCTACAGGAGCCTCATACATTTCCCTAGTCTATGGCACAGAGGCTATTATCCCAATAGATTTAGTAAGGCTAGTAGTAAAGCTAGCAAAGATAGCAAGGATACCCAGATAAGACATTCTAGAGATCATTGAAGAAAAATGCGACAATGCTACCTCTCATAATTGCCTTTACCAGGCAAGCATGAAGGCAAGGCATGAAGGCCAAGTTAAAGAAAGAAAGTTTCAAGCGGGAGAACTTGTTTGGAAGACAGCTTTTCATGTACGAGGTTTAGCTGGAGCAATCAAACACAAGTTTTCACCAAAATAGAAGGACCTTACATTGTGAAAGAAGCACACCAGACTGGACATTATTGGCTGAAATATCAGACAGGTACGAAGGCATATAGCCCCATTAGCGGAGCTCATCTTAAGAAGTACTATGCTTAGTTTTGTAATCTGATACTTTTTGTTCCACAATTTTATCTGTATTAAATAAAACTTTCTCTGTCCAATTATCTTATATTTTACTGTTCATGATATGAATGCAAACTTCAATATCCTAACTGAATAACAAACATAATAGAGTTTACAAAAAACAAGTCTCCTATGACCATAAAATATTACAACTTGATAATTAAATAATGTCTGAAAAACAGGTCTCCTGTGACCAATGATAACCCAGTTTTCATCTAACAAATTTTTCATGATTGTACTACATACCTATGACAATTTCACGCTCCAGCTTGGAAGATGATCCTATAGTACAAACAAAATATCAGTGTGAGTGCATAGGAAGTGATTGTCAATACGTAATACTATTAAGTCTCAAGGATGTAAACCACAAGATTTAACCCGGAAATCAAAGAGATATTGCAACTCAGACAGCTAGAGGATTGAGTCATATAGAAATAATGGAAGAGGACAAGTACGGACTGCCAACAATATTGGCAAGGTAGATAGCCTTTTCCGAATACATTTTTTAATCCTTGAAGTCAAATAAATCTTGAACTAACTTGATTGTTCATCAACTTTGTCAATTTTATTTTGAATTGGTTTGAAAATATTAACAGACTAAAATTGTAATTAGTATTTATTATTATTATTATTATTATTATTATTATTATTATTATATAGAAAAGGTTATAAAGAGCTTATAACACTCATAAACAGAGATAAACATGTTGATTATTTGAATTAAAAAAAAAAATCACTGCAATGTGTGTGGGATTATATACTTTATTTAAATGTATTGAAAATTTTTATCAAGAACATCCAAATGGATAGAGATTAAAATTGATAGACAGGGTTGATTAGGATTTTCAAATGGGAATCGGAGAAAATTTCGCACTCTAATGGACTAAATTGATAGACAACTGAGTTCTATCAAGAGCACCCAAAGACACAAAACAAAATTCATAGACGGTTGATAATTGGTATTCGGTCAAGGAACAGGTGTATACGTTGAAAAATCCAAATACTAGAAAAGGTTAATCAGTTCTGTAATCCAAGATTAAGCCTAGCACAATATGGCCCACAGTGCTACAGCATATAATTGCTGCTAGAGGATGTCAGTGTGTACAGTGTAATCCTTAATAAATGCTATCCCACAATTTGACTTGTTAAATTACCGATTGTCTCAAAAGTTTAAACTATTGTGATATGATAAATTTAATCATTTAATTACATTCTTCTAACATTAATCATCCATTTATTTCATATTCTTGCAAAGAGAACCAAGGAATCAGTCCATCATTGACCAGAGGAAAATATTTACTTATTCTTGAATTGAAGGGAGCAATTTTTCTGATGCCAGGTTTCATGGACTTGTATGATGTATGCTGTTCAAAATTATGATGGATGCTATATTTGCCGGAAAACAAGATCGGAGTTTTTCCTAAACGTTTGATCTTAATCCTCTAGTCTGATGAAAACTATGATAGTTGTAGTTAGGCTAGCTGCTGAGAAGCTTTTATTTCCAGTAAAGCGCTCACGCTAAAGAAAAAAAGAGAAGCAGAAGGCAGCTACCAATATAGATGCTAGTAACAGAGCATCTAAACGGCATAGATAACTAGACAAGAAATGAAATAAGAACGAATGACAGCAAAAATTCATGCTTACTTGATGATGATACAGGTCTAGCACCTATGATGCACCGACGCGGCAAAATGGCTGCCAAACCCGCATCGGTGCCACATCTGAGGTTTTTTTTTTTTTTTTTCGGATTTGCGCTGACTCAGCTTTGATTCAAGCCGATTCGCGTCGAACCAGGCTGATTCGGCCAGAATCGGGTCGTATCGACTGAATCGGGTTGTATCAGCCGACGACCAAAACAGCTGAAATCGGCCTTGAATCAAGCCTGAACAGCCGAAATCGGCTTTGGGGGACAAATTTCCCACCTTAGAGATTTTATATAGTGTGTGTGTGTGTGTGTGTGAGAGAGAGAGAGAGAGAGACAGAGAGAGAGATGCCTTTCAATTCGACATCATGCTGGAAAATTTCCTTTTTTGAACCATCTTTGGCAACTCCCATATCATTAGTTGCAATGCCAATAACTGTGTCCTTTGCATCATATAAGATCTGACCAATTCCATAGCTTGTATTTAAAAAACTGTCCACTAGTATGTTGATTGGTAACAAGAGAGCAAAAACAAGAGTACCTCACTAGCAGCAAAGCCAGGATATATTTCAACCCCCAATTCTTCAGCTTTCATCCCCATCCAACGTACTAACTGACTTAAACTACAATCATTTTGTGTTTTGTTTCGTGTTTCTTGCCTTCTTCTTTCTTTGTTTTGTGAATCAAGACATAGTAACGTGTTTTTTAAGAATATTTTAATAGTAAAAATATATAGAAAATATAAATAAAAGTATTTTTACTAATTTTTTAATTGTCACACTCGCACCCTACTTTTCAAAAATTGCCAAGTCTCGCACCCACACCCACACCTGAATCCGGAAACACACCCGTGCTTCATTGTCCAGCACACCCAAATACAAAAGTCCCGTTTTGACAGTGGTCAACAAATGCTCTTGTGTTTGGGTTAGAACCACAAAGCCCTCTGGCCCCTAGGCATGTATCACACTAGGGATTACTTGCATTCCAAGTCAACATGAAGCCACCATCAGTAGCTGTTGTTACTGCATCTTGAGTTGTAGCAATTGCAATTGTTGGTAGCAGGATTGGAACATAGACCCAATAGTTGCATGCGCCGATTGAGTTACTAATCGAGGATAAATCTGGAGAATAAATGTTCTGGGAATAGTAATTGAAAATTTTTGTATTGTTTATAGTGCAGTTAAACTGAAGTACTGATCAGAGGTGTAATAGGACCTAAAGGGACAGGGCATTGATAATAAAGTGTCAAGTTCGTATCTGAAGTGTAGGAAAATAGGGTGAAATCTATGGTGGTATTAACAAGCACAGAAGGGCAAACTATGTCCCAGTAATCTGTCCTAGCAACCTTAAGAGTCCGCGATTAGTTATTGATTTGAAGGACTCTGTAGTTGATGTAGGTGATGTTGATCCGCAGAACATTATTGCTGCAGTCTAACTTAAAACTCGGGTGACCACAATATTCAGGTTGATTCGATCCCCAAAAAGGATAGGTGACTTAAACTACAATCATTTTGTGTTTTGTTTCGTGTTTCTTGCCTTCTTCTTTCTTTGTTTTGTGAATCAAGACATAGTAACGTGTTTTTTAAGAATATTTTAATAGTAAAAATATATAGAAAATATAAATAAAAGTATTTTTAATAATTTTTTAATTGTCACACTCGCACCCTACTTTTCAAAAATTGCCAAGTCCCGCACCCACACCCGCACCTGAATCCGGAAACACACCCGTGCTTCATTGTCCAGCACACCCAGATACAAAAGTCCCGTTTTGACAGTGGTCAACAAATGCTCTTGTGTTTGGGTTAGAACCACAAAGCCCTCTGGCCCCTAGGCATGTATCACACTAGGGATTACTTGCATTCCAAGTCAACATGAAGCCACCATCAGTAGTTGATGTTACTGCATCTTGAGTTGTAGCAATCGCAATTGTTGGTAGCAGGATTGGAACATAGACCCAATAGTTGCATGCGCTGATTGGGTTACTAATCGAGGATAAATCTAGAGAATAAATGTTATAGGAATAGTAATTGAAAATTTTTGTATTGTTTATAGTGCAGTTAAACTGAAGTACTGATCAGAGGTGTAATAGGACCTAAAGGGACAGGGCATTGATAATAAAGTGTCAAGTTCGTATCTGAAGTGTAGGAAAATAGGGTGAAATCTATGGTGGTATTAACAAGCACAAAAGGGCAAACTATGTCCCAGTAATCCGTCCTAGCAACCTTAAGAGTCCGCGATTAGTTATTGATTTGAAGGACTCTGTAGTTGATGTATATAGGTGATGTTGATCCGCAGAACATTATTGCTGCAGTCTAACTTAAAACTCGGGTGACCACAATATTCAGGCCGATTCGATCCCCAGAAAGGATAGGTGAGATTATTGTAGCCACTACAATTAAATGGTGCTAGGCAGGTGAGGTATTACTCATCATCGCACAAAGATGTTGGACAATGGATAAAGGTTATGGCAATTATCATGAAGGACAAAGTGATGCTAGGAAGAGATGGGGATGCATTTTGTTTTTGACACAAGACAGAAGAAGAGGGAGGGGGAGTAGTGTTGATGCCAAATTGGGGGTCAACTCACCATTCACTTTGCATGGTGGTTATCTATACTATTATTTAAGGGGCTTTCCCTGTTTTGACCGGATTTTTTTTTTTTTTTTTTTTGGTTCCAAAATGCCCATACAACCTACATTTAAGCAGGGGCAACTCGGTAAAAATACATCATTAACTCACACTAAAACATTGCCTACAAAACATGACCACTCTCCTGATAGTTTTCAAATTACTTTGTCCATTTATTAAAAAAAATTAAAACAAACACACGTTTGTTTGTAAAAATACTGTCGGGGGTGAAAAAGTTTCCCTTCTGACAAATGAGATTTATGTTGGGTTGGGGGCCTAAACCGAAACTCGATGATGGGCTCGATACATGACCCAAAGGCTATCGGTGAAGATCCAAAGAATTCACTGTATTTTATGCCTTGGACTTAGGTTGAGACTGACAAGAATGACCCATAAATAATCCCTACAGCAGACACGTCAGCATGGTTAAAAAACATACTGCAAGAAATAGTCTAGCAGTAAAGTGTTTCTGCAGAAAATAGGCCAGTGGTAAAATGTTTCTGCAGTAAACTAGCCCAGCAATAAAATGTCTCAGCGGTAAAGTAAGATAAAACAAGATAAACCTCCAGTTGTTAGCTATTTCACAGATTAAGGAAAATATCTACATTTTCAAACTCATCATCCGTTCGCTCTGGAGAAGAGTCTTCTAATACAACAATATAAGAGAAAAATTCTATAATAATAGTTACATCATAACCATCAATGGTAAATGAATAAGTAAATATTATGGGTTCCATAATAACAAATAATGAGGAAAACTTAGTGTGAGATAAAGGGAGAAAGAGAGATCCCAACTAGGGCAGCAAGATCATTATGGTGCCAAGACATGCTCGTGAATATAGTGAGTAATGAGGAGCATTTCAAGTAGTATGAGTAATAAGAGAGAGTGTATAGTAAAACTACTAGGGCTTTCTGTTGGGGGAGATAAGTGTTTATAAGTAGAGCTATGAGGAGTGTTTGTGAGCTGGGAGCTGGGGAACTTAGTTTCTAAGCTTGAAACAAAGGACCCGGTCTTTTCAGAGCTTAAAGAAGGCTTAAACAGAGAGGTTCAGGAAGAGTTTTTTCTTGGTGTGTATCTCAGTGTCTATGGGTCCCCCCTCAAGTGTTAATGGAGAGTTTCTATTTATAGTTGAGTTTTAAGGGGTAATTAGCAAATAATCTCTGTTAAATCATTCTCAATCTTCATAAACTTCTTACAGAATCGTTCCTGGGATTTTAGCTAAAAGTGGTAAGCTCAACTTTTAGAAGGTTCCTGTTATTTTGGGTAATAACAGTTGGGATTTTGACTTAGCATTGAATGCTGATTGGCCTTGGCTGATGGGATTAAAGCATATATTAGGCTAATGATCTTGGTTATACCGCTGCTAGAATTAGAGCTCCCTAAGGCAGATTGTATCACCCCAAGCCAGGTGTCAATCTTGGAGCCCTTGCTGGGAACTCTACTGGGATCCCTTTGGTGACCTCCAAACCACATTTTCCTAAGTTTCCGCATTTGAGGTTCATGTACTTGGTCCATAAACCAGAGAATACACGTTTTTAGTATGCATATGAACTGATTTCAAGTTGTTTCAAGAGCTTTAAATACCTGGTCATGGCTGCTCTTGGCTCTTGGTCGAATGGGTTGGAGAAGAAAGAAGGGACAGCTAGCTAAAGCTTCCCAGCTTTCTGTCACATCGCTTTCAACTTTAAGTCACATGAGAAATAATGAAATTTCAGCTTATGAAGAAAGGGTTTAATCCCTAATGGACACATGTCCTCTTCTGATCTGATTAGACAAGTTAGGACTTTATGGGAATGGGCTCCAGTTGTTTAGCTATGCTGAAATTTGGCTGGTCAACTCACGTGATCTCCAACTGCTGGGATTTGTGTGTGGGATGGGTCGGCTCAGTTGGGCTTTGTAGTTGAGCTCCTTTTGGCTTAGTTATCCCTACAAAATGAAGAGTTTTGTCATGGGTGATATACATAGGCTTTTGTAGTTTAGTTAATTATGGAGAAATAAGCATAGTTTCCCATAAATTTTGTTGAGAGGAATATTCTTGAAAGGTGGGTAATTTATATTTCCCATGAGTTAGAGACTTTAGTATATATTTTGCCAAGAAATAGTTTTGGACTTTGGGCATAAAGTAATTGTTTTTGCCAAAATAACATTTTGGGCTTTTATAAATAGTTGCCAAAATAGATTTAGGCCTTGTAAAGTAGTGCCAAAATAGAATTTGGACTTTGTAAAATAAGTGCTAAATTAATATTTGGGCTTTGTAGGATTTTGTAAAAATATTGCATTGTAGCAACGGGCTTTTAAGAAGTGTTGTATCATAACGGCCTTTAGAGATGTCGTATCATGACAGGCTTTAAAGATGCCACATTGTAAAGGGCTTTAGAGGTGCCGTATCATAGCGGGCTTTAGATATGCCGCATCTTAATGGGCTTTAAAGATGATACATCATAGCGAGCTTTAGAGATGTCGTATCGTAATGGGCTTTGTAAGAGGGTTTTGTTGGGGTTTTTCAGATTTTGCCCACAAGTTAAATGATTTTGGGCTTTTTTGTGGAAATATCATAATTTTGTGGCCCAATTTTGGTAGCTATATAGTGAGTACTTTTGTGAAAACCCAAGTTAGATAATATGTGGGATATAATGGGTAGTATTTGTGAGAGGGCCCAAGGCAATTTATGGGAGCCTAATAACATGGAGAATATTTGGGTAATATATATGGGGAATATTTATGTGGGCTTAAAATAGTTTAGGGGCTTGTGTGGATATTTTTGTGAGTAGGCTAATGAAATTGAGGCCCAAAAATTTGTACATCAACAAATACATCTTTGATTAAAAAAAAAATGCCGTTATTGCAAAAAAAAAAAAAAAAAATCCTTCTTTGACTCTCACGTAAAACACTATCTACAAAATAGGATCACACTCTCAATATACTCATGTTGGTTTTTAAACTACTCTATTAACTTCCTGAGCACAACTTTTATAAATTTCTTTTACACTTTCGGTTTTTTTTTTTTTTGAGTTTGAAGCTATATCCTTCTTCTTCTTCTAGAAATATCAAACTAAACAAATTTGAATATTTACAAATTGCTTTGTTGGAAATAGACTTGATTACCTAACCGAATAAGTATATGTGAGCAAATAATTTTCTTTTACTTATCCAATTATTTTCTTCTCCTTTTTTTATTTAAGTTTTCCTATTTCATATATTCAATTACTGTTTTTAAATATTTGTTTTGGTTTCTTATATTAAATGCCTCTCAAACATGTATTTGTGATAATGAGATGTTACTGTCACAACCATGCTCTTGATATCATGCTTCCACCAA
The DNA here is from genome assembly GCA_032727855.1 of Quercus ilex subsp. ballota. Lineage (NCBI taxonomy): Eukaryota > Viridiplantae > Streptophyta > Magnoliopsida > Fagales > Fagaceae > Quercus > Quercus ilex. The sequence goes on along the minus strand of CM064909.1, from coordinate 50,440,954 downwards.
ATCAAGAAGGGCACAACATAGCCGCGATTATGTTTCAAGCCACTGGCTCCTCTTGCTTTGTCAATATCTCACCAACAACAAATTAACACCTATTTGGTGAAATCCTGACTTCACAATATGTATTTGGTTGTCACCTGCCACATGACAATTTCTATTTGTTTGGTATTTATTTCTCTTCTTTAATGTCGAACTGTTCTTTCTTTTCTTTTCTTTTCTTTCTTTTTCTTTTTTGAATTCAATAATTTTGCATCTAATATGACAAATGAGATCTTTCTTTTGGTTCTCCAAAAGAAAAGGGGGGAAAAAGAAACTGAAAGGCCTATAAAAATGTGCATAGAGTGTGTGAAATAAAGAAGCTACACACAAATGTTCTTTTGATGGTTTAGAATGTAGCTGACACATTTTGTTCATTTCTCTTTATTATTTTTGTATGCATATGGATATTTTTGTTGATAAATATGTATATGAATATTGTACATACGTTGTTTTTCAATGTCATGTAAAAGGCTATATGATTTTGATATTGTATCAAAGTAAATTGTTAAGTTTCATTTTGAATGCTTTTGATAATTTTTGAGTGCTTTAATTGGCTTCCTTAAATAAAACTAACCTTTGAGCACGCACTCACATGCATACTCAGAGACTTTTTTATTTTTTTGGTAAAGGTTAATAATTTGCATTTATTATAAATTGGGATTACTACATTTTTCAATCACAAAAATACCTAGGAGTGTGGTGAGTATTATGCATTTATACCAAATATTAAAATCATTAACCTTTCTCCATGCATAACACTCATCACAGTCCTAGGAATTTTTGTGATTGAAAAATGCAGTATCCCAATTTATAATGGATGCAAATTATTAACCTTTACCAAAAAAATAAAAGAGTCTCTGAGCATGCGCATGAGCGCATGCTCAGAGGCTAGTTATTATTTTGAATGGTTGTACTTCTCCTGTTTGGACTGGATTTTTTCTTTCTTTTTTTTTTTATTCCAAAATACCCTTACACCTGGACAAAATTAGAGGACAATCAAGTAAAATTATATTTCTAACTTTTAAACAACCCACTACAAAATAACTTTACACCCACTAAACCACTACTAAAATTCAAATTTGCTACAATTATTCCTATCTACTACAAAATAACTTCACATCCACTAAACTACTACTAAAATTCAAATTTGCTACAATTACTCCTATTAAAATACGGCAACTAACTTGAATGTTCAAAATGCGTTGAAAACACCTTTGAACATTTAGACCCCCAATTACAAAATATCAATTCAGGCTTATTATCAAACAATTAATGTGCGGAACATGAACATAAGCCAAACACAGAATTAATAAATAATCTTAGCCAATTATAATCACATTCATAACAGAAAATAAAAGGTAAAGATAAAGATAAGAGAGATGCAAACACAAGGACAACACGCGATGTGTTATCGAAAAGGAAACCGAAACCCTCGTCGTAAAACCTCTCCGCCGCCCTCCAAGCGATCAATAATCCACTAGAAAATGTAGTTGGGATATATGAACAGCAATAGACACTCCAAGCCTAATCTACCCATATACCTAAGCCCTCCAAGCTTCTTGCTCCAACGAGGTTGCGCCAAACCTTTTTCTTCTCTAACTTACCGAATTCCGCTATAGCCCATAGTATCAACCAATAACCATTGGTCCCTTCCAAACTGCTTCTCTTAGCACCAAAAGACCTTCTCACAGACGTGGGTGTGGTGAGAAAAGGATTTGGTCAATAACCTCTCAAGGATGTATCAATGGAGAGGAAGAGAGTAGAGGAATTTGAGGAGTTTCTTAGTGAAGATTGGGGATAAGGCAATCTTGTTTTTCTCTAGAGTTTCTCTCTCAATTTTCTCTCTGAAAGCTCTCTACATTTCGTGGGTATAAGGGTCTATATATAGTGGTGTGTGTTTGGAATACGAACAGTTAGTTTTTCCCAAACAGGGCTGGTTGGAGGCTTGGCCTCGCGACTTGTCCAAGTCGCGAGTTCAAGTCGCGAGATAACAGCCTGGCCAGTCTGGGACTTTTGTCCTCTAGTGCGACAACTGGCGTGACCCTTCAGCTCCCCGCATGCTTCTCACATGCACAGCAGTTGGCGGCTTGCAAGCCACAAGTCAGTCGCGAGTCCCTGCTTCTTGGCACAAAATTGAGCAATTCTTCACACTCTCTTCACACACTACCGTTACATGAATCCCACCTAAATACAGAGTTACTAAGTGTTAAATTACAAGTAAATTAGCACGAAATAAAGCCAACAAAATGGTTGATAAATTTCAATCTTACACAACTCTCTTCTTCTTCTTCTTCTTTTCTTCTTAAAAAAAATTTTTAATAAATAAATAAATCTCTTTTGCAAAATCTCTTTTTTTTTCCCTTTCTCCTTCATGTTAAGTTGGTTTTTAAAAAAAAAAGATTCTTACTTTTTTTTTCTTTTTTCTTTTTTTATAGGGAAAAACCTTTATTCTTAACCCTTTTTTTAAATTATTATTCTTATCCCATCATTAAAATAAATAAAAAAATATTTTTTGCAAGATCTCCTTTTTTTTTTCCCTCCCCTTTGCGATAAGTTGGTTTTTATTTCTTTTAAAAAAAAATTTAAAAAAAAAAAACTTACCTTTTTTTTCTTATCCTAAAAATTAAAAAAAATAAATAAATAAAAAATCCTCAATCAAGAAAACTCTCACTCCACAAGCAAAACCAAAACCACCCTCCCTACTTACACAATCAATTGCAATTTCCTTGCAATAACTTCCTACTAAATATTACTAACAGCCCAGTAATAGTGGTTACTAACCACAACAAACTTCTCCTAAACTCAAGCACCGTATTTTGCTATCGAAATTTTAATAAAAAAAATATATTCAAGCATGGTATTTTTTTTTTTTTTTTCAAATGAATTCCAACTTCTTTTTTTAATTCCAACTTTTCATTAACTCTTACCCAGGTCTAAAACACAGATCCAGTTAAAATTATTTTTATCAAAAAGTAATAATAAATAAAAACATTAACAATTATCCTTATCCCCTTTTCTCTCACCTTTAAATTAGGACTCAAGTTTTTAGCTTCAAAATCCTTGATTTTAGATAAACTTCTCTCCCACTCCTATGACTCAAACTAAACAGTTTTAGTTCATATAGTTACCACGTTCACCACTTCCAAATCTCACTTCTTTTTTTTAATAAAAAAATATCTCTTCTTCTTTATCTCACTCTCATTATATAAGCACACACTATATATATATATATATATATATATATATATATTTCATGTCTCTTTTTAGGTTCTTTCCATATATTTCAAGATTTCATCAATTTTTTGCCCACTTCATCATCATCTCCAATTTTAGAAAAGTTTATTTCCTTTCACAATGTTGAAATTATTAATTTATTAGTTTGTGTATTTTTGTTTTCGTAATATTGTTTTACAAACCTTACCCTTTTTTTAATCTCTTCTTCTTTATCTCTTTCTCAAGTCTCTTTTCCAGTTTATTTCCACAATTTATTGTTTTGATACTCTCAGGCTCAGCAATAGAAATCAACACTTATATCATTCCAAATTTGCACATATCCAATAGAGAAAATTTCTCATTCAAAAAAAAAAAAAAATCCCACGTGATGTATTATTATAATTTTTTTTTTTCTATTTGTATAATATTGACTATATAAAAATTCAAGTTGTACATATTTGGTGCTTTCTTTTCATGTCATTTTTTTATGAACATTTTTTTTCCTATTTTTCAATTAGGTTTTTTTCGGAAATTTTATGTAATGATCATTGCCCTTTTTGAGGTTGTGACTTTGAGTTTGGCTGATTATGTATCTAAAAACTAACTTTATTTTTATTTTTTATTTTTTTGGAATTTATGAAAAATTACTTAATATTTAATTTCCTAGAAGTATTTTTAAGGGTATTAGTCTTCTAAAGGGGTAAGTAATTTATTTGACGGCTTTAACACTTTAGCTACTTAATTGTTTCAAAGATTCAAATTGGAATATACTTGCGAACATTTTTGTGTGTATCATCTTACCAGTTTGTAAATAGTGGCAAAATTTTTTTTTTTTTTCTTGAGAAGAAAATAGCGGCAATTTGATTTTAAATATATAATACAAATATGATGTGAGGCATTGTGTTCCATCCAAAGCACAAAACACCTAGGAATGTGATGCGATGTAGGAGTTTGTGGGTGTGTAATTTTTTTTGGTGTTTTGGAAATTGGTAAACACATAAATCTTAGTAACTACGCGTTAGCCCCAAATTGAAATGAATGAAAAATATTATTTAAAAAAATATTAGAAAAACCTCTTAAGACGTGTAGCACATATGAGGAGATTTTATAATGCTTAAAATTGCTAATATGTACATTGTACAATTTGTCTCACATCTATGTTATTGGATAAAAGACTTTAGTTCAAGAAGCATTCAAATTGGGTAATGTTTTTAAAACTAATTTCTTAATGATATATATAAATTAATACTAGCGTCTAAGCATGCGCATGAGCCCGTGCTCAAATGCTCTTCTATTTTTTGGGATAAAAGTTAATAATTTGCATAAATTATAATTTGGGATTAATGTATTTTCCAATCACAAAAAAGGCCTAGGGGTGTGAAGAAAAAATTATTTCACCACAAACGCTTAACACTCATCACACCCGTAGGTTTTTTTTTTTTTTTTTTTGTGATTCGAAAATATATTAATCCAAAATTATAATTTATACAAATTATTAACTTTTACTAAAAAAATAAAAGAGCCTCTGAGCACACACATGCACAGAGGTTAATTAAAAATAAAAAGGGACAAAAGAAACAAATAAGTCTTTCTTTTTTTAGGTAGAAACAAATAAGTCTTGATAAAGGCAAAATAAATAAAAAAGTAAAAACGTGGGGTGAGTGGAATATAGGAGAGTTGAGGATATGGAATGGTAGTGGTTTTTTTATAGTAGGAGTTTTATATTTTTCTGAATAAAAAAGATGAGATTTTTGGGGGGTGGGGAGGGGGGGGGGGGGGGGGGGGGAATGAGATTAGAGTAAGGATAAAGGAAAAAAGGAAAAAAGAAAAGAAAAGAAGAAAAGTAAAAACGTGGGGTGAGTGGAATATGGGAGAGATGTGCGAGTTGAGTTTGAAAAACCAACTAGAAGAGTAATCCTATTTTGTAGGGAATTAGAGATGTATTTTTATCGAAATGTCCTATTTAAACCTAAGGGTGTAAGGATATTTTTGAACCACAAAATTGAGGATCCCAAATAGAGGAAATCACTTAAATAGTAGTACAGATAACCCAAATTATTAATTAGTTTAGTAGTTCCTAAGACCTTATGATGAGATTCCTGAGGTCTTGGGTTCAAAATCTCTAAGTGGCATCTTGGGACGACCCCTAAGTGATTCTTCCCTATAACCAGTGCCGGCTCAATGGTACAAGCCATTGATATTGTCGCCTAAGGCCCCAAGTAAAAAAAAAAAAAAAAAAAAAGGCCCCCAAATTTTAACTTAATTAAGCTGAAATGTTAAACAATAAATAAAATAATATTTTTTATCAAATAAAAAACAAACATAAAAGAGAAAAAAAAAATGCTATGTCCAAACATTTTTCACAACACTTTTATAACAAATCCTAACTAGCAAAGTGGAAAGAAATAATTTTAGTGGTGAGTTCAAATAGAAAACAGGAAGCAACTTAACACTTAAGATTTATTATGAAAAATACTGTGAATGTTGCAGTTCTCAAAAAAAAAAAAAAAAAAGCAATACACAAAAAAATTCACAACATTTTTCACAATAGTTGAGCTAACGAACTTTTTTTTAGTTCTTATCTAGGTCCACCACTAACATCACTCTTTTACTTATTACTATCAATCTGTCACATCAATAAATGTAGAATGTTTTGTCAAATTTTTTGTGTTTGTAAACTTTCTATAAAAAAAAAATTTCTATGTAGTCATGTTAATTAGTAGTAATTTTGCAAATAAAATAAGATAATCAATTTTCGTCTTAAGCCCCCAAATACATCAAGCTGCCACTGCCTATAACTACATGTTACACCTAAGCTTTTTAAAACTAGTAATTTTATTTTTATCCCTATATATATAGGCAATTTAGATTAGTTATTGGCGGGTTCAATAAATTCAAACTATATATATACACTAGCCTCATCACAAGCGCTTCACGCATGCGATGAGGTTTTTTAAAATAAAATAGCCTTTTTTTTTTATTTTATCTATATTACTATTTTTTAAATATAAACAAAACTAAAGAATAATTTGGTAAAACTAAGAGTTTTAATTCCCACTAAAACATTGCCAATAAAATAGTACCACTTTTTTTGTGATAAATAGGACCACTCTCTTTCTTTTCTTTTTTTCTTTTTTTATAAATAGGACCACTCTCTTGGTTAAACGTTTTCAAATTTTTTTTTTAATAGAATTTTCTTTCCTTACTCCATGATCTCACCTTCTTTTTTTTTCCAGATATCTTCTTATTTATTTTGAATTTAAAGGAAAAGAAACACTTCTATTAAAAAACTATTACTATAACTTCCCATCCATATCTTTAAATTTAGCAAATTATCTATATTACTATTTAAGAGGCTTCACTTGTTTGGGATTCTCATTTTTTTGGTTCAAAAATACCCCTACACCCTTATGTTTAAGTAGAGACAAAACTAAAAGACAATCCGGTAAAAATACAACTCTAACTCCCACTAAAACATAGTCTAAAAAATAAGATCACTCTCTTGGTGATTTTCAAATTACTTTATCCACTTATAAATTAGATTCTCAAAATAAAAAATAAAAATAAAAAACATAGTTTTTTTTTCTAAAAAATAGGACCAAAAAAAAAAAAAAACCTCATTGCATGTGCAAAGCGCGTGTGATGAGAGTTGTTAACATATACCTCTCCTTCTCTTTATCTTTGGCTACTTTTTTTTTTTTAAGGGAATTATGTATGGTTAGTTGATTACTTTAAAGAAAAGAAGCAAACTCTCCTATCAAAATCAAGCACTTTTTTTTTCTTTCTCAAAAAAAAATCAAGCACATTTTTGTTTTTTTTTTTTTTTAATCTCAAATCAGTGCCAAGCCTCCATCAGAGTTTGGCTTCTTCACAATAAACTTATACTGAAAAAGTCAATCGCACTACAAAAAATGAGGGCTATAACCGCGTTTGAAAAACGCAGCTATAGGCTATAGCCGTGTTTTCTAGAGCCGCGTTTCCAAACATGTGTGTATTTCAACTCATGGAAATGGACTTGAAAGGCTTAGGCCCTTCAACACTGCTATCTAGAATCCTAGATATTATGTGTATAAATGGTCTTATTGCTATCCAGTCTCACAGTCTTGCCACGAACTGCCATGCATCAAAAAGTATTTGTGCTTTGTGCAACAGACCTTTTAGGTGGTACCCAGAAATAATGGGAGTTCCCATGAGCCCAGTATCAGAGAGGCATTTAGTGACAGCCAAAAATTTTATTAGATGATATAAATTCCAAGGAAATCAGATTAGGTAATTGTCTCTCTAATAAGATATTTCTAGCAACACAGAGTGGAGAGAGAGAAACTTGCCTTGAATCTGAAGATTGAAGGAGACCAAAGAGATGAGCAAATAGTCCATTGCTTTCCGCTATAGCAAAACGCATCACTATCAGGTCCAGCCCATTCCTTAAGAAGTTCAGCTGTTAAAAAATGTCTATTGGCCATGCTAGCCAAAGATAAATAAGTGCATTGAAATATTTATATGATTTTTTTTAAGGCACAACCAAGCAAAACTTATGGAAAACAATCCCTTCTGATCATCAGCCTCCAATAATTCTATCACTACAACCTAGTTTTTCTTTTTCTAAATTATGTTTTTATTTTTTCAAAGTGACAACAACAACAAAAAAACAACCATGAGCCATCCTTAGCCCCAAAGTTTTGGTCTTATCCTCATTCAAGTCAGTCACATGTATTTTTTTTTTCCCCCTACCATTCTATCTATTTGAAATCATATTATCTGTAATCCTTCAACAAATTTACCCAAACTTATAACTGCCAACACAAAGTAAGCAAACATAGAGTAAGGAACCACAAACAAAGATAGATCATCACTAAGAAACTATTATTTAAAAAGCAAACACGAAGCTGCAGGTTCCCCCTCAAAACAGGAGGTAAGCACAAGGCAATCTTGCTATACAAAACAGAGTAAGGAACCCCCCAAGCATAACATAAAGTGCTATTAAAAGCATAGTTCTTGAACCTACTTGTAGTAAACACACAGGTTTTGGTTCTAGACTTCACATTTGCTAGACTGCACAATGCTTTCATCATAGCTAATCAGACCTCCATGATTGATAATAATTAAAAAAAAAAAAAAAAAAAAAAAAAAAACCCAAGATAATCCGCACATAACAACAATCAAACTTCTTCCTCTCCAGTAATTGATACCCCATTCCACAAGAGCATTAAGGGGTGCTATAAATCATAGAATAAAATCCACCCCTCTACATCATACCAATACTTTCATGTCTACTACAGAACCAAAGGAAAAAAACATGATAATGGTCTGGTCTCATTTCTATTGGCGGTTGAATAACAAAATTCTATGAAACCAGTAATTCTTATCCATGAAGTCTCCAATTACCTGATACACGTTTCTTGTGGGCTAGGTTGTGTATTTGGGGTGGGTAAACATTGCGTTTTGAGAGAGAGGTAGTTTTGTTCACTAATACCCAAAATTGAAATGCTAAACCAAAAATCAAAACAGAATTTTTTAAAAAAACTTACCTTTGGGGAGATTGAGAGAGGGTTGTTTTGTTCCTGAAAGAAAACAACAAAATATCAAAGCCCCATGAAGCAAATCCCTCAAAAAAAATCCAATTAAACCCAAAATCAAAACCCTAAACCAAAAAGTTTAAAAACTTATTGTTAGGAGACCTGGGCTTCGTCAAAACCCTCTCTCACTTTTTCTCAGCAACCAAACACAAAAACTCGAACCACAATGAGCTTCGTCGACATTCGCCTCCACAACCCCCTCACTCCTCCTCTAAATCTTCGCCGTCCACTCAGGCTATCGTCATTCGCGAATAGCAATGCGTTCAGGTTGGGTCTAACCACGGCTTAGGGTGTTTGAAGGGCTTAGACAGAGAGTGGCTAGTGTTCGAAGAACTCAGGGTAATTTTTCCTTTTCCATTTATACTGGGTCCTGTAGCTACGTTTACAGAAACGCAGCATGGACATACTTGAAGCTGCGTTTACAAGCTTGAGGAGAGCCTTGTGTAAACGCGGCTTTAGGACATATTTTATATATATATATTCAGATGGGCCTATTGCAGCGTTTTTAAAAGGCGGCTTAACTCAAACATCAAGAAACGCGGCTACAGAGTTGATCTTGGGCGGTGTGTTGATACCCCACTAGTTTGGGAAGGCTATGAACTGTCGAAAAGGTCCCAAGCTCTTGGTAATTCCAACTTAACCGCCTCATTGTGTTTGGCAATGGTGATCCAACAACCCCGTCATTTTGCTAATTTGAGAATCATCCTAAGGCTTGCTACACTTCCCCATCTTTCCTTCAGCCTTTATACCAAGTTCATGTTCCACATGTTGCATCACTTTTTTCAGTTACATCAAATCACTCGTCTTTTTTTCCTTTTTAATTGAATGAACACAATATGTTTAATTAAAGGGAAATTAACACCAATGTCTTTAGGGTATTGGTTTAGGAACCATTTTTAGAAACATTTTATTAGAAAAATGATAAAACAATAAATATTATTGACAGCTTTTTCTATTTCCTATGAAAATAGTGTCAAAACTTTTCTATTATGGTTTATTAACAATTGCCCTAAGTACATCCATTAACGTGGCCCTTAATTAAAATTTTAAATTGCCCTAAGGGCATCCATTAATGTGGCCCTTAATTAAAATTTTACTCTTATTTATGTTTATCCATAATCTTATCTCAACCAAATCTATAGATCTCTTTATTAGTATGTAATAGTAATTTATAAACCTATTTGTTCATATAAAATAATGGTATTAAGAATGTTTGTTATTAGCTTTTGATTGATATGCTATAAAGTATGAAGAATGTCTATTATCTTAGGGTTAAAACTGTAATTTTGGTTGTTTGATTTTCAATTGAATTGCATGAAATAAATCTTGAAATCACGATGATCAAAACAACAGTTCATGAGCCTTAATTGGACCAATCGGATTAAAAGATATCATAAATTTAAGTTTTAACGGTTAATGTGAACTTGCATAAATTAAGTCCCGACCGCATTAGATTATGAACTCTAAATTTTAATTGATCTATTTTTAGTTCAAATTTTCTTTAATGATGTGTCGTGACACTATTGGTCTAGGACATGATTTAATATGGAGTTGCATGCACTCAATTCAATCAGTGAGACAACATATTCATTCCTAACAAATTGGTTAAAATTGATTAATTTAAGAGTTAATTGATTTCATTAAATTAATTTGGACTTAAATGACTAAGCTTGAGGTCCAAGGAAGTCTGAAATACAATAGGTGAAAATTTCAAAGGAAATTAGAGCTTTAAAGAGAATGGTAGAGAATCAAACTGAAAAGGAAAAGATCCGGGAAGGACTTGGACCAAGTGCCGATCAACACATGGACCAAAACCCCCAGATTCACTTTCTTTTTTCGCCCAGCTTGCTCCCCACTCAAGCCAGACATTGCCCTCGACATTTTTCACTCAGTCTTTAAATAGATATTTCATCTATCTATGTTGCTTTTTATGGTTAAGGATGAGATTTAATCGGAAGATTAAGGCATTTAACTGTGGATCCAATGACATAACATTCATGTAGCTTCCCCATCAATAATAACCCATTTTACCTTGGTTTCCATACACACACACACACTAGCAACTATAATATTAAATTCTTCCTCCAATCTTCTCTGTCTACTTTAGAAGTCATTAAATATGTCTCACTATAGAAACAAGTGAAGTATTCTCCTCATCTTCCTCCAAGTCATCCATAGGACCATAGCAAAAGTTCCATAATCAAATACATCCTCCTTAAGGTTGTCATATTTTTGTGTTCCTTCTGCATCTTCAACTCCAATTTATAAACTTCTCTTCTTTGGACATTAATAACCCATTTGACCTACCTCACCACACTTGAAGCATTTGAATTATCTTCTACCAGAATTATTTGGCATGACCCCTTTACTATTAAAATTATCCAAATTATTAGATGGTTTTGATCCATTTAGCAGATTAAATAGTTTAGCATCAGTATTTGCCTTAATAAATTTCTTAAGGCACTCCTTGGGCACAATACCCCCTAACCTGGTTTGTTAATTATTCCTCTTCATTCTTGTTGTTCTTACCATCAATATTCCAAATATTGTCTTTGGATGCTTGCCCTTTTGTACCAGCTAGTTCTTGAACATTAGATTTAGTAATTCAACTCTCTATATCATTCAATCGAAGGTTAAATCCATTGAGTTATGCCAAGATTTGAAAATAATATCATCACGTTTGTCGATACCATATTTTGTCTAACCCGATTAATGCATCAAAACAATGTTTTAAAACTCAAAAAGGGTGAAAACCATGATTTTTAAAGCCAAAAATGGGTAACAAATTAAAGCAACATAATTTACCCCAATCAGTTGATGAAGCAAAAATCTGAAGTCAAATTTGCCATTTCTAGCAAGAATTAAGACCAAAAACCCTAACCGAGGATGGTCAAAAAGTTGACTTTTTGATCTAACTGTTTGATTGGGATAAATTTTGGACCATCTTGTAGATCATATTTTTCCCTTCAAAATGACAGTTCATGGGCCAAAATCAGAGTTAAAATGGATAAGATATTAATAAAATACCAAAACTCTAATTAAATGTTTCACTATTTTCAATTCAAAAGGAGCTGTTTTTGGGGTTGTTTTCGCGCAAAAAAATGTACAAATTGGGCAAAAATTGGAGCAATCTACCTAAACAAGATTGAATTATGAATGGATGAGATATCAATAAAATACCAAAACTCTAATTAAATGTTTCACTATTTTCAAGTCAAAATGAGTTGTTTTTAGGGTTGTTTTCACGGAAAAAACTATACCAATTGAACAAAAATTGGAGCAATCTGCCTAAACAAGATTGAATTATGATGTCTTAACTATCTTCCATAAAAGGGCTTGATGTTATCTGCCACGGATTGATATCTTGACAACCATAAATCCAAATCGAACGAGGTTAGAGCCTATGGAAACTAGAGATCTAGATCTCCAAACAGTAGTACGAAGATCAGACCAAAATCAGGAAAAAGACGAAATAAGAAAACTTGGAGAGGAATCAGGGGATGCCAAGTGGGGTGTTGCGCAACACACCCCACATGGCCGCATGTCACCATATGGCTATGTGGAGGTGTTGTACCAACACCTCCCATTTGGCTCCCCACTCCTATATATACCCATTCTCTTTTTGGAAAAAATGGACTACAACACCCAAAAAAAAAAAAAAATCTCTAGACTAGGAAATTCTCTCTTCTCTCTCTAGTTTTCTTCCTTAGGAAACCTCTCTCTAAATTTTGAGCCACTCTCTCTTCCACCTTTCATTTTCCAAAAACCTTAGGTAAGTAGGTAAGTTTGTAAGAAATGGGTTAGCTTCTTCATAGCTATACCCATTTCCTTTTTCCCTTTTTCTTGTAAAAATCATGTTATATATAAAATGCTTCATTTATTTACTTGTCTTTTTACATTCTTGCATTTTATTTCCTTACTCTTATTTTTTATATTGCTTGCTCTATTTATTTATTACTCTTTACATATTGTCTTAGTTATATAATGGTGCAGTTTGGACTCCACGTCCACATTTTCTCAATCCGCGTTTTCCCTTCTTTCTTTTTTTTTTTTTTTTTTGGCCGCGTTATTTGACTTGAGAGAAAAAAACATTGTGCGTGAACAGTGCGTACACTGTTCACGCACTGTTTACCCAATAAAAAATATTAAAAATGAGTCCCACCGTATTATTTACACATTTAAAAATTATTTTGCTACAGTGTTTTCAGTTTTCAGTTTCAGCAACAATAAGTTCAATCCAAACGGACCCAATGTTTTATTTACTTGTTGCTTATTTATATGTTTGTGGATTTCTCCTAAATGAGTTTCAAACCTTTTCCTTAGACACTATGTGGGTAGCAGGGGCGGACCTAGGATTTCAAGCTAGGGGGGGCTGAAGTATAAGAAGAAAAAAAATCCAAATAGGTATCTATATAGTACTAACAAACTATCAACCAAGATCAATACAAAAAATCATTGTTTCTTAATACATTAAGCTGCAATTATTTACCAACAAAGACAAAAAACAAATACAAAATAATATTGTTTCTATAGAGCATCAATTGTTGCAAAAAAAAAAAAAAATATATATATATATATATATATATATTTTCACAAACCAAAACTTACTTTTCAACTTTAATATAGCACTTGAAATGTCTCGTATAGTAGTGTTTTTGGTATTTGGTGTTTTAAATACTAAATATTTACCATTTAGAACACCTAATGCTAGTACTATAGTATTGGGTTGACTGTGATTTTTTATTTTTATTTTAAAATTTTGTTTTTGTTAAGTTTTTGAGTTGGGTAGTTGCTATTTGGGCTAGGCTAAATAAATGAGAGGGAGTTTAAGTTTTTGGAAGAGTGAGGCACAACTCTAGAAAAAAAATAATCATTAAACAAAAATCTTTTTTTATTTTTGGGCTAGAGGGGGGCCCAAATTTTTTTTTGTTTTTACTTTTTTCTCTTTGGGCCAGGGGGCCCAGGCCCTCTTAACCACACCCCCCCCCCCCCCCCCCGCGCCAACGGCCGTATAGGTCCGTCCCTGGTGGGTAGTATCCCTTGGTGGGTGGAAGAAGGCTTCAAGTCTCCCATTCCTTAATAGGAAGAAGATCCCATCAAGTCTAGGCATTTAGCCATTTAGGAGAAGTTACTATGTTGCTCTTTTTATTCCCTTGTTCATATATCTACTTGTTGCTTTATTTCCTTGTTCATAAATTTATTTGTTACTATATTTACTTGTTCATCTATTTATTTGTTGCTCTTTTTATTGACTTGTTGTTCTTCATATTGCTCAATTTATTTATTGTCCTTTATACATATTGTGCTATATATTATTGTGTTCTTCTCCCTCTCTCTCTACACCTAAAAAATGTTTTCTACCCTTTTTCTTTTTGGTTGCCTTCTCACTTGAGAAAGCAACCAGAACACCTATGATAAATCTTTACATTCCTAAATAGACATTATGTGATGGCTTAGGCCGTGTGCGCGGCCAACCTTAGTTGGAAAATAAAGCTTTATCATAGGTGGGTTTTTCCTAAATGGGTTCTGAACCTTGTTCCTAGGCACAATACGGGTATGTTACCTAGAGAATGGTGGATGCCCATTTTTTATTATGGTAAAGAACCCATAAGACTTGGATGTGGCAAGATTAGAATTTATTTAGGAGAAATTTCCTAAAAAATTATTATTCAATAAACTTTACATTATTGTCTTGTCTTTAAATTCCTTTACATTCCATGGTCTTTTATTTTATTATCTTGTCTTTAAATTCCTTTTCTTTTCAAGCACTTTACTTTATTGTCTTTAAGTTGCTTTACATTTCTAGCACTTTTATTTACGCACTCTTGTTCTTCTCTATTCTCTCTCACGCATAATAAAGAAGTTTCTCTTAAAAAAAAAAAAAAGGTTCCAATGGCCACCCTCTTTCAAAGGGAAATTTTTTTCAAAAAGGGTCCTATTTAAAACCCTAAAAAGCCTTCCCAAAATTTTTTTTTATAAACCCCTTTCCTTTCTTTTCCTTTATTTCAAAAATTATTTTACTACGTAAAACTTTTTTTTTTTTTTTTTACGAAATGATTTTTTAGAAGGCTTCAAACGTCCCAAAATTTTGGGGTTCTCCTAAAAAAAAATGGTCTCTTTCTTAAAAAAAAAAAAAAAACTCTTTCCAAATCCCTTCTTTTTTTTTTTTTTTTTCAAAAAATGAGATTTGTTTCCTGTTTCAAATTTTTCTTGTTCAAAAGGAATCTTTTCTTTCCAAAAAAAAAAATTATGAAAGTAGCTTTTCAAAAAACTTCCTCTTTTTCAAAACAACAAAATTTTTCTTCATAAAAAATGTTTTTCTTTCCAAAACTTCCTTTTCAAAAATAAAATAAAATAAATGTTTTCAAACTTGCCGTGCATTGATGTTTAAAACTTTCCTTAGGATTGCATATTTAGGGATTTGTGCCTATGGTTCAATGCCATGCAATATATATATATATATATATATATTTTTTTTTTTAACCAAATTTTTTTTTTTCAAAATCAAAATGCCAAGTATCTAATTTATTCACTAAAAAGATAATGTTTGAAATAAATTAAAATAGGGTACTGTCCTTTGGATAGACATTGTGGGGTGCCTAACACCTTCTACACATGTAACCGAACTTCCGAGTCCAAGATCTTTGATTTAAGACTTTTGGTTTACCTTAATTAATAAACCCTTAAAATTGATTTAGTTAATTAGTTAACTTAAAATGAATTAGACTCCTAAATAACTAATCATACCTAATACAAAACCAATGGTTGCTGGAGGCTCCTAAAATAAAAATAAGAAAAAGGGACTTACACACACACACACACCTCACCCTAGAGACACAAGCACACAAAGAATTATGTCACTAAGGACCTAATGTGCGACACCACCAAAAAATTTGATTTTTAGGGGCGTCCATAAGATTTGGGGTTGAAACAAAGGAGGAACCCCAAGATTTGAGTTGTTGTTCCTATGCTATGAACAGTAATCTGTGAATAGTAACATGGTTATCGAGGGTTGTTTAAGGATTATTCGAGGTTATTTGATGGATGGATTCTTTAGGGTTTTGCAATTTTGGATTATAGGGTGACAAATCAACTTTATTTGCAATGACTAAGTTGCTGGAAATTTAGATAAAAAATGAAAAATAAAATAAAATTCTAGGCATCACACCTAGGATTCCCTTGGCATCATACGTCGGAAAAGGTGACATCACACAAACCTCAAACAAGCCTTCATAGCTTCTATAAAAACATGAGAACTTATTTTTCTCCTCAATAGAAAGAATTACATCCCTTTAAATAATATAGAGTAATTACACTCCTCTTCCTTGAGATTTAGGGGAATGACATTCTATCCCAAGCCTGAAGGAAAAAAAAACATTCATTTCTCTTAAGGTTTGAAGAAATTAACACTCCTCACCCCTCCTTGTTTATATTAGAAATGAAATATTCTAATTTTTTTTTATAATAAAAATCTCTTTACAAAAGTTTAACCCATGGTTAATAAAAAAAATAACTGATAAATTTAGAATAAAATGCAAAATTTCTCCATAATCTATTGAAAAAAAAAAAAAAGGAGGAAAATTCATACTTAGAATCTATTTGGATACCGCTTATTTTGCTGAAACTGAAAACTTATTACTAAAAGTACTGTAGATAAATGTAAAAATTAGTTGAAATAGTACAGTGGGGCCAATGAATGGTGCCAAAAATCGCAGTGGGGCCGATGAATAGTATAAAAAATAAGCTGAATAGTAAAATAATTTATAATTTTAATCGGTAGCCAAACGCACACTTAATATTTTAAAATAAACTTTAAAACAATGAATTTTAATTATTAAATAAGATAGTTTTGGAAATCTGCCCTTAAATAAAGGATAGGTTAATACACATCATTTTTAATATTAATTTAACAAAGTTTAGTCAATCGGATGTCAAATGGAAGAAAGTTTTTTTTTTTTCCTTCAAATTTTGGGTGGAGTGTCATTTCTTTAAATCTCAAGAAAGAAAGTTGTAATTAGCCCAATAATATAATAGACTAAAAAATGACTTCTTGAAACTCCTAATTATACTTGGACTAGGACTACTTGGCCTTTACAACTAAGCTGAAACTAAATAACTAAACTCAAGTAAAATCACCCAATATCACCCAATGAACTATTAGCACAACCCATTCCTAAAAATAACAGAAAACTACCAAATTATCCTTAACATATAAAACTAATTAAAAGTCAAGGACACTTCCTATATGTCTTCAAGGGTTCTTGTCATGGTCCTCCATCACTTCATTATCCCCTCCTTCATAGCTATAATACCCAACGTATCTAAAGGAACGCCTTTCACGTGATATACTTGCACACATGATTGTCAAAATCATGATCTGGATCATAAGATCACACGATTTTACGATCTCACCTCATCAAAATGTTTAAAATCGCACAAGAATCGTAAAAATTGTAAGATCATATGTAAGATCCTGTAGGACTGTACGGAATCCTACCAATTCTACCAAAACGTAAAAATTAGTTTTTTTTTTTAGTTCATCTTTATAAATTGTAAATTCTAATCTCAAGACTAAGACATTGTACTTCATAAATGTATCAACTAATTGGTGGGACTCATATAGAGATGACTTTCTTGAATTGAAAATTTTTGCTATAAGAATATTGAGTTTCATATGTAGCTCTTTAGGTTGTGAAAGTAATTGGAGTACATTTGAAATAATAAGACCAAATGACTTTGGTATATTATCCCCTCAGTTGAGAAGTTTCTATTAAAATTGGTACAACTTTAAGTACACCCAAAAAGGAGAAAATGGTTTAAACCAAAACAAAGAAAGAAGAAAAAAAAAAAAAAAAAAAAGAGTTTGTATTTGTTATGTAAAGCTTGAAGATAAAAGAGAAAATACATAAACCATCAAGTGCAAAAGAAGAAATTGGTTTGAAGAACTTGTCTTCAGATGATGAGTGGTTAGCAAAGAGTGTCGACCAAAAGATGATAGTACAAATTTTGCTGAAGATGATGAAGTTACAATTCTAAAGCCTTCCTTTATAGATTAAAAAAAAAAAAGGGTTACATATGTATAGTGTGAATGTGTGACCACAATTGTAAAAAAAAAAAAAAAAAGTTACATATGTATAGTGTGAATGTGTGATCACAATTGTATCATTTGGTTATCAATATTAGGTGATGATGAGGGTTCAAGAGCTGCTACTGAAGGAAAAAGTGTGCTAGTATTTTGGTACTTTGTTGGTTTCTAATTAAACATTCATTGAACTTTTTAAATACATTGCGTCAAAACTTAAATATATTTGTTTCTTTAGTATAATATAGACGTAGCGATATAGAACATGCAAATTACATCATATAGTCAAAATCTTTATTTTTTTATGGAAGAATTCATAATTTATGTAATTATTCAACATACAAAGTCACTATTAATGTGTTTTTTACTTTAAATCTAAAAATAGGTAAGATCTTACGATCCTATGATTCACGATCCTGCCTACCTCCTGTGATTCTCGTAGGATCCCGATTTTAACAACCTTGCATGTACAAACCTACAATTCTTTAGGAAACCAAAGCATGATTTCATGAAATGCAAACCTAACTTTACTATTCTTCAAGAACAATAACTGAAAAAAAAAAAATGAAAGCTGGAAATCCAAACCTTGTGCCAGCGATGATGCAATGAATTGAGATTCAAGATATAGGGTATGGGGTGACCTGAGTTATAGCAAACCATAGCCTCCGCAGAAAGCTCTTACTTAACTCACACAACCGGAACCTAAACTAAATAACCTAGAAAAGAAAATGCATGACACAGCAAAACGGCATGTATGTATAACTAAGTTCTTGACATGAAGAAGCATAAAATAACCAAGTGTTTGTGAGCTGTTGCAGCCCGAGAAATTATTGTTAACATCTATTGCATAAAATGGATGCACAAAATACTTCCTCTTTTCAGTCCTGCCACATTGACTCCACAGATACCTAGCAAATTTCATTCACCGACACTTGAATAGTCAGGTGCAGCTGAACCAGCGTTAACGCTTAACAATCCCTGAATCCTATGACACAATCCTATCCGCGACTTATTCAAAAATAAATAAATTATACTGACAACTTCAAAACAAGCCCAACCCCACCAAAAGCGAAAATAGTACAATACACAACCAAAACAAACAAATAAAAAGGTGAAAAAAAATAAACATATAGACAGATTTCCCTAGAGATATACACACAGGTGGATTTCCAGTTCCCTCAACCTAAGTGCAATTTTAAAAAGCCCTCCCAAACGGGCACTAAAGAAAGCAAAATATCTGAAACTACATGAATTTTGAGTCTGATAATGCTGTAATAGAATACATACAATTAGAATATCAACTTAAGAGACTAAAGAAAGAAAATAGCTAAAACTGCATAAGGCTGTTGATTTTACAAAAGATGAGAAGAAATAAAAAATGCTAGATTCCTCTCAATCTTTGAGCATACATACAGATAAAGAAAAAATAATTACGTGAAGGAACACACTCAACTGGATATATTCCATCTAGGATTGACACATCATTACATAAGCTGGGTTGAATAGATTTACCTTCTCAAGTAGATATTAGCACATAACTTATTGAAATGCTGTGTAAATTAATTACCAGACTAAGCCCTTTCTTCGTCTAAACCTGTCAACACGGTCAGTGCTCATACGAGACTTTTCAGGCTTGTTTGATTTTCTGGACTTCTCAAGTCGGCTATCTAAACTGTTTCTAGAAACTTCTGGAACATCTGAACTTAATTCAAACGTATCTGCAGTTCCAGTTTCAGATGCTTTGCTCTGATTATCAGATTCTACTGTAGGTTTTTTAGAACCATTTGTGGTTGCTTTTGATTTGCTAATGGTCTGTACATATTTCTTTAGGTGTTTAATGAACTCTGGGTAAAGCTCAAGATTGCAATGTCCACCTCCACTTAACCACAAGGGTTCGTACTTTTCCTTGCAAAGCTCCCAAAGCTGCTTCCCATGGGACCAATCCACAACTTCATCAGAAGTCCCCTGAACAGGGAACATAATATGTTTATTATAAATTTCTGTAAGAGAACTTAGGGAAAAAGATAATAGGATTATGGAATGTTTCTATTGGAAAGGGCAAGGAGTAGAGGGCAATGTGATCACTTGGGGGAACAAAACCACATTTAAAAAGCTATCCCAGCCAAACCTCGACATGAACATGATGAATTGAATTAAGCTTTTTTTTTTTTTTTTTTGGGATAAATAACAAATTTAATTAAGACAAAAAAGGCATAGCCCAAGTACACAGGAATTATACAATAGGTGCACCCACAATTAAACTTCAAAATTGAAAAAATAAAAAGAATTTAATAAGTTGGAAAAAGAAAATAATCCTGACATAATCATCCATTCAAACGAGGACCAAAGCATCAACTTCAAATTCAATAGTCCACTCACATTAAACAGTAAGGAATCGCCTTCCAAATTTCTATGCACCTCTGTTAACCAAAACTGCCTTGTCAACATGTTAACAAATCTATTACTCCTTTAGGCATAACCCCCTAAACCCCAAACAGGCTAAAAACCATATTCCACAACTCTATGATGATAATACAACTATCTCCCCATTCCTTTTGCATGTACAACACCAAGCTACCACAATTATATTTCTTTTCCTCAATTTTTCTATTGTTTAGATTCTCCTCAATGCTGCAGTCCACATAAGAACACAACTCTTGTAAAGACCTTAGGTTTTCAAATTCTTTTCAAGGGAAAAATCACTTCTCCTTTAGGAACTAAAAGCTTTGTAGTAGAATTAGACCTCAAACCCCTTTGTTTAGATGGGGTCCAATAAAGCTTATCCTTTCCACTATCTCTCACTGAAGTAGCGTAAATTAAGTCCAAGAAAGACAATAAGGACTCCCAACTCCCAGTCTAGAGCTGTTCCAATAAAATTCAAACGCCAATATACAGTGTCATTACAAAACTGCATACAATCTGCTACTGAAGCTTCCCTATTCCTTGTCAGGCAAAACAGTTTCAGGAAAGCCTCCTTAAAGGGATATCACGCGCCATTTATCTTACCAAAATTTAAGTTTGGTCCTGTCACCCACTCCACACTTAATGAAACACACAAAGTTTTCCCAATCTCTCTTTATGCATTTACATAGACTAACACTGTGAGAGCCATTAAAAACGGTAGTAGACCATCCGCCCCACAAACTTCCATATTTCTTCTCTATTACCCTCCTCCACAAAACCCCTCTCCATGCCAAATCTCCACAACTTTCCAAAAGATCTTGATTAAACAATTCAGGTTCCCGATGGACAATCCTCCACTTAGAAGGGGCTCACATGTTTTATTCCATTTAATTAAATGGAATTTGGAGTCCTCAATTAAAAATCTTCATAAAAAATCTCACTGTAAATTTTCAATGTGATGTGCCACATCTATTAGTGGGTACGCTTGAAAGAGTGCTTTTGATTAAGGTAATCCTAACTCCGTTCTAAGAGAGTCGCTTCCTTCCTGCCTATCTTCTTTCCATCTTCTCCAATATGGTATTCCTAATGATCTTTGCTTTGAATTTAGCACCCAAAGGAAGGTCTAGATATTTCACTGGCATATACGACACTTCATACCCCATAATATCCGCCAACTATTCCAAATGATGCACATCTCCAACTGGTACCAACTCTGACTTGCCCAAGTTAACCTTTAGACCAGATACAGCTTCAATCCAAATAAAGCCAAACTTTAAATACAAATCTGATTAAGGTTAGCCTCACCATCAATTTGCCATCCACAAAGAGTAAATGAGAAATCATCAATAAATTACTGTCCAAGTCGCCACTGTAAAATCAAATAAATATCTTCCTTCTATTGCTTTTTCCATCATTGCATTAAAGGCCTCCATAATAAATTAATAATAACAAAAAACAGGGGATAGAGTCTCTCCTAGGCGTAGTCCTCTAGAAATGTCCTTCATGCTTGATTTATGATGAAAATTGATTCTCCTCCCACATGATAAAAGATCATAAAGGATCCATTTATTAGCTCAATACATCTGTGAAAAGCTTGGCAGATTCAGATGGATTTAAACTGTTATTATTTTTCATTGATTATAGTTCATTCACAACTCAGGAGGAAAGTTTCATCCCATGTCAAACTTCTCACAAAGACGGTTAAAGAGTTCCTATAATTTGTTCTCTTTAAGGATTAGCACATGCTATCTCTAAATTCCTTATTTGACTAAGAAAGCATTCTAATACCAAAGAAATATCATGTGACGCCCAAATCTGATTTGGATATTGTCTAAGTGTGTGTTGTGTAGGAGTGATAAAGTCCCATATCGGCCATTTACCAGGTAGATTTAGGCTTTATTAACAACTATAAGGAGCTTCAATTGTGACGAGTCTTTTTGAAGTATAGTGTTGATGTGGCTAACCCTTTTCCTAGGGTCATTACCCACAGTTAGATTGCATTTTCATATTATATCCTCCATGCTTGAAAATTTTCAAAAAAAAAAAAACAATAGCTATGTCATCAATCGAATATTTAAATTTCAAGTTTTTGTAACTTTAAATTATGCATAAAAAATACATCTATGGATTGAATAGTAATTAACATCCAATTTGAACGAAAAATTTGACAAACATGTTAATAACATAAAGAATATGCAATCCAACGATTAGATTTTCAAAATATAAAACCACGTTAATTTTTTAGTGGGAGTTTGAAGTGTTTCTCTCCAAACCAGTTTGTAGAGAAACTTTGTCCTATCATTTAATTTTAGTTAAGTCACCAAAACCAACAAGGTCCATAAATATAATCCCATACTTGCATCCAGCCACATGCACCCACCCACACTCAAAGAGATCAAGAAGAATATGGCCTTCATGATGAAGAGCAAGAAGAGAATGAAAATGAAATTTGAAGTAAATATGACTTACATGTATAACAAGAACAGGACAGTTTACCATGCCAATTTTGTCAATATTCTGAAAGGAAAAATAAATTACATTAGTCCATCTACCAAATGGAACGACATGAGGAATAGAATCAACAGTATGAAAATACCTTAAAAATATCAAACCAGAATGTTCTTTTGACTGGGTACAGTACTCTCAGCCCAGACAAAATTGGGCTATGTAAAACCACTCCTCTCAAGTTTGGTATTCTTGAAGCAAGGTCAAGGGTGGGGCCGCTACCAACAGATTGACCATACAATATTAATTGTTCATCTTTAACATCATACTGCTCCTTAAGCCATTTATATGCTGCATCAATATCAGCATACGTATTACATTCAGATGGCTGTTTCAAAAGAAAAGGAGTCATCATTAGATTATGACCATCAAGGAAAATAACAATATCCATAAAAAATCTCTGAAATATGTGCTGATCCAGGGTCATTCAAGCACAGTATCTGCCAAGCAATTAATGTTAATAATGAGATCCCCATAGAATAATATATATATTAAGATGCATCAAACTGCAGTCTACCTTTTTGCCTCAACAACCAAAGGATCTAGATATTGCTTAGGTGCTGGCCCTAGTTAGTGCTAAACAAATACTTAACTCACCCTTTCACTGCCAAGAATTGAAGTGTTAATCACAGAATATTTGATATGCAGTATCATATGAATTGTCAGCCAAAAAAGGATTTCAAGTTATCATCATGTTCATAAGAATTTTTACAAGTGTTGGTATGCCTTTGTGTGCAATTAATTCTAACAGCATAATCATCACAGGTAATATGTTTTCTCCTTAGGCAGGTGAAATAGCCCATAAACCTTTTTTTTTATAAGTGAAATAGCCCATAAACTTAATTTGACATTAACATTAACACTTAAGAATTTAGATTTTTTGATAATTGACCTCCAAGAAACATGAAGCAATTATTATTCGGAGAAATATAATTATCCACGTGGCTTCTTTTCTGTGAAAATGGAATATACCAATAAAAAAGTGCATAATGATGACAAGCTACATCCTTTCTGAAAGAACTTGGGAGAATGCTTTTAATCATACTTGCAGTAATGCTTAAAGACCCATTATTCACATATTAGAAACATCTCAAAAGACTTTAGTATATTCATGATTGGTAAATGAGTTAGTTATGTATTCATGGACCAGAAAGAACAGAAATTGAACAAATATATAGATGAAAAACTTCTATTCGAAACCCATGTAATGCATTGGTAGGAAGGTCTTGGGTTCAACCCATGGGAGGTGTCAGTTAAACTACCTCCCATTTGGTAGCCTAATAAATTATTTAAAAATAAAAATAAAAATAAAAATCCAAGAGAACAAAAGAACAAATGAATGAATGATTTTATCTGAATACAATTTGAGACAGATGCGTTAGACCCAAAAAGTAAAATCAAGATATATTTAGTCAGCACAAGTTAAAATGTACAAGTACACAATAGTTTCAACAAATTTCTAAGTACATGTCAAGGTCATACTTCTTACATGTCCCTGGGACTTTGTTGAAGAGGTTAAAAAGTGGGGCAGGTAGGGTCCTCGTTTCATACTACACTTGAACGAACATTACATATACTCATTACATAATACACATTAACGCCTCATTTGTTTTGATAGAAAAAAACTTCTTTTTTCTGGAAAATGTCTAGTTTTCTTTAAAACTAACTAGTTTTCCTGTGTTTGGTTAAGACACTGAAAATGAGCTAGAAAACACTTTTCTATTGTTTGACTAGCATAAAAAATCCTTAATATTTCTTATAATTCCAAGTAATTATAATAGCAAAAACTTTCATTCACAAAAACAGACCCCAAATAGGAAAAACTTTTTCTATTTTTGGGCTATTTGGGAGCCTCAAATTGGAAAACACATCCTAAATTTGGAATCTACATAAAAGAATAAGTAGAAAAGTTAGATTTTTTATTAAAGAAAGTCATTTGGAAGAAGAAAAAAAAAAGTCAGTCATAGCCAGTCAACAGACGATCAACAATCAACTGGTGGAGAGAAAGAGCTAAGAGAGAGAAGTTACCCTTCTAGTGGGTATGTTTTCCATTGACCACAAAATATTTTTTCTGTTGACTTTCATTTTCCACATACCAAAAACCAAAAAATGCAGAAATTTCCGATTAAACAAATGGAGCGTCAATATACTTTTTATATGACATAATTGTTATAGATTACATATGTATGCATGTCTAGGAATCTAGGATTGGTCAGGCTGTATTGTTAATGTCAGAAATGCTTGTCACATGACTTCTAAAATTCAGCCGACTCAAAACTTGAGTTTCAATCTTTCCTATTTATTTGTTTAAACTCATCAAAATAGAAGTCTAACAATGCCAAAAAGGTACAAAACCTAACACTTAGTTCAGAGTTTTTATTTTGAACAAAAATCAGGATATCTAAGTGCTCTAAGAAACAGACACCGACAAAAAATTATAGACTAGCAAGATTTAATAAAAGCAAATAATAAACATTTTTTCCCATTTCCATCAAACTAGTATTAATGAAGCTACGCATCCAACCTTTCCAGTTGATTGTCCATAACCAGAGTAATCATACCTGCACAAAACAAAGAAGCAAGGGTCACTAAATTAATCCAATGGTGATTATAATATCAGAGTTGTAGAAAGATATACTAGTATCAAAAAGTAGTGTACTTCACTACTTCTATTTTACTTTCAGATTCTTTCATTAATAGAAGAGATATTTATCTGTATCTTCATGCTTATGTAGCTCTAACAAAAATAAAAAAAATTTCTCCATATCATTTGAAAAAAAAAAACAGACAGAACACTTGTATATGATGCACACATGCACTGTTGAGAAGAAAACAAAATCAAATGCACATAGTTCTCACATAATGAAACTTTATGAAATGAATGTCGTTAACACCAGCCAAAAGAGAGTACTGACAAAACCAGACATGAACAGAAATACAAATAAATACCACGTCCTCGGTCAAAACAGAATTTGAGCAGTTTCCTACTTCTCCTACTTCTTTGCCCATGTGATGCACAGGAATTCAAGTAAACTCAAATTTCTGAAAATAATTTTTTTTTTTTTTAAAAAAAAAAAAAAAAAAAAAACTTTATTGTAGAATTGACTGTGTCCAGGAATCAGCCTCTTCAAAAAAAAAATATGGAGGTAAGCCTGCTTACCATGACCTCTCCTATACCTCGCAAAATGCAAGAGATTTGTGCATTGGGTACAACTTTTTTTTTTATACTGTAGATTTGACTATGAGAGAACTAGTAGTAAGATATAAACATCTAAGTAACTGTTATTATTTCAACCCTAATAATGGGTGTCATATTACTGATGTCATTAATATTGATTAATTATATCTAATAAAAAAATAGGATTTTCTTTTCTATTACTGATGTCATTAATATTGAATGCACCATATTGATACCGTGCTGCGAGGCATCGATGCACCATGTGGCCATGCTACCAGAAAATTTAATTCCAGCTTTATATAGCATAGACACAAAGATGAAAACACCAAAAGGCATAATGTTAACACTGTACTAGTGTCAAATATTACTGATAGATTAGGGTGCTAAGACTTGGTATTAGAAGATCATGAGTTGACCATTATTTCATTAGATGTAACTCAACGAATATGTATACTTACATATACATATGCAGATATGTGTTCTTATACATGCATATGTATGAATTTTTTTTCTTTTTTTCTTTTTTGATCAGACGTACGAACATGTTGAATTGGGGTTATATGCAAACCACCTCGTTTATTTTCTATTTTTTTCATAAGTATCAAAAGTTATCAATAAAGAGGCACTATCTTATCTACAGTAGATGTATAAATCATGTAATCTATTAGGAGTAATATTTGTACTAAACCTATTAGTATAAATATTAAGCATTTGTGTAGCATAATTTAATTTAACCCAAACAAACACACTTTTCAAGAATTAACATAGTATCAAAGCCAAAAATAATAATAATAATAATAAAGAAAAATAAAAACCCTTCCACGGCCAACTTTAGCATTCTTCAGCCAACTATGGCATCACACATTGCCCGCAACCAACCAATCTTGTAACCATATGTCCAACAACCACCATCATGCAATGAAATAAGCCCCCCAACACGCCAATGACTGGGTAGATACTATGAAGTATTTGCTATATGGTTCCATTGATCACCTGAAAGCGTGCCTAGTTACCAAGGGTTATACTCAGACTTGGGGTGGATGATTCATAGTCATTTTCCCCTGTTGCTAAAATTTCTTCAATTCGGTTTCTGATATCCTTGGGTGCTAATCTTGGTTGGGCATTGTTTTAGTTGGGTTTTAAAAATGCCTTCTTACATAGTGATTTGCGGGTGAAATATACATGAAGCAACCACTGGGGTTTGTTGCTCAGGAGGAATCTAATAAGGTGTGCAGATTACATAAAGCTGTCTATGGCCTTAACCAGCCTCCTTGAACTTGGTTTGGTAACTTTAGTGATACAGTAATCAGGGTTGGACTTCACCATTGCCAGTCCGATCATTCAATCTTCTCTTTTACTTTTAAGAACAAAAAGATTGTATTAAAAGTCTACATTGATGATATAATTCTCACTAGTGATAATACGAAGGGGACACAGGAGTTAAAGGAGTTCGTCCAAAGTTCATTTTGAACTAAGGATCTAGGAAACCTACATTATTTCTTGGGCTAAGGATCTATGCAACCTAAATTACTTCTAGGGAATTGAGTTAGCCTGATCTAAGGAAAGAATTAGTTTGTAGCAGTGGAAATATGTGTTGGATATTTTGGGAAAAACTAGACTGTCAAGTTCTAAACCTGTAGAAACTCCTACAAATCCCAATGTTAAGTTGCGTGTGAATCAAGGGAAGTTATTATCAAATCCTGAAAATATTGTCACATGGTTGGCAAGTTGAATTGTCTCGCCATTACTGTCCATATCCTTTGAAGTGAGTGTTGTAGGCCAATTTATGACAGATCCTCGTCATCCACACTGGGAGGCAATTCTTCAGGTTGTGAAGAATTTGAAAGCGCATCTTGACCAAGTAGAAGCATTTACAGCTTCATATTGGAATTTTAACTTTAGTTATCATACCCGATGTGGTGGAATGGAATTTTAAATGACATAGCAGATTGTACTGTGTACTCCTTTAGATTCATGAAAACATCCTCTCCATTTTAAGACAAATGGAAAGAATCCTGATCCAGTCAATATCTGAAACCCCTAAAGTTCCTATAGTTATTTTTCTTTGACTACCTATTCTTGATGAATATCACAAAATTCAATGAAAGTATCTCTTCATTCTTCAAGTTGGGCATCTATCGTCTCAGTGGAACAGATATAGTTTTTTACCTAATTTTCAGCAATCAGAAGACATATCCTGTCATATGAGGAAGAACATTCAATGATCTCGACAAACTGACAATATGCCTAGACATCCTTAATTTTAATTATAACATGTACCCTGCCATGCCACTGGATTCCATCATATACCCTCTCCATGAACTAAAGTTGCCAACAAAATCATCATTTTTCTATTTCAGTTCTCAGATATACTATGAGTATACTTGTTGACAACAAAATTAATAATTTCCTGATCTAACTCTTGCCCTTTAAAGTTCTCATTTTCCTGTGACATTCATTTATTTAGAAACTTCCTAAAATCCTTTTATCAAAGCAGAACCATCAGACTTAAGCTTATACACGAAACACCATACTATGTGCTTTAGAAAAGAAATATTAATCATTTACGGCACTGCTTACATCCAAAACCACTATCACACCAAAAATTTGAGAAAGGAGACAAACCCAATTGCACTGTCATGAAAATTTCACCATACTAAGCAACACCCATCAAATTTTAGACACAATAATTCCCAACCAAAACTCAAGGCAGTGACAAAAACACCAAAAACCCAGATAATATATCCATAAACTAAACCTCAAAAACCCAAAGTTAAGCTCAAAAAGTAGTCTTACCCCATGAGATTGACACGAAGTCGATTGCTAAGTTCAACGAAAAGCTCAAACATCTGACCCAAATCAGCAGCATTTCCATGAGAGTAAAGCAGAGTAGCAGAAGGCTTGTGATGCTTAACATGAATAGCTACGATATCGTTGCCTTTTCTGGTCCGAAGCTTGAGTACTTCCACGTTGTTTTTCCTGGGAACCTCAGGAATAGAGAAGCGAACAGGTTGAGTTTCCAACGACGAGGTGTCGTCTTCTGAGATCAGAGTGTAAGACGGTGGGGTCGGAGGGAAGAAAGCGAACTTGGCCGCGATCGACGACGTGACTCCGCCCATTCTGTTGTTATCATCGACGGAAACAGACTCATACAAGCCTTTAAAGCCCCTCTTTTTTCTCAGATCAGAAAGGAAAGGAAAGTTGAGAGAAGAGAAAGATGACAAAAGGTGAGAATATGGTGGCGCGTGGTAGTTGGTGGTGGCGCGTCAAAGGAAAGGAGCGTGTCAAAGTTTGCCGTGGAAACTCATATTTTTAAAGGTATAAAAGAGTTTTATAATGGGAGAGAGAAGTGAGGGACTGTTCAGTGTGTATTGTCGCCTGACGGCGACTTTATATGATTTGTCTATGTTTTGTTTATATACTTGTTTTATGGAGGCAAAAGCTATGTATTTGCAAAAGAATTAGAAGATCGAAAAATGTTTAGTTGTATATAACTACTTGTTTCTCAAAAAAAAAATATAACTACTTGTGACTTCTTTCTAAAAAAAAAAAAAAAAAACTACATGTGACTTTTGGATACTCAGACGGTCATATCATACTAATAACGAATTTGCTTTTCTTTAATTGAGATTAGATTTGACAAATTAAAATTAAAAAAATTTTACAATAGTATTTTAGTACAGTATATGTTTAGGACATTACGTAATAAACTATTTTAAGAAACTTTTCATAACAATATAAAAAAGTAACTAATTTTCTTTTACAACTTTTTTAATTGTCATAAAATTTTCTAAAATAGATTATTAATGTAAGTCTTAAGACAATGACCAAGACACCCTTAACAACCAAAACTCCTCATACGACGTTTACATCACCAAGCATCAAGGGTCCTCCGACCCAAATGCACCACTCATCAAACACAAGTGTTTAGTCGTTCAAAATTCCATCATCCAGCATTAAGGCCCTTCCAGCCAAGCTCATTGGACTAAGATGTTAAGTCGTCCAACAAGTATCATGGGCAGCCTTCAACATGAGTCGCCTGACCCTCCATCCACTTGTCCACCCCCTGAACGATTACATACCGATGAAAGTACACTCACGAAAACCTCCAAACTTCAGGCATGAGATATCCACCCAGCAACTCACATTCCCAAGTTATAGAGAAATTATATAGTTCTCATGGTGGACCACGTCACTTGTCCACCATTCCACTAAAAGACTTCAACTTATTTAAAATTATTGAGTCAGTAATTAGTTTCTGTTTTTAAAAAAAAAAATCTGATTTAGGACTCTATTTCTAAATGAAGTTAACCTTTCAATAAAAGAGTGGCACAAAATACTTCGAGGAAAGCATAGGGTCTTGATGAAGGGGTCCAAATTATGGAGGTGGGATTAAATCTATTTCAATTCAAATTTCAAACTGAATTTGATATGGAGAGGGTTTTGAGGGGAGGTCCATGGACTTTTGACAACCAGGCGCTCATGCTGCGTAGGTGGAAAAAAGGAATGATGGCAAGCAATGTGAAGTTTAAATCGACGTCTCTATGGGTCCAGATCTGGGGGGCGCCATTTGATATGTTTTCTCCCAAGGTAGCGATAGAAGTAGGAAGTAGAATGGGAGTGGTGGAAGAAGTTGAGAAGAGGTAGAAACAAGAGGCTCGAAGTCTTTTTATGAGAGTCAAAGTATCTCTTCCAATCTCAAAACCAATCCGAAGATGGGGTTATGTTGTAGGGTCAGATGGGGGTTGTACTTGGGTTACATTCAAGTATGAGAGGCTCTCGATGTTCTGTCACTATTGTGGTTTATTGGGACATGACATTCGACATTGTGCAAGTCATTATGCTGTGTTGAAGAATGGAAATGAGGTTATATGTCAATATGGAGATTGGCTAAAAGCGTTGGGTGCTCAACAAGGGTCACCATCTAAAAGGGGGTCGACTTAGTCCACTCCACACAAAGAAGTAGTCGGGGAGGAGAATAACGATAATGGCAGCCCTAATCAACAGGTCAATCCATCGTCAGCGGCGGCATCTACCACTACAAACCCTACTAAACATGGAATCCACGAGATAGGAAACCGTGAGATTTTAGGAACCGTTACTGATCTTTAGCCAGTTACCATTTCGAGGAAAGGAAGAGATAGAGCAGTTATGGAAAGCATGCTCCCTAATGACGCTGAATTAAATTCAGAGGTTTCAAATTTAAGTGTTGCACGTGATGTTTGTCATCTGGTCCTGAGCACGTGAAAGATGGGTCTAATACTGGATCTACTGAACTCAAGCCCATGTGGACTAAGATAATTCGAATGGATTATGGGCCTAGGGTTTCAAACAAAGATGAACATAAGGAAGTTCTAGGGAAAAAGGGCTTTTTCACAGGTTTATAAGGAAGAGGTAGAGGAGGGGGTGAAGGCATATGGGGAGAAGCGATGGAGAATCCAGACTAATTAACATTTTAATGAAGCGGCAGGGGTGTTGAAAGACCCTTGTCGATCACAATGAGGCTGTTAAGTTGGAATTGCCAAGGGCTTAGGAACCCTTGGACAGTTCATGGCCTTCGTAAGCTCATGAGGGATTAAGCTCTAACTGTGTGTTTTTTTAATGGAAATAGGTTGGACAAGAAGGGTTTTGAGAAGCACTGTAGAGATATACTTTTCCCTAATATGTTCATTGTTCAGAAGCCTGACTCAGGGGGAGGTTTGGCACTGTTATAGAAGGTGGAAGTGATGGTGGATGTTATTAATTTTACAAAGAATCATATACTGGCTAAAGTGGTGGAAAAGGACGGTTTAGAATGGTATCTGGCTTGCTTTTATGGATGGCTTGAATCTAGTCAGAAAGTAAAATCTTGGGCTCTTTTATCTTAGCTCTTGTCATTCATTGATGGGCCGTGTCTATGTATCGAAAATTTTAATGCCATCTTGCACTCCACAAAGAAACAAAGATGACGATCTTCGCCCTACAACCAAATGGATGATTTTCGTGATGCATTAGAGCGATGTTACTTGACTAATCTGGGCTTCTTTGGTTACCCATTCACATGGAATAACAAAAGACCTGGACAAGTAAACACGAGACAGCGAATAGACCATGCTGTAGCTAATGTGGATTGGAGAGTGAAGTTCCCAACTAGCACAGTTACTCACCTCTTCTCCCACGCATTTGACCATCTACCAATCATTCTTCAGACCAAGAACGCTTGACGAACAAATTCAAGGAGCATAAAGGGGTTTAAGTTCGAAGAAGCTTGGCTGCTTTGGGATGATTGCGACGGAGTGATCCAAGATGTGTGGAGTAGACAAGGAGGAGCAGTCTCGGCCTTGCGTACAGTCAAGGAAAAAATTGATAGCTGTGGAGTGGATTTGCATGCATAGGGTGCTGCTAGAACACACTCTGATATGGAGAGGATTAAAGAACTCTAAAAATGATTGAAATTATTCATCACGAGTGAACTTACAAATGCCATAAAGTCTGATTTTATATCAGCAAGTAAGGAGCTGGATGATCTTTTGCTTAAACAAGAAATCTATTGGGCACAACATTCTCGCATTTCTTGGCTGAAACATGGGGATAAAAATACCAAGTTTTTTCACTCCAAAGCATCATAATGAAGGCAAAGAAATTTCTTTCTAGGGATCAAAAATTAGAAGAACATATGGCTGGAGGAGATTGAGGACATGGTAGATGTGGCTACTAATTACTTTGCAAATATTTTCAAGTCAAGTACATGTAACCAGTTGGAAGAATGCCTTGATGCAATACCTTACAAGGTGACTATCAATATGCAGGAAATCTTATCCAGTGAATATAGTGTAGAAGAAATCAAAGCGGTGTTGTTCCAAATGGGTCCAACAAAGGCTCCTGGATCCGATGGTATGAATGCTCTCTTTTACCAAAAATTTTGGCATATTGTTGGTGATGATGTGATTAATGCAGTCCTGGATTTTTTGAACACTAGACATATGGAACCTGATATCAACTTCACTCATATTGTTCCTATCCCCAAGATAAAATCCCCAGGAAAATGTTTTGATTATAGACCTATAAGCTTTTGTAATGTTATCTACAAAATCAGCTCTAAAGTTCTAGCAAATAGACTAAAACATATTCTTCCTCAATTGATTGCTCCATCCCAAAGTGCTTTTGTTCCTAGCTGCCTCATCACTGACAATGTTTTGGTTGCCTATGAATCTTTACATGCTATGCACGGTCAGAAAAAAGGTAAAAAAGGATCCCTTGCATTGAAATTGGATATCAGCAAAGTATATGATCGGGTTGAGTAGACTTTTCTTAAAGGCATCATAGCCAAGTTGGGCTTTCTTGAGGTTTGGATTGATTGAGTGATGTGTTGTGTTTCTATGACATCATTCTTTGTCTGCATCAATGGCAAAGCCTATGGTAATATTAAACCTTCTAGAGGGCTCTGTTAAGGAGACCTATTATCTTCTTATCTGTTTCTTTCATGTGTAGAAGGTTTCACTTCTTGACTAGCACGAGCGGAGGAGGAAGAGTAGCTACATGGCGTGTCTATTTGTAGGAGAGCACCTAGCATCTCTCATTTATTGTTTGCGGATGACTCCTTGTTGTTTTGTCGAGCTAGTCAAGAGGAAGTACATGTGGTTAAGGAGATTTTGCAACTATATGCTATGGCATCAGGTTAATGCATAAATTTTGAGAAATCTTCTATTTATTTTAGTAGTAATACTGGTCATGATCAAAAGGAGTGGATAACAAACCACTAGGAAGTTAGGGAGGTGGACAAATTTGAGTCATACTTAAGGCTACCCACCTTGATTGGACGTTCTAAATACCAAGCCTTTTCTTTTCTTAAGGATAATGTTTGAAAAAAGTTGCAAGGATGGAAAGGAAATATGTTGTCTAGAGCAGGGAAGGAGCTGCTCATAAAAGTTGTGACTCAATCAATACCTACCTATACGATAGGGGTGTTTCAACTAACGATGAAGCTTTGTAACGAACTCAATGCTGTGTGCGCAAGATTCTAGTGGGGACAAGTAGGCAATGAAAGGAAGATACATTGGAAGAGTTGGGATTGGCTGTCTAGACCCAAGAAAGAAGGGGGGAATGGGTTTTGACATCTAGAATTTTAATCTAGCAATGTTAACAAAGCAAGGATGGCGGTTTTTGCTAGATCAGGATTCATTACTCCATAGATGTTTGAAAGAGAAATATTTCCCCAAGTGTAACTTTTTGGAGGCAGTGGATGTACCAAATAGCTCCTATGTGTGGAAAAGCATAATCGCGACTCAACCTATCCAAAGAGGGGGCTATTGTTTGAGGGTGGGTAATAGTTTGGCCATTCAAGTTTTGAAGGATAAGTGGATCCCCAATCATCCTACTAATAGGGTGCTTCATCCACCATTGGCGAAGGAGTGGGAATGGCGGGTCTCTGTATTAATTGATTGGAATGTCCGTGTATGGGATCATTAACAAGTTGAGATGAAATTTCATAAAGTGGATGCTGATGCTATTCTTCGTATTCCATTGAGCTATGGCCATGCTACAGATATATAGTTCTGGTTATACAATAAAAGTGGGGAGTATTCTATCAAGTCTGGCTACCAAACAGCTAGACAGATTATGAGGGAGGAGAGTGAGCATGGTGAGTGTTATATGGCAGTGGTTGGAAGCTCGGTGTGGAGGAAATTATGGAAGCTGCATATTCCAAATAAAATTAAAGCTTTTGTGTGGCGAGCTTTGCATGATATTCTTCCAACCCGTGAGAACCTCGTTTGCCAACATATCGTGGAAGACGGTACCTGTGAAAAGAGGTTATGACTCTGTCCTGCGCATATTATGGGAATGCAATGTGACACAAGATGTGTGGGCTAGGTGCTCAAGGGGTTTACAAAAGTGTGCTAATGGCCAGAAGGATTTCCTGCAATTGGTTGAAGAGCTATTGAACAAGTTGTTGTTGGAGGAGTTTGAGCTATTTTTGGTACAAGCTTGGTTGCTTTGGTCCTAACGAAACACAATTACACATGGTGGAACTATGCATGACCCATCTCGACTGGGGCAGAGAGCTAGCAATTTTTTAGAGGAATACAGGGAGATGCAAACCCATATGTTCATCCCAACAACCAATGCTAGAAGCTCTACATGGAGTCCACCAACCCAGCGATGCTTTAAACTCAACTTTGATGTTGCAATATTCCATGACATAAATGCATCGAGGCTCAGAATAGTGATTCGAAACGAGTTGGGAGAGGGTATGGCTTCATTATCAGCAAGAGGTATGTCGGTTATTGACAGTGAGGAGGCAAAGGTGCTGGCTTGTTGCAAAGCATTGGAGTTCGTAGTCGACTCAGGCTTCTCGGAGCTGATTGTTGAGGGAGATAATATAACTGTCATTAAGTCAATCTCTTGTCCACAACCGAATCAATCTCGCTTGGGACATTTGTATACAGATATTTAATGCATTGCCTCTGCTCTATACTTTGTGTCTATTAATTGTGTACATCATGCTGCTAATAGTGTAGCACATTCCTTAGCCCGATATACTAGATCCATAGATGATGAAATTGTTTGGTTGGAGGACTCCCCTCCACCTACACTAGAAGCTCTGTATTTTGATTCTTGTTAATTTAATAAAATGATGTTCGTTTCAGTTTCAAAAAAAAAAAATGTATATATTAGAAATGAAAATATTAATTTATAATTATTAAATCACTTAAGAATAAACTATACTTAATAAAAAATATAATATATATATATATATATGTATGAAATAGAGTTTCTATTTATGATATCCGTTCTTGATAATTACTCTTTATTATCAAATTAAAAAATTAATTAATTTCTAGTATAAAGTAACATTTATAAAGCTAGGTTCAAGCTGCTTTATAGATTTTATTCTACCTAACTTATAAAGTTAAGTTCAAGTGAATTTTATAGCTTTTATTCATGCCACGTAGTTTTATGATTTTTATTTGATAAATTCACCGTTAAGTACATATTCTTCCTTTATTAAAAAAAATTACAGAATCTTAAAAAAAAAAAGTAGTTTGAAATTAATGATTATCTGATGTACAAACATATATATACATTATTATTTTTTTTAAAATTTTCTAAATCATTAAAGTTATTGGATTAGATAGACACGTTAGGCCAAACATATGGAGGTGTTAGTGGAAGTGTGGAGGCAAAAGCATGTTATTGATTTTTAGGCTGCTGGGGTTTGAATCGTTTGATGAGAATCCCCACGTGCTATGGTTAGGCGGTCGGTTACGCGCCTAGGTCGACAGGACTAGGTGGCTTCACGAAAAGGATCACACGTAAGATCCCACCCGATTAGGTTGTGGGTCCCATGTTAAAAGTATATTCTAGTATTTACCTTTTCATAATTGAAGTCTGAAAGAACTTTGGAGTTGGAGGCATCTATCATCCAATTCATCTCATTTATCATAGGAGTATGGGATCAATGGAATTTGCCATTTAGGCCTTTATCTTGGGTAATTTACAACCCAATTTAGTTCTTCAAACTTCATGTTAACTTTTAGTTTGTAATTCTGAGTTTTAATTAGCTTAATTGGCATTGAATAAATGATTTAAGATTTGGGAACAAATCCCAACTACACCAAAAATAAGAAATTTATTTGTAATTTTTAATTTGTCTTGATGGTAAAAATTAATCATCACAAATGCATTTTTAGACATCAGTAAATAGATTATTTTAGGAATTTTTTTTTTTGAGAATACTAAGTATTTTAACACACACACGAGGAGAGGAGAGATAGGGGTGTCAATTCGGGTTAGCGTGCCGGGTTCATGTCGTGTCGAGATAGGGGTATTCGACTAAATGGCTCAACCCTAACTCGACCTATTTAATAATTGTGTCATGATTTTTTAACCCTAACCTGACTTGTTAATAAGACGGGTTGACTTGACCCAACCCATTTGACACGCTTAATAAACGAGTTGGGTTGGGTTGACACGAATGTAATACAACCCATTTCAACCTGCATAATATTAAACATAACATCCATCTAGAAATAATTTTTTTTATATCCCAAAAAGCAGTGCATACACTTCAAGTCTTCAACCCACATTCAAAATAATATAGTTCAACAAAAATATAACATTCATCTAGAAATAAGTTCTTTACACTCCAAAAGAAGTGCATACACTTCAACCCAAATTCAAAATAACAAAGTTTAACAAAAATAAAATAACATAGTTCAACAAAAATATAATATTCTTAGAACTCACCTAATGCTAAGTATCAATATTAAAAAAATTTGAACAAACAATAGACTAATCATGAGTATGACCACGATTAACATCCATAGATTTTTTGTTGATGTCCAAATTCATAACATCTTCACAAGCTCATCCAATTTCATTTGTGTAAGTTCTATGCTAAATATATATATATATATATATATTAGTAGTTCTAGGGTCTATAAAGTTTCAATTTCTAATTATATCCCTTGCAAATTTTTGTAATTACTCATTTTTCTTTTTAAATTTAAAATATATGTTGGATATAAAAGGTATTTGATAAATCTAAAATAAAATAAATATTTATTTGTTATACAAGTTAAACGAGTTATGTTAAGTGGGTCATTTCAGGTTGACACAAATAAATTGGCATGTCAAACGTGTCTATTGTGAGTTACGCGGGTTGACCCGCTTATGACACGTTTCTTATCGTGTCGCTTTCGGGTCAACCCATTTATGACCCAAACCCATTAAGGCCCAACCCTAACCCGAAAAAACCCGTGTTGGGTTCGTGTTGTGTTTGTAGGTTGGGTCGAACATTAACACCCTTAGGAGAGAAGGTGTGCATGGCCTAATGGTTTTAGGAAAGTTTTAATATCACTTTTGTGAAAAATATAAACACTTCGAAATAAAAAAGTTCTCATAAACAATATCTAAAAATATTTTCTAAACCACTGTTTTTATGGTAACTGTTATCTTTTCTAGAAAAAGAAAAAGAAAATTGAACTTGCTGTATAAAATTGTCTTTTACTTGTTCTATTTTCTTTGTAATATAAACTTCAAAATTCTAATATATATACAAAATGATCCAAAATTAACATTTGATGACATTTAAAATTTTAATAAATACTTTAATTGAGGTTTCTTTAAAAATATATATATATATATATATATATATATATAGAAAATGGAGAGGCACCCACAATGAGTGAGTCTGAAAAATCTAGGATCATAAAATTTTTCACAATTCTTGCCACAATTTTCTATATGGTAGGCTGTGAGTGATGAAAAAAAAGCTGTGGATCCATAAATGTGACAAATAGCCAATCACAATTTGCTACGTAAAATAGGTGTAGTAAAAGTTGTAATTTTTTATGTAGTACTAGAATTACTCGAGCAAGCTCTTAAACCTCTTACACGACCAGCTCCAACTAAAGCTGGTACTGTTTTACAGGAGTAGGGCCTGAAATATTACTCCAAGATTGTTGGCAGTTGAAATCACTCAGAGTGCCTTTATATACCCACCCTTGGATGGATGACCATAACCAATAAAATTATCCAATTATGCTCTAAGTTGCGCTCATGGGTCTTCAATGGCACTTCACATATGAGCATTTACTCGCAATAACTTGGAAAAAAAAAAAAAAAAACAACCAACAACCAACAACCAACAACAACAACAACTTCCAACAGCCTAACCAATAGCATAGAGTAGAGTAGCCAAGGACACGACTTCACATCCAACCAGATGTAAAACACTCGCATAATAAAAATAAAAGAGACATAAAACACAGAATAGATCAAGGCTA
Source organism: Quercus ilex subsp. ballota (assembly GCA_032727855.1). NCBI lineage: Eukaryota > Viridiplantae > Streptophyta > Magnoliopsida > Fagales > Fagaceae > Quercus > Quercus ilex. The sequence goes on along the minus strand of CM064909.1, from coordinate 50,402,194 downwards.
ACAAGAACTCGAGATATAACATTACATGGTAGAGCTTCTAACTGTCAAAAAAAAAAAAAAAAAAAAAAAAATTGATAGTGCTTTAAATACCATAAATTCCTTACATATAGAACTATTCTGTCGATCAGTGGGCTTCCAAAGTCGCAAATTAGTAGGCTTCTATTTCCATAGGAGTTTCATGGAAGAGGAACCTTCTATTTCATCTCCTCAACGTAGGCAGAGCTTCACAACGGAAACTAGTGGCTGATAATTACTGGACGCCTAAGCAATTTTTATTATTTTTTATTTTTTGAGAAACAAACTAACTACTAAACACACACACTTTTAATTACACTCTCTCACCAAGTTCATGCATATTACAAATAGGGTCACCAATTTGAGATCTATAGTGAATGAGGGATTTTACAATTTAAGAATTTTGGGTTATAAAGCCTAACGCACTTACGCCTGAGACTCTCACTGGTTGGCAATTTCATCATTTCAAAAATTATTATTCTCGTGTGTCATTAACTCTTTTCCATGTGTTAATAATTTTTTAAATAAAATAGTTTAGTCCAAGTCAAATACCCCGTCAGTAATCACTTAAAAAAAAAAAAACCCCATTAGTACTCCGTTAGGTTATATTGACATAGAAAAAAAAACGAAAAAATAAAACATTTTATAAAATTTAATGATGAAAAATGAACGTTTGAAAGTTTAGGGCCAAATGATATTTTACCCTTATTTTTTGTAATATCTAGGATTTTGCACTAAGATAGTTTGCCCGATGATTAACTATATATTAACTAAAAATATATTAATTAAATAAATAAGTTCAGTATCAATGACTACTTATCATGTCCAAAAAAACATTCAAGTAAGGTTTCTCAAACCTTTTTTCTCGCGGCAAATGCCCGTCTCAGTGTCCTCCATTCTTCGACCCCAAAAGCCAACACCGAGAAAACTTGGAAGAAAATACCAATCTATCAAGTCAATGTTCATTGTTCAACTTCATTATATGGCTATTCATCATTTCATTTGTTTACTTTTGGTATTGAAAATATTTAAGCCATTTAAAAGAATAAGTTTTTAAGTTTCAATTAAAAAACTAAAGAAGCTGGTCAAATTCAAACAGCTCTTGATATAAACGTGAAACGACCACCAATATGAGTACTGTGGTCACCCAAGACTGATTTTGACGATAGTATTTGGGACACAATTTATTTATACATGGGTCAAGTCTCAATCCTATAGATTAGGCCCCAAACTTTACCTGGTTCTTCTTAAATCCCTAGTGTTTCCCTATGTTTTTCTCTCTGTCTCTCACTCTCCAGTTTTTCCAACCCCCTTTGAGTATACCCTCCTCTACCTTTTATAGTCTCTTGTTAGTAGGGTGACCATCATTATTTCCCCACTTCACACATATTCCCACGTTCATCAGAATTCCAAGGGATCCTCACGTCTTTAGAGGATTACCTTAGAATTTGTTCTAGAAGCCAAAGAGTGCTCGACAGTGAACTTCCCCAATGACACTGCCAGCCCTCGGTTACCAACCTCACAATGTACGCGTCATGTGCCTACTTCCTTCGTTGCTTGTCAATACTTAGGCCGACCACCTAAAAATGCCTCGAGGTGGTGTCCCTTTAACTTGCCACCCCGATCTTAGGGTTGGGCTTATTGTGATAAGGCTCGGGGTTAACTCCCTCCACACGTGCCATATTGGGCTCCTCTAACGGGCCTTGGGCCTTGTTTTAGGTTCTAATTATGTGGGTTTGTGTGGGCCTTCCGGTTCCGAGCCCAACCCCCCACAAGCACAATATTTGACAAACCCACTTCACATGCAAGTAGACTTTTCAACTTTGCAAAAATAAACATTTTTAATTCTTTTATATATACACACATAAAAGTAGACGCTTCTAATCCATTACACAATATATATACATACATACATACATATATATATATATATATATATATATTGTGGTGAAATGGGCCCAGAATCATATATTGGGCATTGGGTCTTATCTGAGGACGTTATCATGTCCGAGGAGGAACCAATGGTTGAGGGTGATTCCAGTTTAAAGCCTCATAAGTGAGAAAGAAGAAGAAGGTGGTTCGAGAAGAAATTCCTCCTCGGACATAGCATACACAGCCCAGATACGCACCCCAACGACGAAAATAACCTCCCTGGAAGCCCCAATGTTAGAGGTGTGCCTCAAGAGTACACAAGAAGGAAGAGAGCCCGAAAATATCTAAGGAAAGGCTGCTACCTCCGCATTGAATGCACTGCAGCTACTTTTCTGGCCGCATTTATTTGGAGAAGACCCCTGAACAGTGCTGCCTTGGCTACCACAACTCACAGAGAACCAAAAGAGACGTTTGATGGGACAGGTACTCAAGTGAGGGCTCAAATGACCAACAAATATAGGACGAAGATGGTTCAGAAGGAGCTATATAACGTGACAGACCCCTCATGAGAAGGGGATCGGAGAAAATAGAGAAAAAACACTGTAGCGACTAGAATTGCATTTGTAATCAGTTCCATTGGTCTATAAGAATTTTTGTCTCCTCAGACAACACATACACCTAGCTTTACATGTTTTGCTCTTACATGATGATCTTTCGGGCCTATCCTAGCCATTGTTAGATTCACTAGGGCCTAGTTCTTTGACCAATTCTCTACAAATTTTATTATATTGGGCTCATTAACCCATAATCCCATACATACTGGGCTTGGGCTGTAAACCGTGCCCTTACATATATATATATATACTCACACACACATATATATATAATTTTGTCAAGAACTTTATAGCTTAATTAACATATTCTGGTATTTCTAACAAAGAGCCTATTAGTCTAAGGTTCAAATCCCCAGCTCATAATACTTGAACTTATAAAACAAAAGGTCGAAAACACATTAAAAAATTTTAAAATTAAAAAAAAAAAAGTAAAAAAAAGGGTAGACCGGAATGTCCAAAACAGGCAAAGAGAAGTTGGTGTAGGTTCAAGTTCCCAACCCATAATAATTATGGAATTACACAAAAAAAAAAAAAAAAAGGAATTAGAACAGACAAGGAGAAGACGCTAATAAATAAAGAAAAGAAGGTTACAGATCAGAACTAGACAATTCAAAAAGGTGCAGATAAGTGCCTCTCTTCTAGAGTACTTTATTATACCCCTTAAGAGGTAATTCTTACATGCTCCGGGAGCAATGCTTTGGAAGCAATGCTCTCTCCTCTCACATGGGGCCCACCCCTCATGTGAGAGGAGGGAGCGTTGCTCCCGGAGCACCTAAGTTTCCTCCCCCCCCCCCTCTAAGATCAGCTGCAAATTTAATTCATCACGGCTAGCTATTGAAGAAGTCCGTACACTTTGATTGATTTATTCTAATAAAATACGTAGAAAACAGCTTCCCTTGCATCATATCTGGTTTCATGGTTTTTGTTAAACTACTAGTCTCATACTATATATAAAGCAGTATACATATATTTGAAGTGACCAGCAAATAATGAAGAGAGGCCAAAGACCCAATTCATTACTTGTGAATTAATTTTGAGTGTCAAAACCATGTATACTTTGCTCCCTCAAATTAATCCTAAAAATTCTGAATTTCCCATTTCTGAGAACACCTCAGGACCCAATAATATGCCGTTAGAGTTTCTCAATGAAGCAGTATTTGCAGGAGGTACTCTCTATCTCTCCCTCTCATTCATTGATGTGTGAATTTCTTACAGTATTGTGATTAATTGATACATGGGCATTGCTGCAGGTATCTTCTGGAATCTTGAAGCTGTGTTTGGGCGTGTAGATGGTGTTTTGAAAACTGCCACAGGCTATTGCGGAGGAACCCTGGAAAAGCCTTCGTATAGAGAGGCGAAAAACAACAATTCCACGACACACTTAATTTCACAACTTACTTACTGAAATAGTTGATTATAAGTGGTGGGAAAAAAAAAGGTAATAAATTCATGTAAAAAGTAGTAGACAGAAAGTGTTCACTAGTCACAGTTGACAACTTTAGCTAGCAAATTGTGAAATTAGGTGTGTTCCTAGATTTATTTGGTGAACAAAGATAAAATAAGAACAATGTTTATACCCATGTATGTACTAGAACCATGATTGTTCATGTAGCTTTTATAGCAAAAACTGAACTCTTTTCAGTGCATTCATAGGTCTGTGAAGGAACAACAGGCCGTACTGAAGCTGTGAAAGTCATATACGATAATAGGAAAATCTCATACAAATCTCTCTTGGACAGTTTCTGGGATTTCCATGATCCCACCAACAAAGACTACCTAGTAATTTCTTTTCCTTAAGAATATAATATATATAACTATCATTGTGATTATTTTTATTATTTGTAGCTCTAATCTTAGTGGATAATATATATGGTAGAACTTTGGACTAAGTACACACCTAAGATCTGCAATATTTTACAACAAGGAGGAAGAGAGGAAGCAAGCACAGGAGTCAAAGATAAGAAGGCAGATGAAGCTGAACAAGAGGATCGTCACCAAAATCATAGCATTTGATACAGGTTTCTACATGGCAGAAAACCACCATCAGAAGTATTATCTGCAGACGCAGTACAGGCTGTGTGAAAGTTTGAGCCTACGAAACACTGAGCAATTTGTTGAGTCAAACATTGCTAGCAAACTCAACGGGTAAGCATTTTTTTGTATTATTAAATTTAAATAATACAAAGTGTTGAGTCAATACTCTCAAATGTGTATAGACAAAGGGATAGAAACATAGAACCTAATCCACTATGAGGTGGGAATTGGACATTTTATAAAAATGAAAGGAACTCAATTGAGAGCTTGGCCGGTTCAAGCAAGGTCCACTCAATGATAATTGATATGCCATTCCTAGATCTCCATCTCTCCTCAATTACAAGCCCCTAGTTCGCTTTTCAACTACTTTGTTGTTAATAATGAATTCTAAGTATAGACTCCCACAAAGTCAAAAGGAACTTGGAAACTAACCCACTAGGTGGGAAATTGGAAATTTTTCACATCCCTTTTACGACAAGAAGCAGCACAGGCTTGCACCTGATATAACACCAATAAGTTTATGGGCACCAAATTTTTCATAGAAAAAATTCATACACCCCCTCTTCCAAGTGAGATGACATGTGAAAGAGTGTAAATTCAGTAAAGAGTAATGATAGTTTACTCAATTGCACACTCATCACGTACACACTTACATATGAATTGAAGTTGTGTTTTTAAAACACGATTATATATGTAATAAGATTTTTTTCGTAAGTAAAAGTCTTAAAATGACAATTAAAATATAAGCAATTTTCATCAAATAAGTATTCCTCGTTCTATGTAATAAGGGTCATTAAGCACTCCTTGAGCTGTCTTCTTGTCCCATCACCCATGCCATCTTTTTTGTAGTTGGTTTGGTTCCAATCTAGTGGCTTACCCAGTTTCTTCCATTGAGCTCGAAAAAATTCGTATAATTTAGCATCGATAAGGATATCTGAGTCAAAATCTTTACAGTGTAAGTTGAGATTTAATCGCACATTCAATACCACTTGCTTCACTTCGTAATTTCCTAAGAGTTGCTAATGATAAAAATATTGGCTAAGTTACTAATTTTTTTTTTATTAGCTAAGTTACTAATATGGTCTTAGCATTATTGGGTAAAGTTTAATTTTCTTTCTCAACTATTAATTACGTCATTCAGTCTCTCAATTTATAAAATCAAGACAATGACATCCTTGCCTCCTTGGTCAAAATGGGTGAGAGATTGGTGGTTGTTGGGATTAAATTTACTTAATTTTGTAAGTGGAGATATTAAATTAATACTGTGTGTCCGTTTGGATACAACTTATTGTTATTGAAAGTTGTTGAAAACTGATTGTTGCTGAAAACACTGTAGCAAAATAATTTTTAAATGTGTAAATAGTATCGTGGGATCCATGTTTAATATTTTTTAATACATAAATAGTGCATGAACAGTGCGTAAACAGTGCACACACTGTTCATGTACAGTAAATTTTGTCCCCCAAAGTCAACAAGTGCGGCGAAAAAAAAAAAAATACAGAAAACGCAACTTTACTTTGAGTAAGAAAAATTGCTATCCAAACGCAGGCACAATTAATAATTGAAGAGCCAAATTATAGTTTTCACAATAATTCGATGATGAATTTAATAATTAAACTTTGAATATTTCCATTGTTTAATATATAGGTAATAGGTTAACTATACATGTTCTTCTAAAAAAAAGGGTTAACTATACATGATATTGGTTGGACACAATTAAAGAATAATCAAACTTTGCAACAAGATCAGCAAGCAACAGGGCTGACCTTTTCTTGTAATTATAAAATTATTTTTAAGTTATTTTACGTCTAATAAATTATATTTACATGTACAAGCATGTAGGCACACACATGTGAAATATGTATCTATGCAATTTTATAGAAACTCTGAGTAGGCTATATATTTAAAACTTGTTCTTGTACTCTCAATTTTACTTGTGAATGTGTAGTCTGAGTCTAAATTCCTCGAGACTCACTCTAATTCTAATTGATGTTGATTAGTAAGATTAAGGATAAAAAATTTTCCTATTAGAATCAAATTGATATGTTTTTCACTTCCCTCGCTATGCAGAATGTTAAATGTACATCTTAAGAGCACTCATAGTAAAGTTGCTAAAAATTATAGTTTTTAGCAACTCAAAAAACTATTTTATCTATTTTAACAATTTATTTTACAATACACCCAACATTAAAGCATCTAAAATTTTTAGCTTTTCATTTAAATATTCTTTTTTATTACTTTTTTTTATTCCTGTTTTCCTGTTTTATTACTTTTCATCTAAAATATTCTTTCCTGTGAGAGAGGTTGAGTGTGTGGGAGACTAATAAAATACTATTTGTAGCAAATAACTCTCAGCTACAGTGGGTTGCTATGTGTTTCGTATCAAACATCAACTAAGAGTATGAGACGGACCTATTTTTTGAGGTTACCAAACTGAATTAACGAGGAGATTTCTATAAACATATATGTAAAAAGCTTGGGGGGAATAAAATTATTAAAATAGACCTTTTTTATTTACTCATGACAACAAACAATATCACTAATAAGTATAATTTCAATACAGCATAATCATTATTTCTATGGTAAATTTCGAGCTCAGTTCCTTGATATAATAATGTCCATTTTACTACGAAAAATTATAAATTTCTTATGTGAAATATATTAATACTTGCAGATGTATAGTAATAATGATATATAGAAGTACCACTTCTCATATGTTACAGGATTTTAGCCATGGAAGGAAACCTGATAATTGATGAACTGACAACATTTTTAAAGACCCAAGAGATGTCAAAGCAAACCAAGTTAGCATGCGAAGAAATTATTGAAGAACTAAAAGTTGAAAAGGCCTAAGTTCTATGAGATCGTGTCTTGGAATTAATTTTAGGCTCCCAAGAGACCAGATTCATAAATTTGGACTCAATAATTTTCTCAAATCTGTGGTGGAAAATGCTTCCAGGTGTTTTAGTGCATGGTGGCGGCGTGCACCAAAGAACATGGAGCATGTTCATTGCAAAACATAATGCTTTTGTAAGCACAAAAAGGCCTGGACCATGTGAGGCAAAATTGGAGAATGAGTTGGTCCACAAGAAATTTCTATTTATCTATTCCCGGGTATTTCTTTTAAGACAAAATTTTTCTTCAAAAACAGTTTTGGAGAATCTTCTCAAATTCATTACGATATGACTCATAAAACTCTCAATATGTATCATTTAAGTAAGTTATATGATACATTAAATTATGAGTCATGTAACTAAAAGTACACAGATGTTTTTATCAATTCTTATACGGTGGGTTGAACAAAATTTCTTAGAAAATGGTTGAGAATCTTGAGATTAACTTTTACATTCTTTTATGGGATAATTACAATTTACCCACCTGTGGTTTGACCCGATTTCTATGTGCCTACCTGTGGTTCAAAATTTGACACTATGCCCACCTGTGCTTGTTACCGTTACCCAGCCGTAACCCACCTCTCCTTCAGCCGTTACTCTAACACATAATATGCCAAAAACAAAAGCCTAAACGGATCAAAACACTCCTCACATGAAGATACTACACAAATATGAAGAACATTAACCCAGAAAACTAATACAAATTAAATCAAGCATTATCATCAAACTTGCTCACCAAACTAAGATCCTAGATCCAAGGCAGTAAATCTACAAAAACAAAACAGATTGCATCAACACCCAAAAACAAAAAGTAATTTCCAAACCCCATTTCAAAAATCATAGATTACAGCAATCTCAGTTAACTTTTCAAGCATTCATCGTTAAAAACTGATAGCCAGAATTCCATCCCATTACTTTCCTTAAAAAACCCAAAAACATTAAAAAAAAAACATAAGTAATTCCCAAACCCCATTTCAAAAAATCACAAAACACAACAATCCCAGCTAGAGAGAGAGAGACAGAGAGAGAAGAAGACCCATCAACGAGAGCATCATAGAAGCGAACATCATCTTCACGAAAGCAAAGGAGGCGCAAACAATGTCGCCTACGGAGCAATCAGAGTCTTGGACCTGTACGGAAATGGGTCTGAAGCGCCTCTCTCTTTTATCAACTCTATCACCTCTCTCCTCGCTCGCGCCTCTCTCTTTCCTCTTGTGCGATGAAGAATGCCGCCTCTCCACGAACCCATCCCTATCGTACAGTCTCTCGAGCTCCTCATCATCGGACAGCTCGCGTTTCGCGTCGCGATGCTTAGTCCTGTCCCTCTTTCTACTCCTTTCCCTCTCGTTCCCGCGCTTCGAATCGCAGTCTCTGCTTCCTTCTCGATCCTCGTGAGAGCGCTCTCGACCAGATCGGTGGCGGTGAGAAGAAGAAGAAGAAGAAGAAGAGTGGTGGTGGTGAGACGATCGATGCTTGTGGTCTCGGTCGCGATCGTCTCTGGTGCGCTTGCTTCTTCTGTCTCTCTCCGAGAGGCGGTCCACGCTTGGGTTTAGTTTTGCAGATCTCTCTCTCTCTCTCGCGCTCGCTCTTTCTCTGTGTCTCTCGCTCTTTCTCTGTGTTGTAATTTATGATTTTTAAAATGGGGTTTGAAATTACTTTTTGTTTTTGGGTGCTGTTGCAATCTGCTTTTTTTTTTTTTTTAATAAATTTACTGCCTTGGATCTGGGATCTTAATTTGGTGAGCAAGTTAATTTGGTGAGCAAGTTGGATGATATTACTTGATTTGATTTGTATTAGTTTGCTGCATTAATGTTCTTCATATTTCTGTATGTTCTTCATGTGAGGAGTGTTTTGATCCGTTTAGGCTTTTGTTTTTGACATATCATGTGTTAGAGTAACGGCTGAAGGATAGGTGGGTTACGGCTCAGTAACGGAGGAAATCACAGGTGGGCAAAGTGTCAAATTTTGAACCATAGGTAGGCACATAGAAATCGGGTCAAACCACAGGTGGGTAAATTGTAATTATCCCTTCTTTTATTATATATCTTTAAGGGTAAACTACGTATTTGATATCTATCCTATACACCATATTTCAATTTAGTCCATAACCTTTTAATTATGTCAATTTGGTCCCTAACTTTTCAGTACGATGTCAATTTAGTCCTTACCATTATTTTGCGGATGAAAATTGATGACATGTCTAATGGTCAAAATAAAAAATTAGCTTTCGTTGATGTGACAATACACTAAAATTTTATTTTGGCCGTTTGACATGTCATCAATTTTCATCCAAGATATAATAACATGGACTAAATTAACACGACACTAAAAGATTAGAAACTAAATTAACACAATTGAAAGATTAGAAACTAAATTGAAATATGCGGTAAAGGATAAAGACTAAATATGTAGTTTACCATATCTTTAATTATCTCCTTAATTAGGGATCCTATATGTGTTTCGAGAGGTGGAGTCAGAAATTTGTCCCATGAGGCTGAATTAAATATTTGATGATTAAGGATTTTATTTTCTTTGCTTGTATATTACATTCCTACTATGTATAATAATATAAAATAGTATTATAAAGTACTTTATAACCCAACGTGCCTATTAAACTTCCGTAAACATGAGTTGACGTTGAGATTAGCAAAAAGATTCAATATTTCTAACTTATTTTTAATCAACTATTATTTTTTATAAGGAAGGAGAAAAGAGAACTTTTTTAATTTTTTTCTTTTAATTTTAAGATAATTGTTAGGGATAACCATGTGTTCTTCTTAATTATGTAATTGTCTAATCAATTCAAGTAATTGTTGTATTTGAGTGTATTGCACGTTCATATTTTTTATTTTGATCTCAAAATTGTATTGCACGTTCTATATGTTTTTAACATATATGTTAATTTTCATACCAATCAAATGTTATTTATTACTCGATTCATAAAATCATCTTTTATGAATTATTTTAAGCTACAAAACCTTAAATTTAAATAATTAATTGATGACATGATTACTGATCTTTGATCACCTTAAAATTTTGCAAGCATAGAGAATATACAAAGATAATATAATCTAATGGTGGATTTGTCAAAATTCGCTTCCAATTAAAAAATATTGAGTGGTGTAACATTTCTTAAAGTTATACTAGTAGTGACTTGAACCCAACTCTATATAAACATTACATATTTAATAAATTTTCAAAATGTTTTTGAGAGTAGCTCTACAACCATATGTTTTGGATGTCACTTCTCATTAACTTAACTAGTAAAATTTTTATCCTTTAATAATTAAACTAGGATTGAATTCCGCCTAAACCAAAAAGAATTCATTTTGTCTTAATCTGATTGATACTTGTCAGGGACGTTTTTGTGACAAGGGCCAAAAAGGCTAGAATGACCCAAATCTCCCTTTAGGTTCTTTAGAAGTGATTATTTGTGGAGAACCAAGCCCATAATTCCAAATGTATAATGAACAAAGGCTAATGATGCTTTAACAAAAGAGAAATCAAAATGCCAAGAACAAAAATACTGAAAAATACATAGAAACACAACAGGTCTGAAACTTCAACTCACAGTTAGCGAGAAGAGGGAATTGAGAGAGGTTGTGAGGAAGAGAAGGAAGGTTCCCCTGTACCCATATTTCCACTCCCAAGCTTCGGAATTGTGAGAATGTTGGCTGGCTAAATGAGTTTTTGCTCTAAAATTTCAGTTATGTGGGTAAAACGTGGTTGGTTCATTTCTAAGTTGAAGAGAGAGTTTTATATAGAGTTTCGGGTGTTGCTAATGATTGGTTTTTTGGTAGTAGAAGAGGCTTTTATCTCCCATGACACTAATTTGGTGTCTTGACTTGGGTTGCTTTTGTTTAGGGAAGAGTTTGACATGCTTTTAGCATGATTTGAGAAATAAAAGGGGTTTGCTCTAATTGGCTGCCTTTAGTCAACCATTTCAGATTATTGGAATACTCAAGTGGGGGCTAGCAACTGGAGTTGGCCAATGAGAACCAACTATGTTTTAAAGGCAAAAATGGTTTAGGACAGAAACTTTGGGCCACAGACAGCTAGAGTGTAAAAGCTCTTTTGGGGTGAAAATTTTAGGTACAAGACCTCCTCCATGAGCTTGAGGTGCTAGCTGCATCCCTAGCCCACTTGGGTTGGGCTCATGCAAAAGATCCAAAAGGAACCAACACATACCCTCCAAACTACACTTCCTCAATTTCCCCAATAAATAGCCTGGGCTTAGGCTATGCTTAAAAGAATAAAATAAAATATAATACATGAATTGAGCCCAAGAGCAAGTCGAGTTGATAGAAAATGTGTCACGAAAATAGGTATCAACAATAGCATAAAGTATAGATTATAGAGTAGATACCATAAATTTGAATTCATCTTATTTATCCCTATATGTGTGTGTGTGTGTGTTTCAGACTACTCCTTAAATCGGTTAAGTTAATCTAATATATAAGGCTCTCCTATCTGTACATAATGTCATTGTTATAGAGATTGAACCATCAATGATGTGGGCCTTGTTTTCTAGAGCATGAACAACAGATAAGTTATAACAACTAAACCTCTTTTTTTTTTTTTCTTTTTTTTTTGAGCTAAGACAATAGACAACTAAACCATTTTTAAAAGCCTAGATATGCGAACATTTTGTTTTGGGCTCGAATAAGCCCGTTCTATAGAGATACCTTCTCATATCAAACATTTAAACCCACTGGCCACACACACAGAGGTTTTCTCTCTAGGTTTTCCCTGGAAAACCTAGAGGTGAAAGAAGGGGCTTGACATAGCACAAAGGCTGCCGTTAGGCAAACGCTCTCTCCGTGTAAACAGTAGAAACAGTTTTTCCTAGAAGAACACAAGGACAATATCACAGATAGGTGCGCTGGACTAAAGTTATCGCTGAAAGAAGAGGTAGAGGTAGAGATCAATGTACCATTAACAGAGGATGGCCCAGTACTCATAGGGAAGTTCTGCACGAAGCGACGAATAAACCTGGAGTCAGTAGCTAGAGTGTTGAAATCGGTGTGGAAGGCAGAGAACAACTTTGAGGTTAATGACTTGGGCGAGAACAAGGTAATGTTTCTCTTCCAAACGAAAGACGATATGGAGAGGGTGCTTCTCCTTAGTCCATGGTCCTTCGATAAATACCTACTAATCCTCCATAAAATGGTGCATGGTGAAGCGGTGAAAGACATTAAGTTCGACAAGACTCCTTTTTGGATTCAAATTCATGGATTGCCCACAATGTGCCAAACTAAGGAAGAAGGACTAAGCATCAGCGCTACATTGGGGAAGGTGGAGAAAGTGGATGCAAATACGAAAGGCTTCTGCCTGGGGAACTCCCTGTGTGTAAGAGTGCTCTTAGACATCTCCAAGCCGCTGTGCCGAGGTCAAAAGGTACGCCTAGGAGAGCATGGACTGAGATGGGTGGATCTTAAATATGAGCGGTTACCAATCTATTGCTATTTGTGTAGGAGAGTGGATCATGATGAAAGGGATTGTATGCAGTGGGTTTAAAGCAATGACACATTTCGACCAGGGGAGAAGCAATTTGGTCTGTGGCTACATGTGACACCAGATAGAGTTCAAAAACCCCAGATCATAACAACGACGACAAATGGAGAGTCTAATATAGTGGGAGGTGAACATGAAACACCATCGGAACGACGAGGCGATGAGGCCATCCCAAGGTGGGAAACGACGTAGCCTGACAGCGTCATTTCAGGAATGACTGGTAGGGTGGGAATCACGAGGGCTGACACAGTGAAAGCTGCTGACACACCAATCAATGCCTAACCCAAATCACCAGTCTACCTGCAATCGCCGAACTTTGAGCAGCAAATCCAAGACATAGATGCCGCAATTCACAGGGATGTGCCAGTTTTAATCTCTGAACCATGTAAAGAGATGATATTGATAGGGAAGGAGAACACACAAGCTCACACTGACAGCAGGCGGGTAAAAGAGGAATGGGCTAATGCAAGTAGGCCTAACAAGGAAAACCAATTTCAAGCACCCATAATTGGGCCTTAGGACTCCCAGCCTACGCATGGGAAGACATTAGGGGCAGAATTGGGCTTGAATCACAATGACACAAAATTTATGTTGGGGTCGACATCCCCAAAGGAAATAAAAATAAAAACCTTCAAGAAGCCAAAGGTGGTGACCACAAGAAAAACAAAGAAAACAGGGGACCTATAGGGAAGGAGAAGGCCACGGTTTGGACAAGAACATACACTCAGAGGGCCGACAAAAGTAGTGACACAAATATGGAGGTTGATTTGGCAGAAGTTAGAACAAAAAGGAGAGCACAGCCTCCACTATCAGAACTAGAAAATATGGAAGGTAATGGGAAGCGGACTAGAACGGAGAGGGAGGTGAAAGAGTTGGGAAAACTTCTAGCACAACACTTGGGATCGGCAGAGGCTGGCTGCCAGCCCCACCGGGTGCAATGAGTGCCATCATCTAGAACTGTAGGGGGCTTAGGAACCCCCTAACAGTTAATGCTCTCCAAAAGGTGGTATTGGAGAAAGATCCCACACTAGTCTTCCTTATGGAGACTAAGTTCGACGTTTCGAAAATGGATGGTATTAAACAGAAAATAGAGAGGCAACAAGGATTGATAGTCCCCAGTATAAAACGGGCTGGCGGTCTAGCGTTGTTATGGAGAAACTCGCTGCAGGTTGATATACTGACATACTCTCCACGACACATTGACGCAATAGTGACTGAAGAACAGGGGACGAAAAAATGGCATTTTACTGGTTTCTATGGACATCCAGAGACAGAAAAACGGGAGGAGTCGTGGAAGTTGCTGGAGAACCTTAGTCATAGAAGTGACTTGCCATGGATTTGCATAGGGGACTACAATGAGATAATGCATACCAATGAAAAGGAAGGAGGTGGTGTAAGGCCGGAAGGACAGATGCATATTTTTCGTGAGGCGGTTAATAGATGCCAACTGAGAGACTTGGGGTATATGGGCTCGGATTTCACATGGAGTAAAAGATTAGGAAGTAGAGGGTAGGTGCGTGAAAGGTTGGACAGGGCTTTGGTATCTACGAATTGGGTAACAACATTCCCAGTAGTGAGGCTTTTTCATGTGGCTACCTCGGTTTCAGATCATAGCATACTTGTACTCAAGGAATCAAGCTCCATAAGAAAACAAAGGAAGCGCTCTAAGGTGTGGCAGTTTGAATCTATGTGGCTTGAGGATGAGAGGTGCAATGATGTGGTACATGAGGCTTAGGAAAGAGGACGGTGCAGGGTTTCACAGTGGCCTTTGGAAGTATGCATTGAGGAATGCCAAGCCTCCCTAAAGTCTTGGAACACATAAAGTTTTGGCCATGTAGGAAAACAAGTTGCCGAGCTACAAAGAAAATTTCAAGCGCTTGAGAACCTGAAGGGTGCTGCCACGGACCTAGAAGAAACTCACAACATAAAAGGGGAATTGAATAAGTGGCTCGGCGTTGAAGAAGAAATGTGGCACTAAAGAAGTCGAAATAACTGGCTGAAGGCAGGTGACAAAAACACCTCATTTTTTCCATACCAAGGCTTCTAATCGACACCAAAGGAACACTATAAACAGGATAATGGATGGATGCAAATTACGTGTGGCATGAAGGTATGGAGCATGTAGGGCAGATTTTTGTGGGCTACTTTGATCAGCTATTTACTACCTCATGACCAAAGGTAGCGGGAGAGCTGATAGATGCCTTACATGCAAAGGTCACTGACATAATGAACTCTACTCTCATCCAAGATTTCCATGCAAAGCAAGTGGAGAAAGCGCTCAAGCAAATGCATCCCTTAACGGCCCCAGGCCCAGACGGTATGCCACCCTTGTTTTATCATCATTTTTGGCCCACTGTTAAGTCCATTGTTATTAATACAGCACTTGATTTCCTAAATCATGGTATCGCTCCCCCAAAATTCCATGACACTCACATAGTGCTTATTCCAAAAACAAAGATTCCTAAGAGAGTAATTAACTATAGACCAATATCCTTGTGTAATGTGGCTTACAAAATAGTTTCCAAAGTTGTGGCGAACAGGATGAAATTGGTTTTGTAGGAAATTATAGGTGAGAATCAAAGTCCTTTGCGGCTGAACGCCTCATCACAGACAACGTGCTAGTGGCATATGAGATGATGAACCACAGTAGCAAGAAAAGGAAGGGCAAATGTGGGGAAATGGCGGTAAAGTTGGATATGAGCAAGGCATACGACCGCGTCGAATGGATTGCCTACAACTTATTATGCAGAAGCTTGGCTTTCATGATCGATGGATTCGTATTGTGATGTGTTGTGTGTCCTCAGTGAAGTATGCTATTCGAATCAATCGGCAACCCTGTGGCCATATCCTTCCAACTCACGGACTGAGGCAAGGTGACCCACTGTCGCCTTACCTCTTCCTCATTTGTGCCGAAGGCTTATTTGCCCTACTACATTAGGCCACCCAAAGAAAGCCATAAAAGGGGTGGCTGCCTCTGCCTAAGGCCCTAGGGCGTCCCACCTATTTTTCGCCAACGACAGTCTAGTATTTGGAAGAGCAACAGTGAGCGAAGCCAAAGAAATCCAACTGATCCTCAAAGTCTATGAACTCTCCTCAGGCCAACAATTAAACAACAACAAAACATCCATGTTCTTCAGTCCCAACATAGACAATGAAACAAAAGAGAGGGTAAAAATCATGTTTGGTGCCCAAGTTATCAAGCCCCATAAAGCCTACCTTGGGCTACCATCTCTTGTGGGAAGGTCAAAAAATAATACATTTGCTTAGCTCAAACAGAGAGTGGCCAACAAAGTCTCAAGATGGAAGGAAAAGCTATTAATGCATGCTGGGAAGGAAATTTTGATAAAGGTGATGGCCCAAGCCATGCCCTCGTACATGATGAGTTGCTTTTTGCTTCCCAAGAAGCTGTGTGAGGAGCTGACAGGAATGATCAGACAATTCTGGTGGGGTTAGATTAAGAGCGAGAAAAAACTAGCATGGCTGAGCTGGGACAAAATGTGCTTGCCGAAGGACCGAGGAGGTATGGGCTTTCGAGACCTAAAAAGTTTCAATCTGGCTTTCTTGGCCAAACAGGGGTGGCGGCTGCAAACCAATTCCACATCCCTATTTAGCAGAGTTTATAAAGCCAAATACTTCCCACACTGTAGTTTCGACGAGGCGACTATTGGTCGGAGTCCGTCGTATGCTTAGCGAAGCTTAATGGCAGCTCAGGGAGTAATCATGAGGGGCATAAGGTGGCAGGTAGGGACGGGGAACCAAGTTAGGGTGTGGCATGACAAATGGTTACCAAGGCCGAGTACCTATAAGGTAATTACACCAGATAAGCCTTCTTCAAAGGATGCTCTGGTTTGTGAGCTTATAAACAGAGAAACAAAGGAATGGGATAGAGACATGATTGACCAATGGTTCCTACCTGAGGATAGAGATGAAATATTGAGCATTCCTCTTAGCACAACGAGCAATAAAGACAGATTAATCTGGGCTGAGAACCGGAGTGGAAAGTTCACTGTCAAAAGTGCGTACATATTGGCGTTGGAAGAGTAAAAGCAATCAGCCATGGCTGACTGCTCAAACGTAGCGGCGAGAAGAAGGTTGTGGAAGACAATTTGGACCTTAAACATCCCTCAGAAAATTAAGCTTTTTGCTTGGAAAGCAAGTCGAGACATCCTTGCTTTGAAACAAAATCTGGCAAGGAGGAAAATTACTAAAAACGGGGTTTGCGAATTGTGTGGGAAAGAAGAGGAGTCCACCTGTCATTTATTGTGGTTTTGTGATCATGCCAAGGAAGTATGGTGAAACAACAAATTTGTCTTGCCTTTCGAAATCTCAGCGAGCTAGAAGTTCATGGACGTGCTTGAAAATTTACAGAGGTGTGAGCACCTTCGGCCTAGACTGTTGGAACAAGTCACTACAGTCTGCTAGGGTATTTGGAAAAATAGAAATGACCTCTGGATGGGCGGCAAAGGCAAGGCAGGTTGGACAATCCTAAGAAATGCTATGAACTTGGTGGCGGAATTCTAGAGCGCCAATGGGGCCAAAACAGAGCATCTGAGGGCAACCCCAGCCACGGTCTCATGGCAACCTCCAAGTCACGGGCACTACAAAGTCAACATTGACGGTGCGGTCTTCTAAAAAAGAAATCAAGCTAGAGCTGGAGTTGTTATTAGGGACAAAGAGGGAGAAGTGATTGCAGCCCTTAGCAAAAAGTGGAAGTACCCATTAGGAGCATTAGAAGCAAAAGCAAAAGCATGGGAAGTGGGTGCCCTTTTTGCTAAGGAGGTGGGGATCAGAGAGGCAGAGTTTGAAGGGGACTCGTTGGTGGTCTGTAATGCCTTACAAGGACTGGTCTCTCTGCTCTCTTCAGTGGTCAACGTACTTGCAGGCTTTTTGGACCACGCTTCACACCTCAAGCAGTGGAAAGTGTCTCACATCAAACGGCAAGGAAATGTCCCTGCCCATCTATTGGCCCAACATGCCCAGCATGTTGTGGACTACGTTGCATGGCTAAAGGAGTGTCCTAGCTTGATAGAACATGCATGTAATGAAGACAAATTGTAATTTGCTTCTTCTTCAATAAAGTTCGAGTATTTCCCATCAAAAAAAAAAAAAAAACATTTAAACCCACTGACTAGATTCCAAGCACGAGAAATTATATATTTTTTTTATGGGCACGTGAATTTATTTATTTATTGGAGCACGTGAAACTATTTGTTTCTAATTAAAAATAATTGTGAAAGATAAATTAATTTTTTTATTGTGTTATATTTTTTTTGCTGAATAATAAAGAGTGAGTCTTTGGTGTGGTCTTATTAACCTCATATCACGTGATGGCAATGGGTAATAGCACATTTACCATATAGGTCTTGTTGGGACTATCGCTTGAATTGCTCTTCTCTGAGTGCTAGGACAAGGACATCTATCATCAAATCACACCCCATGTGGTTTTTTTATTATATTATATGGATACACTAGGCTCCAGTTGTCATATATTATTATTGGCTAAATTGTTTTAATACCCCCTTAAACTTTTATTTTGTTACACTTCGACATTTTAAACTTCTGTTTATTAATTTAATTTTAATATAATTAATTTGATACATTACAATGCCTTTGACCGACACGCCATATATTATCTAATGGAAAGAACATGTGGGTCACAGTTAACCCACGAAGAAATAAAACCCATCACTTCTATCATTTAATGCTCTAAAAAATCATTTAAAATTAAATAAAAATTCCGGGTACGATAGAAGTGGTGACTTTTCTATTAAAAAAGAAAGCCTTTGGTTTTACAAAATTTAGGTATATTCAAATTGAGGTCTTGATGTGATGATGTCACAAGTGCAATTTCTCTAACCTCCCAAGAACTTAAGTAAGCACAAGCTGTGAGTATATTTACAGTATCCACCTCTAGTACCTATGCTGGAACTTCCTAATAATATATTTATTTGAATTTAATTTTATCCCACACCTTGAGAAAT
Organism: Quercus ilex subsp. ballota; assembly: GCA_032727855.1. Classification (NCBI taxonomy): domain Eukaryota; kingdom Viridiplantae; phylum Streptophyta; class Magnoliopsida; order Fagales; family Fagaceae; genus Quercus; species Quercus ilex. Next base: position 50,383,270 of record CM064909.1, on the reverse strand, counting down.
GACTTCGGCACCTCACATTCTTCTATAATTCGATAGTTACAATAGCGAAGAGGACATGGGTGGAAATTTGGACTAGAAATGCTAGGAGATGTCAACTAGTTGAGCTACAATACTCTTATCTCACACCTCACCTTTATTATTGTTCATTTCCATTTTATTACACACTTGACCATAGGGATGGAAATGGGGCGGGGCAGGGCCGAAGGATGGGGTCTTAGCCCTCGCCTCGCATGGATTTTTCTTGCCCCATCGCCACCCCTTAAGGCCCTGCGAAGCCCCGCCCCACCCCATAAAACTTTATTTCTTGTTAATTTTCCATACAACTATTACCATTTTTTTCAAATAAAATGACATGTTTCAATAATAAAAATATACTTGAACCCAGTAAATGTTATAAATTACTAAGTAGTGTGCATTATTTTTTTTTTTTTTTTTGACTTCGAAGATAGAATTATATTGAAAAAAGGGACTGAAGCCCAAAAACTTACAAAAAGCAAGGACACTAGCAGACAGCAACCCTCCAAAAAATAAAATAAAGTAACAGATTGTGTCCAAACAAAGAAAAACTATAAGAAGTATTGGTTGTCTTTTTTTCCTACATATGTTTAAAAACTAGCACACTCAAGTCCTCCCATTTTATGACTATTTCATAGAGAATGGGACAAAGTCTCAAACCTGTACCTTATAAGTTATAACAGCCAAATGGCCACACACACACAATGACACAGACACAAATATTTAGAGTCTCAGAATCAGGCCCAAACCTGTACTGCATTAAAAAAAAAAAATATTATGTTCATGATGAAAAGTAAGTTGAGAAAGATGTATGAATCATGAATGAAATCAGTAATTCAATAGTATATAAATTTGTTTCTAATAAAGACAAAAGAAAACGTTAAAATTGGTACCTTATTTCCAACTTTGCTAAAGAGAAAAAAGAGGTAGAGAGCCACGTTAGGTAGAATAAAATAAGCTGATGATATTTTTGTTTAAATAATAGGGTTTTAGGCTATGAAAAAAATTACAATTTAACCTTTATTAATGCGGGGCGGGGTGGGTCTAAAAAGTGTAAACCCATCCCCGCCCTGCCCCGGGGTGCGGGTCTAAAATCTCGCCCCATCCCCACCCTACCACCTTTGCAGGGCGAGGAAAACCTGCAAGGGGCGAAGTGGGGAGGGACGGGTCAAAATTGCTATCCCTTGACCATGCAAATGACATGAAAATGCGAACATATTAATTAATGAAGAACTAATATATTTGTTTGGAAAATAATTTTATTCAAATTTTAAATAATTTGTAGTTGAAGGATTAATAAACACATAATCTATTTATACTTGCTTACTTTTTATTTGCCTTATAAAATTTGCAAAAAACACATTTAAAAGATGTTTAAATTTCTTTAGATATTATGTTTAATTTCTTTTTTCATTTTTACAAATTAAACCGTTTATTTGTGTTTCAATTATTTATTAGACTAATACTAAAATATAATATTGTTTCCATTACTAAAATTCACATGAATTTTGTTTTGACTCTAAATTGTAAAAAGTTTGTTTGTCTAAATTTTTTTTTAAAGATTAATTTTTTTTTCAATAGTTTAAAAATAATAATTATTTTTTAATAATTTAAGGATAAAAGAAAAATATATTCTTAAAATTTAAAGATAGAAGTGTAATACTTTTAATAATTTAGGGACAAAATTATTTTTAAAAAAATTAGGGATGAGAAAAACCAAAGTGTATGCAAACTTTAACGACAAGAACAATATTTAGTCTTAAATTAATTATGAAATTATCACGGTTGAACCTTGACCTTAACCTTTAAATTTTTATTTTTTTTTCTTTTACTGTTTTTTTAAATGATTTTGTATTTTAATTATGTACAAGATTTTTATTTTCAAATTAGTTTAGAGAGAAACCCTTCAAACTCCTTTTATATTATTTTATTGAATGTAAAATTTGAAAATATAACAGTTAGATTGTATGTTTATTATATTTTTAACACACATATCAAATTTCATTCAAATCAGGTGTTATTTACTATTTGATCAATAAGCTTATTTTTTATGCGTCATTTTTTACTAAAAACACTTGAAATTTAAATATATCATTGATGACATAACTATTAATGTTTGATCTTCTTGATATTTTGCAAGAAGATCTTCTTGCTCTAAGGATGACGATGTGAAAGACTCACTGGGTGGAGTTCTGCTTCTTCATCGGTAACTTCTGTCATCCTCAGAGCTAGAACTTTGGCTTGGGGTGGGAGTCCTTTCTTCCTTTATCCGAGCCTTGCGATGGAGGCGTTGGTGTAATCGGTCCACTTTCCTCTTGAGGTTATATACCTCCTTGTCATGCGAGTTATGACTAGCCTGATGCTAACCAGTTCGTTCAAAATGCACATATAGGGCTCTTTCACTATGGGTGTGGGCCATATCACGGTCCCTCCTTCGTTCAAGATTTACAAACTGGTCCTTGCGTTGGGACCCCACGGATTCCAATGAATCACTTCTTCTGGGATTGGCCATACTAAGAAGACTTTTAAGGGTACTTAGGAGATATTCTCACAAACGGGGCCAATTGTGGCGGGTAAAAATAAGACAAGTAAAAAATGTGTCAAAACTTGCTACATTTGCTCACACAATTAATTTGAAGAGATGCGATGCTTAATCAACCTTTAATACCCTTAATTAGATGGAAAGAATTAACTGGAGTTGATAGAATTAACTTTAATTGTAATTATGCGAATATGGATGAGAAATAGCCTCAAAGGGCTTCTATTGAGCTCCTCGGGTTTAGTCCGAGGTAGTGATTACAATTAAATTTAGAGTTACCAAAAATGAATCTACATCCTCCAGGGGTTTCTTTGCCTTATATAATCAACTAAGGTGTATCTTAGCCCTATATCTGGAGGGTCAGGGTTCAATTCCCTTGATACTTGTCCCATCAAGGCCTTACTAGAAGGCTTCTTCATTAGGCTATGAGCTGTGCTGACATTGTTCAGGGGTCATTTTCTCATTAATGCGGCCATCTAAGTGGATGTAGAGTATTGAATGTGGAGGTGATGGATGATTTATCTGTCTTTTGCCCTTCTTAGCTTGATGACAAATCTTCCTTCTTATTCTTGGTTTGTGCCAAACGACCTTTAGCATTGGTTCTCGGCCCCCCGAGAACATGTTGGTATCCTCGGGGTCCTCATGCATTATAGTCTCCCTGGACCTATAGAGGGTTGCTCATATTTTCCCGAGGATTAATTGTCAGTGCTTTCCGTGGTCCATACTCCTGACATCTGCTTGGCCTATCTGTCCATATTCTCGTATTCTCGTCCACCCACAATTTTGTATTTTAATTATGTACAAGATTTTTTTTTCCAAATTAGTTTACAAAGTAAAGGGGACAGAATTTGAGATAGATGGATCCATTCAAAAAAGCCAAACGAAAGCAACGGTGCTAAGAAGAAGGGCGGTCTAAACGTACCGACAAACAACAGGTGGAATAGAGAGTGCACCCCAGACGGATAGGAAGAGAAGATGGATGGACTCTCCATGGTGGACAGATTCCAAGTAGACGAATACAAGGTAGACGAGTAGCAAAGCCACATGGCATCCACGTGGCCTAAAGTGGTCTCCAAGAAACTTCAAAAGGAATTGTCTTGTGCCTTACGATTAACCCTAATCAACAGAATTTCTATATGGAAAGGATCCCATAAAATACGTGTATTTATGAGAATCTTCCTTACAAGGAAACATCTTTTTCACCAAGAAACAAAGGTCGGTTTTACACTACTATAAAAACTCAAAGCCTTAAAAAATCGAGGTACATATAATTCACCCCAGCTTTGGCACTCTAGAGTTGTGAAAGTTCTCTAACTTAACCTTCGGAGGGTATATGCCCGGTACCACATCGGTACTCTCTATAAGGTCTTCTTCTTCTTCTTTGTTGCGCAAGTTTTATCTAGAGCATGTGAGGATTGTGCGGCTTACTGACGATTTTCAGCATCATTAGTTGAAGTCGTCTGTGAGAAAATGAAAGGGAAAGCAGTACTTCCTAGACAAATAGTTGTATGGTACTCACTCGCTCGATGACAACCAACAACAATAACGGGGATGAACTATGCACTACAGCCCTTGAAAGACAACTACAGACCCTAGTTGCGGCTGTGGAACACCTCACTAAGCAAAACCACGACCTGGAGGAACAACTATGCCAAAGGGATGCTAGGCCCAACAGTCGCGAAAAGGAGAAAGAGGGCACCAACGTCGAAAGGAGGGACTGAGAAGGACCAAAAGGCAACAATGCCCCGAGTAGGCAAGAGCGACAAGAGACCAGCCGTCCATCCATCACAAATATGGCACCACTGCATATGGCAGCAGAGATGCAGATGATGAAAGAAAGGATGGACTTCATGATGAACTCCCTTAAGGGGCGAGTATCAAACGACCTTGACGAACTGGTCCATCGGACGAACTCGCCATTCACAGCACTAGTCACTTCGTTCCCCTCCCAGTAAAGTTCCGTATACTGTTGATAAAAGCCTATAATGGGTCGAAGGATCCCTTGGATCACCTGGAGTCATTCAAAACCCTTATGCACTTACAAAGTGTGGCAAATGAGATCATGTGCTGAGCCTTCCCAACTACGCTGAAGGGTCCCGCAAGGGCGTGGTTTAGCAGATTGACGCCTAACTCCATCGGTACCTTCAAAGAGCTGAGCGTGCAGTTTGCCTTGCATTTTATTGGGAGACATAAGTATAAGAAGTCCGCTGCATGCCTGATGAGCATTAAGCAACAAGAGGACAAGACACTGAGGTCTTACATAACCCATTTCAACAAGGAATCTTTCTTGATAGATGAAGCTGATGACAAGATACTTGTTGCTGCATTCACCAATGGTCTGCGAAAGGGGAAGTTTTTGTTCTCCTTGTACAAGAACGACCCAAAGACCATGACAGATGTTCTTTACCGAGCTACTAAGTACGTGAACGTAGAGGACGCACTGATAGCTTGAGAGGAGAAACCCAAGAAAAAGGCAAGAAGATGCACGGCAAGAAAGGGGATGGAAGATTACTAGAATCGGAGACCGACGGGAGGATAGACACTCCAAACCCCCTACTGGAAGGTTCACCAACTTCACCCCGCTGACTGCCCCGATTGATCAGGTGTAGATGCAGATCAAGGATAATGCAACCTTGACGTGGCTGGCAAATTGAAGGGAGATCCCAGCAAGAGGTCTAAAGACAAATATTGCCATTTTCATCGGGATCACGATCACGACACGTCTGAATGCTATGACTTGAAGCAGCAGATTGAAGCCCTAATTAGGCGAGGGAAATTACAATGGTTTGTCAGCAAGGAAGGGATAGACCCACCACAGGAGCAGGCTGCAAAAAGGGATAACAAGTGCCCCAGGCCACCCCTAGGAGATATAAGGATGATTGTAGGGGGCGCCACAGTTACCAATTCGTCCAGAAAGGCGCATAAGACTTACCTAAGGATGGTTCAGAGTGTCCAGTTGATGGGTTTCGTTCCAAAGATGGCACGAGCTGACAACCCCATAATTGGGTTCTCGGAGGAAGATGCTCGACATCTCCACCACCAGCACAACGATGCACTCGTTGTTAGCATACGGGTAGGAGATTACAACACTCATCGGGTCCTAGTTGATAATGGAAGCTCTGCTGATATCCTCGATTACCCGGTGTTCCAGCAGATAAGGATTGAGAGAAAATATCTTGTACTGGCCAATGCACCGCTAGTCGGATTAAGAGGAATGAGGGTATACCCCATCGGTGCAATTACATTGCCCATGACAGTTGGTGACTACCCTCAACAAATTACTAAAGATGTTACATTCCTAGTCGTCGACTGTTCGTCTACTTACAATGCAATACTAGGTCGTCCTACCCTCAATTCGTGGAAGGCCGTAACTTCAGCCTATCACCTGATGATCAAGTTCCCCACCAAGTACGGAGTAGGAGAGGTATTGGGAGACCAAGTTGTAGCACACGAGTGTTACATAGTGATATTAGAAATGGACGACCACTTGCAAACTATGAGCATAGAAGAGCAGTGGACGGTTGCAGAGCCCGTTGAGGGGTTGGAGGAGATACTCCTCGATGACTCCAAACCTGAGCGAACCACTAGGATTGGCACCCTTGCTAGTCCATCAGTCTGTCAAGCACTCATGACATTCCTTAGAGAGAACCAGGATGTCTTTACTTAGAGCCACGAAGACATGCTCGGGATCGACCCTTCAATAATGGTTCAAAGGTTGAATTTATCACCCTCTTTTCTCCTTATTCGTCAGAAGAAGAGAGTGTTTGCCCAAGAACGAGACAGGGCTATAGCGAAAGAAGTCCACAAATTACACAATGCAGAATTCATCAGGGAGGTATACTACCCCGATTGGTTGGCCAATGTAGTGATGGTCAAGAAAGCCAACGGAAAGTGGAAGATGTGTGTAGAATTCACAGACTTAAATAAAGCGTGCCCTAAAGATGTCTACCCACTCCCACGGATCGACATCCTAGTAGACTTGACAGCAAGACATTAGTTGTTGAGCTTTATGGACGTGTTTTCTGGTTACAACCAAATCAAGCTGGACAAGGCTGATTAGGAGAAGACTTCGTTCATCACCAGCCAAGACCTCTTTGGCTACAAAGTGATGTCATTCGGTTTCAAAAACGCAGGCACAACGTATCAGAGGCTAATGAACAAAATGTTTTCACATCAGATTAAGAGGAATGTCCAAGTCTACAGGGACGACATGCTAGTAAAGAGTCAATAGGAAGAGGACCATTTGGACGACCTCATGGAGACCTTCAATACCCTCCGCTCTTACAACATGAAGCTCAATCCAAGTGAGTGCGCATTTGGGTTAACGACTAGAAAATTCCTAGGGTTCATGGTGTCTTAGAGAGGCATTAAAGTCAACCCAGACAAGATTCGGGCCATAATGGAGATGGCGCCACTAAGGAACGTCAAAGAAGTGCAAATTCTCAACAGCAAGGTAGCGGCACTGAACAGGTTTGTGTCAAGGGCGATGGACAAATGCCTTCCTTTCTTTCGCACATTAAAGAAGTCCTTCGAATGGACGACCGATTGTCAACAAGCATTCGAGAACTTAAATGCATACCTCTCCTCCCCACCATTGCTAAGTCCTTCTAGGCTCAAGGAAGAATTGTTTCTCTACCTGGCCATCTCCTTGACAGCTGTTAGCGTAGCCTTAGTCAGAGAAGAAGACAGGGTACAGAAGCCTGTATACTACACAAGTCGGGTGCTCTAAGGCGCAGAAGAGAGGTACCCCTTAATGGAGAAGCTTGCCTTCGCATTAGTAACCGCTGCTCGTAAGCTTAAGCCATACTTTCAGGCCCAAACTGTGGTCGTCCTAATAGATAAGCCTCTACGAAGAGTAATGAGTAGCGCCGAAGTCGCCGGACTGATGGCGCTATGGGCAATTGAGTTAAGTGAATTCGACGTACAGTATCGCCCACGTACGGCCATGAAGGGGCAGGTGGTTGCTGACTTCATCAAAAAATTCACCAACATGGAAGGCCAGGGGGCAGGAGTGTGTCCTCAATAGAGTATTCACATGGACGGGTCGTCCAACAAACAAGCAGGCAGAGCTGGTATAGTACTCCATTCCCTAGAAGGGGACGAGATCGAATACATGATCCGACTCAATTTCCCTACAACCAATAATGAAGCGGAGTACGATGCTTTAGTAGCAAGGCTGGATCTCGCCAAAGCAATAGGAGCCACAAATGTGGTCATGTACTGTGACTCTTGGGTGGTCACAAACTAAGTGAACAGTGATTACAAATGCAAGGGTGAGAGGATGAAGAAGTACCTGGAGCAAGTAAGGAAACGGGTGGATGACCTTTAAGGCAAGTTTGTTCAAATCCCAAGGGGAGAGAACGAGCAAGTTGACCGTCTTGCCAAGGTCGCATTAACGGAACACATGATCATCCCTAGTAAGGTACTTTCTTTTGTTCAGCTTTCACCTTTAATAGAAAGCATCGATATATAGGAGATAGGTTCCGAAAGCAACTAGACCACACCATTAGTCTCCTACTTGAAATACAGCACATTACCATACGGTAAGGAGGTCACAGATAAGCTAAAGGTTTAGGCAGCATGATTCGTTCTAATAAAGGGTGTCCTGTTCAAAAGAGGCTTCTCCCAACTGTACCTAAGATGTTTAAGCCCTGAGGAAGCCAATTATGTTATGAGGGAAGTTCATGAAGGGATTTGCAGGAACCATTTGGGGTCAAGGTCACTAGTACACAAGCTGATTCGGGCTGGATTCTATTAACTTACCATGCAGAAGGATGCCCAATCCTATATCAAAGCTTGCGACAAGTGTCAGTGGTTCAACAACGTCATCAGACAGCCAACGGAAGAGCTCGCCCCGATAACGGCCCCGTGGCTTTTCGCCCAATGAGGGTTGGACATCATGGGCCCATTCCCGATAGCAATAAGACAGCTGAAATTCCTAGTAGTCGATATAGATTACTTTACTAAATGGGTGGAAGCTGAAGCCTTGGCCACCATCACAGAGAAAAATGTACGAAGTTTCATCTGGAGAAACATCATCTGCAGGTACGGGATTCCTAGAGTCTCGGTCTCAGATAACGCAAAGCAATTCGACAACGACTAATTCAGAGATTTTTGCTCATAGTTGAAGATCAAGAATCGCTACTCATCACCCGCCCACCGTCAAGCCAATGGATAAGTTGAGGTTACAAACCGATCCTTACTCAAAATCATCAAGACTTAGCTCGAGGAGGCAAAGAGTAAATGGCCGGAAAAATTGCCAAGCGTTTTATAGGCATACAGAATGACAGTAAGGATGCCTACAAGAGAGACACCGTTTCGACTAGTATACGAAAGCGAGGCCATCATCCCAACTAAGGTCGGACTCACAAGCTACAGAGTGGGAAACCATGACGAGAGTAGGAACGATGATTAGTGTAGTATCAGGACCTCATGGCCAAGCACTACAACTCAAGAGTCAGACATAGAGACTTCTAGGTTGGAGATCTCGTCTTGAGAAAGGCGAAAGGCACCACAAGAGATCCCTCCTAGGGAAAGCTAGGACCTAATTGGGAAGGACCCTACAAGACCGCTTCATGGCAGAGGAAAGGAACCTACAACCTAGAGACACTAGACGGGCAAAAGTTGCACCACCGATGGAACACGGAGCACCTAAAAAAATACTACCAGTAGACAATGGCATGGACAACAATGCTCCTCATTTCCAATTTATTTCCTTTTAGTTAATTTTTACCATCTACAGTACTTTTTAAGCCTAAAAGGCAGTTTTTCATTTTTTGAGAACAATTTCTACACACGTATTTATCACAATAAGAGGAGTTATTCAGATATGTCATGTGTATGTCTACAAAACTACGTCTATAATTATTAAGTTCACAAATGGACGAGTTCATCCCAAAGGATGATTTGAATTTATTAAGTCCACAAGTGAACAGGTCCATCCCAAGGGATGATTTGAATTTATGGTCCATAAGTGGATGGATTTATCCCAAGGGATGATTTGAAATAATTAGGTCCACTATCCCAAGGGATAATTTGAATTTATTAAGTCCATAAGAGGACGGGTTCATCCCAAGGGAAGATTTGTAATTTTTGTCCATAAGTGGACGGATTTATCCCAAGGGATGATTTGAAATAATTAAGTCCACAAGTGGACGAATTCATTCCAAGGGATGATTTGAATTTATTAAGTCCATAAGAGGGCAGGTTCATCCCAAGTGATGATTTGAATTTATCAAGTCCACAAGTGGACGGGTTCATCCCAAGGGATGATTTGAATTTATTAAGTCCATAAGAGGACGGGTTCATTATTAAGTGCTTAGAACGGAAAAATCAATTACAAAGGATACCATCAAAATGCTAAGTCCAAAAGGGACAGGAACATCAAAATAAACAGATGGATTTGCAAACATATATTTTTAGACAGACAATCAAAATGCAAGCAATGGATATCAAAACATTATATAGGAAGGGCCCATAAAGGGGAGTAGTCTACATACAAGTCCTAAACAACAATAGGCAACGGCAAAAATAGCAAGAACATTGTCCTCCCAAAAAGTTCTTTACATTAAAATAAAAATAAAGATAAAAATAAAATAAAAGAGATGAATCCACTGCTAGTCAGACGGGGTCTCTCCGTCCTTCTCTTCAGCTGTCTGGTTCCCCCCAAATGGACAGGCCTTATCCTTGACGGATTTGACTTGATCATCATGAGGAGTAGTCTTTCCGTCATCTTGAGGAACAGGAGTGGCATCATCCACAAATAGTTCGTCGGTATCTCTTTGATCAACAAGACGGGCTGGGTCTGGCCTTGGGGGTCGATGGAGATGTGGGACAGGTCAAGATCCGAGAAGGAGGCCTTGACTTAACGAAGGCAGTCGTTGAAGCTATCGGTGAAGGAGCCACCCAATTCGTATAAAAGGGCGTCAGAGTTACGATACTCCTTTATTACTTACTCCTTAGCCCGACAGAGCTGCTCCATTGACTTGGAGATCTCATCCTTCTTGTCCTTGAGCACTTTTTTCAGCACCTCCGTCTGCTTCTCTGAATCATCCAGGAGTTTCTTCGTTAGGTCAAGATTATTCTCCTGGAGCACCTTTCAGGCCTTTAGCTCCCCTAACTCTGCCTCTGTCGTCTGCGCCTTTGCCCTTAGACGATTCACAATCGTCTCCTAAGATAGGCAACGACCATTAGTCCCTTCATCATGAGCATCCCCTGAAAAGATCAGAAACAAAGGATTAGAAAAATGGAGACAACATGACGGAAAGGAAAAAAGGGTGGATATACATACTTGTGCAAGGTTGAAGAGACCCGTCTCCCCTATCGCCTCAATTGCATGGTTACCCAAGTCCTCATAGTCATCATCTTTGATGATGGACGGAAGTTACTTGAGTGCATACCACGAGTCCTCACGGAGGAGGACGAGATGCTTTGCAATGACAAGACCCTAACCTATCAGGAGGCCTTTGCCCTTCCCTAGACCAGACGAAGGTGGCAGCTTGTTTGCATCAGGATTCTCCCCAACGATTGACCCCGCCGCCACCTTGGGTTTCTTGGGGAGACGATCAGTCTTGTCTAATGGTTTCCTCTTTGTGGACGGGTTGGACAAACCCGTTCCCTTAAGAGGCAAGCTTCCCTCCTGCTTCTTCCGCGTAGCAGCCTGTTGCTTGATGAAAGCCCTCCTCTTGTCGTCTTCCATTTCTACATCAAAATGAACTGAAAGAAAAAGCTAGGTAAACTATAAATAAAAGAAAAAGTTATGAGCTACGGACTTACGTTTATGCGCTTGACTATCATAGCGACGGGCAGCTATAGTAGGCTGAGGACCGTCATAATTCCAGTGGATCGTGTCCAAGGTAACAAGCTTCGCCCACGTCCTCTCTGCCAACTTGACCCTAAAGATATTTTCCAAAAAACTCCACTGCTCATGAGTCACCTCTGTATGGTCTCGAGCTACAAAAAGGGGATGGTTAGGCCAACGTGACACAAATAATAAACAAAATTTAGACCAGACAGACGCCTACTAGACGAGGGCATTAAACCCCAAGTTTTGTCCAAAGGCATGTACTCCTAATTGTCAGGGTGACACATCTAATCGTCCCCTTGAATGAAGAAGTACCAACTCTTCCAATTTCTGTTGGAGTCAAGGGTATCGCACACTAGCCTAAGTGTCGGCTTCCTTGGTAGGAAACTGTACATACCCCTAGACTAGGTAATTTCTGATGGACAGTAGCAGTAGAAGAACTCCTCCACCGTCATCTTACGTTCCCTATTCATCAAGACTTCGTATAACACTTCCGAGCCAAGGAAGACTCTCCAGGCATTTGGAGAGATCTAGGTGACGGCCAGCCCCAAGTATTGAAGTAGACGGTGATGAAGAGCACTTAAAGGGAATCTAAGTCCCGCCTTAAACATTTGTTCATACACCCCGAAGTCTTCGGCATCCCAATAGTAGCATATTTCGAATTTGAAAAGCAAATTGATAGGGATGCCGACAAGAATTTGGTATCTTTCCCTAAGGGTCTCGAAGTGTTTTTTCTTGATGGTAGAATTGAAGTCATTTACCGTCCACAACGGGAGAAATACAAAATCCCTAAGGCCATCTGGACCTATGATGGGTTGGATGGGAGGTTCAGCGTTATCTACATCTTCACTGTTTGAATCCCCACCTGAATCACCCTCTGATCCATCCACATCCAAGTTCTCACCCTCCTTCGCGAAAGGTGAGTTGGCAGAAGGAACCTTTTCGTCATAAGAGGTGCTGGGGTCATCCTGACCTCACCTCATCGTAGCTTGCTCCTTCATGGACACACGATTATTCACTCGACGCCTCACTTGACATCTATCACCTACACGTGATGGATAAACCCCTAAGACTCTACAGGTCTACATAGGCGACGAGCATGCAATATTTAAAGTGAATAAAAAAAAAAAAGAGAACTCAGTATAAGGCAACGAATACTTACCAGTTGAACGATACAAAGAGGCAACGGAAACGGCGTGGCAAATAGTCACACTAAGTGGACGGTATGATGGTTTCTGGTAGGAGACGGTAGTGCTCTGACACTGGAAATTTGTTATGGAAAGTAAAAAATGAAAGGGAGAAGCACATATATATAGAGGAAACGGCACGAGAGACGAAATGATGCTTCAATCTGAGTAAACAGCCACTGAGAATGTGCCATGTGCCCCTCCTGCATTAATGACCCAAGGCTACCTGTCAATCAAAATGCAACTCCCTAGAATATAGTTAAACCGTCACTCCACAGGTCTATTTGCGAAAATAGGCAATGAACCCATAGAGTGAGGGGGCAGTTGAAGGGGATAGAATTTTAGATAGACGGGTCCATTCAAAAAAGCCAAACGAAAGCAATGGTGCTAAGGAGAAGGACAGTATAAACATACTGACAAACAACAGGTGGAATAGAGAGCGCACCCCAGACGGATAGGAAGAGAAGATGGATGGACACTCCATGGTGGACGGATTCCAAGTAGACGGATACAAGGTAGACGGGTAGCAAAGCCACGTGGCCTAAACTGGTCTCTAAGAAACTTCAAAAGTAATGTCTTGTACCCTACGATTAACCCTAATCAACAGAATCTCTATACGGAAAGGATCCCATAAAATACGTGTATTTATGAGAATCTTCCCTACATGGAAACATCTTTTTCACCAAGAAACAAAGGTCGGTTCTACACTACTATAAAAACCCAAAGCCTTCAGAAATCGAGGTACATATAATTCACCCCAGCTCTGGCACTCTAGAGTTGTGAAAGTTCTCTAACTTAACCTTTGGAGGGTATTTGGTCGGTACCACACCAGTACTCTTTGTAAGGTCTTCTTCTTCTTCTTTGTTGCGTAGGTTTTGTTTAGAGCACATTGTGCGGCTTACTGACGATTTTTAGCATCATCAGAGAGAAACCCTTCAAACTCTTCTTATATTATTTATTGAATGTAAAATTTGAAAATATAACTGTTAGATTGTATGTTTATTACTTCCTCCATCTCACTTTTTTTGTCCTATTTGAAAAGTCAAAATTTTTAAGGAAATATCATTTATTGTCTTGTTTATCTTTTAAAAATGTATAAGTTTCCAAAACTACCATTAAAAAAATTTATCAAAAAATTGAATTAGTAAATTAATAGGGGTATAATAGGAACATTAGTAAATTAATGATTTTTATTTTTAGAAACATGACAATATTTTGGAACATCTCAAAATGGAATAGAGGACAAAAAAAGTGAGACGGAAGGAGTATATTTTTAGCACGCATATCAAATTTCATTCAAATCGGGCGTTATTTACTATCCGATCAATAAGCTTATTTTTTATGTATAATTTTTTACCAAAAAAACTTGAAATTTAAATATATCATTGATGACATAACTATTAATGTTTGATCTTCTTGAAATTTTGCAATTATGGAGGCCAGGATATAATAAGAACATGCAATCTTATGGTTAGATTTTCAAAATTCACAAATAAGGATTTTTCTCCAAACTAATTTGAAAAAAAAAAAAAACCATTTTCATTAAAACATGTAGTTGCATATACTTATACTAGACTCATTACATGCACTTTGCACATGAAATAGTGTTCTTTTTAATTTATTTGTTTTTTCATTTTAGTTTTATAATGTTTAGGAGTGATATATAAATAACCATTTGTATTTTTTTTTTTTTAAAGATGTAAGGTAACATGAAATAATATTTAAAAATGAGATAGAGATAGTGTCTTAAGTTTCAGGTTTAATAAAGATGGAAAAAGCCTAAAACTTAGAAACAGTAAATTACTCTTAATCAGTTTGTGTTTTTTAATTTAAAATTATGAAACTAAAAAATTAGGTATTTTAGAGAGTTTAAGAATTTATGTGAGGATATTTTAAAATGCAAAATATTGAAACCCAAACAAAAAATTCTATTATTAGGAGTATAGACTAGCAGTAAAAGCATATTTGCATAAACAAGTGTGCAAACATGCATGCACACCATGTGCGATATTTGGTTTGCATCCCTTTTCATGATCTCTCTTTTACTTATTAATATATTTATTTTAATCTCGGCTCTTGGCCTTCTTAAATATGTTTTCCCTTTTGTGGCAAAGCAACTCTGTGCAATGGCGAAGTGCCGAAGTACCCGTCAATCTTGTGCTTCAATATTGCATCCGGAAGACAAGAACTCAAGAATAACAATATTCAGGTAAATTATATTATGAAGCACAATTTAAGGAGAAATTATTCAGTCCTCATCTAGGACCACTTCACTAATGTCTAGTAGTCCATCACTCTAGTAATGTAATGCCATGTTTCCAATTTTAATGAGTCACACATTCTTCAAAATAAAAACAAGAACCTTGTCACTTTCCCATCTCCGGTGCCGACTGTATTTCTATGGAAAAATAATTCACAATTGAGATGTTTGTGCTCACTATCTTATTAACAAGCAGATTCAACCTTGTAAAGATTCAACATCACCATTGAGCTTGCTATCTTATTGGTGCCGGAGTGGGGTAGAGGCCAGAGGGTTGTCGTTTGTGCTGCCAACGTTGGAATTGAGATGTTTTGGTACGTGTATATATATATATTTTATTTGAAATGGTGTGATTGGGATAATGATTCATTTAAATTGGACACATGACTTTATATTACTAGAGTTGGACACATGACTTTATATTACTAGAGTAGAGAATCGCTAGACATTGTTGATGTGATCCTATATAAGGATTAAATAATTTCTCCAATTTAAAGGACAAAATGCGCTTTTGCCCTTTTCGGCCAAATTAAATAGCTTTATACCTCATTTTCCAAACTAATTAGGGAAATGCCCCTCTTTTAAAACTCGATTTGTGATAAATCGAGTTAGGCCCTATAGTGGCATTTTTAAGTAGCCTATAGTGACATTTTAAGGACTTATAGTGACGTTTTTTAACTCGACCTCAATCAAATCGAGTTATAGGTAAAAAAAATGCCTATAACTCGATTTCGTTGAAGTTAAGTTAAAAAATGTCACTATAGGTCTTTAAAACGTCACTATAAGCTCCTTAAAACGCCACTATAGGGTTTCAGAAATTTTTATTTCTAACTCGATTTATCATAAATCAAGTTTTAAAAGAGGGGTATTTCTCTATTTAGTTTGGAAAATGAGGTATAAAGCTATTTAATTTGCTTGAAAAGGGAAAAAGCCCATTTTGTCCCCAATTTAAAGGCGTGTTTTATAATTTTAAATATTTAAACCTGACTTTAAAAAAAAAATCTGTTCAAACTTTAAACTCATTTATGGACAATAACAGCATACTTAAATAAAATGATGTTTTGTGGCTATTTTAAGCTATGTTCCTACTAGAAAAATGATATATCAAGTGAACAAAACTCTTTTAACTTCTATTGGTTGAGAAGAAATGATTGGTAAACGACCTTATTCTCAGGATATATAGGTTGATTTACAAACACAAATCCATAGATATGATCATTGGCATTTACCATTGAATCAAAGCGATAAGGCCCAAACCCGATCTCCTTATATATATAAAATTATTTCACTTCAAGTCATATGACTTTGTTTTAACCGTCTCCATCAATGAGTTCATGCCAAAAATGGGTTTATGGTTTGAGTTGGAATATATTTAAAGCATAGAGTTCAATTTAAAACCATTTCAAAATATAGGGATTAACTAGGGTGCGGTGGTCACTTCACAAGTATAAATGCTTGTGGGGTATGGAGGGCAAGAGTTGGGGTTCAAGTTTTTAGGAGGGAGTTTCACACACATATAAATAAATAAATAAATAAATAAATATATATATATATATAGGGTTTAAGATTTATATATATACCCTAACAATTATCATAAATCAAACATAAATACCTTCCTCTAACTGTTAGAACTTCTTTAATTTTTGGATTCTTTCAGGCTCAAATTTGATTCCGATGAAAACTTCCTGGTCTGGTCAAAAATATTTGTGCATTACAGCTCAAAAGCATATAGATTTCTTGTGTCCTTTTGCTTTTACAGTTCATTAAGGAAGAAGGCAAAATAGATTCCTCTTATTTTCTTAGAAAGAAATTGTCGCCAGCTTCGTTCGAGGCTCCAAACCATACAATGATACAATACAAATGTACAATATACCTGACCTGCAACGTGTAAAGAATCGCAAACAGTATCTGAGATGCTGCAATTCATGTTGCATGTATCCATTATCCATTGCATCCCCTGTTTAAAAATCTAGCCCTTTCGGAATTTTAAAAAAAAAAAATAGAGCCCTCTTGGAACTTGGAAATACTGAATAGACTGGGTTTTTTTTTATAGGACTTTTTAAATAGGTGGGAGTGAGTCAATAAGACAATAAGGGTGAATATTTCTTGTTATTTTTTGTTATCACTTTCATAAATTGTTATTGAACCTCTAGTCGGAATTTGGGGTACATTAATTTACATTTTGAACTGATCATTTTGTGCGAGATGAATCGACATAAAATGCTCAAGATACTAATTTGGTATCGCACCAATCGTACTATATTTTCTTTTGATGAATCAGAAATATTATTGATTAAAAAAATATAGAAGAAATATAATATAAAATCCAGAGTCAAATGACTCAATACAATCTTCTCAAAAAAAAAGAAGAAAAAAGAAAAAAAGAAGCAGTGTGAGTAGACTCAAACTGAGCAAATGAACCAAAACAGAACTTCTAAAATATTCGCAACCTCAAGCAAACACTGCCACCAAGCAATTGGATTATTATATCTTTGAAAGAGCATGTAATGTGTAGTATTACTTGTCTTATCCTATTATTTATTGAAACTTCTCATGACTTTTGAGTGTAAAACAATTGGATTATTATATTGTTTGAAAGAGTATGTAATGTGCAGTATAATGTATTTCATCCTAACTTCCATTGAAACTTCTCATGACTTTTGAGTGAAATTTTTACCGTAAAACTACATAATCCAGTCTAAAACACTGAATAATTATCGCTAAGTTGCCAAATAGAATTATGAAATAATAATCTCTAAAGATTCCTCTTCCAAAGTGACACAACACAATTTTCCAAAGGAATGGTGTGACATTGACACGTCTATGTGAAATTTGTTCATGCGTAAAGAATACACCAAAAGTCGTACACCCACCATATGACTTGGTAAAAGGTTGTGGTCCAAGCAGGTCCAAGATAAGCAAAGCAATCAAGTGGCTATTGGGAAATGACAATTTGCTTGCCCCCATCAACTTGTAAAAAAATCTCATAAAAAGAAAACCAAATTGCACATGTATCATGTATGATTTTACTGAATTACGAGTCATTTTGCTTTCCTGTATATCTAGCTTTGTCGTAATTACCAAAAATTCCACCAAATCAAAACTTATTATATTCAAAAGTCAAATTTTCCATAATAATTATACTTGCCATGCCTGCCCAAATCTGAATTGAAGCAGACAAAGAGCTCCACAAATCTAAAAAGCTTGATTACAATGTAGATTGTGCTTCGTATAATGATTAAAATCCAAAAAATATAAGACCCAATAAATAAAGAACAAAGTATGTATTCACTATTCAGCACCTTAAGTTACATACATTTGGGTCCTAGATGCATATATATATATATATATATAGAGAGAGAGAGAGAGAGAGAGAGAGAACTAGAAGAACACCCATAATATATATGTATATATATCCACATCCTCAACATAATTATTTTCATTCTCTTATGGCCAAAAAAAAAAAAAAAACTAATTATTATGGAACATCTCTGAACAACAACACATGGAAGATGCAATAGAGACAGAGAGCTTTTATTAAAAAATTAATGACCTGGTTCATATCTTTGTCTCTTGTCTTCATGATCAATCCCACTCTCTCATCTCGTGGACCCATCACTCCATATAAAAGCACAAATTTGCTTTTTAAGACCATCATATACATAATACAACATTTCTTCTTCTTCTGCCATTTTTTTATTGATATTTCCATTGCTAAAATGCGCCGCTAATTTGCGCCCATATTCCAAGCGCATTTTAGCAAACCCAAAATATTCACATTTGTGCCTCATCTATTTTAAATACCTCCAAAATGTCACAGAAAAAAAAAATTAAATAAATAAAAAGGAAAAATATAAATAAAATAAAAAAATAAAAAGAAAAAGGAAATTTCGGAATATATCCGTACAATTATTTTGGCTGGTTTCTACTCCGGAATGGTGACGAGTACAGGTCGCCAAGGTCTTCTCAGCAATCTATACCGAAACGACGCCGTTATCGGCCTGAAAGGGCCGATTCCGCCACCACGCCTAGCCGCAAAGCCGTTTCCACCTCCTCCTCCACTACCACCGGCGCTTCCGGTTGCCGGTAACATCCCGACCTCATCTTCTTGACGGTTAAATCTAGAATCGGAAACCCTATCTTCAATTGGCGGAGAGGACACGAACAAGTCCTTTAACTTATGCCGAACCCTAACCTCTTTGCTACTGTTCTTATTGTTGTTGTTGTTGTTTTTGTTGTTGTTTCTCGATGTGGGATTGGGATCGGAGTCCATCCCCGACGGCGAGTCGTTTCGGCGAGAGAATCGTCGGTCCGTGCGGTTAAGGAGCATCCGGAGAGTCTTGCGGCGACGGAGATGGATGACAGGACTCGCCGACGGGCTCCGAGTGGGGCTTCCGGCGACTACCGCGCACTGAGTTGCGAGGAGCTTGAATTTCTGCAGGGTAGCCATTTTTATAGACAGAAAAAAAAAAATAGTGGGTGTAGTAGAGTAGCAGCAGTTGCTTGTGAAGGAGAGAAACTAGAAAGCGAGATCTGAGTAGGGAATATGATTGGCGTTGGATTTGGATTCCATTTTCATTGCGCTTTACTCTTCTTGTTAGGAAGGAAAAACAGTGAAGAGTTGAGAGAGGAATTGAGATATGATTGTGAATTTGAGAGAGAGAGAGAGAGGAAAGTGGAAAGTTAAGAGAGAGAGAGGGGGGTGGTGGGGTTTGGATTCTTTGGAAACTAGAAAGTGGAAAGTGATAAAATGGACGGCTTTTTAATTGGGACGGTTATATGTTACTAGTACGTATTGTATTTTTATTATTTATATGTGTGTCTGTTTCGGTTTTGGTTCGGTCTATTAAGCTACCTATAATACACTGTTTCATCTTCTACCAATATCTTACACGTGGCTCACTGTTGTGGTTTGGGAGCTTTATTCGTTAACTGCTACCATTTCTTTCTCTTTTTATTTATGTCAATTTAAGGTTTGGGAATTCGATTTCTATTTATTGGTAAGGTGATGTTGATTTCTTTTTTTTTTTTTTTTTTGGGGTTTGACTGTCTGTTTAATTAAAGGGGCAATGAAATTACTAAATTAGACTAGTAAGGTATAACGGTCTTCTTATTGAAATAATTTTTTTTTTTTTAAGAAAAAATAAAACATCCTTCGTTTCATAAGAAATGAATTGTAATGCGGATGGTTAGCAACAAATCAATTTGAAATTAGTGGTGGTGACTTCAGGAAATTTTTTCTAAGTTAGTCGTTAAGAAACTTAAATTATATCAAATTCAATAAAAATAAAACTTGAATATATCAACATCTTAAAAATAAATAAATGTAAATACATGAAATTTTACAATTGTTTTCTACAAACAAAATTTGAAAAGTAAAAAAGGATTGATGAGAAATTAAGTGAGAAAATCCTGAGATAGTAATAAAATGAGAAAGAGTCTGAATCTGAAAATGATGATGATACATGTTATGATTGCGAGCCAAGCTACTAAGGAGCAGAACTCCCAACGTCATTGAGAATTCTTAGTCACAATCTCTCTTTTGGTACTTTTTTTTCAAGAAAATAAAATTAGTAATTATTTAATTATTTTTAAGGAATGGTTGAATGAGTTACGAATTTGAATGATTAGGGGTATTTATATTTTTTTTTGTTTTTAATGACCTTTTGTTGAATATTTTTTATATTTGTTGTTGTTTACCTCAATCTTATTGTTTTTTTGGGCTATTTTTGATCTTATTTGAGCTTATTTTTATTTTTATTTGAAATTTTATTGTTATTTGTTTTTGTTTAAGAAGTTAAGGATTATGTTTGGGGGCCAAGATTATTTTTGTGAGTAATGCTAGAAACACAATAAGATGTCACACAAATTCCAATATTAGCATACCAAAAAAAAAAAAAAAAATAATTAGAGATTAAAAAAAGTCCATGTGTGAGTTGACATACTTTTTGGAATGTTATGTGAAATTGTTGTGACATTTTATCGTGAACCTGACATTATTCTTATTTTTATTGAACTAGTATTCTTAAGATTATCAAGTCAGGGTGGTCAATATTTTTTTTAGGGTTGATAAAACATGTTACTTTAAATATAATTGTGTGTGCGCGCGCGCGCGTGTGTATATATATATATATATTTTTGTGCTAGTCAGGATGGTCATGTGATCACCCTAACTACTAGGCCTCCAGTTCCTAAGCCATACTGAATCTTTAAGGTCTCAATCCCTAAATCCTAGCATCCAAATATCAGGAATTTTATAAAATTCCCTCAAGGAACTTGAAACCCAAGTGTGTGCCTAACATAAGATTCTAGTTTATGGGTTCTAGTTAGTTCAATTAGTAAAGTCTCGGATGGTTGAATAGAGATATGGAGTTCAATCCCCACCTACACCAAAAACTGATTGGTGTTTTAGTTTGATGATAAAGAGTTATCATCAAAAGCAGACGCCATAAGTTAAAACTCTTTTAAAAAAATTCTAGTTCTACCCCACCCCCCTCAAAAGGAGTTTTTTTTTTTTTTTGGTAATAAAAAATAAAAGGGTTAAAAAGGGCATACTAAATGCATAAAATTCCTACTTTTTATGGGGTTTAGGAGAGATATATGGCAGGTAGTCTTACCCTTCCTATCGTATATAGTCTCTCCGCTCAACTCATTGGTTAAGTTTAAGGTAAAGTCAAGAACTTTAATATCTTTAGTAAAAAGGAAAAAAAAAATCGGATTTTAATGTAAATTATAAGAATTAAAAATAATAGTTAATTGCGCCCTCTCCCCCAATTCTCCCAAAAAAAAAAAAAATGCACTTTTTCCTCACAAACTATAAAATTGAGTAATATTCACCTCTGATTTATTAATAATTTACAAATTTTCCCATATTTTTACAATACCTAAGAAAAAATTAAGGAAATTGTTATGCATACCCTATATTAAAAAAAAGAAAAAAAAAAGAAGAAAAAAATTCACATTAAAAGAGAAAAATACCCTGTCCTCTCTCTCACATTGCGCATTAGAATGAGGAAGGCCCTATTATGGGGGTGAGGGTGGTTGACAAAGGTGTAGAGCTTTTGATTTGGAAGAAGTCTTGGAGGTTGGCCAAGTTTTGTGTCAGTTAGTTAAGGGTGGTGAAGTTGATGGTTAGTTGAACGGGGATATGACTGTAGGTCCTAATTTGGATCCATGTTTTGGGAAGGGAGTCATGAAGCTCGACTTGTGAGTGTGAGTATCGTAGACAACACTGGAAATGTCGAGTAAAGGGGATGAAGGGGAGGGAGGTGAGGATTTGATGCTGCTATTATCAAGGATGTTGAATATTTAAGCAGTACTGGCCACCATCAAGTGGGATTTGTATAAAAAAAAATCAAATCATGAAACCCTGATTAATGAGATTTTGAAGATGGACATGGTTTTGTTTGGGAGGCATTTGAATTTATTTATTTTTTAGGGTATTTGATTAACAACATTTGTAAATTAGTTGAATTTCATGGTATAATCAGCTGGTTGTGAATTGAGAACCATTGTATTTTTTAGTTTCCTAGAATGATTGTTATCATATTTTTTTATTATTCATCCTTTATATCAAGAATGATATTGTATTTTGGGCATTTGATCCAAATGATTCTCAATGGGTTCTCTTAAAATAAAAAAAAAAAAAAAAATTTGACCTTATTTCATCATATGGATAATAAAATTGGCATTTTCGGTGTTTATTAAGGGTTTAACACTTTTTTTTTTAGAGAAAAGGGTTTAACATTTCAGTATAAATAATGCATAAATTTCAAACAAAATAACTTACCATAAAAAAGAGCTGAAAATAATGGAATTTAGTAAAAGCAAGGATCAATTTGCAAGTTACCAATCATCAGGGATTCAGGAGGGATATTGCATCTTATAATTTAAAGGGAAAAATGCAATTAATTAACCCCCAAAAGAAAACCATTACTGTCACAAACAACTATCCTATATACTAATTTTTTTCCTAATCTGTAACAGAAATTGAAAGTTCAACATCCAATCTCAATTGTATAAAATAAAATAAATTTGTATATACTTTTTTTTTTTTTTAGTTTTTGGGTGGGATGGGTGGGGTTTAGGTTGCAGGAAAGTCGAAGCTCATAATCGAGGAAACTGTATCTTAACTCTCAAAGGAATTACAGGTTCAAGACTATTCTGGGGTTCCCAACTTATATTCTATGGCTGCATTCCCATTATTCATGCATGATAGTAAAACATGTTCAATAGGAATTGCCAAGGATTTTCTATGATGCAATTTCTGGAGGCAAGTAGTAGACCTTGCACATGATTGAAATGGGCCAAGCTAAACATAAACTCACTTGCCAGAGCACTAAATGAATGTCCATACTTGCCTGCACAACTTGGGTCAAGCAGTTCTCCTTTAATCTTGCAACTGCTGTTAGGAAGGAAAACGCAAAAACAAGAAAATGATGAATTTTTAGGAGTTGTCATCAAAATTTTAATCTTCGCGTATCACCACCATTTCTAATTCATCAATTATGTGAATTTTAATTATTGTTTTAGCCATAAAAACCAATTAAGTTAATTCAAAATCTGAGATTCAAATATAGCATCACAGCATTATAGCATGTGTGTAAATACATCCCAATATGAATTAATTTAATTGTTGACGGCTTCGAATGTATGAATTCTTTCTCATTTGTATTCTATTAACACAAAACAAAGACAATCAAAACAGAAGATAATGAAATGCTAACCCACTCACTGACATTCAATCATGAGTGTACATTACTTTACCTTCTACTTTAGAGTTTTAAGAAAAAAAAAAGAAAAAAGAAAAAAGAAAAAAAAGAAGAGAAAAGGAAATCTCAATAGCTAGGAGGAATGAGGTGTTGTGGGGCTGTTAACCCATTTATCAGTCACAACTGAATCTGAAGAAAGAGGGGGAGGAATATTCTTCAAAAGCCTAACATCATCTGCAGCCTTAATATCCACCACTTCAGCTTTCTGAGCACCCATCTCTTCATTCCCATTCTGGATTCCTCTCAAAATCTCCAGTACTTCATCCATGCTAGGCCTCATATCCCTCTCCTTTTCCAAGCACCGAAAAGCCAATTCTGCCACTGACGTTGTCATCTTCTTTACAGTGTAATCCTTTTCAAAACTGAGAAGCGGATCAACCAACTCATGTAAAGCATGATTTTGAATCTTGTTCACAGCCATATTAACCAAATTTATATCTTGCCGGTGCCTATTCATATCCACAGCTGGTAATGATGATATAAGTTCCATTAATACCACTCCAAAGCTATAAACATCACTTTTTTGAGTGAGTTGGTAGCACTGGAAATACTCAGGATCAACGTACCCAGGTGTCCCTTGTGGAGCAGTTGATACATGTGTGACATCTGTTGGGAACAACCGTGACAAACCGAAATCAGCCACTTTCACTT
This sequence comes from Quercus ilex subsp. ballota, assembly GCA_032727855.1. Classification (NCBI taxonomy): domain Eukaryota; kingdom Viridiplantae; phylum Streptophyta; class Magnoliopsida; order Fagales; family Fagaceae; genus Quercus; species Quercus ilex. The sequence goes on along the minus strand of CM064909.1, from coordinate 50,359,044 downwards.
GGAAATTCTCGTCAAGAAGAATGTTGTTGGTTTTGACATCACGGTGTATAACATCTGATACATGGAGATATGCCAGTGCCTCGGCTGACTCTATAGCTATGCTCAAACGAACTGGCCAAGTCAGCAAACCAGACTTCGATCGATTTCCATGGAGGTGATCAGCAACAGTTCCATTGGAAACATATTCGTAAACAAGGATAAGTTCTTGGCTACGTTGTGAGGTGCACCCATACAGTGCCACAAGGTTTTGGTGCCTTATCTTAGTTAGGATCTCTACTTCATTCATGAACTGCTCAACACGTTTCATATTATTTTCATGTAGGCGCTTCACTGCAACTACACGCCCATCGTGGAGCTTGCCTGTGAATGATTAGGAGAACAGTTCAGGAAAAGAGATTGAAAAAAAAAAATGTAGGTAAAGTTGCATCGGTGTGTGAAACAATGCAACAGAAGTTATATCCTACCATAGTAAACTTTGCCGAATCCCCCTTTTCCAATTTCTTTAGAAGGGTCAAAATTGTTAGTGGCTTCTTCCAGCTCCTCATAGCTGAAGACGTGCGCTCCAAAGTAGGTGCTTCCTTTTTGAAGATCCGAATTTGAGTAGACATGAGATGGGTTGCCTCGAGCGATATTAGTTGAAGAAGCAGGTACACTTTTGCTTGAAAGAGTTGTAGGAAGTTCATTGCTTTTAGATTCTTCAGCGCGTCTCTTCCTCCGTTGATTGATGGAATAGAGCCAGATACCTAGAAGAATGCCAGCAATAGCTGCACCTGTTATGAAAAGGCCTGAAGATGGAAAAAAGTATATTACTGACTTCATCGAACACTTGCAATATAGTTCTAACGCCATAAAATATATCCAAAGAAACTCTTACATATTTACATGAACTATTTATGTCTGGTGCACATATCAATCATCACCGTCACTTTTTTATTTTTTCATAAAAAGTTTCATAAAATAGTTTAGTAATATATGTCCTTAAATAGTAAAACACTTTAATAATTATGAACTTATTTAAATGATTTAACGAATAAAGAGTCATGTGATTTAATATATGTGGATAGTTTTATAAATTATCATGCAATGAATTGAAGGAGATTCAACCAACATCAATATGTACTTTTATCCACCTATTTATTTGACTTATTTAAATGATTTGATAAATAATAAGTCATCAGATTTAACACATGTGGATGGTTTTTTGAATCACATGCAATGGGTTGGAGTAAAAGTTTGTCCACAAAATATTACCTAATTGGAGGTTGGTCATTCCGATTTTACCTACAACAGTCAAAAGATGTAGAAATGTCAGTCAAAATGATCATGAACTGGTACATATTCAATCAACATGATCATGTTTGTTAAGACATGCTTTTCTGTAACTCAGATTATATACCAAAAAAAGGCGATGGAACAGCTCCAACAAAGAAAAAAGCAATGCGTCGGGGATATGAAAGTGAAAAATAAAGAGGGAGGAAGTTCCAGAGATGCCCAAATAAATTCCGAGCTCATCATATTGATATTGTAGGGGATATGGAATAGTTTTTTTAACCAAAAAATACTAACTACAAAATACTTACCAGAAAATCATATTGAGGTAAGAAAATTACAACAGTCTAACCACAAAATACTTACAAAAAATCCTCCGGAGATAAAATGATCTGGCCCATGTAAGGTTTAGAAATTAAAATTGGTTTTTGGGTTACCGATCGAAAGGGAGACTGGATTTGGTTTTGGGTCTACGCATAGAGAGAGAGAGGTGTTTGTATCAAATAGCCATAGACCTCAGTTACTGGATCCAAAGCCGCTTTGGGGTTACATGGAGAAAGAAAGAGAGAGGGCAAAGAAGAAGAAGAAGAAGACGACAAGGCGTTGGTGGAAAATAAGAAAGGGAGGACAAGAAGAGTTTGACAGAGGACTTTTGAAAGAAATGAGTGGATGAGAAAAAAGAGAAGGAAGAAAAAAAAAAAAGAAAAAAAAAAGGGGTAGTGTTTATGTGTGTCAGCTGTCATGTAAGACAATGTATAGAAATAAAAATTAAATTAAAGTTACGTAATTATTAATATAATATTTTCACTTAAATTTCATAATAATATTTAAGCGACAATCATTATAAGTTTTCTTATTTACATTGTAAATTCTTTTTTTTTTTTAATTTTAAATTTTTTTTAATGAAAATTTGTCCCTTGTGAAATTTTGTGTAAAATATTAAGCCTCTAGCTCTAGCCAAATTCCATTATATAAACAATATATAGTCCTTTATGATAACAAGGGCGGGCTTTGGTTGACTTTTTCTTTTTCTTTTTTTGTTTGGAGGGATGGCTTTGGTTGACTTGGACTGTTTTCTAATTTCTCAGTTGCACAAAAAGAGCGAGATGAAATGAACTTTTGAAACAATAATGCTATTAGCATGTTACATGCGACTGTTTTGAGTAAATACTAAAGGAAAAAATAGTAAGTTTATATGACGGTCTGTTATATAAAAGAGTTTTAGTAAAATATGTATGAAAATATATGGTATTATACTAGAATTATTAGCTTTTGAAATTGAAAGGTTGGTTAGAAAATGACAGTACTAAATTATAAATCGTGATTATTAACAAATCAGTGGATCCCATGAAAGCATATTCAATATCTATAGTTCTTTCTCACAACCTTTGGTAATTACTAGATGTCTAATACTCTTTTTATAATTGATACTTCTTTAGATGTGTGAAGTTCCTCGTTTTACAGACAATATTAATTACATAAAAGAATTATATGAAAGGATTCTTTTGAAGTGATTCCAAAATATTGTTTAGAAGTTTTTAATCCAAAACCTTAGGGACATCGTGAGCCAACCACTAAGACAATCAATACAAATACTAACTTTAATATTAATGGTGGCACATGGTAACGTGGGTTTTTATATCTTTATAGCGTTATTTGATCGATGAACTTGAAAAAGATAAAAAGTGGTTTGATTGATTAGTGTGACACCCTGTGGATTGTTTAATAATTAAGGTGATTAAGTAATAGCTAACTTTTTGAGTTTCACTTGTCATTTCAGTAATATTTTTAGTCACCTTATCAATTTATATAATTTTTTATTAGATGGATCCCACAAAAAATCATCTTTAACAAGCACCTTGCAGACTATGGCGCCCGATAACATTTTCCTAAAAAGAAATTTAGTGGGTATGGAAAGAAAGTTCATATTAAGCAAGGTTTTTCTAGGCAACTTTTGTGGCTAAGAGCATTTACACAAGGCCTAATATAGATTTAATCATGTTTCATCTAAAAGTCTTACTTTTGTTATTTTAACAAATTTAGATCATTCAAACCAGTCTCTACACATTTGTAGCCAAACTAACCCCAAAAAAAAGTTAATTTTATCTAGCCAAACTAACCCAAAAAACTTTTTTATTTTTTATTTTTATAGTTTAGCTATTTATTTTTATTTTTTCATAAACATACATTAGCCTCAATACTAAATCACTATTTCAATTATTAAGTATTATATCCTTTCTCATTCTCAAAAAAAGTACTATATCCTTTCTATTCACATTTTTAATTCTAAAGTAAAATCTACAAGCACAACCCTACACACCCAGCACAACCCATAAAAAAGTCCACATTTTTAAGCGGTGGGCTGGTGGCCGCCACCAAGTGACAAGTGGGATTTTCTAAATTAATATATATACCCTCTTTGAATTGGACTTTAATGCGGTTCAAAAATACCCTCATTAATAAATGGTAACTTTTCTTAGAAATAAGATCATAAATATCAAATAACAAATTTCATTTTAAATTCAAAAGGAGAACTCCTAAAATTTAGGATTTTCCCCTCACGTTCATCTTTTTACTCCCTAAAATTTAGCCATTTTTATTCCCCTTTTCATTCGAATAAAAGTAAAACACCCCCAATTAAAAAAATAAATAAATAAATAAGATAACTCTTAAAATTTAGCCTTCTTTCCCTTTACATTCACCTCTAAAGTTTATCAATTTTATTTGTTTAAAAAAAAAAATTCTAAATTATAAAAGATGAAAATTATTAATCTTTACTTCAAAAAATAGAAGAATCTTTGAACACGTGCAATGCGTGTGCTTAGAGGCTAGTGTGTGTGTGGCGTGTACAGCTCAGTTAATAGGCCACTTACCAGGCTATGCTCACAATCTATTTATTGTTGTATGGTTAATGGATATCCTATAACGGGAAGTTCCTTGAAACGAAATTCTTCTACCTTGTTGACGATTCCTTAGTGATTCCCAAGTAAGCTCTTTCTCTTTCTTAGTTTTCTCTCTCTCCTCCTGATATTCCACTTAGAAAATGTCCATCCTCCTCTCCTTCCTCTTTTCCTCTATTTATAGGCTTGCTTAGTGGGTTTGTCATATTTGCATAAAGTGGCTTTTCGTGCAAGTGGGTCCCCTTTGTGATTATTCCTGACAAAAAGGTGGTCCCACTTTGGGAACGAGTACATTAGTTTTGGAACTCATGACTAACACCGGATAGTGCTCGGTAGGCGATCTCCCCTAAGGCATTACTGAAATACGTTAGAGACAGGCTCTGAGCAACACTGGACCCCAAGATTATAATAGTTCCTGAGTTATCCCTAGGCTGAACAGTATGGGTCGGGCCAATGGTATGACCCACATTTGATCCACGACCCGTGGTCCCTAAGACAATGGGTTGGTGGATCAGTTCTTCGTACAATAGCCCCCCTCGATTCCTTCCCCGTATCTTGGGGATGGAATCGAGATTTCAAATTTAATGATCGGCTATTTTTTGGGTCACATCAATCGTCAACCATTAATTGCAGACAAGACAACCTGCGTCTTTGGCGTGGAGAGCAACAGGCTATCATATTAAACAGCCACCATTACTTGACGGTTCATATACCGAGGCCATGCGTGTAATGGTTACAGAAGGGGAATTAATGATTTTTCCTCCAAAAATTCAATCAATGCTCCTCAAGATTCCCTCTCTATAAATAAGGGTCTTCTCCCTCATTACTCATTTCCTTACTTCGTTTCCTTCTCTCAATCTCTATTTCCTCACCACCTCGAGTGACCTCCCTTCTTCCTGAGATCGCTCTCCTTAGTGCATTACTGTAAGTCCCCTACTCCCTGTTCTATTTTTTCAAGTTTTCTTCCAATTTTGTTTTACATACAAATGGGTTTTGCACATCTTCTTAAAATTGAGGCTGCCTTAGCAACCTTTAGGGCTAGGTTTGATATCCCTTTAGATGTAGATATAGAGTTCTGCCCTGAAGGAAACATAGAGAATGATGGGCATCCTCGAGTAGTATTTCTTTCCTTTAATGGCTATTTTAGAAGGGGGGAGGGGGGGTTAGATTTCCTGTGGACCCCTTATTGCTTAGAACACTTAGTTTCCATGGCCTTTGCCTCGACCAAATTCCACCAAATTTCTATAGAGTGGTGAGTCGGCTTAACAACCTGTATGGATTAAGACTCAACCACCATGACATCAATTTCATGTACATTATTTGTGGTGGCTCAAGGACGGGTTACTACCTAAAACTTCAAGACACCGTTGTCCGGTTAATATTGTGCCTCCTTGACTCCAATAGGAATTCAGCTGGAGAATGCATCAAAGTGAGCGGGAACTGGCTTGCTGGCGAGCACAATTACCCAACCTCACCTTGAGACATTGGTCAGTATTCCCTTTCCTTTTCATTTTTTAGTCGTACGGTTGTACTACTCGGCATTGCTCTCCTAATTTTGCCCAAGGATCTTCCCTTTAATTTCATTATGTTACCGCACAACTCTGTGACTTAAAAAAAAAAAAACCTTTCTAACGAAGTGTATTTTCTTCTGTCGTGCAGTTACTAAACATTTTAGGCCTGATCTTAATGCCATGCACTCCCAAGACTTAAACTTTGTACTGTGCTCAGAGATATTCGTGCGCTATGATGGTCAACTAAAAGCGTACCACCTCATCCTCGGCTCCTTTCCTTCATACACTAGCTACTAGGATCCAGGGCAAGCTTTTACCCTTGGTAGTCCCCTGCTTTCATATATCGACGTTCGTCTCCCAGTTTTCCTTTCAAAAGGTCTTTCTCTTAGTGAAGCTCAGAGACTAGGTTCTCACCAAATAAGAAAGGGTTCTTTGCTCCTTGCCAGGGACGATTCTACTGATGGAGTATTCCACAGCAGAGCTGGGCATATTCTAGTTGAAGAGCCAGCTGCCGAAGAACCTGTAGCCGAAGAATCGGACTCTGAAGAATCAAACTCCTAGATGGTTGTAAGGTGAAAGATGACTGCCGACCGCTTCATTCCCAATGGCCAAGCTTTCGGTGGATGGTCAGCTCCCTAGCAACAGCAACAGCAACAGCAACAACATACTCCCCCACCTGTTCCTCTAATCGCAAGAGACCACGGGATTCCTCTGATCCAACTGAGCAACCTACTGACCCATTCTCTGATCCAACACCTATCCTGACTGCCGTACCCTTAATCGCTCGGGATCCTTCCCCTGAACTAAGGCCCACCGAGATGGTCGACTCTAATATTGCTTCTTCATCTGCACCTCCCTCCCAAGGTTGGTAGAATGTCTTTATGTTGGGAGATAACCCTCTTCCAACTGATTCCTCTATCTAGAATTGGGCCAAAGGGTAAGGATCCGGATTTCAGATAGTCTTGGGCAAGCATTTCTATTGCCCAACGACCTACAATACTTCTCAAAAGGCAGTGATGAGGCCATTTCACTTAGGTTGAAATGGCACACCATTGCGGTAAACCTCAAAATTTTTTTTTAATCTATTTATGTATTCTTTTCATTTTTCCTTTTAACCTGACCACTCATCTTTTATCCCTACTGTTTTATCAAGCTACCCAAATGACCTATATCCTTGAAGGCCGACTCAAGGGTGCTGTGGAAGAAGCTAATAAGGAGAGGGCCTTAAATGAGGTGTCCAAGTCTACCCTTTGGGAGCAAACTGCCGACTTAGCTGCTGTTAAGCGACGATTTGTAGAGGTCGAGAGAGCTCGTGCGGCTGCTGAGAAGAGAGTGGCATACTTGGAGGGTAAATTGGGTGAAGCAAAGGTCAAGCTTGCTCAAGCCGAGAGCGTCATCTCAGTTAGGGACAAGGAAATAATTGATCTGAAGGTTGCTATGACGCAAAGCAAGGAGAAGTTCTACAATATGGGCTTTACTGATGTCAAGAATTCCAGCGAGCTTGTTATGTTTGAATCCCAATGTTACGGGTTCGGGGAGGGGTGGATGGAAACTATGAATGCTCTTCATCTCCCTGAGAACTCTCTTTTCATGGATCCCAAGCAAATACCTTTACCCGAACCTTCCCCTTGTCCTCCCATCTAGACCTCGGCCCTGATTAAAGAGGAAGACAACCCCAGCATGAGGGAGTTGGCTAAGGAGATTGATTCTCACACTGCGATAATCGATCTTGATAACTCGACCACCCTTAATGCCGCTGAGGGTTAAGAGCTACTGGCCTTCTTACCTAATCAAAGGCCCCTAGTGATCGCAGATATTGCTATTACTCTCCTCGACCACACTCAGGATCCAAATACTTAAAACATTATTTATTTATGTATTCTCACTTTTATTTATTATATATTTCTCTTCTTTAAATTATGTAAGAACTTATTAATGTTCTTTTATTTTTATATCATTTGGTATCTTGTTTAGTTTCAAAATATCGGGTAAACATATTTAGTCCTTTAGGTGGACTAACATCATTTCATTTATGAAATCTTGTGTTGTTTTGTTCATACTCTACTATTTTAATTTTACTTTCCTTTGCATATTGGCCTAATGCTACTTTTATCCTTCCTCTTATGCTATTTTATATAAGTATTGTTCATACTTTAAGTTAGTGTTATCCGAGTCCCACGCGAATTGTTGGGAATGACTCCCTCTGAGGTTCATATAGACTTGGACTTGTACAAACCGAGGACAAGCTCTTGGCCTTAGTTTATTTTAATACCTCTACCTCGTCAGTGGTCAGGATTTCCATCCTTGAATCAGTCAATAAGGTTTCCACTTAGTCGGTGACCGGGGTCAGGCCAAGATTAGGCTTTTGTCCTTAGAGCGATTCAAAGTAGAGGCAGATCATAATATATGAAGGTATGGTATTATAGATGTACAAACAGTTGGGTAAATTACAGAACAAGCACTCTTCATGTCTATCATGCTTAATTATAGTATCTTTTCAAATTCTGCACATTCCAAGGTCGAGGGAATGGTCTTTCTTCCATATCTTTCAAACAGTAAGCCCTAGCCCAGCTATTCAAGTAAATCTGTACAGTCTTTCCCAGTTCGGAGCCAGCTTTCCCGCATTCAGATCCTTAGAACTTCCTACCACCCTGCGTAGCACTAAGTTCCCTGCACCAAACTCCCTTGCTTTCACATTCCTATCATACCTTTGGGCCATCTTAATTTCGGCCTCTTTCCTGGTCAATCATTACCCTTAGCATCCTTTACCGAAGTCACACTCAGGATCCCCTTACGTCGGCTTAAATTCGTGCCAATTGAACCCGCATCTATAACCTAATGGTGGAGGGAGTGTGTTCCCTCGGTTCCTTGAGGTCTGCCCTACTATACTGCCTCTTGGTGCAACTATTAACTCCTTCAAATGCCTAGATTTCACCAGTTGCTCTAAATGATCCTTGAATACCCTGCATTACTCGGTTGTGTGCCCCTTTTCTCGGTGATATATACAATATAAATTCTGATTTCTCCTTACTGGGTCACCCCCCATCTTCCTTGGCCATCGAAAATATGGTTTAGTTTTGATCTGTTCCAAAATCTTATGAACGGGTTCTTTGAATGTTACATTGATCTCTCCGGTTCGGGTATTAGGTTCCTGAATTCTTATTTCTCTCCTCGGTTTCGGCTGAAAACCCTTGGGCCATGAATCCTTGCATAATGTGAAGTAGCAGGAGCCTTACCCTTACTTTGCTGTCGATCATCTTCCAGCCTCTTCTGCTCTTCAATTCGCCTTATAAGTTAATGCATACTTTCAGGGGGTCACATGGTTAAGGAATCTCTTAGCTCAAAATCCTGGGGAAGTCCTAACCTAAAAGTACTGGCAGCCACCTTCTCATTACCTCCTTCGATTTCATTATACAACTCCCAATATTGGTTGGCATAATTTCAAAGAGTTTCTGCCCCCTCCATCTTCATGGACAGTAATGCATCAATGGGCTGGGGTACCTGACTGCAAGTAATGAATCGAGCCTTGAACTCCTGAATCAATTCCCCGAAACTATGGATTAACCCCTTCTTCAACCTATTAAACCACCTCAAAGCTGTAGGCCCGAGACTAGAAGGAAATACCTTGCACATGAGTGCATCATTCTAACTATGAAGCGACATCATTTGGATGTAATGGTTGACATGTTTGACAGGGTCTACCTTACCATCATATGAGATGAACAGTGGGCGGTTAAAAAGCGTCGACATTTGAGTACGCTTAATTTTTTCAAAAAATGGCAATTGAGCGGCTCTTTGTAGTGCCCGACTCATTGCGTCCATTGTAGCATTGTGACGCCCATGTCGGTTGGGAAAGTCCAAGTGTCGTTCAATGATCTTGCTCAATCTTTCTCTTGATCAATGCGAACTACTTTGGTGAGAGGACTCTCTCCTACTTTCTCCCATGTTGTCAAAATCATTAGGAGATTCATCACGGTTCATTCTCTGAAATCTTCCCCATACTTCTAACTCTAACTCTCTGACCTGCCTGCGTAGGTGTTCCAGCTCCTGGTCCCTCCCTTCAGGGGTCACTTGCTCGAGGATGTAAGATGCTGATCTATACCCTTGCGAAAAACCTTCCCTTGAATCCAGCATTACTGCTTGCTCTTTATGCATGTGATCCAGATCCCTTTTTTGCACTCTTTCATGCCTTTTTAAGCCCCGAGATGAGCCCCTAGAATGACTACCTGCAGAACTCATTGAATGTTGGTCTCCCATGTTCAAAGGTAGTAGATTTTGTTTGGTCCTTCAACTGAGTAGGAGATTCTCACAAACAGTTCCAATTGTGGCGTGTATGGCTCGGTTAATGGGCCACTTACTAGGCTGTGCTCACAATCTATTTGTTGTTGTGTGGGTTATGGATATCCTACAATGGGAGGTTCCTTGAAACGCAATTCTTTTGCCTTGTTGACGATTCTCTAGTGATTCCCTAGTAAGCTCTTTCTCTTTCTAATATCTCACTCAGAAAATGCCTAGCCTCCTTTCCTTTGTCTTTTCCTTTATTTATAGGCTTACTTAATGGGTTTGTCATGATTGCATAGAGTGGCTTTTTGTGCAAGTGGGGGCCCCTTTGTGATTATTCTTGATAAAAAGGTGGTCTCATTTTGGGAACGGGTACATCAGTTTTGGAATTGGTGACTGACCCCAGATAGTGCTCGACAGGCGATCTCTCCAAAGGCATTACCAAGATACATTAGAGACAGGCTCCGAACACCACTGGACCCCGAGATTATAATAGTTCCCGAGTTATTTTATGGGCCGAATAGTATGGGTCCGGCCAATGGTATGGCCCACATGCGAGCCACGGCTCGTGAGCCCTAAGACAATGGGCTGGTGGATCCTTTCTTTGTAATATATATAGGATTTTGAAGACGAGCAAGCTTGTGTTGGGGATGCATTTGAATTTTTTTTTTTTTTTAGGGGATTTGATTCACAACATATGTTAATTAGTTGGATTTTTGGGTATAATCCGGTTGTGAATTGAGAACCTTTTATGAATTGTATTTTTTTTAGTTTCCCATTATGATGGTTAGGATTGTTGTCATATTTTTCTTATTACTCTCACTTTTTAGTTTTTATATCAAGAGTGACAATGTATTTTGCATTTGATCCAAATGATTCACAACGGGTTCCCTTTAATATATTTTCTTTACCCTATTTGATATGGATGATAAAATTGGCATTTCAGTGTTTATTAAGGGTTTAATTGACATTTCAGTATGAATAATGCATAAATTTCAAACAAAAAAACTTTCCGTTAAAAAAAAAAAACTGAAATGGATAGAATTCGGTAACAGCGGGGAGCAATTTGCATGTTACCAATCAATCAGGAGGGATATTGCATTATATGATTTAAAGCGACAAAATGCAATTAACCCCAAAAACAAAAACATTACTGTCACAAACAACTATCCTACCGATTTTTTTTCTACACCGTAGCAGGAATTGAAAGCTCGACATCCAATCTCAATTGTATAAAATAACATAAATTTGTATTTACTTTTTTTTTTTTTTGGTTGGATGGGATGGGTGGGATTTAGATGGCAGGAAAGTTGAACACTTGAACATGTATCTTTAGTGTTCCTTTGACAAAGATTATTTTTGCCAACTTATTTTACTATTCACTTTATTTTTGCTACTATTAATAGGTCCCATTACACTTTTAGGTACTATTTATGAGCCTTATTGTATTATTTCAGCTAACTTTTACCATACTTTCAGCAAAAAAATTTCAGTTTCAGCAAAATAAGTAGATCTCAAATAGATGTCTCAAAGGAATTATAGGCTGAAGACTACACTGGGGTTCCCAACTTATATACTGCGGCAACATTTTAGAATTCAAGACAGAGTCTGCATTCCCATTATTGATACATGATAGTAGAACATCCTTCAATGGGAATTGCCAAGGATTTTTTATGATGCAATTTCTGGAGGAAGGTAGTAGACTTTGTACATGATTGAAACGGACCAAGGTTTTACATATTCAAATAAAATGCACATCACTGAAGTTATAAACCTGAACCCACTTGCCAGAGCACTGAATGAATGCCTATGCTTGCACAGCTTGGGTCAAGCAGTTCTCCTGAAATCTTGCATCTGCTGTTAGGAAGGAAAACACAAAAACAAGAAAACGAGGAATTTTTAGGAGTAGTCATCAAAAAATTTAATCTTCGAATATCACCACCATTTCTAATTCATCAATTAATTATGTGAACTATAATTCTCATTTTAGAGATAAAAATCAACTTAATTCAAAATCTTAAATTCAAATATAGCGTCACAGCATTATAGCATGTGTAAATACATCCCAATATGATTTTATTTAATTGTTGACGGCTCCATATACCATGTACACTGCCCAACATGAATATATGAATTCTTTCTCATTTATATTCTATTAACACAAAACAAAGGCAATCAAAACAGAAGATAATGAAATGCTAATCCACTCATTGACATCCAATCATGAGCGTATTACTTTACCCTTCTACTTTAGAGTTTTAAGCAAAAACATAGAGAAAAGGAAATCTCAACAGCTAGAAGGAATTAGGTGGAGTAGAGCTGCTAACCCATTTATCATTCACAACTGAATCTGGAGAAAGCGGGGGAGGAATATTCTTCAAAAGCCCAACATCATCTGCTGCCCTAATATCCACCACTTCAGCTTTCTGAGCACCTATCTCTTCATTTTGGATTCCTCTCAATATCTCCAGTACTTCATCCATGCTAGGCCTCATATCCCTCTCCTGTTGCAAGCACCGAAAAGCCAATTCTGCCACTGACGTTGTCATCCTCTTTACAGTGTAATCCTTTTCAAATCCAATAAGCGGATCAACCAACTCATGTAACGCATGATTTTGAATCTTGTTGACAGCCATATTAGCCAAATTTATATCGTGCCGGTGCCTATTGGTGTCCACAGCTGGTAATGATGATATAAGTTCAATTAATACCACTCCAAAGCTATAAACATCACTTTTGTCAGTGAGTTGGTAGCACTGGTAATACTCAGGATCGACGTACCCAGGTGTCCCCTGTGGAGCAGTTGATACGTGTGTGACATCTGTTGGGAACAACCGTGACAAACCGAAATCAGCCACTTTCACTTGGAATTTCTCATCAAGGAGAATGTTGTTGGTTTTGACATCACGGTGTATAACATCTGATACATGGAGGTATGCCAGTGCCTCAGCTGACTCTATGGCAATGCTCAACCGAACTGGCCAAGTCAGCAAACCGGATTTCGAACGATTTCCATGAAGATGATCAGCCACAGTTCCATTGGGAATGTATTCGTAAACCAGGAGAAGTTCTCGGCTACGTTTTGAGGTGCATCCATACAGAGTCACAAGGTTTTTGTGCCTTATCTTAGTTAGGATCTCAACTTCATTCATGAACTGCTCAACACGTTTCAAATTATTTTCATATAGGCGCTTCACTGCAACTACGCGCCCATCATGGAGCTTGCCTGCAAATGATTAGGAGAACACTTCAGGAAAAGAGATTTTTAAAAGAAATTTAGGATTGTTGCATGGGTGAGTGAACAATACAAAAAAAGTTATATCCTACCATAGTAAACAGTGCCGAAGCCCCCATCTCCAAGTTCTCTAGAAGTGTCAAAATTGTTAGTGGCTTCTTCCAGTTCATCATAGCTGAAGACCTGTGCTCCAAAGTAGGTGCTTCCCTTTTCAAGATCCGACTTTGAGTAGGGATAAGATGGGATGCTTCGAGAGAAATTAATTGAAGAAGCAGGTACTGTGCTTGAGGGAGGTGTAGGCAGGTCTTTGCTTTTAGATTCTTGAGCACGTCTTTTCCTCCGTTGAATTCTGGAAAAGACCCAGACACCCACAAGAATTCCAGCAATAGCTGCGCCTGATATGTATAGGCCTGAAAATGGAAAAAGAGTTTGCCTAGGTTTTCTCTTCTGTATTACTGTTCTCATTGAGCACATGCAGTATAGTTCTAAGTTCTAACACCATAATATATTGATGAATTTTCCTCCAACTCATTATGTGGCAACTCAAATGAGTATCCACATGACCTAATTTATAATTTAATGAATAACGAGTCATGATTTAATACATGTGGATAGTCTAATGAATCACCACGCAATGGATTGGAGGAGATTTAATGAACATCCAAGTACTTTTATTCACATGACCTATTTAATACAAATGTGACTTGTTTAAATGACTTAATGAATAAAAACTCATGAGAGTTAATACATGAGATGGATTCACCATGCAATGGGTTGTACGAAAAGTTTGTCGATAAAATGTTTACCTAATTTGAGTTCTGTCTTGTTTCCATTATCTGCAATAGTCAAAAGATGCAGAAATGTCAGTCAAAATAATCATGAATTGGTATTCTAGGTGAACATATTCGATGAACATGAGAATATTAGTTAAGACATGCTTCTCTATAACTCAGATGATATACCAAAAAGGCTATGGAACAGCTCTAACAAAGAAAAAAACAGGATGGCGGTAGCAAGCAAGTGGAAAACCTATATATATTCATCTTTTCCAGAGATGCCCAGAAAATTATGAGCTCTTCATAGTGTAGGGTATATAGCGTATTTTTGTAATCCCATGAGATGGCATTTCATATTGGCTGGAATAGCTATCAACTACACAGGCCTCTCTCTCTACTGGTCTGCTCATTAGCTGTATTGCATTATTCAATAAAGATAGGAATAAATTTCAATTGATGTTAATTTTTGAAAATAACCTTTCCTTTTAAGCTCTTATAAATAGCAATGAAATGATTTGAAGTTTTTTCAATAAAATATTATGTGGGAAAATTTTATTGACATAAAATCCCAGAAAAATCTCACTAAATAAGTAGTGTGTTTGCGTGTGTGCCTGCGTATACATATAAATGTTCTGTAGAACTAGTCTTAAATTGGAGTCACCCAATTATACAGACACAAGTAAGAAATTGAAGAAATGGCAATGTCTAAGCTTAATTATACATATTTTCCCCAAAAGCAAGTCAACCCTTTCCAAACTAATCATATTTAAATACATAAAATCAGTAGCAATAGCACAAGGAAGATGGAAGGTTAAAACATAATTTTAGTTTTCTTTTGTTTGTTTGTTTTGTTCCAGTAGCAGGATCAAACAACAGAGGAAATACGTTTGCATGGTTTAACAATGCTTCTTTGCGCTATCAACATGGATAAATTTGATAAAATCCTGTCTTCATTTTTACTTCATTTCCTTTGCGAAAAATGTTTTAGTCATCAAACGACCAACTGAAATAGACTTGCCTTAGCATACAAAAAGAGAATTATCTATCAGTTAGAGCTGCTTGATGGCTTCCTCAGGAAGCAAGGAAATATTGAAAGGAAGACAGAGGACGGAACAAAGCATCTTGTTCTACAATATAACACCAAAATACACATGGCAAGTGTAATGTAACTGTTCCGTGTTCGATCACTTTGACTCTGTTCCAGATAAGACATTATTCCCAGAACCAATAATCGATATACAAGTTAGATGAATTGTACAGATATTTTAATCCTAACACAACCATGTCCTGTGCCAACTAAATGGCATAAGAGTACGCACATTAGACCAGAGTATTAGTACCAAAACTTACTTGTCAAGATTCCAAATCCAATGAGTATATCAAAGTTAATGTTTTCTGACTCAATTGATGGCACATTGATCACATTAGATATCTTTTCCGCAGACCAAACAGGGAGGAGTGCAATAAATTTCCAGTGGAATGAGTGTATTATGTACCGTCTCATCATGCTCTAAGTCTAAGCTTTCATGCTACATTTTGGGTTGGCAGCTTGAGTTCTAATACAACTTAATACAAGCAAGGAATATCGACTCACATTCATGTCATTACGGAAATACAGAAGAGAAGTCATCCTATGTTTTTACATAATCTAAGAAGAATGAGTAAATTTGTGAGATGTTCTATTGCCTAACCAAACATAACAAGGTCCATTTTAAAGCTGCACAAATTAAATTAATGAAGGAAAAGGCAGGACATACCGGTATTGCAAAAAATATGACGACTAATCTAAATTGTAGAACTTGACCACCAAAACCCATAAGCCATAAATCAAAATTACTGAATTGGAAGGAAGGAGTCTAATACCTGGCTGCTTGGGACACGGCTGAGAGATACAATTACTATTATAAGTCACATTAAAACCTTCCATCAAAGCCTCCCTAAGTGAGGCCTGTTTGCTTGTTAGCTGAAACGCCGCCGTTTGCAGGATTTTGAGTGTGACCCCGACGTGGCAGGTGGTAATATTGAGAATCGGATCGGTCGGAACCGGACCGGTTATATAAAAAGAAGCGCTCATTTCCTCACTAATGCTGCTACAGTTAAAGAGATTAGCAGGCATTCGCATAACCGTGTCCGTGTAATTAAAGAAACAACCGTAGTAGATAGTGAGGTCCTCATTGTCGGTTGTGTAATTCAGAATAGTAGAATTTAGAATCGTGGAATTAGTGAATTGATCCCTGAGGAGGCACGTGTTGTTCCAGAGGTCTGAGCGGGCAAGGGTCATGGTTTTGTTGGCCTGGTTGAGTCGGAGGAGTCGGTAAGTCAGAGGTGAGATAGTCAACTCGGGTGAATCGGTGGGGGCGCAGTTGGTGAGTCGGAGCTCGGGTGGGCCGCAGTGGGACTGGGAGGGCTGGAGTTCGGAGGTGAAGGGGTGAGAGAGATTCTTGAAGGGCCCACAGTCGAAGGGCAGCTGATGATAACATTCTTCGTCGGAGGGGGCGACGGAGAGGAAGAGGAAGAAGAAGATTAATGGATACATTGACTGAGGTAGAGAGATTGAGAGGAGGTGGAGGTGGAGGTCTTTGGACTAACTAATTTTGGGTAATGCTGGTGCCTGGTTACTACTTTTGACTTTTAGAGGAGGGTTGACTGTTAACAGTGGCGGGCTTTCGTTGACTTGGTCTTCCCCTGTTTTCTTTTCTCATTTCTCAGTTGCACAAAATCAAAATGACCGAAATGAAGGAACGTTTGAAACAATTTAGCATGTTAACAGGCACACGTTACCTCAATTGCCTGTTTCATGTGACCATCACAAACAACTAATCACAATTTATCGCAAATAACTATTTTTTTTTTTGTTGGATAATTTTTTATGCGGGTGTAGGGGCTCGAACTCCCAAGTTAACGGTTTCATGGTAAACTGGGTACCACTTGGGCTACAAGGCCCTGTGGTTATTGCAAATAACTACTGTGACAATAACGTGTAGTATTAATATTGTTACATCTAATCTAGTCTAGTCTATAATTACTAGACTAGATGTCTAAAATTCTTTTTATAATTGACTACTTTAAATGTGTGAAGCCCTAACTTTACCGACAAATTACATCTATTGTAACTCCAAATTATTGGCGGAAGTTTTTAATCCAATACCTTGTGGATCTAGTGAGCCAACCACTAAGCCAAACAATACAAATTCTAACTTCAATATTATTGGTGGCACATGGTAACGTGGGTTTTTATGTCTTTATATCGTAATTTGATTGATTAACACGAAAAAGATATAGAGTAGTTTGATTAATTAGTATGAAACTGTGGATTGTTTAATAATTGAGGGGTGTTGTGGTCAACTTGTTTGGGCAAGAACTAGTGTTTATTTATGATTTATTTGTTGATTAGGAAGATTAATATGAGTCTTTTTAAAAAAAAAAAAAAATTAAGTTAAATGATAGAACTTCCTCAAAAAAAAAAAAAAAAAAGTAAAATAAAAAGAAAGAAAGAAAGAAAGTTAAATGATAGAAATTGTATTTGATATAAAGAAGTATACAAAAGCCAGGGATAAACACCTTTGACAAGGGGGGACACAAGCAAATAGCTGCAGTGTTCCCAGGGATAAAAACATAAGAAGAAAATAAAGAGTGCTATTTCAGGCTAAACCTTTGACAAGCAAACACCTATTACATGAGTCCTGAGTCATGTAAAACAATAATTATTCAATGTTTCCAAACTTATTAATTGGACCTTGCTGCCCATGGTGGCAACCAGCTCTGTTAATCGTTTCCAATGTCAATATTATACTACTATCAATTAATTAATTGAGGAACATAGTAATATACATTGCAAGATACACGCGAAGCAAGAAATTGGAAAGCATAATATCAATACTAATGGAGGGATTAAAAAAAAGGGTCTAAAAAGCAGCCAGGTTAGACTTTCCAAGGGGCCCAGTGTTTGTTATGGGTACCAGAAAGGGGCTCTGATGTGGTTGAATTTGGAGAAAAATCTTGATTAGGATTTTTAATGCGAATACAAGAAAATTTTGCACCCAACCAACAGAAAAAATTGATAGACAATTCTATCAAGAACCCAATTAGACAGAACAAAATTGATAGACAGGGATTAGGATTTTCATTGTGAAAACGAGAAAAATTCGAACCCAAATAGACTAAATTGATAGAAAATTGAGTTTTATCAATAACACCCAAATAGACAGTACATAATTAAGAGACAGGGTTGGTGATTGGTATGCGGTAAAGGAAGGTTAGGTATATGTATACGTTCGCAAAAATCCGAATACTAGCAAAGGTTAGCCTCTTCCTCAAATAAAAAAGAAAAGGTTAGTCAGTTTTGCAATCCCAGATTAAGCCTAACACAAAATGGCTAACAGTGCACTCTACAGCACTTAAATCCTACTAGAGGAAGGTCGCTGTCTAAAATGAAATCCTTAAATAAATGTTACCACAACTTGACTTGGCTTTGATCCCCACCTAATTAAGTAGTTAGATAAAAAAATCTTAATCATCGATCCATAAAGAATTAGTCCATCATTGACCAGAGGAAATCGGTACATAATTCTTGAATTGAAAGAAGCAACTTCTTTTACGCCAGGTCTCATGGACTAGTTTGATGTATGATGTTGGAATATACAATGGATCTATACTATATATTCCGCAAAACAAGATCGGAGTTTTTCATAGACGCTTGATCTTAATCCTCTACTCTGATGAAAACTATGTTAGCTCTAGTTTGGCTAGCTGCTGAGGAGCTTTTAATTATTTCCATTAAAGCGCTCAAGCTAGCTACTTATATAGATGCTAGTAACTGAGCATCTAAACGACTTAGACAACTAGATAAGAAATGAAATAAGAATTTATGACAACAAAAATGGATGCTTACTTGTTGATGCAGTGCTACAACCGGATGCAAAAGTCCCGTTTGTACAATGGCAAGCGAATGTACTCGTGGTTGGGTCGGAACCACACAGCCCTCCAGCCTCGAGGCATGTATCACATTGGGAATTACTTGCATCCCACCCTAACATGAAACCGCTATCAATAGCTGTAAGTACTGCATCATAAGTTGCAGTAGTTGGAACTTCTGATTGCAAAATTGGAACATTGACCCAGTGGCTGCATGCTCCGATATAGTTACTAATTGCCAAAAAAGTCTCAGAGTTCAGGGTATAGTAATTGATGAACTCGGTACTGCTGCTTATGGAGCAATTAAACTGATAAAAGACAAAATTTGGAAGAGTAGCTAGAGGCGTACGGCAATTATAATAGAGTGTCAGGTTCGTATCACTTGAAGTAATATAGGAAAATAAGTTGCTATCAATGGTGGTATTAACGAACGCAGCAGGGCAAATCGTGTCTAAGAAATCCGTCCTAGCAACCTTGAGAGTCCGTGATGAGTTATTGATTTCAAGGACTCTGTAATTCATGGTAGTGATGTTGATTTGCGGAACATTGCTGCTGCAGTCTAACTGAAAACTAGGATGACCACAATAATTTGGTCGATTGGATGCCCAGAATGGATAACTGAGGTTCACACGGTTGCTACAGTTAAATGGTGCCTCACAGGTGAGGTATTTGTCATTATCCGCACGCAAAGATGTTGGACAATGGATTAAGGTTATGGTTACTATAATCAAGAACAAAGTCATGGTTGGGAAGAGATGGGGATGCATTTTGAGAGAGAGAGAGAGAGAGAGAGAGAGAGAGAGATACTGCAAGCAATAGGATTGAAAAAGAAGATGGTGGAAATGATATGGTTTTTATTTCTTATCAAACATTTTAACCAATACCAATATATATATATATATATATATATATATTTCTTGTCAAACATCATGGAAGAACTCGTGGGCATTGAAAAAATTGGAGGGTTAACAATTTCAAAGAGAAGCTTCTGTTTGGAACTTTACCACTACGGGTCAATTCAGCATTAGGTGACCTAGTCCAATATATTATTATATATGTTAAATTGTTAATAGATTCATCTAAATATTTGTAAGCGGTCCCTGCACGAAATCTTGATTGTCTACCCAACTTATAGAACTCTCTCTCTCTCTGTCTGTCTCTCTCTCTCTCTATATACATATATATATATATATATATATATACGCGCGCGCGCGTACAATTAGGCTGTAACCACATATATATATATATATATATATTTTTTTTTTTTTTGGGTGAAAGGCTGTGTAACCTTTTTAAGCATTTAATGTTCAGTCAAACACATCAGCCGCCTTAAAAAACAAAGAACTCACCTAAACACCAATTTTTTTCACGTCTAAAAAATAAATCCAAGTCATATTACTTACCAGTTACCATGTGATTAAAGTCAACATAGTTAGACTCAAAGGACTCGCGTTTCATGCTTATTACTTTTTAATCCTCCCAATAATGTGGTTAATTCCAGTGGAAACCTGGAATTGGTTGTATTGCTTGATAGGTCTAGGAGTGGAATATGGCAAAGTAGTATGAGGGATTTTGGAGTTTGCTACATGGAAAAACTGGAAGTTATAGAGAACAATAAATATATTAAGGGCAGCCAAAACACACAAAAAATAGGAGAGAAAGAAAATCAACGGAAAAAAAAAAAAAAAACAAAAGATATGATGGACCAGTAAGAATTAGATCAATCTTTATTTTTTTTTTTTGATGAACAGATCAATCTTTTTTATGGGACAAGTATGAAAAGAATATGTTGGTCTCTACTTTTTAGGTGGGAATGGTTCTCTCACGCCGTCCATTATATGGCTCAATTCAGTGGCGATTCTAGGAATTTTTTTCAGGGTGTTCCTAAAAATTTTTCTTAGGAATTTTTTTTTTAGATACGTGGTTTTCTTATCAAATATTTATCTATAATTCTAGCAAAAGAATAAATAATAAACTATAAGTTCATTTGAAATATTAATAAAATTATTAATTATTATTGTTTAGTTGTTTCATTAATTTGTTTGTCTTTTATAAACTATAATTTGTTATATTGTTGTTTCATTAATTATAAAATTATTAATTATTGTTTAGCCTAACATAATAACATAATTTAATTTATTTGTCTTTTATAATTGTAGGGGCTGGGTTTGACCACTTCTACTGTTGAGAGAGTGGACTCAAGCCCAGCTAGCCCTGTAAAATGAATTTATAGAGAGCGGGTTCAAGAACTAGGCCTTAGTGAGGGATGCAACGGCCAGGCATGGTTGCATGTGGATTGAATAGCATGAACGTGGGTTAAAATGCGCAATGATGCTCCTCGACCTTTCTCTCGGGAGCTCGCAGTTCCTATTACTTCTTTAGTGATTGGTTACAAGGGTTTCTGGGAGAATACAGGTTGCTACAGTACCCTATAGTTTAGATTTCCCGTCCCCCTTTCCAAAGGGATTCCTTACATTATATACCCCCCTCTCAATTGATCTTAGCCCTATACTTGTTGATCAACCAGGCTGCTACTTGAGTGATTGTCCCATCAGCCGCCTTCCCATTCTTCCAATGGGTTGCAGCAACCAAGGCAGCACTGTTCAAGGGTCATCTCCTCATTAATGCGGCCAGGACGTTAGTTGTGGGCATTTAATGTGGAGGTGACAGTTTATCCTAGACTTGCTCCTCCACCATGCTTCCATGGCTGACACGCTGTACTTGCTCTTTCTCTTTGGATGCTCGGGAAGGCTGCTCCTAGGGGCTCGTTACTTCCCCTTTCAACGATCTCGGCTGGCCAAGGACGACATTGTCCTCGGCGATGCTTCCTGGTAGCTTAGGCTATCTGCATTCCTCTTTGGACATTTCTTCATCCTCGGCATAGGACTTGGGCCGGATACAAGGTGGGCCGGGGTTGCCAGATTATTAGACCCCATAATAGCCCCTTGAAATCCTGCTGTTCGGCTCCTCCGATGGGGAGGATGATTTTGACGTCCTCGGGCCCTTGTTATGGCTTGTCACGTCTTGTCTTCCGTTAGCGCCAGAGCCTTTTCATCTGTCCAAGGCACGTTTCTGGCGCTTCGGTACACGGAGCATGCCTTCATTTAATTCTGGCGGCTCTGTGGCCCCCACGTTCAATGGTGTGATGCTAATCCCACGACTGGGGTTTCTCCAGCTTTATGGGCGGGGAAACTCGCACGGTTACTTTTAGTCGGGGATATAAATAGCCATTCGAACTGATTGGCCTTTTCACTTTGGCATTCAAGAGTTCTCGCGCTCATTCATTGAATTCGGTCAAATCTCCAACTACACCCACGCCTTTTTCAACACAAAAAGTCTGCCCGAGGAGCTTTTCCTCATTTCTGTAAGTCTTCTTCTCTCTAGCTCAAACTTCTTCTCTGACTCCTTTCTTTCCTTAGCCCTTTCCTGAGTCTTTTAGTCGTTGTTGGGGATCGGTAGATTTAAGAAATTAGTTGAGTCTGAAGAGGCGATGGAGAAATTTATCGCCGATCATAGGATACCCAGCAACGTGGGTTTGAGGTACTGCGCGGAAGGGGAATGGCGCATTCGGAGGAAGGAGGGGGAGGTTGTCATTCCCATGATCGCCTTCCTTGAAGGCGGTATGAGGATCCCCATGGGGCCGGTAACGAGGGGCTACCTTAGGTACTTTAGATTGGCCCCCACTCAGTGCGCTACCAACATGTTCAGGATCCTGGGTTGCGTGGACGCCTTAAATGAGAGGATGGGGTTGAGGTTAACCCATCATGATGTAAATTGGTGCTACAACCTCCAACAGCTAAAGGGTAAGTCTTACTACATGAAGACGCGGGACGATAAGGTCCGGCTTATCCAATGTCTTCCCGAGTCCAGCAAGGGTCTGAACAAAGACTTTCTCATTGTGTCCGGGGAGTGGTACGATGGCCTTCATTGTCCGACGGAGGAGGGGACACCAGGTGGGGTACTCAGAGTAGGAGAGGGTCTAGCTTTTTCCCCCTTTTCTTTTTCTTTGTTGTAAATCTGCTTTGTTCGGTTGGTGACAGGAGTTTGCTTTTCTTTCTGCAGATCTGCACGCCTTCGAGTGTCATTTTAACCTAGTCAACAAGGAGGATTTGAAAGCTGTTCTCAGGGCGGAGATCTTTCTGAACGAGGCCGATAACCAAGTTAGAGCCACCCACAAGATCCTCGGGTATAAGCTGCTCCAGAAGTTGTTTCCGGCTCTGAAGCACGTGATCAAAGCTGGTGATCCCTGGCTTCGCGAGATAACTGTAGTGGAGCAAGGGTTTTCGTTTCCTGAAGGTACCCCGCTGGCAGGACCCTCTACTTCTACCCAAGCTGCGAAAGCCGAGGGAGAAGAGCTAGGAGGAGAGGAAGAATTTGCTAATTCGGGACCATCCGAGGACGAATTTGGCGCATTTGTCCAAGTCCACATGTCCGAGGATCCCTCTGGTGACTTGGGCGACCTAATTTGACCGAGGCGGACCTTTTCTCTGTGAGGACTTCTCCCCAGGCCGAGATGGGTTTCAAGAGGCAACCCCAAACCAGCCTATTTGACCTGCTTAAGGGTCAGCCAGGGAGGGATGAGTCGGGGAAGTCCCAACCCAAGCTTCCTCCTTCGCCGTCCAAGTCTCAATCTGCTCGGACTAGGTCATCTTTTGCTCAGTCTAAGCTTCCACCTCCTCCACCTCAGCCGAGCTTACCGCCGAGGCCCGAGCTTGCTGATCCCAAGCGTAAGAAGGACCCTAAGGGCAAAGGGCTTAAGGGAGTAGAGAGGACTCGCTCTTCCCCCCAGGAGGCTCAAGCTCGGCGCCTTCTTAAGCAGCAGAAAACTGGGCACCAGGGCCAAGGAAAAGAGGTGGCTGTGCAGTCCGAGGCCCAGGCATGACTCCCTACCCCCATCTCTGTGGGGAGCCTTTAATGGATAATGCCTCCCTCAGGGACATCAGAGGGGGTGAAGGCGCATATATGGCTGATGCGCTGGAGAGATCCCTGCTGCTTCCTGCTGATATGGCTCGATTGGAAGGCCTAAAGAGGCAGGAGATCATCCTTAGCATGAAGAGGTACTTGGGCATGGTAAGCCATCCGCCGCTTGAGCGTTTGCTGATTTTACCCCTCGGTTCCTATACTTATCGTTTGTTTGTTTGAATTTGCAGGCTATCCAAGCCACTTACAGGCTGGAAGAGGAGGCCAATAAATAGAGCAGGAGCGTGACAACCACCTGGACGCCGCGCGGGTCCTTAGCAAATCCGAGGGTGACCTCAAGAAGGCGAGGGAGGCTCTAAAGGAGGCGACAAAGGCCAGAGATAGTGCGGTGTCAGGCTTAGCTAGCGCTCAAAAGCAGGCCGCCGACCAAACGAGGTGCCTTCTAGACACTGAGGGCCAACTGCAAATTGCCAAGGAGCACATCGCTGACTTAAAGCAGAGGTTGGCCGAGGCGGTGGGGGCTAGGGGCGTTGCCGAGCATGCCAGGGATGAGGCTTTGAGAGCCAAAATAGAGGCTGAGTCTGTGCGGACAGTGGCCGAGAGTTCTAAAGAGCAAGCTGAGGTAGAGGCCTTTGCCAAAGGAGTGGCTAAGACTGAGGCTGCCCTCAAGGCTCAAGTCCCTCAGGTGTGCAGGCATTAGTGCTCCCAGACTTGGGAAGGGGCCCTCAACTAAGCGGGGGTCAAGGCCTCGTCTGACTTTAGGAAGGCCCAGAGAGTGTACTACCCTCCTGCTATTTGAGAGGCTGCCTCTGCTACTTTTGAAGCCAGCATTACGCCCGAAGCGGCAGATGGGGACCAGCCCGATGCTGCCAAGGATTCCACTTCCACTGATAGGCCTGCCAAGGAGACTGAGCATCAGAGGGTGCCAAAGGAAGGGGAAACTAGTAACTTGGAAGCGCCCTCGGATGTGGTGAAGCCCCCTGTTGGCCCTCAAGTCCCTACTGTCGACTCTCAGGCTCTTCCTGCTGAGGGAGACCTTCCCAGAGTTACCCCTTCAGCCAAGGACACAGCTCTCATGGTGATGCCTCTGCAGGCAGTTCCTCTACGTCAAAGCTCTGAGGACCCCGAGGACACCTCTGGACAGCCTCTCAAGGGGGGGTAAAGCTTAAGTTGAAGAACTAGGCTGCCTTAGCTAACTTTTACCTATTGTTTCCTGCTTTTGTTGTTGTTGCTTCTCTTTTTTTTTTTTTAAGCGCTGTACTGCTACTTCTAAGTTGAATGTACGAATCATCTCTTTTTACTTTATGCGTTAATTGTCATTGTGATGAGTTTTACTACTGACATAACCTGGGATTTAACTATTAGCTTCACAATCTTAGAAGCTTAACATGCTTTTCATTCTGAATTGGCAGCCAAAAAATGTAAAGGCCATAGTGATAGTTTCCACTTAGACCTCGGTCGATAATTATACCATCTTAATACCAGGTTCTATTTTTGTCAGATTGAGTACTAAGGGAATAACTCCACAATATTAGTTCTATGTCACATGAATTAGATACTGTAAACAGTAAAAAATACTTAGGAAAGCTATTAGTTGCTAACTATGCTAAGGGGTTAGGTTCAATGTGCCTTAGAATGCCTTGAGCGATGCTCATGGGCTTGTGTTTATTTATCGAGGGCAGCCAGTTTCGTCAGAGGTCTGAGTCCGAGGACTATGCAAGACCTTGGTTCTGTCTAACCCTCAGGTTCTTCTGTAAGTAACTAGTTTCTCCATAGGTTTGAGTCCGAGGATCGTACAAGACCTTGGTTCCGTCTAACACTTAGATTCCGCTGTAAGTAGCTAGTTTTCCCATAGGTTTGAGTCTGTGGACCATGCAAGACCTTGGTTCAGTCTAGTACTCAGGTTTGTCTTGAAGTGGTTAGTTTCCCCATAAGTTTGAGTCCGAGGACCATGCAAGACCTTGGTTCAGTCTAGTACCCAGGTTTTGCTTGAAGTGGTTTGGTCTAGTACTTTGAGCGGCCGCCAAAACATAAGATATATAATCATAATGGACTTGAAATTCGAATCACAAGAAAAAGGATGCTTTCATTAGTAATAATACCTCAGGTTATTTAAATTCCACGGACGAGGTACAGGTTTTTCATCTAGGTCTTCTAAGTAGTATGCACCTATCCCTGCTATCGAGATAATTCGATATGGCCCCTCCTAGTTGGGCCCCAGCTTTCCCCAGGAAGGGTTCTTGGCAGCCCCCACAACTTTCCTCAACACCAGGTCCTCCGGTGCTAGTGGTCTAAGCTTCACATTGGCATCATATCCCTGTTTGAGTTTTTGGTGGTAATAGGCCAGCTGGATCATTGCTCGTGCCCTTCGTTCATCAACCAGATCTAGGCTCCTTCCCAGCAGTTCATCATTGCTGCCTGAAGTGAAAGAGCTCATCCTTAGCGTTGGGAAGTTCGTCTCCAAGGGGATAACAGCCTTGGCCCCGTAAGTCATGGCAAAAGGTGTCTCCCCCCTTGACCGCCGTGGTGTGGTCCAATATGTCCAAAAAACGTGTGGCAACTCCTCTACCCATCTTCCCTTGGCGTCATCCAGTCTCTTCTTAAACCCATTGACGATGACCTTGTTGACAGCCTCGGCCTATCCATTTCCTTGAGGGTAGGCTGGAGTTGAGTACCTGTTTGTGATCCTAAGTTCACAACAGTATCTTCTGAAGACCTTGTTGTCAAATTGGAGTCCGTTATCCGAAATGAGGGTATGAGGGACCCCAAATCATGTGACAATGTTTCTCCAAAGGAATTTCTTAGCATCCACATCCCTGATGTTGGCCAATGGCTCGGCTTCGACCCACTTGGTGAAGTAGTTCGTGGTAACCAGCAGGTACCTCTTATTCCCTGGCGCTTTGGGGAAAGGGCCTACAATGTCCAAGCCTCACTGGGCAAACGGTCATGGGCTGGACAAAGGGTTGAGGACCCCCCCAGGCTGATGAATATTTGGGGCGAACCTTTGGCATTGGTCGCACTTCTTGACATACTCCACGGCCTAATTCTGCATTCCCGGCCACCAATATCCTTGTGTGATGGCTCGGTGAGACAGGGATCTTCCTCCTGTGTGGCTCCCACAGATTCTCTCGTGCAGCTCCTCGAGTAGTAACTCTGCTGCTTCGGGGTGAACACACAGTAGGTATGGTCCAGAGTAAGAGCACCTATACAACTTGTGGTCCTTGGACAACCAGAATCGAGAAGCATTCTTTCGTATCTTTTCAACCTTTGACCTCTCCTCGGGCAGAACATCATCTTTGAGGAACCTCACTATGGGGTCCATCTAGTTGGGACCCACCCCAACTTGATAGATGCGGACCGTGCCCTGTGCCATCTCACTTGCTCTTTCCAGATGCTCCACAAGTATGATCCAAGGCAGATCCCCTGCCGAGGAAGTGGCGAGTATGGCTAATGAATCGGCATGGGTGTTTCCACTCTTGGGGATATGAGACAAACTGAAAAGATCGAATTCCGACTGCAACCGCCTGACCTGGCTCAGGTATTCTTGCATTCTCGAATCTCTAGCCTCCAGCTCTCCCTCTACCTGGCCTACCACCAATCTCAAATCTGAGAACATCTCGACTGACTTTCCTCCCATCTTCTGCACTATGACCATCCCTTGCAATAATGCTTCATACTCGGCTTCATTGTTTGTGGCCGAGAGCCCGAGCTTCAGGGATTTTTCTATGACATGCTCTTTAGGGGATACTAAGATAACCACGGATCTCGAGAACCTGATCCCCTGATGGGAATTTCACCTTCTGGTGCAAGAAGGAGGCAACGCCCCCTAAGGTGTGGAGCTAGGGCCTTCCTATGATGGCCATGTAGGGGGAGTAGGTGTCCACCACTATAAAATTCACCTCCATCACTTCTGGGCCGGTCTGGATAGGCAGCCTGATCATGCCCTTTGGGATGACGAGTTGCCCATCGAAGCTCATCAAGGGAGAGCTATTGGGCGTCAAGTCCTCCAGCTTTAACCCCAGCCCTTTATAGAGGTCTGGGTACATGACCTCGGCCGCGCTGCCACCATTTACCATCACTCTTCTCACATTGTAGTCCCCAATTCTGAGTGTGATCACCAGAGCGTCATCATGGGGCTGGGTGGTCCCAATCTTGTCTTCCTTCGAGAAGCTCAAAGTCGGGTGAAAATTTCTTTTGGCCCTTTTCGGCTCTGGCTGGGACTCCTCGGCAGGTAGCTGGGCTACAGACAACACTCGTGAAGGGCATGTGCCTATTCTTCCTAGTGCAGCCAAGATTACATTGATCATCCTTGCGGGCGCCCTTAGGGCGTTATCTCTCTGGGGCTCCTGATGGGTCCGGCCTTGATGGTCATCGGGGTGATGTAGAAGGTGCTTCAGCCTTCCTTCTCAGACCAGCTGGTCCAGATAGCTCCGAAGGTTCCTGCAGTTCTCCGTGGTATGTCCGTGGTCCCTATGGTACTAGCAATAAAGGTTCTGATTGCGATTCGTGGATTCCCCTACCATTTTATTCTGCCACCTGAAGTATGGCTCGTTCTCGATTTTCTCCAGCACCCTGTGTACTGGTTCTTGGAATGCAGCGTGGACAGCCTGTGTGTCGACTGCTCTAGATTGCCCCGCAAAGTCCTTTCTCGGACGGGTGCTGTTGTATCGATCCGGCCTGGAATCCTTCCTCTCCTGAGGGATGGCCTTCTTTTTTCGTCTGGCCTGCAGCTGGTCTTCCTCCACCCGTTTGTATTTGTCGATCCGATCCATCAGTTGGCACACACTGGTGGCAGGCTTGCTTGTCAGGGACTTCCTTAGGGCATGTCCAGTTGGGAGACCGTTTTTGAAGGTGCTGATGGCGACATCGTCGAAATTGCCCTCCAGTTCATTGTACACCTCCTGCATTGTCTTTAGAGTCTCTCCATCATGCATGGACAGAGGCAGTAGTGCGCTCAAGGGCCGAGGCTCTATGCTGTTTGTAACGAAACGGGAGCTAAAGGCCTGGGTCAGCTGTCTGTACGAGCTTATGGAATCCGTCCTCAAGCCATTGAACCACCTCATCGCCACTGGACCCAAGCTAGAGGGGAAAACCTTGCACATCAACGCCTTGTTCTTAGAATGAATAGCCATCCTTTGGTTGAACTGGCTCACATGCTCCACGGGTCCGTTTTGCCGTTATAGATAGAGAAGATTGGCTGTTGGAACTGCCGAGGAAGTGCAGCCCCTTCTATATGGCGTGTGAAGGGCAACTTGGACAGTTGATCCATTGCCCTGCTCATGGCATCGTACCCCAAGCCCCTAGGGGATGGGATTTTACGCTTGCACTTCCGGTAGTGCTCTTCTTCATGAGAGAAGGTCTCGCTTGAAGGAGTTCTCGATCTTTGCCTATAATCATCGTTGCTCTCATCGTCAGAGGGCAGGTCAGGGCTAGGTTGAGGTCGCCTTCGTTGTGCATGGCGCAGCCTCCTCTTCAAGTCATCTATCTCTCGCTGCATGGCCTGCTCATCGTTCTGCCCTTGGGTCACGTGGCTCCCAACCTTCTTTGGTTGTATAACCTGGTTGTTGTTTTGTCTCTGTGGCATATGACTGTCTTCACGCGAGTAGCTGCTGCTGGTTTGAGTGGGGTGTACACTTCCCTCTCGGAATCTTTCATTCTCTTCATTTCGATCGCGCTCAGGGTTGGCGAAGTTACCCTGGTGCTGGGGCTTGACCGGTTCAAGCTGATGGGGGCCTGCTTAATGAGGGCCTGATCCTACCATGCTTGATCATTGCCCTTACTAACGCACAAGTTCTTCCCACAAACGGCGCCAATTGTAGGGACTAGGTTTGAGCACTTCTACTGTTGAGAGAGTGGACTCAAGCCCAGCTAGCCCTGTAAAATGAATTGATAGAGAACGGGTTCAAGAACTAGGCCCTAGTGAGGGATGCAACAGCTAGGCATTGTTGCATGTGGATTGAATAGCATGAACGTGGGATTAAATGCGCAATGATGCTCCTCGACCTTTCTCTCGGGAGCTTGCAGTTCCTATTACTTCTTTAGTGATTGGTTACAAAGGTTTCTGGGAGAATACAGGTTGCTACAGTACCCTGTAGTTCAGATTTTCCGTCCCCCTTTCCAGAGGATTCCTTACATTATATACCCCTCTCTCAATTGATCTTAGCCCTACACTTGTTGATCAACCAGGCTGCTACTTGAGTGCTTGTCCCATCAGCCGCTTTCCCATTCTTCCAGTGGGTTGCAGCAACCAAGGCAGCACTGTTCAAGGGTCATTTCCTCATTAATGCAGCCAGGACGTTAGTTGTGGGCATTCAATGTGGAGGTGACAGTTCATCCTGGACTTGCTCCTCCACCATGCTTCCATGGCTGACACGTTGTATTTGCTCTTTCTCCTTGGATGCTCGGGAAGGCTGCTCTTGGGGGCTCGTTACTTCCCCTTTCAACGGTCTCGGCTGGCCAAGGACGACGTCGTCCTCAGCGATGCTTCCTGGCAACTTGGGCTATTTGCGTTCCTCTTCGAATGTTTTTTCATCCTCGGCATAGGCCTTGGGCCGGATACAAGGTGGGCCGGGGTTGCCAGATTATTAGACCCCACAATAATGTATTAGTTAATTAAATTATTATTTATTATTTATTAGTTGCTTCCTCTAATTAATTATTGGTTAATTAAATAATTGTTTATTAGTTATTAGTTGTACTGTTGCACTAGCACACAGCCACACACCCATGTGCATTTACCCCAGCCCATGCCCCTATTCACCCCAATTCAACAGACAAGCCCCAATGCCCATGGCCCCAATCACAAGACTAGAACCAATCAGATAAAGCCAATTAATTGTATCTAACCAAAAAAACACCAACACCAACACTAAAAGACAATTAATTTATCTCACCAACACCAAACCAACACCATCACCAACGGATAACTCCAAAAATAGGCAAATATTAATAAAAATTTATAAAGTAAATTAGGCAAAAGCAACAGACAAATGACAATCACAGTTCAAAGTCTTAAAGAGAGAGAGAGTCTGAGTCAGTGATTTCATAATATCATTTTTCACTTTCATTCTTCCCTCTTCAGATAAAGAGCAGAGAGACTGAGACAGAGTCACAGAGATGAAATATCTGAGGTGCGGCACCGTTAGGCTTAGTGGCGAGGCGCCGTCAGGCATAGTGGTGAGGCAAGGAACTGAGGAAGACCGATTGGGCAGGCGGGGCAACACGTCGAGGTGTAGCTTTCGTTTGAATGGGAGATCGAGTTTGAGCCTTTGAGGCCCGATCTGGCGATCTCCTACCCGGTCATCCGTTCCATTGGTTGTTGGCGTCCGTTGGTTGTTGCATCTGTGAAGTTTTTGTGGCTGTGAAGTGTGAAGTGTTTGAGGCTCGATCTAATTTTAGTATATTAGGTTAGGTTTTTTTTTTTTTTTTTTTTGAGAATCCATGGGTTATTGGGTTTGCTACCATCTGTTGGGCTTGTGGTAGGCTTGATGTTGGGCTTGCCGTCCGTTGTTTTTTGTTGAGAATCTGTGTGCTTGCTACTTGCTCTGTTACAATTTTTTTTTGGGTAAAATATCATTTTCATCCCTAAACTATCACAAAAGTTCGTTTTTCGTCTCTAAACTTTCAAAAGTTCTATTTTCGTCCCTAAACTATCACAAAAGTTTGTTTTTCGTCCTTAAACTTTCAAAAGTTCTATTTTCGCCCCTAAACTTTCAAAAGTTTTGACGGAGTGCTGACGTGACTTGACAGAGTGCTGATGTGGGAAGGACAAAAATCAATACGTTTGGAAAAGTTTAGGGATGAAAATAGAACTTTTGAAAGTTTAGGGACGAAAAACGAACTTTTGTAATAGTTTAGGGACGAAAATAGAACTTTTGAAATTTTAGGGACGAAAAACGAACTTTTGTGATCGTTTTAGGGACGAAAATGATATTTTACCCTTTTTTTTTCTTCAGATTTTAGTTAAAATTTTTTTTTGGCTTTTTTTTTTTTTTTTTTTTTGCTTGAAAGTAGAACAAATAAAAAAAAATTTAGAGTGTTCCTAACTTTGATTGAGGGTGTTCCTATTTTTTTTTTAAAGGGTAAACAAATAAATTTTTTTTAATTATTATATATAAAAAAAAAAAATTCAGTTCAGGGTGTTTCTAGGAACACCTTGAAATGAACGTAGCATCACCACTGGCTCAATTGAATTTCAATTCAAGCTAGCCTAACAACTGAAATTGGTTTCGTTTGACTTGCAATATTGTGTCATTTGTAGCCACACACTTCTTGATCCTTTTTAAGATCCACGTGCTCATTCTTACACAAATTTAAGGAATCAATCTAAGAATAAAAAGACCTATGGTATTTATTGGAAGCAAATTGGTGACCTTATAATTTCTATTCCATCTTAGAAGAAGAATTATGGTACTACCCTATACAAGGAAGGCAAGACACCTAAAGTGGTAAGGCGACATACTAGAAGTGGATCAATATTGTAACATGTAAGAGGGCGTTTGGTTTATTGTGATGTGTCCTTAATGTAATGCACATTACGATGATGTGAAATTAAAATTTTTAGTTTACTTTATTTTTTCTAACATTACCATAATTTAAAATTACAAAATATTTCATATAATCTTAATCTCATCACTCTTTCTTATTAAAAAAAGGAAAAAAAAAATCTTAATCTCATTACCTCTCTAAACAATGTAATATTGTATTCTTGTATTGAGATTACATTAATATAAAATTATAATAATATAATATTACGGCGTAAGTTTTTTTTAAAAATAATAATATTACAGCGTAACATAACATCATGGTGAATCGTTTCTTGTGCTATACTGCTATGTATCAGAAATAAACTTCAATTTCGGGTACATGTTTCATCATTACACATATTAGTGGATTTTATCACTTCCTTTATGTTAAGGTCTATCATTCACACGAGCAGACGGCATTACCCCCTAAAATGGATAAAAAAAGAGAGGACTCGCTAGAAAAACTAACACACCAAATAGGAGTAGACCCGTGCACAGAGTATCAAACGCCTAAATTACTTACGAAAGAAAAATGAAAAAAGAAAAAAGAAAAAAGAAAAAAATATAACAATGAGAGACCCATTACAAGATACCAGAAAACCCTAAACTTAAAAGAAAAGAATAGAAAAAGGGTTGCTCCTGCCTCCTAGTATTGATCCACCATTAGTTCTTGAGAATAATTTCTACCGTATCCATAACAATATTATATGGTATTATCCCTACTATAGTGTTAAGTACAGCTTATAAAAGAAATTGGACAACCGTTTATTACATTTTCATCAATAGATTTGAGTGATACTTAAATTACAACGGTAGGACAGTCCACTTATTGACCAAAGTTTTTATTTTTGGTAGTATATTGATCAAATCAATATATATATATATATATATATATATGGGCAAAACTCAGAGAAAGTTTAATTAAAATTTGCAATTAGAATCTAATTTTGTGTCATGTGTCTAAATTTATGTGGGGATCACACCTTAATTATCCACTTAAATTTCTGTCATGTGTCCACTTAAGTTTTTTTAATCTTTGTGCCAAGTAAGTTAATGAGTGCAAAATATTAAGAATCTAATATTAATGAACTATAACATTATAAAATAAAATAAAAACTAATCACATGTACTCAATAAAAATCACCACATATTTTATCTTATTAAAAATTAGAAAAAGAAATGATCATAAGTAGCATTAAATTTGGGTAAGAATTTAGTATGTGACTAATTATGTTTACTTTAAATAAAAATAATTTGACTAAATTTATATTTTTGATAAAAAATTATGTTTAATTTTAAATGTATCCATACATATGCATGTGTTACATGCTATTTTCTTTATTTTATAATTTGTCTAATTATTTATATTTTTATAATAAAAATTGTGCTTAATTTTAAATGTTAGTATATATAAAAGCAGAGACGTTATGTGGGAAAGAATGAAGTTCTGCCAAGTGGCGCATTCTTGGCAAAGAGATTTGAAATATTCTCAAGTGTCACGTTAGAGATAAGAACAAATTAAATATTAAAATTTTGTTTTATTTGGTTCAATGTTTTAAGAATTTTCTAATTAAAAAGTAAATATTCTTTGTATCTTTTGGTCCAATTTTTCAAAGCTTTTCCTGCATCACACATACACACAAAATTATTTGTATTTCAATTCATAATTTTCATTTCTTGCACTTCTACTCTTTTATATATACCTACCCATAGCCATTCATGTCATCTCATGTCAAATATAATAGACCAAAAATGATTTCATTTACTTTCAATCTTTTGGTGATACCTACGTAGCTCTAAAATTGTTGTCTCATCTAATTCTAACCTGTATGAGTTGTGGCTACAACCAAGGAAAGCGGGCATGCATTTTATATTGAGTGACAACGACAATTACAATTTTGATGTTAAGGTCAAACGTTGTAGATTTGTGGGTTTTGTAAAGGATGTGATTGATTATGGGTGTTTGAGATGTGTATTTTGTTTTAGAATTAAGGAGAAAGAGAAAGACACATTTTATATCAACTTTTATTATACAATATTCCTCTAAAGTTGTTTTTTTTTTTTTTTTTTTAAAATTTCTCATTACTTGAACTGAATAATTATATTGGATATATGTGTGTAATTTATAATTTTTTCTTTTTATGATAAACTCATTACTAACAAAATTCTATAACAATTATGTTATAATATATGTACAACATTCTCTAAAACCATTTTACATAAAATATTATAATGTTATCCGTACATTGCACGCACTACTTACTAGTTATAACTAATATTGTGGCGTGGGTTTCAATTAACTCAACTGGTAAAGTGTCTAATGGTTGAATAAGAGATCTGAGGTTCAATCCTCGCCTACACTAAAAATTGATTGGTGTCTTGGTCAGATAATAAAGAGCTACCATTAAGAGTGAATGTCATAGGTTGAAAATCTCTTTCTCAAAAAAAAAAAAAAAAAACAACAAACAAACAAAACAAAACTAATACTGAGGCATCTAATAGGAACTTTTAGTTTTGAGAGAGAGACAAATGGTTTTACTACCTCTTTCAACTTGAGAGGAGTTGCTCACTTGTTTGTATTTATTATATTTTGAAAAGGACATGTCATCTAACACAAGTATAAAGTGTTGATTTTTTTCTTTTAAAACCAACCTAAGTAGACTCATGAAGACAAGCTTGGTATAGATGGAAGTATCATAGAACACCGTCTAAACGTAGATCCAAAGAGGAAAGCTTGTCTAGCAAAGACGAAGACTATTCACCCCCGAGCGAAAAAAAGCCATTATGAAAGAAGTAGACAAGCTCCTAGTAGTAGGTTTCATCCAAGAAGTTTATTACCCAGAGTAGCTGGCTAATGTCGTCATGGTGAAGAAGTCAAATGGGAAATGGAGGATGTGTGTTGACTTCACAGACCTCAATCACGCATGTCTTAAAGACAGCTTCCACCTACCAAGGATCAACCAACTAGTTGATTCAACTGCAGGACGATGGGCAATCAACTATGAGAAAGTCGATATTTTTGGTTACTTATGCAGGGTAGGTTCTAGTTGTGATGGATAGGGAAATAATCCCATTTGGATAAACTCGGTCTTCACTAAAACTAACTAGTGGAGACTTGAAAGGATGAAGTCTTTTTGGGTTGAGCTTTATTTCCTGGAAGGCCGTCATATACATGATGTCTATCGAGCTTCCATTGTCGATCAATACTCGACGAGTGTTGTATCCTTCTATTGCAAGCATAATTATCAGCGGATCGTCATGAGGCTATTTCATTCCTCTAGTTTCGTGTTCTGAAAACATGATGTCCTCTGCCCTGGTCTTTCCACACTTCGTCATTGGGTGTTCTATATGTACACTGTTAACCTGTCTTTGGTAGGCTCTTTGCAAAGATTTGAATGACCACCCAGTGACTGGTCCTCCAATGATCATTCTTATTTCACCAACAATGGCCTTGGCATCTTGCTCGTCATTTCTCCTGATGTTTGCTTGCTTGGGCTTTTCTTCTGCCTGGTGATGGTGATGGTCCTTTTTCACAAACTTTTGTAATTTCCCTTTTGTATTAATTATTTGATTTGTCCTTTCAGATCCTTGCATTCTTTAGTGGTATGGCTGTGATCTTTGTGAAACTGACAATACTTGTTTTGATCTCATCTGCGTGGCAATGATGTCAAAGGCATCGGCCACTTCAAGCTTGGATCGTTCTTGCAGCAAAACTTTTTCCATAGGCATATTCAGAGGGGTGAAATTTACCAAGGCTCGAACTTCCCTTTTCATTCTTTTGATTTGGGGAGCGATCCTTCTTTTCTTTCTTCTTGTGTCGAGGCTCATTAACGTCGTCTATCTTTCGCTTGCCATCCATCCCCTTTGCGATCAATGCATTTTCTCCATTCATGTATTTTTGAGCTTTGAACAAGAGATCTATCATCGTTGTTGGTGGGTTCTTGGCTAAAGAGAAGATAAAGTCTTTAGTCGTTAAATTGGCCTGGAAGGTCGTTAATTGGACTTGGTCGTCTGCTTCGTCTACTTCTAGGTTTGCTCGTTTGAAACGTTTCATATAAGCCCTTAGAGTTTCTCCTTCTTGCTATCTCAACGTTAGTAAATGGGAAGTATGGCTTTTGTGCCTTTGAGCCCCGATGAAATGACGAACAAACAAATCACTTAATTGATCGAAGTTTGCTTTTTAGGATGACTCTAGCTTCCTAAACCAAACTCAAGCAACTCCTTTAAGAGTTGTTGGGAAGGATCTACACATCACTTCGTCAAGTGTCTTTTGAAGGTTTAGCAAGGATTTGCACATCTTTCCTCATGTCTTTCAAAAGCTCATTATTATTACGAATGTATTGTTCTGTCTGTCTGGAATAGGACTGCCTAGTTCTTCTGGAATTGGATTGCTCTGCTTGCCTAGAACTTTCTTCTCTATTATGGGTTAGGGGGCTATAACCCTCATCATTGTCGTTGTTTCGATTATGCTGGTGAGGATGGGGCATGTTGCTATTCTCATATGAGATGTGTTGCCTTAACTCCTTATTTTGCTTAGTCAACTCCTCAACACTTGCTGCTAGTGTTTGGATTTGTTGGGTCATCTGCATTGGATCAAGTGGAGTTGATGAACTTGGATCCATTGCGTTGTTTGAATGGTACGGCTAGAAAATCTATATG
Organism: Quercus ilex subsp. ballota; assembly: GCA_032727855.1. Lineage (NCBI taxonomy): Eukaryota > Viridiplantae > Streptophyta > Magnoliopsida > Fagales > Fagaceae > Quercus > Quercus ilex. The sequence continues at coordinate 50,322,054 of CM064909.1, read as the reverse complement.
ATTCAGATATAAGTTTCGTATAGATGGCGCTAAATTGATGAAAACAAAAATGGTCGTCAATCAATGACCTCATTAGAGCTTATGATGAGGTAACGTTCCTTACAAAGATGTAAGAGAAAGAAATCGGAATGGCGTTAGCCAATGGTTCTCTGATGATTAATTCAGTAGAATTCTCAATATCTCTCAGAGAATAAGAATGTAATTTTGTATGTTTAGAATTGTGTACCTTGTTTTTGGTGTTTGGTAGCTTATTTATAGCCTTGATATAGCTGTTGGGAGCCTCATTATTAGTGTAATTGTCGTTGGCCTCTTTAATGGCTCTTTTGGTTGTTTGAGTAATGTCTGCCTAAGCTTAAATAGAGGTTTGACCAGCTTATGATTGTCCTTTCTAACTATTGGAGCTCGTCATTTACAAAACTATGGATGGCTACGCCATTAATGCTGTATGGTAGTCTTCTCGTATGACAACCTTGTGGACTTTATGCTCGTCATCTATGTGGACGAGCTTGTGGATTATAGGTTCGTCAGTTATATGACAAACTCGTAATTTTAGTCTCATCACATCATACCTTAAATTGTGCCAGGTAGAGAATCAATATTATTGATTTATGATCCTTTGCAAGATGAGAAATGCTACGTCTACAACATTTTTACAACAAATTATAGATGTTTAGTTATTATTGGTTATAATTTGAATCTATTACTAAAATTACTTTTTTGCCTCACCAATAACAGCCTATAACAACCTGCCATTTAAGATTTATTGTGAAAATATTTTGAAAATGTTGTGAACACATTTCTCTTGCAAGATTGTGCAATAAAAGTGACTATATTTGAAAAATAATAATTCTACTTGAATGTGGTGTTACCTTTAATATAAAAATGAACAAACTTCTCTATTTTTTAAACTACCATGTATAACCCATGCAAATGCATGGATGCATTTAAAATTAAACACAATTTTTATTATAAATATATAAATAATTAGTCAAATTATTAAAAAAAATAGCATGTAACACATGTATACGTATAACTACATTTAAAATTAGACACAATTTTTATCATAAAAATATAAATAATTAATCAAATTATTTTTTAAAAAAAGTAAATGTAATTAGTCACATATTAAAATTCTTACATAAATTTAATACTACTTATTATCATATTTTTTTTCTAATTTTTAATAAGTTAGAACGTGTGGTAATATTTGTTGTGTGATAATTTTTATTAAGTATATGTGATTTTTTATTATTATTAATTTTATAGTTTGTTAATATTAAATTCTTAGTATTTTGCACTCATTAAATCACTTGACACAAAGATTGAAAAAATTAAGTGGACACATGACACAAATTTAAGTGGATAATTATGGTGTGTTCCCCACATAAATTTAGACACATGACGCAAAATTGGATTATAATTGAATTGTTTCTAATTTTTGCCTCTCTCTCTCTCTCTCTCTCTCTCTCTCTCTCTCTCTCTCTCTCTCTCTCTCTCTCTCTCTCTCTCTCTCTCTCTCCATATAAAGATGAGTAGTAAATATCTTCACCAAAATCAAGAAATTGAATTAACACATGTCACAAAATTAAAATCTAATTTAGAAATTTAATTGGATTTTCTTAGCTTGGGATATACCACAGCTTATAGAATGAAAGAATGATGCTGGATGAAAGTTGGTCGTAACCAAAACACGGCATAGAAAAGAATTAAATGGTAAACGAAGAGTGAAGCTTTTCCAGTCAAGACTCAAGAGGGTGGAGGAGAAAAGATTCTTTTTAATTACCTAATTTGAGTATGGTTGTTAGAGGAAAAATATAAGAAATGGAAATGAGAGTTGATCAAATCGGGGGAGTTTAGGACTTAAACAAAGGCAATATTATAACTGAATAATAAAATATGATAAATTAATCATCGTGATGCTCTACGTACCCATATCATATATGTGAGTGAGCAAACCATAAACCTTTCACTACAGGCAACGCCACACTACCTTTTCTGTTTAACTTTATCAACATGTGGCTATTAACCATTTTCCTCCTACCTAATCGCTGACCATTCATTCATTCTAATTATCATACATAAAAGGATGACTTTTAAATGCTTGGAATATGAAGTGGAAGACGAAGAAAAATGATTGTGGACAAATATGATAAACGTATACCAAAGGAAACCTATATGGTGAAAGCTTTATGACTATTAAAAAAAAAAAAAAATTAAATTAAAAAATCAATTGAACCCGATTGATGTACCTAATACGGGGCCACATCCAGCACAATTAGTACCGCATGTAGCGGAAGGGAATCCCGTGCCGACAAATTTTCAAATCGCAAGACCATGACCATCTATGCTAATTACCAGTTTGTTCGACTATACGTTTACGCATTAAGAACAAGGATCGCAAAGGTTTTTCGCCTAGTAACGCTTATATAGGCTCTCCCAAAAGGGAAAGATTGTGTGTTGATGCGCTTGCTCTCATGTTAATTTTCGTTTGTTTGGTTGCTCTCTGGAAATGCTCTAAAATGTTTTATGATGATTGATACGTACATAAAAACAAGGACCCAAAGAACAAGGACAAAGCCATAATGGTACCCTTAGGCCACCGAGGGCCATGGCCTCCCTCGGATTTTAAAATTTTTTTATTCCCACCTAATATATGATATTTATAAATATTATTGAATTTTTTGGTTAAAAATTCATATGGCCCTTTAAAATTGAAATAAATAAATAAATAAATAAATAAAATAGTCATCCAACCCAAAAAAAAAAAAAAAAAAACTCAAAATTAATTAAAATGGTCGTCTAATCCATACTTGTGGTTTGTTGTCCCTTTCAAAAAATTTCAATTATCTACAAATAAAATTAAAAAAAAAATATATTGGTATGACACTTTGGTTGATTGCTTATTTGGGACTATTTTAAAATTTTTGAAATTTTGAGATTTGGGTCTTATTCAATTAGCTAGTTCCACCTAGTGGATTTTTTATATTTCTCATTAGTAAATTGACTTTATAGTTGAGCACTATTTCGATTAGATATTTTTTATGCTTAAACAAGTTTTAGCAACAAGATTCATAAATCATGCAAAACTACTATTGAAAATAGATTTCACCATTTAAGCATAATGTAATTTGACATTTGGCTTCTAAAAATTGTTAAATATTTTTTAATTTTGTCAATGGCTAATAAGGACTAGAAAATTAGTAGCCTACTAATTTTTTTATATAGTGGTTATACATTTGAGCTTATACTTAATCTTCTAATTTCCACTACAACTATTGGATGGGTCTTTTCAACCATGAATATTATCAAAACACTCATTGATTTTATACATTGAAATGTAAATTTTTGCAACATCTAGTACGGGATTATTTATGATTTTCGAGAATTAAAAGAACATCAAATTTCATTTGGATAGATAATTACATTGTAATTTTTTAAGAAATTGTTATTTTGTGTTTTTTATTAAATTGTTGATATTTTGTTAATAAATGGGTGCTAATTTGGATCATCATAAAAAAAAAATAGTTCTTACTTTGACCCCCCAAATAGAAATCTTGGCTCTATCCTTATCAAAGAACCTTCTATACTTGAGCAATCCCAACCTACCAAAACCCCCATCCACCCCTCCATCACTATGAACAACTAACATTCCCCATGACCTAATAGAATGGGATGGCTGGATATTAAAGGAATCAAATCATACCTTCCCCAATTTAATCCCCATGACCTAAGGCGCTTGCAATTTCAATTAGTTCAGGCCAATTGTTTTTCCTTTTACAAAATAATTTCTAAAATTATAGTGAAGAGATTGAGACCTTTGTTACCTAGGATTATAGATCCCAACCAAGTTGTTTTTGTGCCTGACAAGTGGATATTAGAGAATGTGGTCTTAGCTCAAAAAGTGGTTCATAGTTTCAATTTATACGGGGTTTAAATCGGATTTCCATAAAGCTTATGACAAATTGGAATGAGAATTCATCTAGATTGTCCTCCATAACTAGTTTTCAGTCAAAAGTTAATTTCCTCAATTCAACATTGTGTAGCAATGATTAGATTCACCCTTCTACTCAATGGAAGTAAAGGGCTTGTTATTACTCCATCAAGGGGCATCAAATAGGGAAACCCATCTCCCTTTATTTGTTTATCTTATGCCATGAAATTCTTTGTAGGCTTATTAATAGAGAATTGGATAGAGGTAATATCAGCGGAGTTCAGATTGTAGTAGGTAAGGCTGTCCACAGGTTGGTTCGGTTTGGGTTTGTGCCTAACCCAAAACTGACCCAATTAGATCAGGTGGAGAACTTCCAAACCTGTAGTTGATCCGTAAGGGTATTGGGTCGAATGGATTAGGTAATCCTTGGATGGTGGTCAACTTCAGGTGAAGCCAAAAATTGTTGAAAAAGTAGGAGTGGTGAGATCTCATAAGATCTGGCGAGACTCATCTAAGATCTCGTGAGATCTTGCTAGATCTGGTGGAGATCTCGTTGGATCCGGAGAGATTTCCACCAAATCTTGCGAAGAACTCATAGTGAATTCCTGCTAAATCTAGCGAATCTCCACTGGATCTAGCTATATTGGTAGCCAAACTGTTGGGCTTTGTGGAGCCTAGTTATTTTTGGCCCGTTTTGTAGCCCATTGTAACCCTGTAAGCAGGATATAAAAGCCGCTTTTGTGATTAGGGTTTGAGACTACTACTATTGTTGTGTTTTTTTAGAGAGAGAGAAAAAACACTGTAGTCGCACTTTGTATTTTTTTCCTGATAATAGTGAAATCCCTACAACTCCGTGGACGTAGGCAAATTGCCGAACCACGTAAATATTGTCTTGTGCATGTGATTGTTTTTTCTTTGACGTGTGTTTTCTCTATTTTTTTTGTTTCTCACAGGTTGGAATTTTGGTTAAATTCCCAACAACTGGTATCAGAGGCTAGGGTTAGGTTTGAGTGGGAGCAATGATAGAGGAAGCAGGAAAGGCATCTGGAATAGAAAAGTTTGATGGCACAGACTTCGCGTATTGGAGGATGCAGATTGAAGATTATCTATATGGGAGGAAATTGCACTTGCCTCTTTTAGGGACAAAACCTGAGGCGATGAAGGCTGATGAATGGGCTCTTCTTGACAGACAGGTACTGGGAGTTATCAGGTTAACTCTATCTAGGTCTGTTACACACAATATTGTAAACGAGAAGACCACAGTAGATCTGATGAAGGCTTTGGCTGGTATGTATGAAAAACCGTCAGCAAACAATAAGGTGCATCTGATGAAGAAATTGTTCAATTTGAAGATGGCAGAGAATGCATCAGTAACACAACATCTGAACGAATTTAACACTATCACAAATCAATTGTCGTCCGTAGAAATTGATTTTGATGATGAGATTCGTGCTCTGATCGTCTTGGCTTCTTTGCCAAACAGTTGGGAGGCAATGAGGATAGTAGTAAGTAATTCTACAGGAAAGGAAAAGCTCAAGTACAATGATATTTGAGATTTAATTCTGGCTAAGGAGATTCGCAGAAGAGATGCAGGTGAAACCTCAAGATCTGGTTCTGGCCTAAACCTTGAGACAAGAGGCAGAAGTAATAACAGAAATTCAAATCGAGGCATATTAAAATCCAGAAATACTAATCAGAACAGAAGTGAATCTAGATCAGGCCAACAAGTACAATGCTGGAATTGTGGGAAAACAGGTCACTTTAGAAACCAATGCAAAAGTCCTAAGAAGAAAAATGAAGATGATTCTGCTAATACTATAACAGAAGAGATACAGGATGCATTACCTCTTGCAGTAGACAGTCCACTTGATGATTGGGTTTTGGACTCAGGAGCTTCGTTTCATACCACTCAACACCGAGAAATCATACATAATTATGTTGTAGGTGATTTTGGTAAGGTGTATTTGGCTGATGGTTCAGCCTTGGATGTTGTAGGTATGGGAAACGTCCGGATATTGTTACCTAATGGATCTGTTTGGTTATTGGAGAAGGTTCGACATATTCCTGACCTGAGGAGGAATTTGATTTCTGTTGGACAACTTGATGATGAAGGGCATGCAATACTATTTGTTGGTGGTACTTGGAAGGTTACAAAGGGAGCTAGAGTATTGGCTCGTGGAAAGAAGACTGTCACTCTCTATATGACCTCAAGTCCAAGAGACACAATTGCAGTTGCTGAAACAAGTACTGATACAAGCCTATGGCACCGCAGACTTGGTCACATGAGTGAGAAAGGGATGAAGATGCTACTGTCAAAAGGGAAACTACTAGAATTGAAGTTTGTTGATTTTGACATGTGTGAAAGCTGCATCTTAGAAAAGCAGAAAAATGTGAGCTTCTTGAAGACTGGCAGAACACCGAAGGCTGAAAAATTGGAGTTAGTACACACTGATTTGTGGAGGCCTTCTCTGGTTGCATCCCTTGGAGGTTCAAGGTACTACATCACTTTCATTGATGACTCAAGTAGAAAGGTATGAGTTTATTTTCTGAAAAATAAATCTGATGTATTTGAAACTTTTAAGAAGTGGAAGGCCATGGTTGAGACAGAAACATGTTTAAACCTAAAATGTTTAAGGTCTGATAATGGAGAAGAGTACATAGATGGAGGGTTCAGTGAGTATTGTGCTGCACAGGGAATTAGGATGGAAAAACCATTTCTTGGACACCACAGCAAAATGGTGTGGCTGAGCGCATGAACAGAACTCTCAATGAGCGTGCTAGGAGTATGAGGTTGCATGCTGGACTACTAAAAACTTTCTGGGCTGATGCTGTTAGCACTGCAGCTTACCTGATAAACCGAGGGCCATCAGTTCCTATGGAGTTCAGACTTCCTGAGGAGGTTTGGAGCGGTAAAGAGGTAAAGTTTTCACATTTAAAAGTTTTTGTTTGTGTTTCTTATGTTCATATTGATTCTGATGCTCATAGTAAACTTGATGCAAAGTCTAAAATATGTTTTTTTATTGGCTATGGTGATGAGAAATTTGGCTATAGGTTTTGGGATGAACAAAATAGGAAAATTATCAAAAGTAGAAATGTGATATTTAATGAACAGGTTATGTACAAGGACAGGTCAACTGTAGTGTCAGATGTTACAGAGATAGATCAAAAGAAATCTGAGTTTGTCAACTTATATGGATTGACTGAAAGTACTGTTCAGAAAAGGGGTGAAGAAGATAAGGAGAATGTAGATTCACAGGCAAATTAGAGTACACCTGTAGCTGAAGTCCGCAGATCTTCCAGGAACATTAGACCTCCACAGCGTTATTCACCTGCTTTAAATTATCTCCTATTGACTGATGGTGGTGAGCCAGAGTGTTATAATGAAGCCTTGCAAGATGAAAATTCAAGCAAGTGGGAGTTAGCCATGAAGGATGAGATGGATTCCTTGTTGGGGAATCAGACATGAGAACTGACTGAATTGCCAGTAGGAAAGAAGGCTTTGCACAACAAGTGGGTATACAAAATAAAGAATGAGCATGATAGTAGCAAACGTTACAAGGCCAGATTAGTTGTTAAAGGGTTCTAGCAGAAGGAAGGCATTGACTACACAGAGATATTTTCTCCAGTTGTGAAGATGTCAACAATTAGACTAGTGCTGGGAATGGTGGCTGCAGAAAACTTACATCTTGAGCAGTTAGATGTCAAGACAGCATTCCTTCATGGTGATTTGGAGGAAGACCTTTACATGATTTAGCTAGAAGGGTTTATTGTTCAGAGACAAGAGAATCTAGTCTGCAAACTGAGAAAAAGCTTGTATGGCCTAAAATAAGCTCTTAGACAGTGGTACAAGAAATTTGACAATTTTATGTATAAAATTGGGTTCAAGAGATGTGAAGTTGATCATTGTTGCTATGTTAAATTCTTTGACAATTCTTATATCATTTTGCTGTTGTATGTGGATGATATGCTCATTGCAGAGTCTAGCATTGAGGAGATTAATAATCTGAAGAAGCAATTGTCAAAACAGTTTGCAATGAAAGATTTGGGAGCTGCAAAGCAAATCCTTGGTATGAGAATCATTAGAGACAAGACTAATGGTACATTGAAGCTTTCACAGTCAGAGTATGTGAAGAAAGTTCTCAGCAAGTTCAACATGAATGAATCTAAACCAGTGAGCACACCCTTGAGTAGTCATTTCAAACTGAGTAAAGAACAGTCACCGAAGACAGAAGAAGAAAAGGACCATATGAGCAAGGTGCCCTATGCCTCAGCCATTGATAGCTTGATGTATGCTATGGTGTGTATAAGGCCAGACATTGCACATGCAGTGGGAGTTGTTAGCAGATTCATGAGTAGGCCTGGAAAGCAGCATTGGGAGGCAGTCAAGTGGATTCTGAGATATCTGAATGGTTCATCAGATACATGTCTTTGCTTCACAGGTGCAAGTTTGAAACTGCAAGGTTATGCAGATGCTAATTTTGCTGGTGATGTTGATAGTAGAAAGAGTACTACTGGGTTTGTATTTACTTTGGGTGGTACAGCTATATCATGGGCTTCAAATTTACAAAAGATTGTTACTTTGTCTACTACAGAAGCTGGGTATGTTGCAGCAACTGAAGCTGGAAAGGAGATGATTTGGCTACATGGTTTCTTAGATGAATTGGGTAAGAAGCAGGAGGTGGGCATTTTACACAGTAACAGTTAGAGTGCAATCTTTCTTTCCAAAAATTCGGCTTTTCATTCAAAGTCGAAGCATATACAAACAAAATACCACTTTATCTGTTACCTTGTTGAAGATAAACTGGTAATACTTGAGAAGATTTGTGGATCTAAGAACCCAGCAGACATGTTGACTAAGGGTGTCACTATTGAGAAGCCGAAGCTGTGTGCAGCTTCAGTTGGCCTTCTAACTTGAGGACAGGAGGATAAGTTGCAGAGATGAGGGATTACTTTTGGAGGATAGCGGCTGATGTTGGTGATTGAACTAGTCTCCAAGTGGGAGATTTATTGGGCTTTATGGAGCCTAATTTATTTTTGGCCCGTTTTGTAGTCCATTGTAACCCTGTAAGCAGGATATAAAAGCCGCTTTTGTGATTAGGGTTTGAGATTACTACTGTTGTTGTGTTTTTTTAGAGAGAGAAAAAAAACACTGTAGCTGCACTTTGTATTTTTTCCCTGATAATAGTGAAATCCCTGCAACTCTGTGGACGTAGGCAAATTGCCGAACCACGTAAATACTGTCTTGTGCGTGTGATTGTTTTTTCTTTGACGTGTGTTTTTTCTATTTTTTTTGTTTCTCACAGGTTGGAATTTTGGTTAAATTCCCAACACGAACTCCGTTGCATCTAGTTGGAAATGTCGTTGAAATGGGTTAAAATTGCCAAATTTGATGCATTTACAGTTGGGTAGGGTTGCTTGGGTTTTGGAGGAGGAGATCTGCTGCTGTTTGGTTTTTGAAGGTTGGGACTCACAGTCAACCGCCGGAGCAGTCAGATTTGGTGGTGACGGGTTGGGTCAGGTTTGGCGGGTGAATTTGGTTTGTGGGTGGCTTGAACAACCCTAGCAGTAAGACCCTGAGAATATACAAATTACTATGCGCACACAGATGATGTTATGCTATTTTGTAAAGCAAAGGGAGCTGAGATGGAGTCGCTGATGGGCTGCTTGGAAATATACTGTAGATGGTCTGGTCTGTCTATTAGCTTGGAGTAGTCAGGTATTTTACTCCTATTTCCTGGAATGAGTTATGTTAACCATTGCATGATGGTGAGTTGGGCTTTAAATCTTTTGAAAGTTTTAACATGGCCATTATAGCAAAGCTAGGTTGGTGGGTTCTTTCCAATAGAGATAGTTTTTGTGTCAAAATTCCAAGAGCCAAGTATAGAGTTCACAATAATTGGCTAAATTCTGGTCCAACAAAAAATGCTTCTTGGTCTTAGAGAGGCCTGGAAGCTATTAAACCCCTTATGGCAAAAGGTGCAAGCAGACGAATAGGAAATAGTGATAGCATTTGGGTTTGGGATGGGCCATGGAACCTAGATGTTACAGATTTCATTCTTAAGCCTTAAAGAGGCCATGGGGAGACTTAATGCTTAGTGGTTTCTCAGGTAATGAATCAAGATAAAATAGGTTGGGATGTGGCAAAGCTGAAATTTTATTTTGATGAAGCCTCTGTTAAAGCCATATTGAACACACCTAGATGGAATAGTGCCCAGGTGGATGGACCGACCTGGATAAGAAGTAGTTAAGGAGATTTGACTGTCAAATCAGTTTATAGAGAATTAACAATGGATGGTAACGTAGCCCCTAGCCACCCAGTCGTAAAGAAAATTTGGAAGTCGAAGCTCCATGACAGGTTGAAAAATGCACCTCTGGCATACTACAGTGGGTGCCCCTCCCATAAGGGATAGATTGAGCAGGCTATGTCTCATTGAAGAAACTTCTTATGTTTTTTATGACCATAATATTGAATCCCCCATTCATCTTTTTTGGAATTGTCAAGTTGCAAGGGCATTATGGTTTGGAAGTGAGTGGAAAGTTAAAACTGATGCTATATTCTTTCAAAGTTGGGAAGGTCTTATAGATGGATTTTAGATCCACCAATGGTATTTGATTTGAATATGGAACGAAAGGAACCTTTTACTTTGTCTGGGGCCATAATACTAGAATTGATTTGGAAAAATAGGAACCAGGTGTTGTTTGAAAAGAAGACTTTTGAGATTGACAGCCTAGTTGGGAATCTATGCTTGCTAAAAAAAGAACACGGCTTGAGAATTGAGATCCCACATAACAATTCTGTCTTAAAAATCCACAGCAAATGGTCTCATCCTCCAAAAGGACATTTGAAATTTAATTGCAATGCTGCAGTGGGCAAAGAGTTCTCAATTGTTGCGGTGGTCGCTAGAGTTTGGAGAGGGACAATGGTTTTGGCTGCATCTAAAGAAGCTGATACCATTATCCCTCTCTAAGTAGGGGTCGAAGCAATACTGTGGGCAGTGCAGCTAGCCAAATCCCAGAACTTGGAGAGAATAATTATCGAAAGTGATTCCAAAGCTTACATAGAGGCGTTTCAGGGGCTGGGTTAGAGTTGTCCTTGGAGGATTATATCATTTTAGTGTATGTATTTTCAATTGGGTTAGTAGGGAAGCTAATAAATCTCCTTTTGTTTTGGCTAGGTGGTCTTTGAAGAGTAGGCTTTTGGTTTCTTTGATTTAAGTTCAGGCCCCCAAGCTTTTGTTGATGTTATCTTACAGGAGCATTGCTTTGGTTCTAATATGGGTTCCTCCTAAGCTGTAAAATTTTCTGGTTCAATAAAAGTTTAACATATTATGAAAAAAAGAAAGAAGTAACAATAATAATAAATGGATAGTAAGCTAAGACAAAGATAGTACAATCTAATAGCGAAATTAGCACAACACTTCACACGAACTCTTCAAATCTACCTACTGTTGTATCAATTGACCACTTCTACTTGTTTATCATTAAGGATTTTAGCTTTATTTTTAATTTGGTCCTCAACATTTTATAGCTTTCATTTTAGAATTTAGAATTTAGAATTTGTTGTCATTTTAGTCTCTGCTGTCATTTCATTTATAATCAATTAGCCATGGAGACCAAAAAAGAAAAAAAAAAAAAAAAAAAAGAGAAAATTTGAAGACCAAATTAAAGATATTTTTTGGGCATAGAGGATTATTGTTTTTGTCAAAATATTCAAACATAAGTAAAAGAGTGACTGCTGACATAAAATTTCCGGGTTTGTTTATCCTACTAGCTTAAGATTTTAATGTTGTGTTTCAACTTTCAACATGCTATATCAACTACTAATCTATAAAATTCCAGAGTATTAGTTATCAGACCCAACCCCAAAAGTTCTCCCCTAAAAAATTATCTATATTGCAAATCAATCTATTGAGACTAATTAAGAGGATAACAAAAATGAATAGAATGATTTGGGATGAATAACATAAGTAGTGGTGCTGTGTTGTCCATTTGAGATGATAAATTGTGAGGATGCAAATCTATTATGGTCACAAGTGGAATACGTACCTGGTGAGGAATAATAGCACGTTGACTGATTCCGCTTCAGGTCATAACCACATACTCCCTTGTGTACCGTGCACTTAAGACATGCCGCTGTATCCACCTTCCATTTTACATCAAATCCTTCTCTAATGGCTTCCTCTAATTTTGGCCGATCTAATATTTCTATTCCTGTCCACGGAATGGACTGAACTGGAACTGGAACAGGAACAACTACGCTTACTTTACATTCCCCAGGCCCATAAGCTCCCCATTTGATGTGCACAAAACCATTTATTTGGCAATTGAATTGTCCTAGAGGTATCCAAGAAAAATCACAGCCATAGGCTAGTGTAAGATTCTGTAAACCAATGCCAAAATCCAATAGTGTAGGATCGAGGGTGGAATTCACGAACTCTGGTGAACAAATCCCAGTCGAGAAGTCCTCTCTCGTAATCTTGAGTATTTGGGCCTCGGGATTGACACCTAACACTTGGTACGCCACGTTCATAATCTTTATGGTAGCAACACTTCCCTGGCAATGGAGCTTTAGTCCAGGATAGCCACAACTATTTGGTCGGTTATCTCCCCAAAAAGGAAAACCAATGTTATTCAACTTTCCACAGTTGAACATATTGCTACAGCTCTCGTACATATCTTCATCGCATAAAGATAGAGGAATCTTGATGAAAAATAAGAATATGAAAAATAAAGAAACAAGAAAAGGAGACGATGAGAGAACCCACGAATTCATTTCCTGAGAGAAACTCAAAACAAAAAAAGGTAGGTAGTGATTATGGGTAATCTATTGTACCAAGGAAAATAAACGAAGCATGACTGAGCGACTGTTAACAGGTGAAAATAACGTCCAACCAATAAAACAAAAAAAATTGTGTGGAAAGAGAGAGAAGGAATCACATTGGACGTTTAGTTGACTTAATTACAACTTCTTTAAGACTCCATGCCCCAACTAATTTTTGTTGCATGTGTGATTATGGTTAATTAATATAAAAGTGAGTTTAGATGAAAGCCTTTCGCTACACAAAATAAATACATTTTCTTCTCATCTAGTATCATGTCCCTACCAAGTTTTTTTAATTATATATATATATATATATATAAAATATGAAAGTGGAAGGCCAACAAAAATGTGTTTATTTAATTATTCATGTCCCTACCAAGTTGAAGTCTACTAAACTCTACTATTGTTCAGACTACGACATATATATATATATATATATATACACACACACACACACACTAGCCACTTAGCACGTTACAAATATATTTTTTTAATTTTTCAAAAAAAAGAAAAAAAAATCCTAAATTTTAAGAATTATCTTTTTGAATTCAAAATGAAATTTGTTATTTGATATTTATGACCCTATTTTTTTTAATGAAGTTACCATTCATTAATGGGGTATTTTTGAACCATATAAATATATTTTTTAATTACATATATATATATATATATATAATATGAAAGTGGAAGACCAACAAAAATGTGTTTATTTAATGTGAATCAAATTAAAATAGCCAAATTTAAGTTTGTTTAGATACCACTTATTGTTGAAAATTAAAAATTAAAAATACTGTAATAAAATAATTTTTAAATGTATAAATAGTATTGTTAAACCTAATTTTAAAGTTAGATTTATATATTTTTTTCAAGTGGCGGATTTCATAAACAGTGCCCATAGGCCTACCGATTGTGAAATGCAGACGCGTGGATAGCGCGTTTTGCACCATCCAAACGTGCACTGTCGCAAAGGCTGTATTAATTAATCAGATAATATGACTAAAAGCTTTGCGTAGTCAATGCGCTGCGCGTAATTTGGCCCAGATTAGGTGTCGTGACTCATCAACTGTTGGATGTGAACGTGTAGCTCCCACTGTGTGTGTATATATATATATACCATGTGAAGAGTCCTATTTCATTAGATCTTTTTCCAGCCGAAGGGATTGATCAAACACGGCAACCGTGGTCAAAAAACTATGTGAAGAGAGTGACTTACAAACCATGAACCCAAAGGCTTTTAGGCTTCCAATTTTGTTCTCCAACTTACCGGGTGGTTCAATTTGCAGAATTTATGGTCATGTACAAGATATTAAATTAAACCCACCATAGGGTCTACTTTTACCCCACCAATAACAATGTGACACATCCGATTTTTGCGCAAAAAAGAAAAAAAGAAAAAGAAAAAAAAGAGAGTATGATACACACACAATTCTACTCTCATAAATACTTAATGTAATGTAATAAAAAAAAATAAAAATTCAAATAAGCTGAAAACCAACCCAAATACATGGGTAGCCATAACATAACAAACCCAAACCGATAGTTTCACCTCACTCAACAAAAACCAACACAATCCAATCCCCACAAAACAATATCAATGTTTTTACGAAAGTTGTGAGCTAAAAGTAAAGATCATTAACAAAACCCATGATCCTATGTTAACATGAAGATGCAAAACTTAAGGTCTGTTTCGATTGAGGAGGGAGGGAGGGAGAGTGGAGGAGAGTAGAGTAAAGTTGGCTGAAAATAGGTTAATTTTGGGCCAATTCTGTTCTACTCTACTCTCACTCCCTCCCTCCCTCTCAATCCAAACGAACCATTAGGGCCAACACAAACACAGATCATAGAACATTTTGTTGGGTTATAGATTGACCTTAGTTAATTAATTCAATTGTCTAAGTTGATTAATTAGTTCAAATTATATGCAATTTGTGGAGGCACCAACAAATCACTAAATAAACTAATATGTAGTGGAAATTAATGACACTATGATTTGTTGACGAATGAAAAAACCCTCTCGCAAGGCAAAAACCCCACTGGGTGAATGTTAGGTCACCCCTCCCAAGAATCTACTAATTAAGAACAAGTGGTTACAAGTATAAGGAATCTTACCACTAACCTAGACTATCCCAAAATACCAACCTATAGTTGAACCTTTATACCAATCCCCAATTGGACTTGCTGTTGTAGAAGACTTCTTCGCATGCATGGATCCCAATATGTGACTAACTCCAAGCAATTGATTGATTGTTATTGGCTACAAAGTTCTTCACTTCAAAGCACGTTGAAGAGCGCTTGGTTACAAAACCCTACGACACACAAACGTAGTAGCTTCTCACGGAGTGTTTGAGTTCTCTGATTGAGTCTTAGTGTCTTTGATGACTTTAAAATAAGCTTTCTATATGGTCTAGGGTTGTAGAAAGAGAAACCCTAATAATCCAAGTTATCATGAGTCGAAATTCAAATCTAAGAATTCTTAAATTGTAAGTCTAGATAGATTAAGCTTGTGTCGAGCTTCACCATTAATTCTCGATAGATGCTAGTGTCGAGAATTATTGAAACTACTTTTCTTCACTTGTTTCTTGGATCAATCTTTCATGTCTTTACTGATAGCACTTTTTATTTTTGAGCAACACACTTCTTGATACATTAAACCCAACTTAGATCTATCAAATTACAAGTAAAGTGTGTTTTGTCAAAAGATAAACCAATACATAAAAAATATGACCCTAACGCATTTCACTGTTTCAAAATTTGGACTTTGTGTTTGAGGCTACAACATACAGTATTATGAACAGAATTGCACAAAGAGTCTTTGTAGCACATTTTAGGTGAAAATTCGTTATTCTTCTTGATGCTCTCTAGTGGCACCTTTCAGCTTAGTTGGATTTTAATTTCTAATTTTTTTTTTTTTTTATATTAAGTATTTATAGTGTGTGTCATGCTCTATTTTTTCTGTGTGTAAAAATCTGATGTGTCCTAGGGTATAAAAGTAGCCTTTTACCCCAAGACTGCTTTGAATTTAATCTCCATTTAGAATATAAGCAAACATCTACATATACATATATTGAATGCTCTGCTTTACATATACTAACATATGCTCCACTTTATACTTGAACTAGTTATTGTAATGTATGGTAAACAATTTTCGAATAAGTATAATTAAATGTGTATTAAAATTTTACCAAGTTTATATATTATATATATAATGTTTGTATATTTGAAAATATAATTACTAATAAAATAAATATAAGTTTATTTGAAGCAAATGAAAAAAAAAAAAATCTAAAAAACATCTAAATATGGGTTTTTATTTTTTGTTTTTGAATGTGCTTTGTGGTAAATATGTTATTCATTTGTTATTATTTGGCATAATTTTATTATTGTTTGGGCTATTTTTACGGTTACATGGGGTAATTTTTAGATTATATTTAAGGTGTTAGTCTCTCTCATAGGTCAAAATAAACTAACAATAATATATTAAACTGTGCAATTAAAAATAAGTATTATAAAAATGTTGTAAGATTTTATTGTGTATCTCATAGCTATTCTCTCATGTAGTTTCCTAGCTAATGACATAATTCTCTTTTGTGGAATTCAATAGCTAATTACTTAGTTCTTCATTTAGGATACTTGTAGTGGGGTGAATATTGGGCCTTATTATAACAAGGTAACATTGGGCCTATTTTAAGCATTGGCCCAACCGGAGGAAACAAACCTAGCACTGGCTAGCCCATTATGATAATAAACAAAGGTCCTCTGATCATTGGTTAGAACCATTGGACTTCCAGGCCCAAGGCCAAGACTGTATTTAAGGCATATCCAAGCTGCTGAGATAAATCCCAGAGAAGGTACACTTTTTTGAGGTAGCTTTCTGAAATTTCTTGATGATTCCACAATAGTCTCTGCATTAATGAAGGTCACCTGCCTGGCACCACCGTATTTAATGTAGAAGGACAAGCTTGAATAGTAAGAAAAGCCCTAGAAGTCTTCGTTCATGATAAAAACCAAGAAAGAAGAGCCCGATAAGACTTGAAGTTATCCAGGTGGATGCCTGAACAGTAAGAAGGAATCCTAGAAGATTCCATTCATGATGAAAAACCAAGAAAGAAGATTCCAATTAGACCAGATTTTATCCAGATGGACAAGGACAAAATACGAAAAAGATGGAGATAGCTCATATAAAAGAGAAGAAAGAAGAAAGAGAAAAGAGCAACACATAATATATCAAAAAGGAAGAGAGCATAAACATTCTGAGAGAAGATCCTTGTAACAGAGTATACTAAATTCAATAAATAGAAGTTCATTTCCATATAGTGCGAAAGTCCTATGATTCACATGTTCTTGTCCAAATTTCCCCTCGTAGATCAATATTAACCCATAATACAAATTAGTTGTGGCACAAATCTTGCTTAGTTTCCTAAATCACTGAGTTGAGGTTCATGCACGTACAATACTATTTTCCCTCCATTTGGTTTAAATCCACCACTGCATTTAATGTAGAAGGACAAGCCTGAATAGTAAGAAAAGCCCTAGAAATCTCCATTCATGATGAAAAACCAAGAAAGAAGAGTTCGATAAGACTAAAGGTTATCCAGCTCGACGCATGAGTAGTAAGAAGGAACCTTAGAAAACTCTGTTCATGATGAAAAACCAAGAAAGAAGAGCCCAATTAGACTAGAACTTATCCACGTGAACAAGGACAAAATACAAAATACAAAAAAAAAAAAAAAAAAAAAAAAAAAAAAAAAAAAGAGATGGCTCATACAGAAAAGAAGAAAGAAGAAAGAGAAAAGAACGACACAAAATATATCAAAAAGAAAGAGAGCATAAACATTTTGAGAGAAGATCCTCGTAACAAAGAATACTAAATTCAATAAATAGAAGTTCATTTCCATATAGTGTGAGGGTCTTATGACTCACATGTTCTTGTACAAATTTCCCATTATGGATCAATATTAACCCATAATACAAATTAGTTGTGGCACATATCTTGCTTAGTGTCCTAAATCACTGAGTTGAGGTTCATGCACGTACAATACCAATTTCCCTCCATTTGGTTTAAATCCACCACTGCATTTAATGCAGAAGGACAAACTTGAATAGTAAGAAAAGCCCCAAAATTCTTCGTTCATGATGAAAAACCAAGAAATAAGAGCTCGATAAGACTAGAAGTTGTCCAGGTGGACACCTAAACAGGAAGACTCCATTCATGATGAAAAACCAGGTGGACAAGAACAAAATACGAAAAAGAAGGAGATAGCTCAAAAAGAAAGAGAAAAGAATGACACATAATATACAAAAAGAAAGAGACCATAAACATTCTGAGAGAAGATTCTTGTAACAAAGACTACTAAAACAATATCTTTTTTTTTTTAGAGAGTTTCAATCTATGGCATCCGCTCTTGATGATAATATTTTATCATCAAACCAAGACACCAATCAATTTTTGGTGTAGGTGAGGACTGAATCCCAAATCTTTTATTCAAACTGTTAGGACATATGTGAATCATTGTTAGGAACATAGATCAATATAAAACTAGTTAATCCTTTGACAAAACGCACTTTACTTGTAATTGGGTAGATTTAGGATGTGTTTAATGCTTCAAGAAACAAGGTTTCTAGTTCAAGTGTTAAAGTCATGCAAGTCTATCCAAGAAACAAGTGAAGAAATACTGGATTTCAAAATTCGATAGCTAGTATCTATCAAGTTTTAAAAGGCTGTTTAAACCCGATGCTCGACAGCTGCTCGATAGATAGCTTATCTGTCAAGGTTTATGAAAATAAGTTTTTCAAAGTTGATTTCACTCCAATCCGTAAATAGATGTTTGGGATTTCTTTTCTCACAATCCTAAACATATATAAGGATTGTTTTAAGGGCCGTCACAGATGATGCAACTCAATGAAAAAGTTTTTCACAAGCATATCGTGAACTAGAGACATATGCCCTAGTTCATCTTTCTATTTAAGAAGCTACTGTGTTTGTATACGGTAGGGTTTTGTAACCAAGGAGTTTTGTGATCTTCATCGTGTAGATGAATTGAAGAACTTTGCAGCCAACTTCTTTTTCAAGTTGGTGAGTAAGCCGCGTACTGGGATCTGCGCATCGAATTGGTTAGTCACGTACTGGGAGCCGTGCATTGAAAAGGAGAGATTGTCACTATAGAACAAGCCCAATTGGGTATTGGGGTAAGGGTTCAACTGTAGGTTGGTGTAAGGAAATGAGATTCCTTTACTTGTAATCGCTTTTTGTGATAATAATGAATTCTCGGAAGCGGTGACCTTAAAATTACCCAGTGGGGTTTTTGCCGTGTAGGTTTTCCCCATTCATAAATAAATCACCGTGTCAATTTATTTTCCACTGCATTTTAACTTAGTGATTTGTTTGTGCTACCATACTTATTGCATGCTAATTGAATTAATTAATTAACTTGGCTAATTAATTGGTTAATTCATCACGAGGGGCCAATACATTCTTGGTCTATCACAAACTATTAGAGACTTTACCAGTTGAGCTAACTAAAACCCACAGATAACAATATCTCTTTGTTTGTCTTTTATAAGTAATAGTTATTAATGATATTGGGGACACAACCGGGAGTTGCCAACTAGTTTTTGCAATGGTCTAGGAACCAAATATATAGTGTCCTCTTGAGGAAGGACCTTTTGATCTTACTATCAGAGATATGGGTTTGGAGTTAAGGTATAGACTTGAGAAGGTGTTAAGCACCCAAAAGGGCCAAAACTGCATAACCCTAAGTTTGGCTTCCATTCATTGTGTCTTATGTCTTATCCCTATTAAAGGCATACTCAACATTGCATCTATACTCACACACACACACACTAGCATACATCTAATCACTTAACATGGCATTAATCATCCCTAACTATACATCTATCATGGTAATCAAACAAGACCTAACATACATCTAATCATGGCATACCCTATCATACATCTAACAAACAACCTAACATTCATCTAGCATGGCACATCATCGCATCCCAATCCCTAGCATACATCTAATCATGCTTCATCACATCATATCCTAACATACATCTAACATAGCATGTTACTATCATCGTATCATCATATCCATTTAAGGCAGAAACCTAGGCATGGCAAGTAAAAATAGATCATCACATGTATCCTAAGCCTTTAGACATGAAATCAAGCATCAACCAAACACATTACATTACTAAATGCATGTTCATACTAATGCATGACTTACTTCACTTACCTTGCAGCAACTCAGCACCTACGGCATCGTGCATGAGATATGAATGCATGTTCATGGCATCAAAGAAGGAAAACACAAGATAAACTCTAATTCTAACATGTGAAGAGCAAACAAGCTACAAACATGTGAAACATAGACTTAAAACCATGAAAAAGGATCTAAAACAAAAGTATACATGTGAAAGCAGAAGTAAAAATAAAGGAAACAAAATTAGGGTTTTTGGGCTAGTTCATGCATATGCATGAACAAACTTTCGTATGCATAAATCAAACCTGCGTACGCAACGTTGATCATGCACACATGGGTTTCTGCCCAGAAACACAATTTTTAGCAACCTAACATGCTTTAAAGACATACAAACATGTAAACCTAAGCTATATAAACATATTAAAGCATAAAATAAGTAAAGAAACAAAACAAGGATGGAATTAAACGCTAAAAATAAAAGAAAATGCTTAAAATGAATATCTCAAAGCAAAAGCTTCTGGGCTTGATTTTTGACCGTACCCCTCAGGAAAATCTATCACAAACCAATAAGAATGCGATTAGTAATCTTAAAATTCAAGGATCAAGGCCAAAAAAGGCCCTAATCAAATAAAATTGACTTGAGGATGTTTTGTAAAAAACTCCCTCTTTGATTCACTATTTCTAGCGAATCTTAGTGTTTTTCGTGGGATTTTTGTATGTTTTTGAAAGGTACCATGTATGGCTATTTATATTGTAAAAATGGGGGTTTGGAATGGCTCCCAAACAATGTGAGATTTGTTTAAATCTCAGTCTTTAATGTAGAAAACTTGCCTTTCTGGTGCTCTTGAAACCCTACCTGCGTGTGTAGGCTTGTGCCTGTGTGCACAAGCTTCTAGGCTGCATATGCAGGCCTAGGGTTTCTTTTGGCCTTTATTTTCCAAAAATAGATTTTTTGCTCATTAAAAGTTATATTTTCCATTTTAACATCTCTCAAGTCAATTTGTAATCTAATTGGGCCTTAAACCAACCTTGGGTTTTAGAATTTCAGCATCATTGGGGAACGGGGGCCCAAGTTATAAGGGGTACAAAGTGCGGGGTCTACAGATGCCCCTCTTTTGATTCGTGAGCTTCGTTCACAGAATCAAAAGAATAAGAGACAAAACATTTTGTTTTGACGTATGGCTTGGGCCCAACCCATGCACATGGCACACAACTCGCATACATAGCATGGGGTGTGACTCCGCAGAGTTGCGTGGGATTCATATGTCTGAATCTCACCTTTGTTGCATGGGAAACGAGTAACGATAGGTTCACTATCCTAGAACTTGTTTTGCCAATTGTAAGCAAAAGGCGAGTTACTCGCTATCCTAGAGTCACTTAAAAAAAAAAAAAAAAAACCAACAACAACAACAAAGGTGCTCTTACGAGGTCAAACAACCAAACAAACAAAGGTGCTCTTACAAGCTTAAAAGGATACTAGCCTCAGAGGCTCTTCAATTTTTCGGTAACGGTTAATAATTTGCATCCATTATAAATTGAGATTACTACATTTTTTAATCACAAAAATACCTAAGGGTGTGATGAGTGTTATGCGTGGAGAAAGGTTAATAATTTTCTTGCCTAACTGAGTATGTGCTCTAATTTTCTTTTAACTTCCACTACTGCCATTGAAAATTTTGGCACTTTCTCGGATAACACGTTTGTGTCAAATGAACTCATATCAACAAATAATTCACCTTCGCCAAATAACAAACTATTTTTTTTTTTATTTTTTTTTTTTTTATGGTTGTTACATCCAAGCTGCATTAGTTGAGTACTTGACTACTTGGGTTCCCATCGCACACAAAAGAGATAAGCCTATAATTAGAATGCAAATTTGTTATGTTTTAGCTAAAAGAACTCGAGTTTCATAATGTTACATTATTAATGAAATTTTCTACTAAGAATTTAAGAACATACCTATTCTTCAATGAATTGTTTGGGTCTTAAATTCTTTTGCATTTACTTCAACTCCACCTTTTCATCACTATACAGAAAATAAAGAATCAACTTTGTTAGAAAATAGTTGCAAAATACAAAGTTAAATGAGAAAGAAAAAAAAAATGTACCAATTGCTCATGTGAAGATTCCGTCAATGAATTTTTTTGGTTTTTAAAGTTTCTTAAATTCCTTTGCATTTACTTTAACTTCACCATCTCATCTCTATACAGAAAATAGAGAACCAACTGTGTTAGAATATAATTGCAAAATACAAAGTAAAATGAGAAGGAAAAAAAAATACCAACTGTTCATATGATGACTTTGTAAGCAATTGCTATATACGTAAAATTTGAAAGGAAAAAAAAAAAAACGATACTGGGGAAGTTATCTTTAAAGATAAAATTATAAAATTCGTGGTGGAAATTGCTTCTAAATAATAGGCAAACTTTTAGGAATAAAAATACCTAAAACATGTTTTTTTTTTTTTTTTTTAAACGTAAAACCATGTTGGTTAGTAGGCCATTAGTAGAGGATTCTAAAATCCTAAAATTTAGGATTTATTTTGCTTGAAATTGTAAAAAAGAAAAAAAAAATTTTGTGGTCCTATTTTGTAGGCAATGTCTTAGTAAGAGTTAGAAGTGAATTTTTACCGAACTATCCTTTAGTTTTGTTCATACTTAAACCTAGGGAATAGGGGTATTTTGGAACAAAAAAAAATCTGGTCCAAACAAGTGAAGCCCCTTAAATAGTAATATAGATATATCTGTGGTGTCCATTTGGGGCTCTTGCCTTAAACTTCTTCAGGTGGCTTGCGCCTTTTGTCTTCTCCATCTCTATCCTAACCTGTTCTTGTGAGGCTCTTGCCTCGAGGTGACCTTGGTCTCTATCTTTATCTCTACCCCTTCTACTATGCTTGCATGTTCAATTCCCTCAGGATATGTGCACAAATTTGTATAATGTGCTTGAATGTTCAAATCCCTCGAGATATGTGCACAAGTTCTGTCCGTTTTAACCCACAAGGGAGTCTTGGATGAATGATCCACTGGGGATGATAAAGGGGAACTCATTGGGGAGTATGAACTTGTTGAAATTTTGGTGACCCTCGAGGGAGCCTCCTTATTGGGGAAAAAGAACTTGTTGAGAAGTTTACTGATTTTGACCTACGAGGAAGTCTTTGAAGATGTGTGATCCACTGGGGACGGTTTTTTTTTCTTCATGGTTCACTGGGGAACTTGTGTTAACTCTACCCACGAGGGTGTTTCATCAACTTCACGGGGATTATCTTTTTCACAACTCATGAGGGGGTTGCTATTGTGCCTTGCCTATCTATACTCGTGCTTGGACAAACTCAGTCAAGGGACCTTAGGCCAACTGGTGAGGCCTTGGAAGCTTCTGTACATGCTTTTGTACATGCTAAGGAAAGCTTCTTTCTCTCTTCTCTTATAGCTTTTGTACATGCTAAGGAAAGCTGTAATACATACTCTTGTAAATTGTCTTCATACTCTCTTTTGCCTTGCAAACTATCATCTTGCAAACTGTATTCACCTTGTATATTATGTTATTGCAAATTGTATTCATTTTGTATACTATGTTCTTGCAAACTGTATTCACACTTTGTACACTATGTTCTTGCAAACTGTATTCATGCCTCCCTTTTCTTCTCAGCACTAGGTCGTTCGATATGTATTATCGTTCAGGGGCTAGACCTAAGTCTTAGGAATTCCCTTGTAATGAGGGCCCACCATAAGGGATTATCTTTTGATGATATGAGTTCAAAATTTAACGCCTTTTACTGTGTTCTTCATATGTTTCTTATGCTTTCTTTCTAACCTCATGCATTTTACAAATCAACTAGAACTTGTGGGTTGGCGTTCCTCCTGCTACGACTCCCGACTTAGAGGCATCTACTGTTGTCACCTCCGAGATCATCCGGCCTTTATAGGGTGTGGTTTTGAGGGTGTTTTATTTGACAGTTGAGTGCGCTACCAATTGGTGGTCGAGGATGCCCCACAGGTGCCTATGGATCTACCGGAGTTCATGCTTACCCCGCTCTCTATTTCTGACGCCGAGTACGCCTTATGGAGTCTCAGTGTGGCCTATGTCAACTGGCTTAGGGAGGAGTTGGACTATGATGAATTCAACTGTACTCGCCTCATGCCCTCCCTTGCTGTCGAGGTATTGCTTTTTCTTCCCATCCTTTCCATTCCTGCTCTCTTCTTTTGCATTCTTGTACACGGTGACATTCAACTGAAATACTTGTACTAGGATGCCTTTACTCCCAACATTCCTATTAACCTTTCTCATCTGCCTTGGACGGTCTATACTTCTGGCCCTGATGGCTTTGCTAGAGGGCGTCCAATGCCCGCAACACAAATGTCATGGGCTATCACTTTCTAGACGGCACACGATTCTTTTCTTTCTTCTTTGCTTCTTCTTCTTTTGTATCTTTCAACTGCTCATTCTAACCTGTTTTCCTTCAAATTTTAGCCCACTATCCAGAAGCATGAGGAGTTAGTTTGGCTGGCTGGAAACCTCAAGCTAGAGGTGACTCAGTATTCGAAGGACTTATACAGCCCTAAAGCACTAGCCTACCTCAGTAATGATGATGATGGTGGTGATGGTGATGGTGATGGTGGTGAGGATTTGGAGGCGACCCTTAGTTACCAACCAATGAAGAGGCGTTTCCAGTGATTCTTGCATGACAGATAAACAGACACATAGCGCACAGCATAGCATATCTCTTTTCTTTCTTTTGTTGCTTTTATTATCATTTCCTTTTAGTACTCATTTCCGCACTTTGGATTTGGTTTGAGACATTGGATTGTATTTTAAGAACATATTTTACATTCATGCTTTTTATTTGGGATATGTACTTAATTTACAACTTATAGGAATGGATGCACGATTCCGTGCTTTTCTTATCTTTAATTCTTGAAATCTTGAGCTTAAGTTGTGCCTTAAATAGTCTTTTGGGCCATAGGATCCATAGGAGAAGTATGCGGAAGAAAACCATACTCAAAATAGAGAAAACTAGGGTTCTGCCTCTCACTGTGTGTGCGTGTATGTGGACACAATGGAAAGAGTGTTGGAGTCACCACCTAGTTTTTGCAATGGTTTAGGAACCATATATATAACGTCCTCTCAAGGAAGGACCATTGATTTTAATACTAGAGATATGGGTTCAGAGTTTAGGTACATTCTTGGGAAGGTGTTAGACACCCAAGACTGCCCAACCCTAACGTTAGCCTCCTATCATTGTGTCTTATGCCTTAACCTTGATAAAATCATGTTCAACACTTGTATTCTAATTCACACACACACTAGCATTCATCTAAGCATATAACATGGAATCATTCATCCCAAAACACATACATGTCCATCCATAAAGCATAAGGAACCCAACCACACAAATATACAAACCCTAGCATTCATCTTGCACGTTAAAACCCTATCATATCATACATCTAAAATGAGGCAATAACTCAATCATGGCAGCAAGGTATCATGGCAATCACAAAATTATATAAAGCATGTAATTGGAATTAGAAGACATAAAACAAATATTCAAACAATATACATCATCAAATGCAAGTTTATAACAATGCATGACTTACCTTTACTTACCTTTCAACAACATAGCACCTATGGCATCATGTATAAGCATGTGAATGCATGCACATAGCATTTTAAAAAAGAAAACCCTAATCTAACAAGTTAAAAGGAAACAAGCAAATAAAACATGTGAAACAGGAACTTAGATACAGATATGTATGTAAAATGGACTTAAACAGAGGAAAAATATGTGAAACAAGCAAACCAAACAAAGCAGAAATCAGAATTAGGGTTTCTGGGCAAATGCCTGGATACGCAGACAAAGGCCTGCATATGTAGGTCAAATCCCACGTACGCAAGATATGACCTGCGTACGCATGCTCATGACATGCGTGCGCAGGGTTGTTCAAAAAGCCTAACCTAGAAACACGATACAAAAAAACAGAGCATAAAAAGAAAACCCTAATTCTAACAACCAACCATGCTCAGAATATAAAAGGAACTGTAAAACGAACCTAAACAAACATACATAAATATAAACTTAGCAATAAAACAGGCTAAAACAAAGATTAAAAACAAAAGAGAAAAAAAAAAAGGGTTTAAAGGATACCTAAAACAAAAAGCTCTTCAAGCTTGATTTTTTACTGTTCCCCTCAGTCAAATCTATTCACAAACCAATAAGAAAGTGATTAGCAACGTTAAACTAAAAGGATTGGGTTAGAAAAGGTCTCAATTAAAAAAAATTGACTTGAGGGTGTTTTGTGAAAAACTCCCTTTTGATTCACTATTTTCTAGTGAATCTTGTATTTTTCCAATAGGATTTTTGTGTGTCTTGAAAATGTACCATGTAAGGCTTTATATAGTGGGAAAAAATGGGGTTTGGAACGGCTCCCAAACGATGTGGGATTCATTCCAAACATCAGCCATTATTGCAGAAAACTTGCCTTTTTTTATGTTCTGAAACCCTAGCTGCATACGCAGTAGTGTGACTGCATATGCATGCTTTGGCCTACGTACGTAGGTTGCTGCCCACGTACATAGGCTGAGGGCCTCTTTGGTCATTTATTTTCAAAAATAGATTTTTGCTCATTTAAAAAGTTATAGTTTCCATTTTAACACTCCTCAAGTCAATTGGATATCTAATTGGGCTCTAAATTAGCCTTAGGCCTTGGAGTTCGTGCATCATTGGGGAATGGGGACCCGAGTCGTAAAGGGTGCAAAATGCGATGTCTACAGATGCCTCTTTTTTGATTCATGAGTTCCGCTAATGGAATCAAAAGAATAAGAGAAAAAACATCTTGTTTTGACGTACGGCTTGAGCCCAACCCACGCACACGACACATATTACGCATACATGGGGAGGGTTGCAACTCTGGAGTGTTGCGTGGGATTTATATGTCCGAAGTCCTACCTTTGTTGCTCGAGAAACGAGTAACAACAAGTTCGCTATCCCAGAACCTGTTTTACCATTTGCAAGCAAATGGCGAGTGACTCACTATCCTAGAGTCACTTAAAAAGAAAAAGAAAAACAAACAAGGGCACTCTTCAAGCTAACCCAACAAATAACAAAAGGATATAGTCTCTGTGATGTCCATTCGAGGGTCTTGCCTCAAACTTCTTCGGGTGAGTCGTTCATCTTGTCTTCTTCACTTCTTTCTCTACCTTTTCTGGTGGGTCTCTTGCCTCGGGTTGACCTTGGTCTCTTTTTCTATCACTATCTCTACCTTTTTCTACCGTGCCTGCATGTTCAATTCCCGGAGGATATGTGCATGAGTAGTCTTGATTGTTGGATCCACTAGAGGTAGTGAAAACTCGTTGAGGAGTAGGTATGTATGGAGAGAAATCTTCTGCCTCTTTTAGGACTTACTTGGGGATGAGAAACTCACTGAGGAGTAGTAGAAATGGACTCACTGTGGACTAGTGTAACTTTGTAGATGTGTGATCCATTGGGGAAAAATCTTCTGCTTCCTCACTGGGGATATCTTTAGGTGTACTTGATCTACTGGGGATGAACTTCTGCTTCCTCACTGGGGATTGTTTAAATATGCTTGGGTCCATTGGGGAAGAATCTTCTGCTTTCTCCATGGGGATGATGATCTATATATGCTTAATCCACTGGGGAAGAATCTTCTGCTTTCTCCATGGGGATGATGATCTATATATGCTTAATCCACTGGGGAAGAATCTTCTGCTTCCTTACTGGGATAGAGTTCTTGAGTTTATGTGATTTGTTGGAAATGGTTTTGGGATGTACATGCTTCATTGGGGGAAGAGTCTTATGTTTCTTTTACTGCTCACTGGGAGGTCCTTGGTGACTTTGTGCCTAATTAGGGCAATCTTGAGAATTTTTTTTTTCTTTTTTGATTTTTTTTAAAACTATTCATGACTAAACTACACGTAGTTTAACCCTTAGGTGTGTTCTCACCTCTTCATTTTTTCCAGCGGTTACCAACCGTTTCTTTTTCTTCTTCATTCTCTTCATCTCCCTCATCTCTTATTTCCTCTTTAGACTCTCTTTATCTCCTCCAATGGCACCCAAGGCCAAAACGACTTCCTACATCCTTTCTTCTAATGCATTTCTCCTCACCCGCTAGAGTGGAGCGATGAGATTGATGGAGCCTCCTTTATTGACATACCGGCCAGAGAATCACATCCCTATGGCTGAATTTGTAAGTTTATCAAACTTTTCTCATTTTCAAGTTTCTCTTTAATCTTCCGTTTTGATGTGTTTTTGGCCATGTAAATGCTTGTTTTTTGTTGTGGGATGGGTTTAGATAAAAACCTGACACATTAGGAGTGGTAGGAACATGTTTAGGATTGATTTTGGATGATATGTGTTTGAAAATGTCGAAGGACACTTCTTGTTTGTGGTTTCGCATACATGGGCTCGAGCCTATGTACGTAGCTTGGACTTATGCATACACAGCTCTGTTCTTGCATACCCAGCTCTATTCTTGAGGCTCTGCGTACGTGGGATGGGCCTGTGTATGCTGGGTCCTGTTTACGTACATAGGCCTTGACTCGCGTATGTGGGATGCTTGGCAGAGGCCTTACTCCACCCATTTCCACTTCTTTTTCAATTGTTTCACTCCTATATGCAATCTTAACACCTCTTTTTGTCATTTTTGCATCTGAACATCACTGCATCCTTCTTTTTATCATTATTCTTGCATTGAAATCATCGTTTCTTCATCATTTTCACTTGAATCTAGAATCTAATGTTATCTTTTTCTTTTGCAATCCTCATACCCTTATGCTGGTAGGGGAAGCACCAACAAAGTGGTGGAGTGGTACAACCTCATTGTTCCCGAAACTAGGGCTTACATCCGGGAAGCGAGCTTCAAGCCTATCCTTGGCCTTCTGCTAGAAAGGTCTATAAATGCTACTTTGGTGCAATGCCTCATTGAGAGGTGGTGGGATACTACTCATACCTTCCATATTGTTGAGCGGGAGATGACGGTGACTCCCTATGACTTCTACCACATGATCGGTATTAGCTTCGAGGGGACCATCATTAGTTTGGATAGCATGTCAGGCATCCAGCTGGGTCTTGACATGTTGGGGAGGAAGTACTCCACTGAGACCATCCGCTACTTTGACTTGGTGTCGGATTGCATGCTTCTCCCACAAAGAACTATAGAGGAGCACATCCAGATGGGTAAGGCCTTTCCTCTACACTTGTTGGGAGCTTATCTCTTCGCTAATGGTGGGCAAAGTCCTTAAGGTGGCTAACCATGGTTCAAGACATTGCAGAGGCACAAAGGGCCAACTGGGGGCGGGCATGTCTTGCCTATCTTTACTCTACCCTCAACATTCTTAACTGGGGCACCTTGCCATAGCTCGTGGGGCCTTGGAAGCTCCTTAAGGTTAATTCTCATTTCTTGTATTTTCATTTGTAGTTTGTAGTCTTGCAAACTATATCATCTTGAAAAATGTCATCTTACAAGCTGTCATCTTGTAAACTATCATCTTACATCTAACCTGTGGCTTGTGCTTCCTTTTACAGCTGTGGATTGTTAGGTATAGCCTTATAACTCCGGGCACTGATCTAAATTTGAGAGAATTCCCTTGAGTGAGGGCCCACCTTGTTGGGTTAACTTCATATGAGGTAAGTTTAAGAGTTTTAGTTTTCATGCTTTTTCATGCATTTCCCTTAAGATACCCTTCTTCTAACCTTGTATCATTATAGGTTAATTGGACCCTATGGGCTAGCCAACCCTTTCCTGCCTCTTCGGATTTGGAAGTTGCTACCATCATTACTTCGAACATTACCCTTCAAAGGAGCGGGTTTGAGGGCACTCTACTTGGCGGAGAGGGTGCGGTGTCAACTAGAGGGTAAAGATGACCCACAGATTTCGATGGATCCACTAGAGTTTATGCTCGCCCCACACTCCATGATCGATGCTGAGTACAACTTTTGAGGGAGTGGCATGCCATATGCTGGGTGGCTCTTTGATGGATTGGATTATGAGGAATTTAATATCACCCGCCTCATGCTTTCCCTTACTGCTTAAGTATATGCTCAATCTCTTCTTCTTCTTTTCCTTTTTCTTTACCTTGTTTGTTATGGCTTCTAATGGTGGAAAGCTTGTAGCAAGAGGAACCTACTGCCAGTGAGCTAATTGATCCTCCACATCTCCTTTGGATGGTCTATGCTTACGGTCTTGATGGCTTTGCTCAAGAGCACGCCGTGCCCCATAATCCCAATGTTATGGGCTACCCTTTTCCTCTAAACACCCAGCGGTGAGTTCTTCTTTCCCTTTGTTCTCCTTTTTTCTTGTTGTCTCTCTTTTTTTCAGTCACTAACCCTACTTTCTTCGAACTGCAGCCCACCATCCAAGAGCATGAGGAGTTGGTATGGTTGGCTAGGAATTTCAAGCTGGAGGTGACCAACTATTCAAGGAGCTTGTACGGTCCTGAAGGGGTGGCCTACCCAGGCGGTGGTGATGATGATGATGATGAGGAGGAGGAGGAGGATTCAGAGGCAACCACTAGCTACCAACTAAGGAAGATGCGACACCATTGATTACCTGCAGTCAAGACTTATAGACATACAATACATATCTTTCTCTCTCTCTTTTTTGTTGCTTTTTTTTTTTTTTTTTTTTCCTTTAACAAACATTTGAATTCAATTTGAGACAAAGGGTTGTATTCAAGAACATTTTTTACGTTTACACTTTTAATTGGGAGTAGTACTTAATTTACAAGATATATGGTTAATTGTATGTTTCTACACAACATTGATTCTTTGATGCTTGAAATCTTGTGCTTGAAATATGGCTTGAATGATCCTTTAGGTCGTAGGAACCCTAGGGATGCCTGACTCTAATAAAATACTCTAAAAAAAGGTATAAAAAGATATTTGCTCCCCATAGAGGGCTATTACAGTACACCACTATAGCAAATGCTGCTATTGCCCAAATGGGCCTATAGTGGCGTTTTTTGGAACTATAGTGGTGTTAGTCCTTTTTTTGTCCGACCAGGGAAAAATGGCCAAATAGCACTAATTGGCAAAATATTTAGCATTATACCATTGTTCACAAAATATTTAGCAATCTACCATGGTTTTGTAACTTGATATAATGAAGCTCAAGTTCTACATGTAACTCAAGTTTATGTACATCGAGTTCCATAAAAATGTGCAGCAGTGGCACAAGCTGATTTGGATTTAAAAATTTTTAAAAGCCACATGGAACTCTAGTTTTACAATGTAAGACAGAACTCAATTTCCAAAAAAGCAATTTTTGTTTAAATTGTAACAAAGAACTCGAGTTCCATGTAATGCAGAACTTAATTTTATTGAAATCGACTTCTGTGTAACAATTCTTTCAAACAATGGCAATAATTCTTCCTTCTGTCTTAATGACAAGCAGGAACTTGAGCTCAAGCAATTTGACAGTGGGGACTGCAACTTCGTTCTCCAATCTCAAGGCAATGCAGTCCTTGTGAGTCTTAATTTGAATTGTGATTGATGTTTAACATTCAGTTACTATAAAATAGTCCCAGCTAGACACCAGCAGGTCAAGCAACTCTATCTGCTAGGTTGAGATTACCAATCGGCAGATGGATGATGGATCCCTTAATTGCCGAAGGTGTCAATGCTTGGAGAGTGTACTTGTGGAGTTTAATGCCAGGAATTTTTAATTGAAAAATGCTATATGCAAGTCCTGCAGTTTCATATCAAGTTTTCAAAAAGAAAACAATTTTTTAGCTTAACATATGTGGATATGTTATTCTCAAAATCTTGCTAACTCCGGTTTCAAGGATTTATCATACAATGACTTAACCAGGCCACTGCCAGAATTCTTTTCAGAACAGACGAATTTGAACTCAAGTTGTTAAGCTTTGATCTTGGTATTGCAAACATAACTTTTGGGGAAGGAAATTGAGGTGATTTGCATAACAATATCTTTGCAGTAATATAAGGACCAAAATGGTCAAATAACATCTTTGGCCGAAATAATTAGAGTTCTACCATTGTTTTGGAAATAACTTGGATCGACCATTCTTTTGAAATTCGAGTTTCTAAAACTCGATTTTGACACATTACTCAAGTTCCAGAAACTCGAGTTCAATAAAAATGAGTCATGGTGGCACTCGCTGAGCTAGAATATCTTAATTTAAAAAGTCCACTTGGAACTCGAGTTTAGAAAGCTTAACATCTTTAGAAAGATTCTCCACTTCAGTAATGTTGGCTTGAGAGCCTTTCTTGATCCTTTGATCTTTATGCTTATGGCAGTCCTTAGCACAATGCCCCATCTTGCCACACAAAGCATTTTCCATTGAACCTTGTAAAGTCACCCCCTCTGGTTCCTTGATTCAAGCTTTCACTAAAGTACTTCCTCTTATTCTTATTTTGCTCCACAATGTTTGCTTTAGATTCCATGTAGTGATTCCCTACGGCTTTTTCTAAAGACTGATTGTCCTCCTCAATTCTTAATTTTACGATCAAGTCTTCTAGCAACATCTCCTTGCGCTTATGATTCAAGTAATTTTTGAAATCTTTCCAAGGTGAAGGCTATTTCTCAATGATAGTAGCCACTTGAAATGATTCACTTACAAACATACCTTCAGCATGAATTTCATGCATGATCAACTGTATCTCTTGCACTTAACTAAGCACAGTTTTGGAATCCACCATTTTGCAATCCAGAAGTCTGCCCACAATGAACTTTTTAGTTCCAGCATCTTTTGTCTTGTATTTCTTGTCCAAGGAATTCCACATCTCTTTTGCAATCTTGATTGAACTATACACATTGTACAATGTGTTGTCCAATCCATTAAGAATATAGTTCTTGCTCAAGAAGTTAGCATGTTTCCATGCTTCCACAACAACAACAACTTGCCTATCCGTCTCATTCTCCTTTAGATTTGGAGCATTCTCATATAAGAATTTAGCCAAATTCAGTGTAGTGAGAT
The DNA here is from genome assembly GCA_032727855.1 of Quercus ilex subsp. ballota. Lineage (NCBI taxonomy): Eukaryota > Viridiplantae > Streptophyta > Magnoliopsida > Fagales > Fagaceae > Quercus > Quercus ilex. Next base: position 50,289,149 of record CM064909.1, on the reverse strand, counting down.
AGAATAGCATCTTTTGTTGCCATCTTGTAAACTCAGTTCTATTGAATTTTTCTGGCTTTTCTCCGTGGTTAATAGGAACAATAATAGGGGCAGTAATAGGCACCGCAACAGGATTCACAACAGTTTCATTCGACATTTCTGTCAAACAAAATTCAATCAAATTGAATTCTCAAAATTCAACCAAAGTGTGTGTGTATATATATATATATATATATTACAAAACAATCTGAAATATATAACACAGTACAAACAAGTCCAAGTATAACTCTATGGCTAATTAACAAACGTTATATTATAAGCTAATTAAACAATAAACTTCAAAGCAGTCACTGTAAAATATCAGAAGACACATAATGGTAGTTTACAATGTATGTATACCACACACACTACCAACGAAACAATATCTAAAAAATTATATAAAAATAACACAATATATCAAAGATTCACACTAATGCATTAAGTACTACAATCACAGAGACTTAAAATGTTGTTTATATATCAAAAGCAAATAATATAATAAAATATTATGCTATTTAAATCAACGAATCAAAAGGAACAGCATCAACAAAACCCTTTAAGATTTTCAACGCCATAGTAAAAGTATAAACAACTTTTTGCAAACATCCTTATATATATATAGAAGGCACTAGAAAACATATGCAATATAGGCAACGAAACTATATTGAACTCAATCAACAATGCTTTTGAAACTTGAGCCAAACGGATAAGTTTCGAAAAAGTTCTACAAGGATAGTTATAAATTAACAACGTCCAGGAGTCTAGCCAAACAAAAATTCTATTGAAACCGTAAGTCAATACTAAAAGAAATCCATTTTATATCAATGCAAACTCTATCACAAAATTAAATTATGAAATCAAAAATCTGCTTTAAAATTGTTGGATGTATTTCAACAATTTACTTTTATGACTAAGTAAAAATAAACAACATGTAGATCTATATATAAGCAAAAGCTCAAAAAGAAGTGGTAGGAAAAAAACAATAAATATATTGTATATATAAGAAGAAATCTACGTGATAATTGGAAAAACTCACAAACCAAATACATGAAGTCTTGTATTTGACACAATCTCCGTGCTCTGCAAACTAATCTATGTCTCTTTCTCTCTCTTTAACTCAAATGAATACACAAAAAACGGTTGTGCACAATCTAACAAAAATATAATAATAAAATAATATTATTTGGACAGGAGGGCCTAGTCCACATATGCCAAGCCCAACCTAATGTCCAGTCATGAGCATATAAACTTATATGCTATCTCTTTCCTTTATTATGTGGGACTCTAGGGTTTTCACAACTTTTAATAACATCTTCAAGTGAGCATATTAGAAGTCAATTTCTTATTACTTCATACTATTTTTTCAACATTTATAAGTTCTTAGGCACTCTCTCCTTGCAAACCAGTTTTTAAGAATGAGTTCTACCCATAGATTTGTACAAGTATAGTGTATATATTCAAAGTTACTTTAGCTTTTGTATCATTTTACACAATTTTACATTAGTTGACGCGGAGAATTTTGGGGTTGGGTGGCCAAAATATTGAGTTTTTTCTATTTTACACAAGCTAATGCAGAGTCCAAATCTTCTGTCACACTTTTCCTACTCTACTCTATACTCTACCAATAAATACTTGCCACGTGTTCACCTAATTAATTAAGGACAAAACTTAAGTACAGTACTTTAGGTGTTGTTCCTTAAGTTCCTCTTTTAAGATTTAGCCATGTGCCTACTTAATTAAAAAATACACTTCATTCTCATGAGAGAAAATTCACATGGCAGAATCTTAAAAGGAGAACTTAAGAAATAGTACATAAATACTATACCCAAGTCTTGCTCATTAATTAAATACTGTCATTATTGACTTATTAATACTGCAGTTATTAATTAGTAGTAGTATTTAATTAATTAGGTGAACACGTGACAAGTATTTATTGGTGGAGGATAGAGTAGAACAAGAAAAGTGGGACAGAAGATTTGGACTCGCTAATGCAAGTTCTCTTATTGGCAAATCCCCTCCCCCCCCCCTCCCAAAAATCTCTTGCATGTTTTCACATTGTTTAAAAGAATATGTCATGTATAGTATAACTTATCACACACTTTTAAAAAAGTTATCATGTTTTTAGTAAAATTTATAGTGTTCATTTGTGTTAGAACTTCATTGTCTCATCTTGTGTGTATTTTTGTTTCTTAAAATTAAAATATATATATATATATATATCTTTTGCTTGTTTTGACCGCATAAACTCAGAAATAGGGGTATTTAGGCCTAATTGAATCTTAGCAAACTTTACATGGAGAAAACCAGAAAGGAAAAGCAATTTAATTAAAAGGAGCGGAAGTAATTATTTGTACAGAAATTATGCTTTTGGTTCATTTTTCAATTCACAGAGAAAAGAAAAAAAAATAATTAACAATCTTTTTCTCTTCTTGAAAGAGACAGAGGAAGCAACTACAACTCCATCAACCATAAATCATGTAAGTCCTACAGCTAGTGGATCATCTTTTTCGAAAAGCAAGACACAATAGCTGGGATAGGAAAAAGATCATGAACCAAGGTCACTGACAATGCAACTTAGCTTTCTTTCCAACACTTCTGAACATATGTTCCCCATCATATGGTAGAAAGACATGAGATCAGATAGCTGTTCTACTGTCATTTTCCCCATCACACTTCTTGCTAACTTTTCTTTCTCCTCATTTAACTTCAATCTCTCAATGTAGGAACCTGCATTCCTTACTGTTGCACCCATTTGCTTCAACCTATTCTCTTGTTGAAAACTTAGTGCTGTGTTTGACTGCAATGAAATAACATACCCAATTCATACCAAAACATATAAAAAATAATAGGCAAAGATTGTATATTTGTATAATATCTAATTAAGAAGGAAAGCCCTAACAAATAAATAAATCAAGCACTCTTCTGATCTATATCTATATAATACCTCAAGAAATTCTGCTCCAGCTTCAAGTTCAGATTCTTTCCAGGGATGTCTCACACGGCCAGTAGCGTATAAGTTTCTTGCAAGTGAGAAACTCCGAATGATAATTTTTCTTTGCTTCTCCATTTCTTGATCCAACTTTAGGGGCTTTGGCACAGATATTGTGCTATTAAGCTTTTTCTGATAAGCAATAACTGCCTTTACAAATTCCTGCACAATTTCCATGCTAATTAGAAAAGCTTTAAAATGAAAAAAAAAAAAAAAAAAAAGAAGAACTATTTCATTGCATCTCTAACATTTATCTTAAATAAGAGATCATAATAAACCTGATAAGCAGATGGGCATCCTGGATAATCAAATTCCTCAGAATCTGGCCGCCTCATTCGCTCGGGATGAAATTGGAGTCCCATTATAAATTTACCCTCTTCAGGATTATAAGCATCGGGATCATAAAACCCTTCAATTAGACCATCGGGTGCAAATGCCATTGGAACAAACCGCTGAGCCAGTCTCTTAACTCCTTGATGATGATAACTATTCACCAAAATCTCCATTTTCCCTTCTTCCAAAGAATCTTTAAACCAGTGATCCAATGGTGTGTTCTCCACAACCTTAACCACATGCCTATGCCCATCATAACTGTCATAATCAATGTGCTGGACTCTCTGGCTTTCTGGGCACTTCCTTGATATTTCTTTCTCTAGATCTTGGTAAAGAGTACCTCCACATGCAACATTTAGTACCTGCGAACCCCTGCAGATCCCCAAGTAGGGTATGTTCCTCTCTAGGCAAAGCTTTGCTAGCCTTAACTCGATCGTATCCTTTTCTCTATCAATAGAGGTATCACTAGAATGAAGCCTCCTGATTTCTTCCAATTCTTCTGGAGAAAGACCTGAGGCCTCTTCATATAGAGAAGGATCAATGTCCTCTCCTTCACAAAGAAGAACGCCATGAATTGGCTCAAAGCTATCTAATAGCATATGAACCCCATTGACACGGGGAACAATTACCGGTACTGCACCATACCCTACTATAAGATCGAGATGATATTCACCTGATAAATTACATATAAAGTTTTAGTTGGCCATACAAGAATAAAATAATTATAAAAAATAAAATGATTTTTTTTTTTTTTTTGAGTTTTTTATACACTAGGAATGACAATTGAGCTACAAGTTCTTAACCCAAACTATTCCACTCCCTACCCTTAAAACACCCCAAAAATCGTGTTTGATGAAAATTAGGATCCTTGGATTTACAGCAAGTTATTCAAATCCATTAAATCCAGCCGTGAGATGCCCCCGAATATACTTAAATATGTTATAAAAATTGATTTGCGCAAGAACTTAGATACGTGGAATAAGAGAACGTACCCACAAAATCTACGAACTTGTTTTTGCGAACGGTACGTCTAGAGACAATGACAACACGAGGGAGGATCACAGAGAGATCGGGGGCCATGGCAGTCAGATGAGTGTGTTTGGCAAGTCTTTTCACAAGTTAAGCTTTTTGGGAGACTAATTTCCAGGCTATATATAACAATTGGAAGAAGAAAGCAACAACTTGGGTCGATTTTACTAAAAATTAAAATATATATATTTTTGTTAGGTACAGAGAAGGAGTCAGAAACAGGTGCAAAGTCGTGGCGCCGCGTATATTCCAGAGTTCCGAGGATTAGGGTAGGTAATTGTGTATATCTTATCTGTTGTACTTGTATGTATACATATACATATACATATACATATACATTGTATGTTTAGATTTGGATTTGGTTTCCCATGATATGTCAGCACAAATTAACAGAGATTTTTCTGGGAATTTTCTAATTTATATTTTTAGAGAGTGTTACATTTTAGCACATTAATTTAAATTTCTCAAACTTTGACTCCATCCTTCCCCATTATATCATCATCATATATTAATTGTTAAATTTTTTTATATTAAAATCTTAAAGTCCATTATAAAGATTACAGTTCGTGATTGGATGGATTTTGATTTGAATAAAATCTATTATAAAGATTATGTGAATAAAAGTATATTTTCCCGGATTTTGATTTGAAATAAAAATGCTATATTCAATATAGCTTTCAATCCTCTAAAATAGAAGGCGACCAATAGTCGGGCAACATGATACTGAATTCGGGCCTGACATGCCATAAACTACGAGAAATTATTATTTATACCGGGAAGACTGTTGATGTGGTCGTCCCTGACCAATGAGATGATATCATCTACGCAAATGTATGTGTGAGTTTCTTAATCAGCATAAAGAATAAAAAAAAAAAAATTACCAGATAATGTCACATTTGCATAAATAACATCATTTCTCCATAAACTATTGTTAGTTTAAAAGTTTTTATCAGAAAATGGGGGTTGTTGGTTATTGATTATCCAAAAATAATTTAGAATCACAATTTTTTTTTGCCACAAATATGCCTGGTAGAATGTGAGTAATGAGAAAAAAATTTGCTAATTCATTTAAAAGTGCTAGGCAGCAATTCATAGTTTGTCACGTCAAAATTGTACTAAAATTGTGAAAAAAGAAAAGAAAAGAAGTTATGATTCTAAAATGGTTGATGATTATCCTGGGTAGGTACATTTGATTTGAGGATGGTGTCAAAGCAGAGGTGTGTTTGACCTGGTGCAGGTTTTGGATTGGATTAGCATGCTACACAAAGAGGGCCGCTACTACTCCACTTCATATGCTCATATGAAGTGGAGTAGTAGCGGCCCTCTTTGTGTATAAATAATATTGGCGGTTTGGAAGCAACTATGGAAAGTGTAACTAGCCTTGGCTGAAGATAAATTAGGATGGATATCATATCAGCACTATACAAATGCGCGCATGACAACCTGTCTTCACGCTACAGCTTGCACCGTGATGTATTAAAAAAATTAATGAAACACTATCACATTTCAGCACAAGTATATGTCTGTATCTATTATTTCTTTCTTTGATCTTTAAAGAGATGGATTGATAATTGTGATTTATTTCCCCAAAAAAAATAATAATAATAAAGAAGAATTTTGAACTTCATATATATATAAAAGCTCCTAGGATACTCTTCATTTAGTCATTTACTTCGAAATATAGAGAATTAATTTTATAGTTTAGTTTTATTTATATTTTAAAAGTCTAATATTATATAGTGTGACATTATTAAAACAAAAATGATAACTAATTTTATGGCTATTTAAAATTAATAGTCTTCTGCCTTCAAAAAAAAAAATTAATAGTCTTCTGCCTTCAAAAAAAAAATTTAATAGTCTTCTCAAAAAAAAAAAAAAAAGTTAATGTCGTATTAAAAATCACCATAAATTATTAATATATTAGTTTATAAATTTTTTATAGTAAAATTGATAATAGTTCAATAAGTTTAATTAATGTGTTAAGTTGTTGGTAATAAATTCATTTGTTCTAATTATAAATTGTTAACTCAGAAAGCAAGAGATGAAATATAACGTATCGATCAGCAGAAATGTTGAGAATTATTTTTAACATTTTCGTAAACTACAATTAGCATATCTACGAAAAAGTTTACGTTTGTTGAATTAGAAGGTGGAAAGGCCAGAGTCCTGACACGTGGCTAATGGTTATCCTGGGATGGTACATTTAAGACGGGTCAAAGCTGAGGAAATGGTGACCTGGTGCAAATACAATATAATTAATGAATGTTTTGGATGGGATTAGCACAAATAGCGGCATTAATTGTTTGGTTGTGCACTTATCTAGTTGCCCGAGTCTTCTAGGAAGAGAAGGGTTGAATATGATACTAATAATTATGCTTTTGCTTTGGAACGAGAATTATGCTTTTCATATGATAAGAGAGAGAGAGTGAGAGACATTTGATGATTTTTGCATGCAAATACTACTCCACTAAACACTAACTAGCTCAGCTCTGCTTATTAATCCCACTAGCTAATAGCTACGCATGAGCTTGCGTCACCTGAGCTCCCTATTCAAAAGCTACTAATTTGGGTCAATTTAGGCACACAATCTTTTTTCACGTGAAGGTCATGGAGAGAGTTGCTACTTGCGACTTGCGAGCTCCAAATAATAAGGTGTTTGTATTTTATTTATGAAAAAAACTAATAAATGTTTAAAGGGTATTGATTTAGAGAATATTTTTGGATACATTTTATATGGGAAGCAAAAAAGCAATGACCTTTTTTTATAAAATTTTATATTTTTTATAAAAGTAATATTAAAACTTTCTTAAAATGCCTTATTAATAAAATGTCGAAGCATTCATTAATAAGACTTTTTATTTATTTTTGGCTTAAAAAATGTCCACAATTTGGATATGGATCTAGTACGGTTATTACACAATGTAATAGTGAACAATGGCTGAGATTTAAAACTTAAACCAACTGGTTTCAAAAAACTTAAACCAATTGACGGACAAAAATGGGTTGATTTTCCTTTTAACCGTTTGGCTGATCTCTAGTTTCACAATTTGGAAAATAGCACGGTTGGTTTAGATTTGGGAATTGGGATATTCACAATTCAACAAATTAATACCCGACAAGCCAATGTTGATTATATTCTTTATATGTAATACGTAAAAGGTATATTTGTTTTATTTATAGACTTGTTACCACTCCAACGTTCCAAAATATAATGTAAATATATTATGTTTCTGAATCCCAAATTTTTTTTTTTTGGCCTAAAACAATTCAAATATAAATTAAACAATCAAAATGGAAGTTCAATGAACATTAAGCTGATTCACTGTGCTAAAAATCTCAAATTAGTTTTTTTCTTTTATATATATATATATATATATATATATAGAAAAGTTTAGAAATTGTATCAATGTAATTAAGAAAAACGTATACAAGTAAAGGTTGTGTTAGGACTTAGGAATACAACAGCCAAGAGGGAGCTCGCAGAGCCAACAAGGATTACATGGAAGAAATAAAAATATTCCTAGGTCAGGAATTTTTTTTTTTAAAGGAAAAATCAGGAATTTCATTAGTAAGCCATAAGCCTCTAATACTCCTCCAGTAGCCAAGGTTTTTAGACCTGGACTATTCATTGAACCGTAAAAGAGAGAGGTTCAAGGATTTTGAGGTTGAACCGAAGTCGAACCATGATGACATCATAATTAATTTAATAATTATTTTAAATATAGATAAAAACATTAAATTAATAAAAAAAATAGAAAAATTAACTAAAATAGTCTAATTCATTTAGAGATCTATCTTTCAAATATTTTTTATCATAACTTTCAAGACAAATAAGAAATGTCAAATCCTTAGCAAACATAAATATGAATTACTCAATCAATCCATAAAAGTACAAAGTAAAAATGCATAAACAAGCCTCCAAGTTACAGTACACAACTACACAATATTTCTTACAAAAATACATAAAACTTATTATGATCATAAATCTTCAATGTCATGAAAGTTATCATGCTCATCATCATTCCTTGGAAATCTAGGAGGAGGGCCAATAGATTGTCCAAATGTTCCCAAATCAACCTCACTACTATCATCTACACATAAGTTTGAACAAAATAAAAAGAAAAAGCATTATAATGTTTACACAAGTTTGAAAAAAATAAAAGAAAAATCACTATAGGTAATCAAATTGTTTACATATAAACTAACCTTCAGTATTAGAAGAAGGCTTTGCACTTGTTGGATATGCACCCTCTTCATAAATTGCATTCTCCAACTCTTCATAATTAAGATATGGGTCTTCCTCTTCCACAAATACCCAAAAATCAGTTTTGACGATACTTGCATAATCAATGGGGTCAAAATTAAACTTTTTGTTGGAAAGCCTGCATCATAAAATGTTATGCTCATTATTGGAATTTGAACATAATTAGTAACTAACAATTATATTATATAAATGACTTCTTAAAAATTAATATAATGACAAGATATAGTATTTAGTTACCTATGTCTCAATCACAAGTTATGATGAACAAACACAAGATCATTGAGCCTTTGATGCTCCAACCTATTTCTCCTCTTAGAATGTATTTGTTCAAATAAACTCCAACAACGCTCACATCCAAAAGAGGCAGAAGTTTGGCTAAGGATTCTAATTGCCAATTTTTGCAAGTTTGGAGCATCAGTACCCACAACTTCCACCATTCATTTGATTTTCATAACACAACGTAATCTAATATTAATCGACATAAACAAACTAACTTTCAATTAAATAATCACTTCAGTTATTCTAACTATAGTATTAAAGTAAACTAATTACTTCTCACCTGGATGAGTGGTCTTGCTTGTTGACAATGCAAGATCTCTATCAAAGCTCCCAATACGGTCTTGAAAATATTGGGCTTCCTTAATTACCTTTTCTTGGTCACCATCATATTTTTTTTCAAAATGTAGTCCAAAATAGCCATATTGACTGCTAGTTTCTGACAAAATTCTCCTCATCATATTGAAAAGCAGGATTTAACCAATATGCAGCAGCATGAAGATCTTTACGCAAATGTTTGTCCCAACGGTTTTTTTATAATTGAGGTGTATGGGTTGTACAAGTGCTTCCTCATTTAGAAGATCTTCTTGATTCCCAACCGTGCTCTATACATGCCCTCATACACATATCCTATTGCAGGCCTTTGATCAGAATCAACAATTTGTAACAAACGAATGAGTGGCGATGAAATCTTGACAATAACATTAATATCATCCCAAAAAGAATTATCTAAAATGATAGAAACTACTTCTTTTACCTTTAACTCTCTTGCCAATCTATTGTCCACAAAGAACTTGCTAGTCACTAAGGCTTGCAAGTCATGCTTATGCACATGAATGCTTCCAAATGCAAGGAAAGTAGTAGCAAATCTTGTTGCTCCTAGATGTACAATTTCTGTCCAACCAGGTCTATTTCTCAACCAAGCAATCAAAGCCACATGATTATAAATAAAAACTGTAACTTTGGATGCACGCTCTTTGAGTCTTTCCACGTGAGGCATGTCTCCCATATCCTGCAACACAAGATTCAGGCAATGTGCTGAACAAGGAGACCAACTAATAGTTTTTATACTTTTCACACAACAATTTACCAGCCAATACATAATTGGAAGCATTATCAGTAACCATGTGAACTATGTTTTTTGGACCACCCCTGTAACTACTTCATCAAACAATTTAAACAAGTTTCTAGAACTCTTCATAATCTCTAAGGCATCAACTGATTTTACAAATACTATTCCCCTAGGACAATAAACAAGGAAATTAATCAATGACCTATGTCTAGTATCTGTCCAACCATCAGCCATAAGTGTACATTCAACTTCTGCCCAATGCCTATGTTGTGAGTCAACCAACAACTGAACCTCTATCTTTTGATCCCTCAACAAAGGGACTCGTATAGCGTGATAAGATGGACCTTTGTAACTAGGACCAGCAGCAGCTACAGCATCAATCATCTTTTGGTAGTACACTGAATTCACTACATTAAAAGGAATGCAAGTGTCATACATCCACCTTGCAATAACAGGTTTTTTAGGCAACCCACTACTAAATACTTCTTGAACATCTTCATCTTCTTGTATATCACTATTTGTGGAAAGCACACTAAACATTTCTTCTTGACGTTGTTTCTCAGCTTTTTTCTTCAACTCAAACTCCTTCAAATATTCCAACATTTGGTATCTCACATCATGAGAAACCTTTTTACATGATCCAATATCACCTTTTATCCCTGCAAGGTGTTGTTTCATCCTATTAATACCCCCACCTTTATATGTTTGCCTACAATACACACATGTAAAAGTATTCCGACCCTTCTCATCCGCCCTAAGGCTAAAATGTTCCCAAGCCGGATCAACATTTTCCCTTATTCTTGAGCTAGACTCCACTACATTGGAATCAACTTCATGTGATGGAGTAGACCTAGTCTCTATTTCCATTTTAATATAAAAGACTAAACAACCAGTCAAACACGCATAGACCTATCAATTTTTGAAATACAGATAGTCAAAGAATCACAACTTCATACACAAAGTCAAATTAACAAACTAATATACACAAAGTCATAGAGTCAAATAACAAATTCACATAAAAGAAAGAAGAATTAAGAAGGATAAAGTACCTTGCAATCTGGGCAAGGATGCGATGGAGTAAGAGTGACGGCGACAAGGCAAAGACGTAATGAGAGTGAGAGAGAGGCAGAGAGTGATTGAGGGAGTGAGCTGCGATCTGGGCTGAGCTGCGACGACAACAAGGGGGAGAGGTATAGGTGAGAGATGTAATTGAGAGAGTGAGGGAGAGGTAGAGAGCTCAGAGAGTGATTGAGAGAGTGAGGCAAGGGTTTCACGTTTCAGGGTTTACATTTTGTTCAATGCGTATGCTCCAAACAACGCCATATAGAAAAAAAAAAAAAAACAGAGAAGAGATGGAACAACGTTGTTTTAAGGCTTGAAACACAACAACTGTTTGAACCGTGTGAAGCAATCACGGTTCACAAAACTGGGCGGTCGTACCGCGGTCCGTATGGGTCCATGCTTTTTTCACATGGAACGGTTCTTCACCTTAAATGGACCATTGAAATGGACGATTCAAGGTTTTCCCGGTCGGACCATACGGTCCGGTCCGGGTTTAAAAATCATGCCAGTAGCCCACTAGCACCATCCAAAGTAGCGTTAGGGTGGACTTGGAGTACCCTTTCAAAATAAAATTTATTTCTATAATAAATAAATAACATTACAACAAAATAACACACACAGTTAGGGATACCGCTTATTGCTGAAAACTGAAAACACTATAGCAAAATAATTTTTAAATATGTGAATAGTGCCATGAGACCCATTTTTGATGAAGATTTTGCTATAAAAAGAGGTTTGTGGGTCCCGTGAACAGTGCACGAGACCCACTTAGAAAAAATCACACGTTTGGGAAAGAAAGATATTCACAATTCACAAACACTCATTTTTTACTCTTAGAATCAGAGATGTCAAGATAGTTTGATAGAGAAGAGAGATTCATGAGAGAGAGAGAGAGAGAGAGGTATGTGATTTGTGTTGTTGTTTGGCTTTGGACTAAGCTGATATGTAATCAGGATATGCAAAATTTTAATTAAGCTAGGGTGTCAAAAATATTTTTTAAGGGTAAATTAATTATATATATATCTTTGAAAAAAACTCGAGTTAGGGAGTTCAATTGAACCCCTTAAACATAAGCTAATGCCGCCCTGTGGGGTCGCTTTATATATATATATATATATATATAACTCGAGTCAAGGGGTTCAATTGAACCCTTTAAACATAAGCTAATGTTGCCCCTATGGAGTTGCCACTTGTTTTATTGGGGGAAAAGAAAAACTAAGATAAAAAAATACGTCTCTTTATTGATTTAAAAAATAGCTATACATTGAATTTGAGAAGAACAAAATTTAACTATAAAATTGGTTATAGTCTAAAACAACAACCTTACTCAATAAAATAAACATTACTACATATTTTGAAAATCTAACCGTTGAATTGCATGTTCTTTACGCTCTCAATACACATGTCAAATTTTGTATCAATTATATATTATTCACTATATGATCTATAAGCTTATATTTTATGCATAAATTTAAACTAAAAAAACTTGAAATTTAAACAATTTTTTTGATGACCTAGTTATTGATCTTTAATTTTCTAGAAATTTTACAAACACTGAGAATATAAGAAGAAAATGTAATCCAATAGTGGATTTGTCAAAATTCACCTCTAATAAAAAGATATGAAGGTTGTAGCCTTAAACTACAACTAATTTTGTAACTAAATTTTGTCCATTTGGAAATAACTAAAAAATTATATGACTTTGGTCGTAAATACAATCTAAGAAAAGTACATGGTTTTTATTTCTAGTTACAATCTATAAATTGAAAAGTACAACGATAAGCATTAATTTACTATCCCTTGATCTAAGTTTCGAAAGCTACGTTATAAGATGTGAAAAGTGTTAGGTAGCTATCTTATTCGATAAAACCAGTTTTCTAAACTATAGTGTTCATTGTTGATATCAAAGTCAATTGTTTGGTAATAAGTTGCTCCTTGCAATTTTTGGATGTTGGGAGGTTTAAGGTCGCTCTAATAGTGTCTATTATTTTCATTAAGGTTTTAAGTCTGATAAAAAGGCAAGCTTTTGATAATCACTTTAAGCCTATCCAACAATCCAATGGATCTCTAAGAGACCGAAAATTTTGCGTGTCATGATGAAAGCTTTCGAGAATTCTTAAAAATGTTTCAGTGAAGTTTTTTTTTTAGGGGTGTATATACGATTTTTAGTGAGAAAAAAAATAATATAATACTTTATTTATTGGAGCTTCCATAAAATCTAGTTTTGGAAATATTGGTGAAATTAAAAAAAAAAAGTGTAAAAATAGCTTAAGCCATGAAAACCTTATCTAAACCCCTAGAACATATTCTAAGACTTTTATTTGGGGGATTTATGGGCCTGAGATCATTTGGGGTATGATGAGAGTTTATTTTGGAAGTTCGATGATTACTTAAATTTAGAATTGTAAAACTGGGTTTTGGTGCCCATTTAGAGAAATCATGTACGTGGTTAAGATGTAAAGGGTTTTGAAAATACTAAAAGTAGGGTTTGGGTCATGCTAAGTATCTCTTTGGGGGTTACATTGCTGGGCTAGAAAGGGTTAAGCACATAAATGCTAAATGTTTAGTCATATGCGTATTAATAGTTGTATTTCTATAATCTAATTATATAATTTAATTTCATGCAAATAGAGGTAGTTTTTGTTAAGGTGAGTGTTGAAAGTTAAAGGCAAAGGCAGAATTTGAAAATAGAAGAAGAAGAAGAGTAAAGGCTATTTTCTTTCTATCGGTCTCTTAGCCAAACAGTGTCGTGTTACTTAAGTGTATTCTGCCTTGAAGAGAAACGATGCATTACGATGTCATTTCATGCCTCTTCTTCAGTAGCAGTGACTCAAGACTTGCTCTGTTTTCTATCTCTGGTTGTGCTTGATGAGTCACTCTATTCTAGCCTTGATCTTCATTGAATCATTGAGCCTCAAGCTTCTACAGTAACTGTCATCTAGGCTGTCATCCCTGATTTAACGGAGCAATAGTTGCAGGGTTGTTGTAATACTGTTAGTACAGTTTTCTCTAGAAGATTCTTGATGTATTGTAATTATGCTTTATAAATAGAGTTGAGTACAATGTATTTCTTTGAGCTTGATTAATAGAATTTCTCTTTCTGTTTCCAGAAATCTCTCTCTCTCTCTCTACTTATTTTTTGCTATTGTTAACCAACTTGCAAGCTCCAAATCTTTCATGGTATCAGAGCTCAGATCCATGGCTTCAACAACACTAACAGATACAACTCCAATCCACACAACTCCTCCTATTTCAACCTCAACACAATCACCATTACTATTACTCTCCAACATGTCAAACCTCATGTCAATTAAGCTCGATTATACTAACTACATTTCATGGAAGCACCGGTTAATCACTATACTGAAAGCTTATTCTTTGGTTGAACACATTGATGGTACAGCACCAAAGCCATCACCTTTTGTTCTTGATATTACAGGAACTGCAACTTCAGTTGTTAATCCTGAATTTCAAGCTTGGAAGATCAAGGATAAGGCACTCATTTCCTTGATTAACTCAACTCTCACTCCTCAAGTTTTCTCACTTGTTGTTGGTATCACCAGCTTGAGAGAAGTTTGGAAATGAGTCTATGAATTCCTTTCTGCAGCAGATCAAAGTAGCTCGTGACAAGCTCCTTGCTGTAGGAGTCTAGTTGACAATGAAGAGTTGATTTACATTGTGCTCAGAGGACTCCCTAGAGAATTTGGACACTTCCGCTCTGCAATTCGAAATAGGAGTGATCCTATCACTTATGAGCAACTAGCTATCATGTTGCAAAGTGAAGAACAAGCTATGACTGATCACTTAGATTTAGTCTCTCACTCTCTTGCTATGTTTGCTTCTAATGGAAAAACAAATAGCAATTCACAAAATCATGGATCTGGAAGAGGAAGGGGTATGAATAACTCCAATAAAGGAAGAGGAGGAGGAAGATGCAACCATAATGGAGGTCAGCAACAATTTTCATCACAAGCAAATTAGAATTTCTCTCCTCACAACTTCTCTCCTCAAAATTCCTCTCAGGGCTTCAAGCATGAACATACAACATGCCAGATTTGTGGGAAATCAGGGCATCAAGCCTTAGATTGCTACCATAGGATGGATTTTTCTTATCAAGGCATAAATCCTCCCACAAAGATTGTTGCCATGACTAGTGCATCCAATGCAGCCATCACTAACAATCAAGACCCTTGGCTTGCTGACTCAAGTACATCAAATCATCTCACTGCCAATCTCAACAATCCTTCAATCCAATCTCAATACAAAGGACCTGATCAAGTCACTGTGGGAAATGGTCAGTCTCTACCAATTAATCATATAGGTAATGCAACCTTACATACCAAATATCATAACTTCATACTTAAAGATGTCCTTCATGTACCAAGAATTGCTATGAATTTACTTTCTGTTCATAAATTCTGCCTACATAATAACTGTTCTTGTCATTTTGATGCCAATGAACTCAAAATTCAGGATATTCCTACGGGAAGACTCCTTTACAAGGGCTTGAGTGAGAATGGTCTATATCCCATCTACTCAAAGAACTTCATTAAGTCATCACCTCACATCAGTTCTGAGTCACCTTCACACTTAAATCACTCTTCAGCTTTCACTCAATCTCCTTATGTTTTTCATGTAAATAAGGGTAATAAATGGTTGTTGTGACACCATAAGTTAGGACATCCTAGCAATAAAGTGCTTGATGTAGCACTGTCTTCTGTTGATGCTTTATGTACCTCAAGTAGTGATGAGGGATTTTCTCATTGTAAACATTGTGAGTGGTAAAATGCATCAATTGTCTTTTCCTACTTCTACTTTTCAAGCTTCAAAACCCCTTGAATTAGTGCATTTTGATGTTTGGGGTCCAGCACCTATTACATCCACAAATGATTTTCAATATTACATTCTTTTTGTTGATGAGTATTCTAAGTTTACTTGGCTTTATTTTCTTAAACACAAATCTGATGTTCTTGATATCTTTAAGTTCTTTAAAGCTACTGTTGAGAATCAACTTGATTCTAAAATTAAAGTTTTAAGAACTAATAATGGTGGAGAATTCACTTCCAATGCTTTTAAGCTTTTATGTTCCACACATGGTCTTGTTCATCAGTTTTCTTGTCCTCACACCCCACAACAAAATGGAGTGGCTTAGAGGAAGCATAGGCATATAGTTGAATGTGCTCTCACTATGCTCTCTTTTTCACAGTTACCACCTTCCTATTGGTCTTATGCAATCTCCATAGCAATCCATATAATCAATACGCTTCCTACTCTTAATCTCAAGAATTTGACTCCTTGGGAAGTCTTGTTTCATTCTAAACCCGATATTACTCACATAAGGTCTTTTGGTTGTGTCTGTTTTCCTTTACTGAGGTCTTACAATACACACAAACTTCTACCATACCACTCCTTGTATCTTCCTTGGTTACCTTGCACACACCAAATGTTACATCTGTCAAGACCTAGTATCTTCTTTGATTTATATTTCAAGGCATGTACTTTTCAATGAAACTGAGTTCTTTTCTCCTCAGTCTTTATCCACTAGTTAAAATACTTCCACTCCTACATAGTCCTCCACATCACCCTTGTCCACACAGTTTTTTATTCCTTATCAATGTACCTCATCTGACTCCTCCTTACCTACTGCACCTCATAGCATTGCCTCATAATCTACCTTTGACAAATCCCTATCTATATTTGCATTCATCCCTCAGTCTAGTCACACTCACATACCTACTTCCTCTCCCCAAACATCACAATCTACCCCTATCTCTACTCCTCAATCACATCCTAGCCCTAACCTTTCTTTACCTAATTCCTCTACTCTTGCTATTCCCACTGCCATTTCCTCAGTTGCCCTACAGGTTCCTTCTTTTGTCAATACTCCTCCTATGATCACCAGGTCTAAGGATGGGATTTTTAAGCCTAAAGCCCTTGCTGCCAAGGCTACAGCTATACAATCCTCCACTCCTATGATCTCATCTGAGTCTAGCAAAGCCAATTCTGCAATAACTTCTACTCAGTCCAGAAAAGCTAGTTCTGCTCCTAAGCCTAATTATACTACAACTGAACCACCATCTTATAGAGTTACTACTCAACATCCACAATGGTGTACAACAATGGATGAAGAGTTTGCAGCCCTTAAAAGGCAGGGTACCTGGACCTTGGTTCCACCTTCTCCTTCTTAGAATTTGGTTGGTTGTGAGTGGGTGTATAGGTTTAAACACAACAGTGATGGCACTATAAACAGGTACAAGGCTGGGTTGGTTGCAAAGGGGTTTTATCAACAATATGGGGTTAATTTTGAGGAAACTTTCAGTCCAATTATTAAACCACCCATTGTGAGGATTATTCTCTCTCTTACTATTCAATTCAACTGGCCCTTGAAACAGCTAGATGTAACTAATGCCTTCCTACATGGTTTATTGAGGGATGAAGTTTACATGGTTCAACCTCCTGGTTATGTAGACCCTGCATATCCCAACCATGTCTGCAGACTTTGGAAGTCTCTCTATAATCTCAAACAGGCTCCCAGAGCTTGGTTTGAGAGATTCTCCACACAATTACTTCATATGGGGTTTCAGGCTTCTCTAGTTTATTCCTCTTTATTCATTCTTTGACAAGGCAAATTGGTGGTCTATCTTCTTGTCTATGTTGATGACATAGTGATGACTGGGAACAGCCTTCAATTCTTGTCCTCCTTGATTACCCAACTCAGTGCAGCCTTTGAGCTTAAGGATTTAGGCCCCTTTCATTACTTCCTTGGTCTTTAGATCACCAGAACATCCAAAGGCTTATTTCTAACTTAGACCAAATATGCTCAAGACTTACTTCTCAAGGTCAATATGCACTCTTCAAATCAGCTCCAATCCCTTATGCTCCCAATTCTAGATTGGTTCCCAATGAGGGTTCCTTCCTTTCTAATCCTCATGAGTACTGGAATTTGCTTGGTTCTCTTCACTATTTGACCTTCATAAGGCCTGATCTCAGTTTTACAGTGCAGTAGGTGTGTCAATTTATGTCTGCTCCTACTGATATTCACTTAATTGCAGCTAAACGAATTCTCAGGTATGTTAATGGCACATTGACCTATGGCGAAGGCAAAGGCAAAATTTGAAAATAGAAGAAGAAGAAGAAGAGTAACATCTATTTTCTCCCTAAAGGTCTCTTAGCCAAACGGTGTCATGTTACTTAAGTGTATTCTACCTTGAAGAGAAATGGTGCGTTTAAGTTAATAGAACAATGTCGTTTCATGCCTCTTCTTCAATAGCAATGACTCAAGATTTTCTCTGTTTTCTATCTCTAGTTGTGCTTGATGAGTCACTCTGTTCTAGCCTAGATCTTCAATGAATCATTGAACCTGAAGCTTCCACAGTAACTATCATCTAGGCTGTCATCCCTGATTTCATAGAGCAATAGTTTCAGGGTTGTTGTAATTCTGTTAGTACAGTTTTCTCTAAAAGATTCTTGATGTATTGTAATTATGCTCTATAAATAGAGCTGAGTATAATGTATTTCTTTGAGCTTGATTAATAGAATTTCTCTTTCTTTTTCCAAAAATCTCTCTCTCTCTCTCTCTCTCTCTCTCTCTCTCATTTTCTACCATTGTTAACCAACTTGCAAGCTCCAAATCTTTCAGTTTTAGTCATGTGCTTAATGCCTATTTGATAGGGTTGAGCTATTCTTTATTAAATTCTAATTGAGTCGTTGAGATATGTTGGAGATCTTGGGCTAAACTCATTTTGCTTTGCAAGGTGAATAGAATTTGTTAATTTTGGGTTTTTTTTCTAAAATGCCTACAAGTTCTCAAATTTATGCTTTTGTAGAGAAAAATAAGAATAATATTATAAATATTTGAACATTCTTACTACCCAATTATTTTTTATCATGTTGATGTTGCAAAATTTTGAAATTGTTATTTTACAGTAAACCCTTGTGGTCGAGCTAGATTTTAAAAGCATGATGCACTAAAATATTTATGCTTTAAGCATGATTCTTGAAATTTACTTGTTAAATATGCACAAACTAGATTTTAAGAATGTTTTCATGTTTGATACCTTGATAAAGATACATATTTTGTATGAGTTTGCAAATGAGTTTTTTGAGAATTGATACTTATAAAAGATATGTGTAACTATATATGATCCCTTGATGTGTTTTAAAGTCCTTAAGGAATCATGATTGGTTAGATTAGTATCGTAGCTTAGTTCCAAAGAACTATGGTCCCAAAGAGAGGATAATGCACTTATTGTAACAATGTAACTCTAAAGGAGTTTTTACCGGTTATAGTTTCCGAAGAAGGAGTCTTATAAGTTATCGGTTCCAAGGTCTGACACATATGATAAGCACCAATGGCATTCCGCGTATGCAACACATGCCCATGACTAGACATGGCAAAACGGGTCAAAATTTTTTGACCTGACCCGATTGAACCGCAATCCAATTAACCCGCAACCCGATTAACCCGGTTAAAAATGACCTGTTTTGACCCCCGACCCGTCCGTTTTGCCACGTTTACCAACGTTGAGTAGATTGAGATTGAGGTGTAATTCTTATAAAATATTTACTTATTCTTCTTTACTTAATATGTTTTGTATTCCATTATAGTTTGTCATTCTTTACTTGCCAATTTCATTTTCTCTTCCTACTTTAAATAGATCGAAGATTATACCAGGATTAACTTCTAAAAAGCTGGAACAAGAGTTGCACCAAATTTGGGTATTAAGTATTTAGTGGTAATTGGTAAGTGGTAACAGTATCACTAATAAGAATCTAATCACAATTAAGGAACTCATAACAATTGATAAATTGCATCTATTTCAAAAAAAAAAAAAAAAAAAAAAATTTGTTTGAAAAATATGGGTCAACTAGACTCACAACCCGATTGACCTGTTTAAAAATAACCCGTTTTGACCCGCAACCCGATTGACCTGCCCGTTTTGCCACGTTTGGCTATGACTATGATCACCTCTCTTTTTTCCTTTTTTTTGGGGGGGGGGGGGGGGGGGGGGGGGGGGGGGGGGGGGGGGGTGTTGGGGTTTACATAACAGAACAGGATCCTACGGTTTTCAATGTTTTCATGCGCATTTCTTGATATGATTGTCATATATATTTTAACACATTGCAGAATCCTTTGCGTGTGTCCATATATAGTCCAGCCACTTGTACCATTAGGATCCTGTTCTGTTATGTAAAGCTATTCATTCAAGCAACTATTTGAACTGTACATTCACAGAGGCCATAGGGAAGAAAGTTCTCACATTAAAATTAATAAGCAATCAGTAGACTTCGGATTTTATCTTCCTTGTCCATCGGAAAAGAAATGAAAACCAGAAATAAACAGATGAATCATAAAGACGTGCTACAATTCATAAACAACAAATCATGGAGAGAAGAGCTAGCAACTCAAAATCAAAGGTCAGTGGCATTGCCATGAAGTTTTGTCTCTAACATTTCTTGACAGATTAGCCCCATCATGCGGTGGAAAGACAAAAGAGTGCCTAACTGTTGGACTGACATTTTTCCCACGACATTCCTTGCCACCATTTCCTTTTTTTTTCTTTAAATTCAATATATCATAGTAGAAAGCTGAATTCCTAACTGTTGCACCCATCTCCATCAACCTAAACTCTTGCTGGGTACTGAAACTGCTTGTATCATACTGCAAAGGTTAAAACAAAGCATAGATTTCATGCATGATTGATTATTAAACACTAAACCACTCTCCCCTTCCCCACTCCTACAAGCTGAATACAGAAAGAAAAGGGAAGAGAGAAATTTTATCTGAGATTAGTACCTTGAGAAATTCAGCTTCATGTTCAGATTCTTTTAGTGGATCCAGGCCACAGCCTGAGGTGTACCTGTCTCTTGTGAGAGATAAACTTCGACCAATGAGTTTTCTCTTCTTCTCCACTTCTCGTGTGAACAGTAAAGGTCTTGGCACGCACACATAGCTTTCAAGCTTCTTCTGATAAAAAATTACTGCCTTCACAAACTCCTATACAAATTTTAAGCAATTTAGACAAGAGTGAATGATGCTAGAAATATTACAATTTTTTTAACATTGAATTTGCCAGCTAATGTGTTAATTTTAAATAAAAGATACAAAAAAAAAATATATATATATATATATATATATATATTAATATGACACTGATCATAATCAGAGTCGCGTCAATTAATTTCTAAGCCTTTGGTAATAAAACTTCAAATCTTTAGCATTTTTCTTCAGATAATTCAAAATATGATTCATTAGCTTCATAGTCCCTACATATCTTAAAACAAAAATGACACAACTATTACCTGATAAGTAGATGAGCATCCAGGATAGTCAAATTCTTGAGAATTTTCTAGTCTCATTCGTTCTGGATGAAATTGTAATCCCACTATAAATTTACCCTCTTTTGGATTATATGCATTTGGGTCATAAAACCCTTCAACCAATCCATCGGGAGAAAAAGCCATGGGAACGAAGCGCTGGGCTAATCTTTTAACTCCCTGATGGTGATAACTGTTCACCAAAATCTCCAAACTCTCCTTTTCCGAAGAATCCTTGAACCAGTGATGCAAAGGAGTGCCATCCACTACCTTAATGACATGTCGATGCCCATCATAGTCTTCATAGTTAATGTGTGACACATTGTGACCATCTGGGAATTCTTTTGAAATTTCGGTGTCTATGTCTTGATAAAGGGTACCACCACATGCAACATTCAGGATTTGAGAACCTCTACAAATTCCCAAGTATGGTATGTTCCTTTCAAGACAAATTTTCACTAGTTTCAATTCAATCAAATCCTTTTCTTTGTCTATGGCAGTATCACTAGCATGACTTTTCTTGATTTCTTCAAGCTCTTCTGATGAAAGACTAGAAGTTTCATTCTCATAGAGAGAGGGGTCAATATCTTCTCCTTCACAAAGAAGAACACCATGTATGGGCTCAAAGCTTTCCAACAACTTGTCTACTCCGGAAACTCGGGGAACAATCACAGGAACTGCTCCATAGCGAACCATCAAATCAAGATGATATTCACCTGAAAGAAAATATATTTCATGTAAGCTAGAGAAGAAGACCAGTATAGTTCATGTAAATGATTTTTTTCATTTTAGAATATAACGTTCACATAAAATAAAAAATAAAACTCATACCAACAAAATCTAAAAATTTGTTTTTACGAACTGTTCTTCTGGAGACAATAAGCACACGAGGTTTAACCACTGAATTGGCAGCCATGGATGAAAGCCTGAAATGAGATGATACGTTTTAAACTATAGAGATTGAAGCTTGATACTTAGAGCAAGTTGGTTTTGGATGTGTTCTTTCCTTCATTATTTATAGAAAGCTGAGACCCCCGTATATGATTTGCGTGTTACACTATTACAAAGTTTGCAAATCTTTAGGTTTTCTTTGTTATTATTTTACGTGACATATTTAGTAGTTTTGCACACATGCCACTTTAGTTATTGGAAAGTTCCTTACAAGTTACAGCTTGGATAATCACTAACATGACCACGTGTAGGAAGTGATCAAATAGTGCAACACATAGGCAAAATTGACTAGATGTTGACCTCAAATATCGGAGAACTCTATCCGTTTAAACTTGAATCAAAAAACATTATTCGATATTTTTTGCAAGAAACATTCATGTAAGAAGGGTATTACATATCACGATTGCATAAAATTCTCATAACATTGGAGGGTAGGTAATTGCTTTCTCATTATATTAAACAAATATGAATTAGTGCATTTTCTCAACCAAAAAAAGAAAAAAGAATTTGTGCAATTTGAAATGCAACACGTGTGACATTAATTTAAACTAGCAAAAGAATTAATTAAGTATTAATGATGATTATCTTTTGGATTGTCACTTAGAACTTGAGCACCAACTGTTGAAAAATATGTCATTTTAACAAATTAAAAAAGCTTTTATTATTTTAACACACCATTTTACAATTCACTCTATATCATATCTTCTATTCTTCAATTCTATAGATTAAAATAATATATATAACACATTAAAATAATATTAACTAATAACTCAGCCCAATACAAAACACAACCAGTGGGCAACACATGGCCACCACCTAACAACCAACAACCACTACAACAACCAGTCGCCACCATCCAACAACCACATCCACAACCACCACATCCTTCATAACCCAAAACACAACTCAAAACAAAGCAAATTAAATCCAGCTAATTACCCACAACAAACCCACAGCCACAATTGCCACAAACCCACAGCCACCACCACCACAAACCAAATTAAAAATAAAACAAACAGGTAAGAAAGGCATAGAGATCCAGTAATGGTGGTGTAGACACTGCATTTTGTACCTCTTACAACTCGGGCCCCTGTTCCCCAATGATGCCCAAACTCTAAGACCCAAGACCAGTTTAGAGCCCAATCAAATATCAAATTGACTTGAGGAGTGTTAAAATGGAAAATATAACTTTTTAAATAAGCAAAAAATTATTTTTTAAAATAAATGACCAAAGAGGCCGTCGGCCCACGTACGTGGGTTGCAGCTTGCGTACGTGGGCCAAAGCATGCATACGCAAGCTCACTCCTGCGTTTGTAGTTAGGGTTTCAAAAACATAAAAAATGCAAGTTTTCTGCAATAATGGCTGGGGTTTGGAATGAATCCCACATCGTATAGAAGCCATTCCAAACCCCATTTTTTTCCATTATATAAAGCCTTACATGGTATATTTTTAAAGGACACAGAAATCCCACAAGAAAAATACAAGATTCACTAGAAAATAGTGAATCGAAAGGGAGTTTTTCACAAAACACCCTTAAGTCAATTTTGTTTGATTGAGACCTTTTCTGGCCCCAATCCTTTTAGTTTAATGTTGTTAATCACTTTCTTATTGGTTTGTGAATAGATTTGACTAAGGGGAATGGTCAAAAATCAAGCCTATGAGCTTTTTGCTTTTAGGTATTCATTCTAGCTTTCTTTTCTTTCTGTCTTTCTTTTGTCATTTTAATCTATTTTTCTTGTTTGGTTTATGTTTATATATGCTTGTTTAGCTTAGCTTTATGTTTGTTTGACATTTATAAGCATGCTAGGTTGTTAGATTTATGTTTTTCCTTCTATGCTCTACTTTTTTGTTTCGTGTTTCTAGGTTAGGGTTTTTGAACAACCCTGCGCACGCATGTCATGAGCATGCATAATCAAGTCAAATCCTGCATACATGGGATTTGCCTTGCATATGCAAGCATTTGTCTAGAAACCCTAATTTGGATTTCTACTTTGTTTGGTTTGCTTGTTTCACATATTTTGCCTCTATTTAAGTCCTTTTTACATACATATCTATATCTAAGTCCCTATTTCAAATGTTTAATTTGCTTGTTTGTTTTTAACTTGTTAGATTAGGGTTTTCTTGTTTAAGATGTTATGTACATGCATTCACATGCTCACACATGATGTCATAGGTGCTATGTTGTTGAAAGGTAAGTAAAGGTAAGTCATGCATTGGTATGAACATGCATTTAATGATGTATATTGTTTGAAGATTTTTTTTATGTCTTTTAATTCCAATTACATACTTTATATAATTTTGTGATTGCCATGATACCTTGCTGCCATGATTGAGTTGCTACCTTATTTTAGATGTATGATATGATAGGGTTTTCACATGCTAGATAAATGCTAGGGTTTGTATATGTGTGTGGTTTGGTTTCTTACTGCTTTATGGATGGATATGTATGTGCTTTGGGATGAATGATGCCATCTTGTATGCTTAGATGTATGCTAGTGTGTGTGTAAGTTTAGAATACAAGTATTGAACATGATTTTATCGAGGTTAAGACATAAGACACAATGATGGGAGGCCAACCTTAGGGTTGGGTAGTCTTTGGTGCATAACACCTTCCCAAGAACATACCTAAACTCTGAACTCATATCTCTAGTAGTAAGATCAATGGTTCTTCCTTAAGAGGACGCTATATATATGACTCCTAGACCATTGTAAAAACTAGGTGGAGACTCCAACAGTTTCTGTTGTGTCCACAGGTGGCTTTCATTGTCGGCAATGGTGGCTTTAGATCGGTAGTAGTGGCTCATATTGACTTCATACCGTGGCTGAGATGGGCATCAAATAGGCGACGACTACAGCTTCAAGCTATGGCTAAGATGGGTTTAGACTGAGGCGGCATGGCAACTTCAGACCAAAGTGGCGATGGCGGCTTCAAACAGGAGGTGATGGCAACTTTAGACCAGCAGGAATGGCATATAGGAGAGAGAGAGAGATACTAAAATATACGAGGAGCGAATACAAAAATAATAAATTTTTTAGTGACTCCATCGTTTGTTTAATAATGGATTTCAATATAATTTTATATGTGCCTCACTACAAATTATTTTATACAACAGATCATAATTCATATCTCAAATCTTTTGACCACAATTATCTTGTGGAATACATGGCATTCTCTTTTGGAAATGGGTGCAGGAGGGACAGCAGTTTGGCATTTTCGGTTTACATGTTAACTCGTTATCCATTATTTTAGTTTCCCTAGTGCACAGTGTTTTCGAAAATTATTCATGAGATAACTGTCTTGTTTAGTAGAGATATATATATATAGGACATGTGGATGATTACGAGTCTTATTATAATTCAGTGGGCCCTTAACGTCAAATTAGTTTATGCATGGGTTGCCTGAGATTAAGCTAATCATTTCCATTACTATATATGAACGTGGAACATGCTATATCAGACTATCAGTAGAAACAATCCGTACCTGATTTTTGTAGGGTAAATAGCATTGCAATTTTCTTAATGAAAAATTCGTTATCCATTATTTTAGGGTCTGTTTGGTAATATTATTCTAGTAATATTATTTGTATTTTTTTAAAATACGTGTGGGTGAAAAAGTGTGTAAAAATACGTATAATGTTGTTTGAACACTGAAAACTGTTATTTAAACAACAGTAACAAACGGGCCCTAAGTTTCCCAAGAGCATAGCGTTTTCGAAAATTATTGAGATAATTGCCCTGTTTAGTAGAATAATATATGATATATATATATAGGGCATGCGGATGATTACGAGTCTTATTATAATTCATTGGGCCCTTTAACGTCAAATTAGTTTCTGCATAGGTTGCCTTAGATTAAGCTAATCATTTCCATTACTATATATGAACGTGGAACATGCCATATAGATTATCAGTAGAAACAATCCGTACCTGATTTTTGTATGGTAAATAGCATTGCAATTTTCTTAATGAAAAATTGAAAATAAGTATTTGATCCTTTCACACACAAAATTTAGAGTAATTTTAATTTTGCTTCTTAGAGTTCAAAATTCAAACCCACACTCCTAACAAAATTCAAATATATATACACTTAAATTATATTAAAATAGAATTTCTATTTTGTCCCATGTTGGGTCCTACTCTTGAACCCAAGGCTCATTTGGTCTACTTATGTCTAGCAAGAGTTATACATGGTGGCTTCCTTTTCTAATTTTTTGGGTGTTTTTGCACAATTAAAAAATCTAAGACAACAATCTTTTATGTCACAACTTTGTTACAGAATATAACTCTCAAACAATAAGTCTAAGAACACAAATAATTGACAAAAACTATCACACCTGCCTAGGTGGAAGCTGTTAAAAGTAGATTAAAAAAAATGATGTTAATGATGAATTGATGGTCCAAATTAAAACTAGAAAAAAAATTTAATTCAACTGTGGTAAAAATTGTTACATCTGTAGCAGTGCTGGCGACTGAATATAATTTAATGTTTGCATCTGATTTCCAGTTACTCATCAATACTGTCAAATGGCCCACGGGCTTGGATTATTCATTACCATTAATCCACAACGCACGTGTCTACATTTGACGATTGGGCTTAATTATGGCCCGGTATTTACGTGGTTTTACAAACTTCGGTTCTATCTTGTCAAATGACCAGCTCAGCAAATAAAACAAACCACTATGTGACATAAGAATAGTTTTAGAAGGCAGGAAGATTGATTATATTATATCCTTGAAAAGTGCTTTAGAAGAGGGTTGCGTTGCGTCCTCTTTTCTTCTATTCTTTCTCTATTTTTCTCTCTCTTTAGGTGTGTTGAAGTTTGTTTATAGATGATGCCAAACTGTCAATTCAAACTTGATAAAGTCTTTAAGTCAAGTATATTGAATTTATAAAATAAAAAAATAAAAAAAAAGTTCACAATTTTGGTCGGCGTATAAAAGGTCCACAAATTATGCTTTTCTGTGAAATTTCAGTCATAGATTCTCATTTTATCCTTGGGGTTACATTGAAATTTATGTCAAAATTTGGAAATTGAGGGAAATGCCAAAGATTTTCATGAGTGCGGGAAATTCATCATAGCCTTCTCCTTGTTTCAAATAAGATTTAGACACCATTGCAAAAAAAAAAAAAAAAAAAAAAAAAAAGGATTTAGACACGGAAGCCAAAATTTACGTGCATTCCCTAATTATATATTCAAAGTCAACATTAATCGTAGTCCAATCCATACCTTCGGCCAATTTGTAATACCCCACGGCATGGATTCCAACTTGACCCGTTCTTAGCCATCCGTGAATTGTAATGGCCATATTTTCCTCTCAAAAAATGTTAAAACTATTACATTTTTACTTTATAAATCTTATATGTTGAAGTAAAGAAGACGAAGCCGGAAAAGAAGAAGATTGAAGAAGAAGCCTAAAACGACTGCGTAGTGATTAAACTAAACGCAGCGTTTCATTTAAGAGCAGATGCACCAAACGCACCGTTTTGCTTAAGTGAATGGCTTCATCAGAAACTTAATGAAACGGTGCACTTAGCTTTGCTCCAGGATTCGTTTCAGTTTTGGAGCTAAATTCAGTTAGTTAGTCTTAACTGAAATCCTAATTTCAAGGGAATTAGTTTCAGATATTTGGGTCTGTTAACTTAAGCAATTTAGGCAAACTCTGATTGTATATAAATAGATCAATGAGCACGGATGTATCATTATGTAGAAACTATTGAAATTGAATACAAAATCTTCCATTCATTCTCTCTCTCTCTTTCATTCTGTTCCTCTCTTACTTTCTTGCTCTTTCCCTCATTTTCTAGAGCTTTCCTTTCTCTGTGATTTGTAACTCTTTGTTGGTTCAATTGGCGATAATCTCTAGAACTCAGATTACTTGTTCTTGAGTTTTTCTTCATGGTATCAGAGCAAGAAACTGCTGCTGCTACTCAATCTTCAACCATGGCTGCCTCAAGCTCAACAATGGCTTCGTCTTCATCAACTTCCTCAATGTCATCAAGTCTGGTAAATCAGCCTCTTTTGCTTCTCTCTAATATGTCCAATATGATCACAGTAAAATTAGATAATACAAACTATATTGTATGGAAACATCAGATTTCCATGGTTCTTGAAACCTATTCCTTGTATGAGTTGCTCGAAGAGCCTCAACTTGTTCCTGAGAAGTTTCTCAAGGATTTATCTGGATCATACACTGCAGTTGTGAATCCAGATTTCCTAATTTGGAAATCAAAGGAAAAAGCCTTACTTACCTTTATAAGTTCAACTTTGTCTCCATCTATGCTTGCACTCACTGTTGGATGTGCAACTGCCATAGAAGTCTGGAAGTTATTGGAAAATAGGTTTTCTTCAGCCTCAAGGTCTCACATCATGAACCTTAAGAGTGAACTTCATAATTTGAAGAAAGGAAGTGAGTCTGTGGATGTGTATCTGCAGAAAATTAAAGTTGTAAGAGACAAATTATTAGCTGTTGGAGTTATTGTGGATGATGAGGAATTGCTTCATATTGCAATTAAGGGACTCCCAAAGGAATTCAATGCATTCAGATCAGCAATAAGGACCACGAGTACTCAACTTGGTTTTGATGAGCTCTCAACCTTGTTAAACGCAGAAGAAGAGTCTCTCAATGATGGATTGGAGGTTAAAGACTCTATCTTTGCTATGGCTGCATCAGCTAATCAGAAGTCAAATGGTAATGGTTATAATCACAACCAAAACAGAGGTAGAGGCCGAGGGAATTTTAATAATAGAGGAGGAAGAGGTGGTAGATCAAATGGTCAGTTCTCTCAGTTTAATCATTTCAACCACTTCCAGCAAGGTCAATCAGGATTTGGTGGTCCTAGATCAGAAAGACCTATATGCCAAATCTGTGGAAAGGTTGGACATTTGGCTGTTGATTGTTACCATAGAATGGATTATGCCTATCAAGGCAAGCATCCACCTACAAAGCTTGCAGCAATGGCCACAGCCTCCAATGCTTGCTTCAATCAGGATCAACCCTGGCTTACTGACAGTGGAGTAACTGATCATGTCACAGCTAGTCTAAATCAGCTTAGCTTCCCAAAGCCATACACCACTCAGGATCACCTTACTGTTGGTAATGGACAAAACCTACCTATTACTCATACTGGTAATGTTCTTATTCCATCTTCCTCTAATATTCAACTCAATAATGTTCTTAGAGTACCCTCAATTGCTTCTAACCTTGCCTCTGTCCATAAACTTTGTCATGACAACCACTGTTGGTGCTACTTTGATGAGAATATTATTTCCATTTAGGCCTTGGACACAGGGAAAATTCTCTACCGGGGCAAGAGTGAAGGTGGAGTTTAGCCCATCCATCCTCATCGTTCTTCTCAACTTCTCCCATTCCATAGAGTCTGTAATAATGTTTCTAGAAATTCTGTTTTCAATAAGACACTTTGGCATATGAGACTTGGTCATCCTAATGATCAAGCCCTCAATTGTTTGTTTCCAAATGATAAGTCTGTTCAGAATAATGTCAGTCTTGTAACTCCTACTTGTACTCATTGTTTGTGTAGTAAAATGCACAATATTCCTTTTCCAAACTCTCAATTTAAAGCTTCTGCTCCTTTTGAACTTGTGCATTCTGACTTGTGGGGTCCTGCTCCTACTCTATCTGTCAATGGTTTTAAATATTACATCTTATTTGTTGATCACTACTCTAGGTTTAGCTAGATTTATCTCCTAAAATCCAAATCTGAAGCCTTTGATAAGTTTGCTCAGTTCAATGCTATGGTTGCCACTCAATTTTCTTTGAAAATTAAAACCTTTAGATCTGATGGAGGGGGTGAATTTACTTCCAATGAATTCAAATCTTATTTGGCAAATCATGGTATTTCACAACAAATTTCTTGCCCTCATACTCCTCAACAAAATGGAGTTGTTGAGAGGAAACATAGGCACATCATAGAAACTGTTATTACCCTTCTGTCTCAGTGTTCCTTGGACTACTCTTTTTGGTCCTTTGCAGCTCAAACTGCTGTTACCTTGATTAATTTGCTTCCTACCTCTGTGCTGTCTTGGAAATCTTCTTGGTTTACTCTTTACTCTTCCTTTCCTGACCTACTCATCTTAAAATCTTTAGGTGTGTCTGTTATCCAAATCTGAGACCTTACACAACCTATAAATTTGAACCTAGAACTAAGGAGTGCATCTTCATTGGCTATCCTGCTCAATCTAAGGGTTACCTTTGTCTTGATCCTCTTACAAACCGGGTTTACACTTCTAGACATGTGATTTTTGATGAATCCAAATTTCCTGCTGCTTTACCTGTTCAGTCTGTGTCCACAAATCCTTTTCCTCTTATAGTTCCTACTTGGTTGTCAAATCAATTGTATCTTCACTCTACCAATCAGTCATCCTTGCTAGGTCCATTTCCTTCTCACTTTCCCAGTCTGTCAAATTCCTACTCTAGCACATTTGCTATAACTTCATCCCTCTTACCAACTCTCCCTCTTACTCCTCTTTCTTCTCCAACCCCTTCTCCCCATTCTTCATTACCTTCTACTGACACTGGCCCTGACACTATCTCTTTACCTATTTCCACTATCCCTGACCCTATTTCTTTACCTCTCTCTCACCTTGACTCACCTCCACCTATCTCTTTACCTCCTCCTACCATCAATTCTCATCCTATGCAAACTAGATCCAAGAGTGGCATTACCAAATCTAATCCCAAACTTTGCTATAAGGCTACCATTGACTATACTTATACTGAACCCCTTTCCTATAAAATTGCTTCTAAGTATCCTAAGTGGTGTGAGGCAATGGCTGCTAAGTTTCAGGCTCTTCAGAGACAGCAGACCTGGTCTCTTGTTCCTACTCCTCCACATGTTAACTTGGTTGGCTGCAAATGGGTGTTCAAACTTAAATTGAACAGTGATGGTTCCATCTCTAGATACAAGGCTAGACTTTTAGCTAAAGGATTCCATCAACAAGCTGGTGTGGACTTTCATGAAATCTTCAGTCCAGTGGTTAAGCCTGCAATAGTGAGATTGGTTTTGGCTATTGCTGTGAGTTGTAAATGGGAGTTGAGACAACTAGATGTGTCTAATGCATTCCTTCATGGCTTTCTCAAAGAAGAGGTGTATATGCATCAACCTCCTGGATATGTGGATCTTGTTCATCCAAATTATGTACGCAAACTTCACAAGTCTCTCTATGGTCTCAAACAAGCACCCCGGGCCTGGTTTGAAAGATTTGCTTTTCACTTGCTTCATCTCGGCTTCTCTGCGTCCATGGCTGACAGCTCTTTGTTTATGTTTTGCTCAGTTCACACCATCATTTATCTCCTGTTATATGTGGATGACATCATTGTTACTAGCAATGATTCCACCCAAATTCATAATTTGATTGCAGCTCTGGGTCAAGTTTTTGAACTCAAGGATCTAGGGCCTCTCAACTATTTCTTAGGCATACAAATCAGTAAATCTACTCATGGTCTCACTCTGACACAGAGTAAATATGCTTCTGATGTGCTTCATCGATTTCATATGGAGAGTTCCAAGCCAACCAAGACTCCCTCCTGTCCTTTAACTCGTTTAGTACCTCTTGATGGTGTTCTTCTTTCTGATCCAACTCAGTATAGGAGCATGGTTGGTGCTCTTCAATATCTAACATTTACTCGTCCAGATATTGCCTTTAGTGTTCATCAATTGTGTCAGTTCATGAGTCATCCTACCACTACTCACCTTGAAGCTGCTAAACGGGTCCTTCGTTATATTAGAGGTACTATTCATTTTGGGCTTTCTTTTACCCCAGGTCCTTTAACCCTTTCTGCATTCTCAGACGCAGACTGGGTTGGGGATCCTACAGATAGAAGGTCTACAACAGGCTTGCTTGTGTTTCTTGGACCCAATCTCATTTCCTAGTCTACTAAGAAACAGAGCACTGTGTCTCGTTCTTCCACAGAGGCAGAGTATCGTGCCTTAGCAACTACCGCCGCTGAATTGGCTTGGCTTCGTACCTTGTTTAAAGAACTTCGCATTTTTCTTCCTCACATTCCTGTCATTTGGTGTGATAATGTCTCGGCTATAGCTCTCTCTGCTAATCCCGTTTTTCATTCTCGCACCAAACATCTAGAAGTTGATTACCACTATACTCGTGAGAAGGTTCTTCGGAAGCAATTACAGATTGGTTTTGTTTCAGGCCGTGACAATTTTGCGGACATATTTACCAAGTCCCTTCCTGCTCCATCGTTTCTTCTTCATCGGTCCAAACTTCTGGTTGATTCTTCCCCCATTAGTTTGAGGGGGGATGTTAAAGTAAAGAAGATGAAGCCTGAAAAGAAGAAGATTGAAGAAGAAGCCTAAAACGACTGTGTAGTGATTAAACTAAACACAGCGTTTCATTTAAGAGCAGATGCACCAAACGCACCGTTTTGCTTAAGTGAATGGCTTCATCAGAAACTTAATGAACCGGAGCGCTTAGCTTTGCTCCAAGATTCGTTTCAGTTTTGGAGCTAAATTCAGTTAGTTAGTCTTAACTGAAATCCTAATTTCAAGGGAATTAGTTTCAGATATTTGGGTCTGTTAACTTAAGCAATTTAGGCAAACTCTGATTGTATATAAATAGATCAATGAGCACGGATGTATCATTATGTAGAAACTATTGAAATTGAATACAAAATCTTCCATTCATTCTCTCTCTCTCTCTCTTTCATTCTGTTCCTCTCTTACTTTCTTGCTCTTTCCCTCATTTTCTAGGGCTTTCCTTTCTCTGTGATTTGTAACTCTTTGTTGGTTCAATTGGCGATAATCTCCAGAACTCAGATTACTTGTTCTTGAGTTTTTCTTCATTATAAACTAAGGTACTGTATCATTGAATTTGATTGAAAGGGAAGATGATTTAAAACATGAAAAAATTAGGTAAAAGGTAAAATTTTGGAATCAGTTTATATGTGTTGTATATTAACTTTCTTATATTCAATCACATGATTATATTGACCCATAAAGATACCATAGAAAAATTTATTTACCCTTAAAAAAAAATAATACTTTTGTGATGGGAATCATTTTATATGTGTTGTGTATTAACTTTCTTATATTCAATCACATGATTATATTGACCAATAAAGTTATCATAGAAAAATTTATTTAACCTTAAAAAAAAACATACTTTTGTGATGCATTGGGTAGTATAGTCACAATCAAAATAGTTAAATTTAATGAAGAACTTTAAGGTAGATGACTTTGAGAAACTATTACCTAAATATGTGATTGCCACAAACTGTATCAAATATTAGGGGTGGCAATTCGTGTTAGTGTGTCGGGTTCATGTCATGTCAAACCGTGAGCATTCAGCTTTATGGGTTGACCTGAACCCGACCTGTTTAATAAACGTATCAAAAATTCTCAACTCTAATACAACCTATTCAATAAACAAGTTGACCCGACATGACACGTTTAACCTACTTAATTAACAAGTCGTGTAAAGACCAATACAAATAACCTAATTAATAACCTATTCAATTAATAGATGATATCTAATCTAACTATAATATCATGTTATCAATTTCTATATATCTAAAATTAAAATACAATTACAACCATAAATGTAGTAATAAACATATAATTACAACTATAAATTAAGCAATAATAACGAAAACTAATACCTTTATAAGCTAAACAAGTCAGACGGGTTCGTATGTTGAACACAAACACGACCTGTTTATTAAACAGGTTAGCTGTGTCAACTCAAATATGACCCGAACTCATTTAGCCTTAACCCATAACCTGTTTGTAAACAAGTTTGTCATGTCGGATTCATGTATCAGATTTTGCAACCTCTATTAGTAACCTGCTTCTTCTTATCAGTAAACGTCTTCAGGACAAGACAACGTAAGTCATGGAACAACAAACTTCTTTATTGGTTATAGATTCATAGCTATTAATACATATAGTTTTGAAGCCGATACAAGTGTTTACTAAAATTAAGGTAACAATTAGGGAACGGAACACCACAGGTGCTGGCAACCTTTCTAGCGTTAGGAGAGTTGATATACTGCCTGAGGTTTGAGTCTTTGAGATACCCATAAAGGCATGGCCTCTGTTCCCTCACCTTGTGATAGCACAAGCTTGAGGGCGGCGTGGAGGTCATGATAGCAGTGAAAGGAAAGCTAAAGAACAAAACTATAAAAGAAAGTTCTCAAAGAGTGAAAGAAAGCTTTATATTTCAGAGAAAACTAATTGCATAATTACATTCTTAAGAGAGGTCTGTTTATATAAGAACAGAGAGAGGGAGAGAGAGAAAGAGATGCTTAGCATGTATGGTGGAGTCTGTTATAACAGTCTTAACAGACTAACCACCTAATAAACGTGTGCTAATAACAGACTAATAACAAACTAATAACAGTAGCTTATAAGTGAAATGGTGTGTTTTGGTTGATCAAAACTGGGCTTGGGCTTTTCCTTTATTTCTAGACTCACTACTAATATTGGGCTCATCACTGGGCTGTTGGCTGAGGCTCATGCTAGACTGCTCTTCATCCCCCCTCAAGATCATGGTGAAGCACCACATGAGCTTGGAAACAAGCCAATGAAACCGAGGAGAAGGTAAACCCTTGGTGAGAATGTCAACCAATTGATCATGAGAAGAAACAAACTTAACTTAAAGATCATGACAGAGAACCTTTTCACAAACAAAGTGGTAATCCACTTCAATATGCTTAGTCTGAGCATGAAACACAAGATTACTTGCAATAGCCAATGTAGAGACATTATCACACCATAAAGTAGGAGGAGAATGAAGAAGCACATCAAAATCCTTGAGCAACATACGAATCCAACAAAGCTCAGTAGCACAAGAAGCAAGGGCCCTGTACTTAGCCTCAGTAGAGGACCTAGACACAGTAGGCTGCTTCTTAGCAAACCAAGTAATGGGAGAATTGCCAAGAAAAACCAAGATGCCTGAAATAGACTTCCTATCCATAGGATCACCAACCTAGTCTGCATCATTATAGGCAGAGAGAGTCAATAAACCAGGGGTAAAAGCTAAGCCTTGATGAATGGTCCCTTGCAAGTACTTGAAGATGTGTTTAACAGCAAGCAAATGATTAGAAGTTAGGGAAGCCATAAACTAACAGGCATGCTGCACAGCAAAGGAAAGATCAAGCTTGGTGAATGTAAGATACTGCAAAGCCCCTACCATACTCTTATAAGCAGAAGGATTAGACAAGAGTGGACCATCATTAGGAATAAGATGAGCATTAGTAACAAAAGGGGTCTTGCAAGGCTTGCACTCAGACATAGAGAACTTGTGCAGAAGATCAATAGCATACTTAGACTGATGCACAAAAATCCCAGCAGAAGTGTAATCAAACTGAAGCCCCAAAAAGTAATGCCATCTTCCTAGATCCTTAAGATCAAAATCTTGTCTCAAAGTAGCAAGAAGAGAAGCACTGAAACTAGGATGATTACCAATCACTGTGATGTCATCAACATAGAGCAATAAGAAGATAAAATGACCATCATGAGCATAGATAAACAGATTCCCATCAGCCCTAGAGGCAACAAAACCAACATGAAGCAATTGAGTACTAAACCTCTCAAACCAAGCCCTAGGAGCTTGTTTTAAACCATATAAGGCTTTATGCAACAAAAAACATGATCAGGGCAAGCTGGATCCATATAACCTTGTGGTTGAGCCATATAAACTTCCTCCTTTAAGATACCATGCAAGAAAGCATTCCCAACATCCAACTGTTTCAACTCCCAACCATAATTCACAGTAAGTGCAGTAAGAATTCTAACAATAGTGGGTTTAAACACCCATTTGCAAGTGACAATGTTCTTATCCACAAGAGGAGGAACAAGTGACCAAGTCTGTTGCTTAGTTAAAGAATGGAATTCTGAATCCATTGTAGTAGCCCACTGAGGGTATTTAGAAGCTACAGCAAAAGAGGGAGGTTCCTAGTATGTGTAATCTGTCACAACTTTAAAAAATTTAGGCTTATGGATACCCAATTTTGATCTTGTAAGCATAGGATGATGATTGACAAGAATAGGAAGAGGAGGATCAGATGAGGAACTAGGAGAAGAAGTGCTAGGAATGATGGAGGTAACAGATGCATTAGATGAAGAGGGTAAAAAAAATCAGGGAGGATCAGGGACACAAGAAATTGAAGTGGATGACGAAAAAAGCTTAAAAGGAAAGAAGCAACAGGTGAATCAGAAGAAGAAGGGTTTGGACAAGTGTCAGTAGGTGCAGCAAGGACATCAGAAGCAACCAGTTTTTATAAGTCACATCAGCAGAAAAAGGAAGATGAGCATGTGTAAGGGTAGGATTAACAACAAAAGGGAACAGGTTTTCATTGAATAAGGCATAGCAAATGGTATAGACTTTATTGGTAGAAGGGTCCAAACATAAGTAACCCTTAGACAAAGGTGGATAGCCTAGAAAAACACACTCCATAGACCTAGGCTGAAGTTTGTGTTTGTTATAGGGACAGATATAGGGATAGCATACACAGCCAAAGGTCTTAAGGGCAAAAAGAGAAAGGGAGACACCATTAACCAGTTCCCAAGGAGAAACCAAACCAAGGACAGAACTAGGAAGCCTATTGATAAGAAAGGAAGCAGTGGAGAAAGCATAAGACCAGAAATTCAAAGGTAAATGAGCCTGATAAAGTAAAGCAAGACCAGTTTCCACAATATGTCTATGCTTTCTCTCAGAGATGCCATTTTGTTGAGGAGTATGTGGACAAGAGGTCTGATGTATAATACCATGGTTAGAAAAAAAACTCTTGAAATTGAGAGTTAATATATTCTTTACCATTGTCAGACCTAAGAATTTTGATTTTAGTAGAGTATTGAGCCTCAACTAGGTTCTTAAAATGCATGAACACAGTAAACAATTCACGATTTTGTTTGAGAAGAAAGAACCAAGTAAACCTAGTGTAATCATCAATGAACACAACATAGTAATTATAACCACGTAAAGAAGAAATGGGTGTTGGGCCCCAAATATCAGAATGCACAAGCTAAAGCATAGAAGTAGATTGAATTTCATGTTTGTTCAAAGGAAGTCTGTGCATTTTATCACTTATACAATATGTACAAGAACAACATTTATCAATCTTATTGAATGTAAAAGCAGGATTTACAAGCTAAATAGCAGAATGAAGGAGTTTGGCAATTGGATGTCCATGTCTGTTATGCCAGAGAGAGATTTGATCAGGACTAACAGAATTTTGGGAAGAATCAGGAACATGTGATGTAGAAAAGGCAATGGAATTGTAGGAATGCAAGGAAGATGGATCAAGAATAGGGTAGACACCATTCTTAATCAATCCTTCGTAAAGGATCTTCCCTGTAAGTAAATCCTGAATAGAGAATCTATAAGCATCAAAATAGCAGAAAACATTGTTTTGCAAACAAAGCTTATGAACAGATAGCAAATTAGAAGCAAGATCAGGAACCCTAAGTCTACCATTAAGCTTAAAGTTGTGAGTTGAAGTACATAACTCACCATTACCAATGTGAGTCATAGGAAGGTCTTGACAATTACCAACAGTCACAGTTTCAGAACCAGTGGTAGGTTATTGTTGTAGTGAAAGATTAGCCAAATTTGGTGTAATATGATTAGAACACCCTGTATCAGTAAGCCACCCATTAGCCATATGAACCTGAGATGAGTTGGCTACCATAGCAGTAAGCTTGGATGAGCATGCTTTCCTTAGAAGGAAAAATCCATCCTGTGGTAACAGTCAAGAGCAGTGTGACCACTCTTGCCACAAATTTGACATTGTGGTCTCAGTGACAAACCTTAAGATCCTGAAGGTCTTGGTGGATTAGGCTGAGACTGACTGAAGGGAAAAGAGAAAGACTATTGAAATTTCCATTAGGATTAAAACCACCACCACCAGAACTGCTACCTCTTCCTCCATTACCCCGACCTCTCTGAGCATTGTTCCTGCCTCTACCTCTACCAAATCTTGGAGGTTGGTAATTGGCAGCCATAGCCATAGTGGATGCATCAATCACACAAGATCTCTTCCTAATAGCTCTTTCCTCAGCATTGAGAAGAGTATTAAGTTCTTCAACAGTAAGAACATCACTGTGAGTCCTAATAGCTAAACTGAAGAAGTCATTATCTGATGGCAAACCATCAAGTGCAATATGAAGAAGCTCTTCATCATCAAGAATAACTGATACTGATGGGACTGACGAAGTAGGTCTTGCAAGAGGTAAATCATACCGACGAGAAGAGTCTTCAGTGACGAGAAAACACGATACTGACGAGGACAACATTTCATTCAATACCATCAGTAAATGACAAGGACGGTTACAAACCCAGCTGGACAGACCATTGAGACCTAATTAAAGCCACATGATGAGGCCAAGAAGCGTTACCTGGAGGGAAGTTAAACCTCCATAAATGGCCCAACGGCTAGAACCTACAACAACATATATAAATCCCCCACACTCTCCCACGGAAGAGGTATGAGATATTAAGATTGGTGCTATTTTGATTACTTATTCTTGTACAATTCTTGACACTAACTTTAGCATCGGAGGTGTTGTGGCAGGCACCACACCGGTGACCGTCTCTAAGAAACTTCTTTCCAAGAGGCTGAGTACATCTCCTGGCCACACTCAGTGACTGACGAATTCATACTTCATCAGTTTGGCGCCGTCTGTGGGAAACGACATTTTTCGTGTTCAAACTCGAAATAGAGGTTTCCTACTTTTGTTTCTCCTAGGATGGAGTCCAATCAAGATTCCGCAGCCCTAGCTCAACAAGTTCAGGCCCTTGCAGCCACAGTTGAAGAGTTGACTAGGCAAAACCAGGAAATGAGGCTACGACTACAGCAGGAAGAAAATCGTTCGAAGGGAAATCAGGAAGGCGAAGGGGATAGCAACAGAAGAAGTGACCATTGAGGACCAAACACTCCCCCCGAACAAAGCTTAGACATTCTTCGGGAGATGAGGAGGGAGATGGATGAGCTAAGGAATGCCATCAAAGAAAAGACAGAGCGGAGTGTGGATCGGCTGGTTCGAGCGACGGATTCGCCATTCACAACGGCAGTCCTCGACTGCCCAGTGCCTTCGAAGTTCCGGTTACCTCAGCTCGAGCCCTTCGATGGATTGAAGGACCCCCAAGATCACCTGAATACCTTCAAAACAACCCTGGGGCTTCAGCAGCCCCCAGACGAAATATTGTGTCATTCATTCCCAACAACACTTAAAGGGGCTGCCCGGGAATGGTTCACGAAATTGCCAAGGTTGTCCATCGACACATTCGAGCAGCTGAGCAACACCTTCCTACAACACTTTATTGGAGGACAACGACCAAAGAGAACCGCAGATCACCTGCTCACCATCAGGTAGGGAGAGAAGGAGACATTGAGGTCGTATGTGAAACGCTTCACCAGGGAGATACTAGAGGTAGACGAGGCTGACGATATGATACAGTTGACAACTTTCAAGGCGGGATTGAAGTCCAGGGAGCTCGTCAGTTCTCTTGCGAAGAACCCCCCAAAGACGATGGCTGAAATGCTCCTCAAAGCGCAAAAATACATGAATGTGGAGGACGCTTTGGCTGCTATCAGGGACGAAGGTAGAACAGAAGACAAAGGAAAAAGGGAAGACGACCGTAGAGGGCAAAAGCGAGATCGTTCAGATCGTCGAAATAATGACGAAGTGAGCAAACTTTTGGCAGCAGGCTTCATCAGGGAGGTATATTATCCAGATTGGCTTGCAAACGTCGTCCTAGTAAAGAAAGCCAATGGGAAATGGAGAATGTGCGTGGACTTCACGGATTTAAACAAGGCCTGCCCGAAAGACAGTTTTCCTCTTCCAAGGATAGACCAGCTCGTGGACTCTACAGCTGGACACAAGCTGTTGACATTCATGGACGCGTTCTCGGGATACAACTAGATAAAAATGGCTGACGAAGACCAGGAGAAAACCGCCTTCATTACGAGTCAAGGACTCTATTGTTATAATGTGATGCCGTTTGGACTGAAGAACGCTGGGGCAACTTACCAGAGATTGGTAAATAAAATGTTCGTCAACCAAATAGGCAGGAACATGGAGGTGTACGTTGACGATATGCTTGTCAAGAGTAAAGAAGATCTTGCACACCTGGACGACCTGAGGGAGACGTTCAAAACACTCAAACAGTACCGGATGAAGCTGAACCCTGGTAAATGCGTTTTTGGTGTTGCCTCAGGAAAATTCCTGGGATTTATGGTGTCACAAAGAGGAATAGAAGCAAATCCTAAGAAGGTACAGGCAATAATCAACATGGCATCACCTAAGACCGTCAAGGAAGTCCAGAAGCTCACGGGCCGGATTGTAGCACTAAATAGGTTCTTTTTTAGAGCGACGGACAAATGCCTACCTTTCTTCAAGACTTTGAAACAGGCTTTCGAATGGACTGACGAGTGCGAGGCGGCCTTCCAAGAGCTCAAACTTTATCTCAGCAACCCACCACTCCTAAGCCCGTCAAAGGAAGGTGAGAACTTGTATTTGTACTTAGCAGTATCATCTACAGCAGTCAGTGCAGCCTTAATCAGAGAAGAAGATAGGAAACAACTCCCGGTTTACTACGTCAGCCAGGCCTTCCAGGGGGCTGAGTTCAGGTACCCAAATATCGAGAAAATCACCTTCGCTTTGATTATAGCCTCACGCAAGCTCAGACAATACTTCCAGGCAAATCCAATTTTAGTGATGACGGATCAGCCCATCAAAAAGTCTATGAGCAAGCCCGAAGCAACCGGGAGGATGATCCAATGGGCGATTGAACTCAGCCAATTCGACGTGGAGTACCACCCCAGGACGGCCATTAAGGCATAAGCGTTGGCAGATTTCATCGCCGAGTTCACATATCCAGACGAGCCCAACCATGCCAGCGGAGACAAAATATGGACAATACAAACTGATGGCTCGTCAGCCCAAAAAAGAGGAGGGGTAGGGGTAGTCATAACCACCCCTGACGAAGAAATATTAAGGTATGGAGTCCAGCTGAAATTCCCTGCCACCAATAACGAGGCTGAGTACGAAGGAATTCTGACAGGCCTACGACTCGGGAAAGAGCTTGGGGCCAGGAACCTACTAGTGCAGAATGACTCAAAGTTAGTAATTGGGCAGATCAAAGGGGAATACGAAGCAAAAGAAGAAAGAATGCAGAAATACCTCAAATTGACGAGGCACTTAACAAAAGAATTTGAAAAAGTGGAGTTCGTCCAGATTCCGAGGGGCCAGAACAGGGCCGCAGACGAAGTTTCAAAGATAGCCTCGTCGGAAGAAACAGAATCAAAGACTGACCTGATGTTGGAGACGCAGAAAAGCCCCAGCATAGAGGAAATGTTAACATTCACAGTCCAGAGCGAAAATAGCTGGATGACGCCCATCATGTCCTTCCTCCAGCATGGACATCTACCCCAGGACGCCGATGAAGCAAGGAAGATCAAGAAGAGAGCAGCCAGATTCACGATCCTCAACGACACCTTGTACAAAAGGGGTTTCTCCATGCGCGGAATACATCCTGAGGGAAGTGCATGAAGGAATTTGCGGGGACCATGCAGGACCAAGATCCTTGGTGAGAAAGATTACGCGAACAGGGTATTTCTGGCCAACCATGCAAGACGACGCGTCAAGGTTCGTCATGAAATGTGACAAGTGTCAGAGGTTCAGGAATATCCAGCATCTACCATCAGAAAAGCTGACGACGATAACATCTCCATGGCCGTTTGCATAATGGGGAATCGACATCGTTGGTCCCCTGCCTCAAGGCAAAGGTCAGGTAAAATTCTTGCTTGTTGCTATTGATTATTTTACTAAATGGGTTGAAGCAGAGGCATTGGCGACCATCACCGAGACCAGAATCCAGGGTTTCATCTGGAAGAATATAATCTGCAGATTCGGGATTCCAAGAACGATCATATCAGACAACGGATGACAGTTTGACTGCCAAGCTTTCAGAAACTTCTGCTCAGACTTGGGCATCAAGAACTAGTTTTCATCACCAGGCCACCCACAAGCGAATGGACAGACGGAAGTGACGAACCGCACGCTGCTCAAGATCATAAAGACCAAGCTGGACGATGCGAAGGGTGCCTGGCCAGAAGAACTGCCCAGCGTCCTGTGGGCCTACAGAACCACTGCCAGAACCCCAACGGGAGAAACCCCTTTCAGACTTACATACGGTACAGAAGCAATGATCCCTGTCGAAGTCGGGATAACCAGCACCCGACGGGAAGTGTTCAACAAAGAAGAGAATGACGATTTATTGAGAGTTGATCTAGATTGCCTTGACGAAGTACGAGACAAAGCCCTCAGCAGAATGACAGAATACCAGAAGAAGATTACAGAATACTACAACAGAAGGGTGAAGCTCAAGCGACTCAACATAGGAGACCTTGTCCTGCGCAAAGTAAACCAAGCCACCAAAGACCCGACTCAAGGAAAGCTCGGCCCTACTTGGGAAGGACCATACAAAGTCATCCATTACTCCAGACAAGGCAGCTACCATCTGGAGACCTTAGATGGACGGAGGCTCCCAAGGCCATGGAACATTGAACATTTGAAGAAATACCATCAGAAGATGTAATTGAAAGACGTATTCGTCAATAACTATCAATAAATAGACTATTCAGCCAATATTTGTGTTCAAACAGGCTTGCTCAAAGAATCTAACAAAAGCCAAAAATGGCTAAGTAGTAAGATTCCGCACTGACGGATGTAAACTACTGACGACAACAAATTAAATTATTGAAAAGCCAAAAATGGCTAAGTAGTAAAATTCCACACTGACGGATGTAAACTACTGACGACAGCAAATTAAACTATTGAAAAGCCAAAAATGGCTAAGTGGTAAGATTCCGCACTGACGGATGTAAACTACTGACGACAACAAATTAAATTATTGAAAAGCCAAAAATGGCTAAGTAGTAAGATTCCGCACTGACGGATGTAAACTACTGACGACAACAAATTAAACTATTGAAAAGCCAAAAATGGCTAAGTAGTAAGATTCCGCACTGACGGATGT
Organism: Quercus ilex subsp. ballota; assembly: GCA_032727855.1. Classification (NCBI taxonomy): domain Eukaryota; kingdom Viridiplantae; phylum Streptophyta; class Magnoliopsida; order Fagales; family Fagaceae; genus Quercus; species Quercus ilex. The sequence goes on along the minus strand of CM064909.1, from coordinate 50,245,820 downwards.
AAACTACTGACGGCAACAAATTAAATTATTGAAAAGCCAAAAATGGCTAAGTAGTAAGATTCCGCACTGACGGATGTAAACTACTGACGGCAACAAATTAAATTATTGAAAAGCCAAAAATGGCTAAGTAGTAAGATTCCGCACTGACGGATGTAAACTACTAACGACAACCAACTAAGCTATCAAAAAAAAAAAAAAAGATGGGGCAAGAAACTCTCATGGACAATCATGAAATGCAAGTAAGCATGTGATAAATCTAAGTAAGCATGTAAGATTCAGTTAAAATCCCCAAACCAAGGGCAATTTCCATTTGTTTTCACAATAAAACCCATAAACACTGGGCTGCCAATATCGTGGGCACCCACAAAAAAAAAAAAAAAAAAAAAAAAAAAAAAAAGTGAAATTTGCACAAAAATTTTCACAAGTGTCAGGGTCAGGCGTTGGCAGCATCATCGCCAGCTGGAGCGTCGTCAACAGGGGCATCCTGACGAGCAAAGGGAACGATGGCAGAAGACTGGCCAGCCTCGTCAGCAGACATTTCCTGATCTATCTCCTCCAGATCCAGCTTCTCCATGTCCACCCCAGTAGGATGTTTCAGCAGGTACCTCCTCAAGAGCTCAAACCCTTTGAAGTACCAGCTGAACAAGACGGTGTTATACTCGTCGGTTGTCTGGAATGCTTCAACCGACCTCGCAGCTATCATCTTTAGTGACTCCTTGGCACTTATAATCTGCTCATCCTTCTCTTGCGTCAACTGACGCTCCACCTTAATCTCGTCATCTAGTTTTTTCAACCTCTCCTTCAGGGAAGCAGACTCACCCATAGAGTCAATAAGATTTCTCCGCAGTGTGGAGTTCTCCGCTTCCAAGGTCTCCATCCTGGACGTCAAAGATGTTACCTTCGTCTCCTGAGTGAGATATTTCGAAGCAATGTGCATGCTCTCACCCAGTACCTAAAGGAAGAAATTGATTATCGTCAATAAAAGAAATGAAACGAAGAAGAGGACGAAGAAAGGAAGGGGCACAAATAAGCTAACCTGTACAAGCTTGTGGACGTGTCAAGCCGCCACGTCATTAAACGGGACACCCGATAAAGCCTTCAGGTCTGCAGTAGTCACCACCTCGTGGGCCCTATCCACAGCCAGCCTCTCGTCATTCCAGAGGGTGGGTGGACGGGGAACACTCTTCTTCTTCTCCTTCTCAGACAACCTCGGTCTTTTTGAAGCTGGAGTACCCTCGATCTCCTCCACCGAGGTCGTGGGAGAAGCAGTCCTCGTCGTTGCAACCCCTGAGACGACTGGGCTGACGGAAGCAATGGGAAGTGCCGAGCCACTCTTCCTAATGACGCGCACGGTCTTTTTTCCCAAGTTGGACAAGGGCTCGTCCTTCTTGGATCTCATTTTGGCATACATCTCCTTGTTAAATTTTGTCGTCATCTCTGCAAGAAGGAAACACTTGTTCAAAAAAAAAAACTACTACGTAAGAGACAAATACTGACGAACTAAATACTTACTCTTTTTCCCCTCAATTTCAAGATTTCGCAGAACGTAGTCAGACGGATCTGGCCCAAGACAGTAAAAGGCAAGTGTCCTGGGATCAACAAGGTCGTCCCAATTTTCGATCGTCTGCGCGTATTCGATCGCCTTCTGGACCCGATTCCTGTACCTGCTCTTTAATTTGGGTCGTCTCTTAACTACACAGAAGAAGAGACAGGAAAGTCAGTGACGATAAGGGTAAAGACACAGAAGGTTAATATATCAAAGAGAATATTGACGCACCTAAAGTCGGGGTTCCCCACCGACGATGCAACCTCGGGAGATCACCCCAAACCTCGCCCGAGGGAGTTTCAAAATCGTCCCCAAATACAAAGAAAACCCTAGACTTCCAGTATCTGAAGGACGAGGGTAACTTCTTGACGATCCTAGTATTCCTTTCCCAAGGCATCAGTTCATAGTACCCATGCTCCTTCGACGCTTTCAAGCGATACAAGTAAGTGAACTCATCGACCCTAAGCATATTTCCGTCCAGGGAAGCCAGCCATATTCCCATACAACTGACCAATATTCTCCACGAATTTGGCATGAGTTGCCCGGGAGCAATACCAAACTGGTTTAGCAACTCCATCACAAAGGGATGGACGGGAAACCTCAACCCGCAGACGAAGGCGGACTCATAAAAGCACACCTCACCTGGGAAGAAGTGGCAAGCCCGTTCCTCCTCGTTGGGCAGACGAACCCTAACCCGATCTGGGAATTCGAATCTATCCCGAAATCTCCTAAGGGTGTCATCGTCCAACCCACACCTCTCCTCCAGAGCATAAAAGGCCCTAACCTCACGAGGGACAGAAATGGTCGTATCCCCTTCTACTGGGCCGCCGCTAGGCGACAACCCAGTCTCAAGCTCGCTAGACCTGACCTCTGACATCGTCCTTTCCTTCACTAATTCCTCAAACCACTCGACGGATTGATGTAGGATTGGCAATAATTCAGCCAACGCGACGGCCAAACTATTGCCTTCGTAAACAAAGTTTTCTAGGTAAGGAAAAGTTCCTAAACCCCCTCCTAATCGAGTGAAAAGGAATGAAATTGAAGGGCACTCTAACCTAACCTCAGAGCTACTAACCATGAAAAACTAGAAAAGCAAAGAAGAAACAGCAAGCAAAGAAGAAACCGCAAGAAAAGAAGAAATAAAAGATCAGAAATTTATGATAACAGAAATGGACAAGGTAAACAGGAAGCAAAAAGGGAGGACTTACCTCGGAGAAGAAAACCGTGACACTACGCAGGGAAAAAATCGCTGGGAAAGAAGGCGGAGAAGATGAGAACCAGAGCGATAATGGAGGAATTTTTTCGAAAAGGCAAAAAGAAAATGATGAGGAGAGGGGAAGTTTAAAATCAAAGATTGGGAAGCTGAAAAACCAGCAGGAAAATCAAGGAGACTCATCATGTGAAGCATTAACTCCTCCAATCAAAAAGTGCCACGTGGGCCACAACCCAAAAGGAACCGCCGCAGCACATTAAATACGGCTCAAAAACCCAACCGCCTACTGCCTAGAAACCTTTCACCTTCCTTAGTCGCCATGACACGTCATGACGACCACGGAATCCGGGGACAACTGATGGGACTGACGAAGTAGGTCTTGCAAGAGGTAAATCATATCGACGAGAAGAGTCTTCAGTGACGAGAAAACACGATACTGACGAGGACAACATTTCATTCAATACCATCAGTAAATGACAAGGACGGTTACAAACCCAGCTGGACAGACCGTTGAGACCTAATTAAAGCCACATGATGAGGCTAGGAAGCGTTACCTGGAGGGAAGTTAAACCTCCATAAATGGCCCAACGGCTAGAACCTACAACAACATATATAAATCCCCCACACTCTCCCACGGAAGAGGTATGAGATATTAAGATTGGTGCTATTTTTATTACTTATTCTTGTGCAATTCTTGACACTAACTTTAGCATCGGAGGTGTTGTGGCAGGCACCACACCGGTGACCGTCTCTAAGAAACTTCTTTCCAAGAGGCTGAGTACATCTCCTGGCCACACTCAGTGACTGACGAATTCATACTTCATCAGATACTGCAGCCAATTTGTCACGGATTTGCTTGATCTTCTAAAAGTATACATTAATTGAATCTATTCCTTTCTTCACAGCATTCAATTCATTCCTCAAGCTCATCACACTTAACCTAGAAATTGAGGCAAAACGTTTTTCCAGAACTTTCCAAACACCTCTGCCAGATTTTTGCCCAACAGTAAGAGCAAGAACAGAGGGGGAAAGTGTGGAATTAAGAAATGTAAACAAAGCTTGCTCTCGATTGCTCCAAATGAGAAAATCTAGATTAACTTTTGTTGAAATTACCAAAAGAATCCTTTAAGAACTGATTTGGTGCCATTACAGTATCACTGAAAGCATCAATCATGGAGTAGGTTTCCAAGATAACCTCGATCTGGTGCTTCCAAACAATGTAGTTGGAGTAATCAAGTTTCACGGTCATCATTGATGACATATTCGAAAGTAAAAGAAGTGAAGGATTAATATGAGTGATAGTGTTTGTCATTGTAGAAGGAGTGGTTGAAGAAGAAGATGAAGTTGAAGCTAAAGTTGAAGAAGGAGCAGACGCCATGGAAGCAAAGCTCTGATACCATGAAAAGAAAGCTAAAGAACAAAGCTATAAAAGAAAGTTCTCGAAGAGTGAAAGAAAGCTTTATATTTTAGAGAAAACTAATTGCATAATTACATTCTTAAGAGAGGTCTATTTATATAAGAACATTGAGAGGGAGAGAGAGAGAGAGAGAGAGAGAGAGAGAGAGATGCTTAGCGTGTAAGGTGGCGTATGTTATAATAGACTTAACAGACTAACCACCTGATACACGTATGCTAATAACAGACTAATAACAAACTAACAACAGTAGCTTATCAGTGAAACGATGTGTTTTGGTTGATCAGAACTGGGCTTGGGCTTTTCTTTTATTTCTGGACTCATTACTGATATTGGGCTCATCACTGGGTTGTTGGCTGAGGCTCATACCAGACTGCTCTTCAAGCAGGAATGCACGCATTCATCTCCAAAGGACTGCACGTCTTAGCCTTTTTGGGCGTGCTTCGCTTAAGAACCAACAAGAGTGCCACCACCATGATACAAAGAGCTGTTGAAGGCATTTTCTTTATCTTCAAATTCTTCAAACATACACACAGTCACACCCATAGAGAATATGGTGCATTTGGGTTGAGAGTTGTTGACCTTTTATGGATGGTCTCATGGTCCTAATGGTGAGTTGAAGGGTTAAGGAATCAGCGGGTCATACTGGACATTTAAGCGTGACCCACCACCACCATTTTGGTATAAAAAGTCTCTCTTGCTAAAGTCAAAGAGATTTTGCAAAAAATAATCATTTAGGTTTTGACCAAAAACATAATGGAAATACAGCTGTTTTGCATTTTTATCCAATCGCGTTCAACAAGCAATGCTAAATACATGTTATTTTTTGCAGTAAATTTCACAATGGTTGAATTTTTTAATTTTTATTAATCATATGGCTCCCCGCTTAAAACGACTTTATTAAGTATTATTCACAACTTGCCGCCTTAGTGATTATAAATTTTTTTTTTAAACATGACTATTTTCATAATGGTTGAATTATTAAGTTGTTATTAATCATATGGCTCCCCACTTAAAACAAATTTATTAAAAACTATTCACAACTTGTCGCCTTAGCGATTGTGATTTTTTTTTTTTTTCCTTTTTAAATGTGGCTATATTAGTATTTAATTAGTCAAATAATTTGTTCCCGTTTGAGAACTCACTTTGAACCATTGACCCCTAGTTTGTAAGACTAGTAGCATTAGAGCGGGCTCTAGCCTTAGGCAAGTTAGGTAATTGCCTAAGGCCCTCAAATGCAAGAGGGCCCTAAATTTAATCAATCAAGATAGTTCTTTGATTCATTAATAAATAAATAGTTATGTAAATCAACTATATTAATTAAACTCCAAATTTTAGATATTAAGGGCGTGTTTGTTTGGAGGTGAAATAGGGTGCATGGAAAATTTTGAAGAGAAAATGAGAATGAAAACTTTTTTGGAGTGTGTTTGGTTGGGTGGGGCCTAGGTGTTTTTTTCCCAAGCCAACCAAAAAATTTTCTCTCCAAAATGGAGAAAAACTAAAGGGAGAAAATGAGACTACTTAATGAACAAAAATGCCCTTGTGCACTTGCACATGGGCTTTGTCTGTATATTGCTCTTCTTCACCATTTTTTTCCCTTCCTCCTAGATGTTGCCTCCTCTTGTTCTTTTTCTTCTTCTTTTCCTTTTTTTTTTTTTTTTTATTCCCTCATTGCCTCTTCTTTTTTTTTTTTTTTTGATTTAAGTGTATGTTGTACATTTTCTTTTCATTTTTCTTTTGCTTTCTTTTGTGCTTTTTTTTTTTTTTTTGATTGTTTGTCACTTTTTTTGTTTTAATTGGGCATTATTTTTAATAAGGGTACATGAGTAAATTTATACAAACTCATTGTTTTCATCCCTCAACTTTTTCACTCCCAACCGAACAAAAATGAGAGAAATTAAAATCTTTTCTATGCTCCCACTTTTCCATCCTCCCACAATTTTCTATTCTCTCACTTTTTCACCCATCCAACCAAACGGACCCTAAATAAGCGTAAAAAATCATCAAATGAAAAAAAAAGGAAAGAAAGCCCCATCATAGGAGTAATAAATTACACCATAAAAATTAACAAAGATATATATAAAAAGAAGAAAGGTTAATTCTCAAAAATTTTCCTCATTCCCAGAAGATGAAATCTCTCTCAACAAAACAAAACATAAAAATCCAAAAACAAAAACAAAACACAAAAAAAAAAAAAAAAAAAAAAAAAAAAGAAGCTCAAACCCCTTCTTTCTTTTTTTTTTTTCTTTTTTTTTTTTTTGGTTCACATCACTGGAAAAAAAATGTTTTTTTTTTTTTAAATCTTTCTTTGTATTTATGCTGCTCATTGGTGTCAGCCTCTTCGTTCCAACCGTTGCCTTTCAGGTATGAGATTTGCCTTGAAAAATTCTTTCAAATCTATTTGTTTCTTTCTAATATGTGGTTTCTACCTGTTTGCTTCTAACTTTCTATACTGTTGTTACTTGTTACAATACATTACCTATACTTTTTCATGTGGTGAGATTGTACCACTTTACTCGGTCCACCCCTTCTCTACACGTACCATCAGATATATAACCCCCATCTCTTCGATATCAAAATTATACAATTCTCATGGTGGACCACGTCACTTGTCTATCATTCCAATAAAAGATTTCAATCTGTTTAAAATTGCTGAATCAGTTTATGATAAATAAATAAAATAAAAATAAAAACATTAAACAAAAATTAACTTCCTTTTTTTTTTTTTTTAGAATCAATTCTGAATGATCTTATTAAGTAATTGGCAAATCAGAAATTACAAATGGACTAACGTCTGGTGTAACATGCTCCATCCAAACTAATAAAGGAAAAGAAACAATTGCTCTCTTGGCCAAAGCATGGGCTGCACAATTGCCCTGTTGCCTAGTGTGAGAGAAAGAAAAGGTTCTAAGCGAACCTACAATAGAAACTGTCTTTTACAATTTCACCAATGGATGAGTGACCCCAATCTGTAGCCCGTAACGCCCTATACACCACCTTAAAATCACCTTCTATTATTGAAGAGGATAAGCCCAACTCCACAGCAAATTTTGTTGCTCTTCTTGCAGCTAAAGCCTCCAGCACTTCCACTAAACCCAGGTATAGGATTTTTTCAGCTAAGGCAGCAATCACTTCCCCCTTGCATCTCTAACAATAACCCCAATCCCCGCTTCCCCCGACTCGGTGAAAACTGCACCATCATAGTTCGTTTTATACATACCTTCCTCTGGTGGTTGCCATTTTACATTTTCCTTAGATTGCTTCAGCTTGGTCAACGGAAATTTAGATTAAAAGTTCGAGAGATACATTTTTGCAGCTTCAAAAATTTTGTCACTTGGCAAACCTTTGTCATTTAATCTCAGTCTATTTAATCTCATTTAACTTCCTTGTTAAACTAAATCAACAATTTTAAATAAGTAATAGTCTTTTAGTAGAATGGTGGACAAGTGGCGTAATTTACCATGAAACCATATAATTTCTCCACCCTCTCCCCTTCTTTTTTTTTTTTTAATAATTCAAGTAAAATGTGTGGCTGGCAAGCCAAGTAACATAGACTTGTCACCAAGAGGGACATTCAGTGGTTGGATTTATGTGTGAATTTCCAAGGTAGCATTGTTGAAGACTCGAAGGCCCCTAGTCCCATGAGTTTAATGGGCCAACCCTGCCCTACATGGGTGGATAGCAACCACAAACAATTAATTATTGAAAAGATTGCTCACAAAAAAGTAAAATGTGTGGCTCAATGTTTATTCCTTATGTCATTTCTTTTTTCTTTTTTTTTTCTTTTTTAAATAATAAGATACCCAATTGTTTTGTTGATTCATGTATATAATATACAATTTTCCATTTTTTAACCCCAAAAAAAATAAAAGTTTCGAGAAAAAGAAAGTATCAAATAAATATATAATAAACTACTATTAAATAAATTTTAATATGAAAAATATAATATTATTATAATTTCCTAGTATTTGGTTTTTTTAATAGTGTTGTTGCTTTTAGTTGCACTATTTTATTCTATTTTTTAATCCAACATTCTAATTTATTACGTGATGAAATAAATATGTTTTTATTGTTTTTATTTATGTAATTCATGGTTAAGTAGAGTTAAAATATATAAAAATATTAGATTCATTTTTAAATGAATGTATAGCTTATTGAATTTCTTTAACAATACTTGTTACAATTGCTTTTGTAGAAAGAAGTTTTTCCAAATTAAAATTGATAAAATCATAACTAAAATCAACAATGTCACGAGAAAGATTAAGTAGATTACCCATAATATATATTGAGAAAAGAAATGTTAGACAAACTTGAATACAAAAATTTAATAAGTAATTTTACAACTAAAAAAATCGTGAAGAATAGATTTTAAGTGTGTGTATTAAAAAAATATTTAAAAATATAAAAAGCCTCATTTTAATCTTCTCCTTAGGCCCCAAACTCCGTAGAGCCACTCCCGACTAACATGACAATGATTACCAACTGCTATCATTTTTTATGTTATGTGTCAGTATTTTGTGGCTTCCCTCTCATAGCATGGGTATCACATGTTATGAAATAGAGGTCTCACAAGATACCACCTCTAAGCCTCTAACTATTACCAATCAATCCAGGGTCAGCTCGATATAATTGGAGGCGACAATATTAAGTGGACTTTTGTTTAGGTTTAAAATCTGGTTAAATTTTTTTATTTAAAATCCGTAGCTCTTATTTTTTGACATGAACTAGTTTAACCTATGTAAATAAATGTACATAAATTTAAATTTAAAATATAGGATTGAGTAATTAAACTCTAGAGTTTTCAACTCTTTGAGTCAAACAAAGAAAAAACTATCAAACAAAGAAAAAACTATCATTTCATTTTATTTTTCTTAAATAGTGTAATTCTAGATTTGAATGGAACTTTTATTGGACTGAAATAAGAATTTTTAGATTGTATGTCATGAATGCTTTAATTAATGTTATTATGAAATAGAATTTGCGTAGAATTTATTTTTTGTTATAATTATTATACTTTATGTGATTACAGAATATAAAAATTAATTTGTTAATCATTTTGTATTATATTCTTTAAATGTTTCGTTTTTCTAATGTTCACTTCTTTTTAATTTGCCTTGTATAACTCATTTTTTAGGAGTACGTAAAGGATATGTTCATAAAAATATATAACAAACTAAATCTATATGGTAAAAGTTTTTTTTTTTCATTTTTTTTTATCTTTTTTTTTTTCTTACTACTCTTTTTCATTTTTCATGTAGTGTTAGGATATACGAATGCATACTATTTTTTTCCTAAAATAAGTGCTATGATTTCATAATTAAAAATTTTGGGACATGTTCTACCTTTGTCATAAAGAAAAAAAAAAAGTGTATTTTATGTAATTTTTTTATTATGATATTTCTCTTATATTCTATTGTATATGTTAAAGCATTAGCATTGGGGAATGCAAATGCCAAATGTAAGGAGAATTTGGCATTTGTAGCCCCAAAATGCCTTGCATCAGAGAACTCTAAACTCAGGTATTGCAATTTTTTTTGCAATACTGCTACAATGCAATTTTAAAGGTGCAATTGTACTGTAGCAGTATTGAAAAAAAAAAATATATATATATATATATATATATACATATTTTATGATGCCTTTTTCCCCCGAAATTTCTCTCTCATCTCTCTCATTTTTGTTGTTCTCTTCTCTCTCTTCCTTCTTTGTTTCTCCATCTTCTCTCTCCTCTCTTCAAACCTAAACACCATCACACACCATCCTCCATCGTTGAAATTTCACCAAGCCTCTCACCCATCTCCATCGTTGAAGCTTCACACAGCCTCTCTCTCATCTCTCATCACACTGTAGCTCAACCGATTGGTGGGTTTGGATCGATTGATCGGTGGGTTTGAAACGGTGGATCTGTTTATCGGTGGGTGGATCGGTTGGGTTGATCATCGGTAGCTCCAATGGTGGCTCCGGTGATGATTTTTTTTTAATGGCTTTTTGATCGGTGGTTTGTGATCGGTGGCTTGGGTGGTGGGTGTGGTGGCCATTGTTGGCTCCAACTGGTTTGATGGTTTGTGTGTGTGTGGCTCTGTTGATGGTTTGATGGTTTGTGTTTGTGGGTGTGTGGCTTTGTTGATGGTTTGTGTTTGTGTGTGTGTGGCTCTGTGTGTATGGTGATGGTTTTGGATAGGTTGATCGGTGTATCATGGGTCTGTGTGTGTGTGTGGCTCTATGGGTTGAACCGGTGCTAGAGGTTGAGGGAGAAAGAGAGGAAAAAAAAATGACTGTTGGAAAGCCCAGGAAAATGTGACGAATCATGAAGTCTAAAAAAAAGTGACGGTTGGAAAGAAATAATAAAGAAAGATTAAAAAATAATATTTTAATAAAAATAGAGTTTTTGGATATTGAAGGTATTGTAAAATGGTATGGTATAATGATAAAGTGGCTTTTTAGAATTGTAAAATAGAGTAGAATTGGAATTTTCCAATGCTAATGCTCTTAGAGTCCAAATCTTTTATCTCACTTTTCCTGCTCTACTCCATACTCCACCAATAAATACTTGTCATATGTTCACCTAATTAATTAAATATTACTATCTGTATGTTAAGGCAATTAAAATTTTTGGGACATTTTCTACCTTTGTCATTTTAAAAAAAATGTTTTTATGTAGTTTTTGTTATTATAATATTTCTTTTATATTATACTGTATATTTTAAGGCATATCAAAGCGACATAACTTAGCCACTTAGGACTATTGAAAAAAAAATTGGATCCACCACTGATTATTGCTTTAGCATGAAGCTGTGAAGATCTTATGAATATATTTCTTATTGGTTTATTTAGTTAAAATTTTAAAATATTATTGTATATTAAGTGATGTATTTCTTATTAGCTTATTAGTTCATTTTTCTTAAATATCATTGTATATAAGTGATGATAAAATACAATTTTTTTGTTGAATATATCAAAAGTTTGTAACAATATATATGCTTTTTTGTATATGTGTATATTTAAAATTGTTTATAAATTTTTCTAGTGTCTCAAAAAATATTAGAAAAAAAGAATCAATTCAAAATACTAGTTGCGTTTTAAAAATTATAATGAGAAGTAAATGAATAGAAGGGGCAAGGGATAATTGTGAGTAATTTTACAAGATCAAATTATCACGTGGAATCCCGTGGGTTGACAAACCTTGAAACCCATCTATCCATGTGGGAATTTTTTTTTTTTTTTGGGGGGGTGGGGTTGGTGGTGAGGATTGGACACCCATGGGGATGAGATCCCAAAGAAACATTCAAGAACAAAATGGAACCAAAAAGTAAATATAACTGGTAGATATTTTTGCTTCAAAACAAGAGGAAAAAAAGTAGGAAAATGACTAGTCTGTTAGACTTATCTTAGATTTTTTTTTGAAAAATTCTTAAGTTCTTTCGGAGTACAGAGAAATTGTGCTCACTCCTCTTACATTTATGGTGAACCTTACAATAAATTTAATTAGTAAACCCTACCATGAATGTGAAAGGAGGGAGTATCATTCTCCGTACTTCAGAAGTACATAAGAATTACTCAAATTTCTTAGCTTCTTAAATTACCTTGAAATATTCTCGGAAACACACTGAAGATGCCACCCACCAGCAATCCCAAAAAAATAAAGAAAAAAGAACGCATTTATGATGTGGTCAGCCTAATCTATATCATGTCCACAGGTGCTCAAAGAGCATTTATTAATGGACTATTTTTGTAAAATATTTATACTTATTTATGAGAAATATAAAAAATTGTCATAAAAATTATTTGCTTTTTTTTTTCTTTTTTTATAGAAAGTTTATAAAAATATTTCCTAAATCAATGCTCTTAGGGCTTTTGTCAACTTTCCACATATATATATATATATATATATATTTGATACGAAATGCGCAAGTTTTATTGAACTGGGGAAAATAACAAAGCGTCTTGAATCACCAACGATTCAATGAAAGATGGACAATCCTCCATCCAGGTTACAAAAGAGTCTAAATCTTTAGCATAAGCAAATAAGATGAGCTGGCTTATTAGCCTGTCTTCTCACATGCAGTGATTCAAAAGTGCGAAAAGCATGAAGTCTTCGGTGGGTCCCAAAGATTAGACTTGAGATGGAAATCGGTGCAGTTGTAGGGTCCAGAAGGGCATGCCATGCATTGCGTGAATCTGTTTCAAGTATAATATCCTTGATACCAACCTCCCATGCAAAAAGAACAGCTTCGTCCATGGCCTTGGCTTCAGCCTCCAAAGGTCCCAACGGCAAAGGAAGGCGTTTGCTCATGGCAGCAATCACGGATCCTTCATGGTCACGAATAAGCACTCCGATGCCAGTTGTACCAAGGTTTGAGAAAACCGCAGCATCCACGTTTACTTTGTACCAAGGGAACGCCGGTGGAACCCATCTAGTGTCGGAGTCGTCCTTGAATAGTGGTGGACAAAGATGAGCATGATGGTACTCTAGAAGCAAAACTCGGGCTTTGTGGACAATCTCGTGAGGGGATTGGCAAGCATTGCCCAGTCGGGCTTTGTTTCTATTGAACCAGATACTCCATGCCGTGGTGACCGTTAGCTCTAATAGTTCAGAGCACATGTGCTGCTTGAAAATCAGGTGCCAAAGGAGATCCTTAAAGTGCATGAAACTGAGTCTGTTGCTATCAAACGGGATATCTGAGGTGTTCCAAACTTTCTTAGTGGAAGGGCAGTCCCAAAGAAGATGTCCCACCGTTTCTGGCTCACTATTACAGGTTTCACAAGTTGGTGAGTCAAGGACATGACGATGGCAGAGGTTGGCTTTTGTGGGGAGAATATCTTGACACGCTCTCTAGGTAAAAAGCTTTATCTTGCTTGGAGTATGGAGATTCCATATTTTTCTCCAAAAGCTGGTGTGGAGCGTGCTATTGGAAGTTTCCTCAACCGGGTTACACCGAGTCATGGAGATGGCCACCTTGTACGCACTGTTCACCGTGAAGTTTCCTCTGGGAGTATAGGCCCAAACAAGCTTATCTCTTGGCTTGTGGCGACTGAGTGGAATGCCTAAGATGGAGGTGACATCCACGGGTAGGAACAACTGTTGGATCATGTGGACATTCCAATCGCCATTGTCTGGGTTGATGAGGGAGCTTCCACATCTATATTAGCTATAGTGTAATGAACAAATAATTCCTTGAAGATTTGATTCTTCCATTCAATTTTCATTGAACCATACCAAACATTTAATGTGAAAAAATAGTGGTTTCTAATTAGCTCAATTGATAAAACTTTTGATAATTGAATAAGAGATTTGGGGTTCAATCCTCACTCACACCAAAACTTATTGGTGTCTTAATCAAATGATAATTAGTACAATCATCAGAAGCAAACATCATAAGTTGAAACTTTATTTTTTTTTTTTTTTAAAGTGAAAAATTAAAATAAAAAAAAGAAGTTAATATGACTTCTTGTAATTGGTTCATAATATTTCCTTAAAAAAAATGTTCATAATAAAAGTATTGATAGCAGTGGGCTCAAGTGAAAATTACAACAGGCTCAAAAAAAAAAAAAAAAAAAAAAACAGTGAAAATTACAATAAATTTTTTTACCATACATCATATAATAAATATTTTACAATAAAATTTTCCGCTAAAACTCCCCCAAACAATAACACACAATTTTATTTTTATAACCTTCATTCGATTGTACAAGATGGATACTTCACATTTGGCAATCTAACAAATATCAAAAGACCCAATCAAAAACAAAACTTTTTCAAAAGCTCACGAAAGTAAATTGATCACACAGACCAAAAAAAAAAAAAAACAAGTTGAGGTTGAGATTAAGGGACTTTAGAGGCCAAAATGGAAAATTAATCTAGATTTTCAAACATTATAATTAGTAGGTCACGTTTTCAAACTATGTTTTTTACTAGCATCTCGAGTCTAAAAGATTCGATTTAGAGCCTATAAATTGAGTCTCAAAAACTCAGTTTTCATGGTGTGATTACATCTGATGTGGCATTTTTTTCACGTGACGCACATAGAAATCGATTCTACTTGATTTATAAGATTTTTTTTTTACCGAAACAAGGTAGAATAGTATATTTAAATAAAACAAATACAAAAGGGGTAAGGAAGGGTCTTGAGTCATGCAAGCCTACCCAATAGCCTGGGCACGGACAAGGACAGACTACCCATTACCAAAAGCAAACAAAAATGTATGAAATACAAAACAAAAGTTGGGTAGTCACATAAAAATGTATAAAATACAACTAAAAGTTGAGTAGTCACTATCTATACAAATTTTAAAAAAAAGTGACTTATAGCTTCTCTGTTTTCCTTTTCTATCTGCTGCTATTGCAATCTGCTCTATAGACTGAAGTCTCAAATGTCATGCTTTAACAAGAACTTTTCTTCTTAATCTTCTTCTCTTTCTCTCTCTGTCTTGATTTCCTGTCTCTTCTCTCAAGACGTTGCGTAAACTGGTTTAAGAAAACTTTAAAAAAAAAAAAAAAAGGGTGTGAAAAGTTGGAGTGACGGAAGAAACGAAGGAAACTTAGGGTCCGTTTGGTTCCCGTAAAATATTTTCTGAAAAATACCTATTTTCCGGAAATGCTATTTTCCGGAAAAGGAAAATATTTTCAAGTGTTTGGTTGTATTATGAAAATTGTTGTGGAAAATATTTTCATGTGTTTGGTTCTATTAGGAAAATGCTATTTTCCTACAATTTTTTCACATTTTCTCAGCATCCAAACAAATTTTATTACAAAAAATTTCAACATCACAGTCAATTCAACAACAAATTCCGGCAGCAAATTCCGGCAACAACAACAACAACAACAACAACAAATTTCGGCAACAACAACAACACAACAACAACAACAAAAAATTGATTCCGGCAACAACAACAACACAACAACAACAACAACAACAACAACAAATTGATTCCGGCAATAACAACAACAACAACAACAACAATCAAACTTTAAAAAAACAAAACTGAGATGGGTCTGGGTCTGGGTCTCGGCGATGGGTCGACGACGACATCTGGGTCAACGGCGACATCTGGGTCGAAGGTCTGGGTTGTCGGTCAAAGGTCGAAGGCGATGGATCGAACGTCTGGGTCGAACGCCTGGGTCTGGGTCGAACGCTTTGGGCTTTGGGTTCGTGGGTCGCCGGCTCTGGTTCGAAGATCGGTGGGTCGTGGCGATCATGAAGATGGGTTCGCCGGCGAACTCGCACCGACGAGCTGGGCTCTCTCTCTTCGATCTGGGCTCTCTATTTCTTCCTTCCTCTCTCTCTCTCTCTCTCTCTCTTCGTGCACTGTTTCTCTTTTTTGGAAAATTGGATTTGAAGTGAAAATGGAAGGGGAATTGATTTTCAGCCTTGACCATTGGTCAACTGAAATTAATTTCCAGAAAATTGATTTTTCGTGCGCAACCAAACACCCGTAAATACTGAAAAGCATTTTCGAAAATGCTTTTCACCCAAAACAAACGCAGTCTTAGATGAAAAGAACTAACAAATAGCCTGGGCACAAGGACAAGGACAGACTACCCAATAGCCTGAGTCAAGAGAGAGAGTTCAAATAAAAGAACTAACAAATACAAATGTTACTTAAATTTGAAGGACTTCTGCAAAAATTTGACCATGACGATAGCTAACTGGATGTGGGGGTGATTTTGCAATATTTTGTGTACTTTTTTCTTTCGACTTTTGATGAGTTTTTGAGGACAATATGCTTTCACCCCTTTTAATAATACGGTAATGATACTCTTTCATTTAAATTTTTCATCTATATATATATACACTTTCATGTTTTAAATTAATGTGCACATTTTTTTTTCTTTATCAGGTTCAACAAGGATTGCTTGCAGTTTGTCTCCCTTCTGTAATTGTCTTTTTTGTTTGGTTTAGGGAGCTTTCTGTTCTGACTGTATACCAGTTGTTTTAGTTTTTTAATAAAGTCTTTCTCTACCTTCCATTTATTTTATATTTCTGTATCAATTATAAATATTCGCGTAAAACAGTGGACGCGAACTCATCTATGAAGATATTTTCCCTAGACAATAATCTGTCTCTTTTCCTAATCCAAGAAGATATCTCTCTTCCTAATTTCTTTCTCTCACCCCTCACCCCTTTTGTCACTTAGTCAGTCCAGATATTTTCCTTTCACTCTCTGACCATTCTACGAGTCCTTCCTTCCCACGTGTTGACCTCTATCACTCTGACACGTCCATTTTGAAAGTTAAAGTCGTGACTCGTGATAACATCCTGACACTGAAGCAGCCTGCTGCAATTATTGTGCTCATTCACCCCAATTCCGATGGATATTAAATTGTGTTTGGTTGATATAAAATATTTTTTTAAAAATAAATATTTTTTTAAAATATTATTTAAAAAAGAAATATTTTTAAGTGTTTGATTGTATTATAAAAATTGTTCTAGAAAATATTTTTATGTATTTGGTAACATTTTAAAAATGCTATTTTATTTTCCACCACCACCCACATAAAACCCACCACCACACAACAGGAAAACCACCAAAACACTACCACCTACACTACCACAACAACAAAAAAAATCAAAATCACACATAAATCAAAATCACATAGAGAGAGAGATCGGTTTGTGGGTTTTCGGCGAAGTCAAAGGCTCTAAGTCGCCGGCGAAGTCGAAGGCTCGTGGGTCGAAGGCTCTGGGTCGAAAATCGGAGGGTCGAAAGCTCTGGGTCGAAGGCTCTGGGTTCGTGGCGTGATTTAGGCTTTGGGTTCACTGGCAAAGTCGAAGATTGGTTCGTGGGTTCGTGGCGCGAAGGCTCGGGGTCGCCGGCAAAGTCGAAGGCTCGTGGGTCGCCGACGATGGGCTCTCTCTCTCTCTCTGCGTGAGTCCGGAAATGGTTTGAAGTGAAAATTTTCACTGAAACCAATTTCTGGGTAAAGCTTAAAAACACACAGTCAATTGAAAATATTTTCCGAAAAATTTATTTTCCATGCGTAATCAAATACCCGCATTTGCGGAAAAACATTTCTAGAAGTGATTTGAAGCCAAAACAAACACAACCTTAGTCTTGCAAATTGCAATGGTGCTCCGTCACATCATCAGCATTTAGATTTTAGTGGGCTTAGGTTCGGGTTGATTGGAAGGATAAAAGAGTGAGAAAATAGAAAATAGAAAGAGAGGATAGAAAAATGAGAGAATAGAAAAACTTTTAGTTTTCTTAATTTGTATTTGGTTGAGAAGGTGAAAAAGTTGAAGGATAAAAAAAATTTTAATTTGATTTGTATAAATTTATCATCATGTTCCTCTTAAATAAAACAAAAAGTAATACATTATACTTTTAAAAAAAATTGTGTATAAATAAAAGTGGACATTTTAAAAAATAGCATAAAAAATCATTCAAGTGTTTTCTTAAAAAAATAATAAAATAAATTAAGAAAAAAAAGAAAGAAAAGAAGAAAAACTCACCACCTGACAAAACAAAAAACAAAAACAAAAACCAAAACAAAAACAAAAAGCCAACTTTATAAAGGAAAAGTCAAAAGAAAATAAAGAAAATAAAGAAAGAGCAAGCAAACTTTACAAAGGAAAACTAAAAAAAAAAAAAAAAAAGGCAGAGACTTTTTTTTTTTTTTTGAGGAGGAAAAAGGCAGAGATGTTAATTAGAAGTAGGGACAGTTTTGTTCAAACATTTTTTCCACACTTCACTTCAATTTTTTACCTAATTTAGAGAGATTGGATTTTAAAAGGGGAGA
Source organism: Quercus ilex subsp. ballota (assembly GCA_032727855.1). NCBI lineage: Eukaryota > Viridiplantae > Streptophyta > Magnoliopsida > Fagales > Fagaceae > Quercus > Quercus ilex. The sequence goes on along the minus strand of CM064909.1, from coordinate 50,227,909 downwards.
AGAGAAAACTTGTGAGCTACTCTCCTCCTCCCTCTCTCAGCCAAATAAAAAAAAAAAATGTTATATCTCACCTTATATTTCTTTCTCTATTTTTCATTATCTCTGTTTTTTCTGAGCCAAACATACCCTTAACGTTTGTGGTTTAATCATTTTTATTTTTATTTTTTATTTTTTTTGTGGTATGAAGAATTTTGGTTAATCATTGATTGATTGTAAAGAACATGGAGAAAAGGGGAACCAATTAATTCTCGTCTCCAAGAACAAGTGCTTTGAATATTTCTGAAGCGGTGAAACCAAACGTATTGATAAATTAAAATATGATATGTTATAATCACACTCGTACCCATGACACAGAGAGAGAGAGCATAGGATAAAATTCATTATAGTACAAAGTTTATTCATTGAATATATTTTACTAGTACTTGTGAACAACATTCACATTATTGATCACTGATTTTTCCCACGAGAATTACTCCTATAGGATATGGATATTTCCAGTACAATCACTTTAAAGATGCAATAATTATAACCTAACAACTAGGGAAGGGAACACCACAAGTACTAGCGACCTTTCTGGCACCAGGAGAGTTAACATACTGCCTGAGATTTGGATCTTTGAGGTACCCACAAAGGCATGGCCTCTGCTCCCTCAGCTTGGTGCAACAAGTGCTAGATGGTGGTGCTGAAGATGTGATGGCCGCTATGCATGAACTCAGCTGCAAGGGACTGCATGTCACTGCCTTTGCCATCAGTGGTGCTTCAAATAGAAGCATGGCTACCACCGCCACTGCACAGAGTACAACATATGAAGCTTTCTTCATCCTTAACTTTTTAACACTAGCTTCGAAGAGAGAAACAGATAGAGAGAGAGAGAAGATAGGCTACGGTACATGGGCATTGGCTAAGGCCTCCCCTGCAATTTATAGAAGCAGTAAGCAACAGAGGCCCACCGCTTGAATAGAATAAGCTTGGTGGGTAGGTCCGACCTCGTATGAATGAGCTTCTTTTTTTTCTTTTTTCTTTTTTGTGTTTGACCAGAACTTCGTATGAATGAGTTCATTAAATCAAAGATGCTATAATGTTATAATTCAATCTTAGAAATGATTATTTAGACAATAGCCTATTGGAATTTAACTCGTGATGAAAACAATTTTTTTTTTTTTTTAATATTGGTATATATATTGCTACTGAATCAAGTTTATACTGATTCTATAAATTACGGAAAAAATAAAATAGAGTTTAAAGTCTATTTTATTAATAAATCAAGTTTAAACATAATAATATATTATATCTTATCTTATAGAATTAAGTTAGAAGAAAAATGGAATTAATGCCAAAAAATAAAAAACAAAGAAAATTTTTTTTTTTTTTTTTTTTTGAGGGGAAACAAAGAAAGATGGGATTGTAATATATATTGTATAATTTAGTCTTGCAAATTAATTGAAAACTCATATTACAAATAAGATTTTGTTAACGAGCTTTCGCTTTTAAAAAATACTTTTAAAACAAATTTATAGAAAAGGGAAAATATAACCGATTTTTTTAATTAATTTTATATATATATATATTTTTTTTATAAAAGTGGTATTAAAAAAAAAAGTTTTGTCTTCTTTTTTTGCTGAATTTTCAACTTTGTGTTCTTAAAGTCAAGCAAGACTGCAAGAGACTTGAGCTGACGGAAATTAATACTTGACTTAAGTAACAGCCTCCTATCCTTGAATTCAACAAAACGAAGTTCAGATTGTGGCATAACATGAGGAGGGATTGAAAATTAGTTTTGACATATAACCTTAGTTTTTTTTTTTTTTTTTTTTTTTTTTCAGAATCAGTTTTGAGATATAAACGAACAGTATTTTTACAGGCATTAAATATTCATTTCTAAAAAATGCCAATTTTTAATACAATGCATTGCATACTTGGATACTAGGGACCATAAATTCACCTAAATTGCATACTTGGATATAGAAATTACTGATTTGTTTGGACTTGGGAGTCGGGCGTTGGGATAATTAATAAGCTCTTGAAAGTTGCAGCTCGTCCTCTTACATCTTTATCATCGGGCCCTTTCTAACACGCGCATCATAGCCTATGCCCAAGGTAACCTTCTACGTTGGCATCACCGGTACTGTGGCTTCATTTTCATATTCTACTTTTCTTAATTACAACTTGTACAGAAGTAAGCCACCATAGAGTTACATTTTGTCATATTGCGAGCAAAAGGACATTCAATGTGCTTATAAAACTAATCACAATTCCTTTCTTATTGATATTGACACCATTGCAATTCAAACACATTATCTTCTATACAATTATCATCTTCTCCCCACTTCCTCAAGATTTTATTCTTATTAGTATAATTTCCGTGCTATGCATGACTTTATAAAGAATTATATTTAAATTAAACAAAATATTTCAATAATATGTTTAAAACCAAAAAACTTATTTTATGTTAACAATAAATGTGCATCATATAATGTAAGTCTAAGCTTTTATAAAATAAATAAATAAATATAGATTATGAAATAATTTTTTTTTAAACTCATTTTTAATTATTTTGAAACTTTTGATGATAATTAAGTTTTAATCCGAGTAGTATTTTAATTTTTAAAAAGCTTTAGTAATAGAGTTTCACTTAATTTAAACTATGTTAATAACTTTAATGTAATTATACTGAGTTACGTTGAATTATGTCCTACCACTTGTAATATTTACATTGAGGCATATAGTGGAAGCATAATGTGTATATTTAAATTTTTTAATATTAAAACCAAAAGGTAAAATATAGTGGAAGCATATAGTGGAAGCATAATGTGTATATTATTTTTGTAGGAGCACAATTTGGTTCCTATGCCCAAAAGGTAAAAGGCTTTAGGCTCAAAGAGTCCAATACAATGAATTTGTAGAGAGTGAGTTAGAAAACTAGGTTCTACTGAGTTGGATAATAATTATAGTAGATCCAAATGATAATAAAGCAAAAATAAACTAGTTTCACCCAAAGAAAATCGTCCTCGGCTTAATTCGAGGAGATTAGTTCTTGTATATATTTCTTTTGAATTTGATTACAAGTCTAGTTCTTATTGTTACAGTGTTTTTCCCTCAATTCCTCGATCCCTCTCCCTCAGGGTCTTCTTTCTCTTTTATACTATCCTCCTTCTTTCATCTCCACCCTCCACGTGTAGACCTAGTTGTTGGCTTTGATCCTTGTCTCATCAGTACATTCTTGAAGTCTCTAGAAGTAGCTGTAAGGCTGAAAATTACTGTTCAGGTATCACTTCCACATTAAGTTAGCTGCAGAGCATTCAATGCGGTGGTAGCAGTTTTCTCTTAGATATTTCATAACTTCCTTTTGTCCTGTGCTTTCATGATATGTATCCTTATCAATAGAATCTCCCGAAACGTTGTTCTAGATGGCAAACCACACCCTCTAACCTCTGCTTTGCAGAGGAGGCATTCCTTGTTGGACCATTTTCCTGAACCCTCATGACTAGACCCCTTTTTTCATTCACTAACGCAGACTTCCGTGATAACATTTACCTGTCCTCGGACTACTAGGTGTTCTCAAACAGGGCCCATAGCCCAATACATACATACATACATATATATATATATATACTACTGGGTCTATCATTCTTACAATTTTAGTTTGTTAAAATAATATAAAATAAACAATAGAATTGCTTTTAAATTTATAAAAACTCCTGGTAGTAGAATTTTAATAGGAATAATGTTGCGTTCTTTGTTTGGGGAAAAAAGGTTAGTGAGTTTGGCGTTTCAATGAAAAATTTTAAATTTATTTTAAATTTTTCACAGTTTGCCGACTGAAACAATAATAGACCAAACATAATGAATTGGGTGTGGGTTCCATATGTCACATTAGGACTCTTTAGAGTCTACTTTTCACTACTTCTTTATCTCTAAGTTTAAATTGATTTCTCAAAAAAAGATATTATAGACAAAAAAAAAAAAAAAAAGGTGCTTTGGGAAATGGTTGAAACTTAAAAAAGTAAATTGGATAAAAAAAAAATGAGAATGAAATATGACAAAAACTATTCATGGAATGAAATACATTGCCCCACTATGGTAGATCATATTTCAATCTCATTTGTTTTTGTTGTTTGGGGAGAGTCATACGTCATTGTCCATCTAGGTAACAATCCGCATTACTCTCTCTTACTATTGGGCCCTAAAATTATTTTTAGGAATATAGTGGAACATTATAAGCTAACCGCACTTAGGTTTGTAATATTGCTCGTTACATCAGATCAGACACCAGTCAAAGAAGAAAACGAGTGAAAGAGTTTCTAAACATGAATTCCAAACAAATCAATAATTTCTTTGTTCTTGCTTCCTGGCTTATAATAGCCAAAACCTACAAGCAAAGTTTTTTTTTTTTTTTTTAAACAACACTCCCCTTTTTTTTTAACTTGAGTACAATACTTTTGGTGTTGTTCCTTAGGTTCTCCTCTTAAGATTCTACCATGTAACTACTTAATTGAAAAATACACTTTCATCCTATTAGGTTCTAAGGATTTAGGATCTAAATGTCTTAGAACTTCAATATGTAATGTTGGCAAACCATAATCAAAACTTAGAGTCTAGATTTAGGCTGCTCAAAGTATGTTTATTGTAAAGTTGGAATCAAGTAATTGCAGAAAATTACTGTTCACTTTCTACAAGACTCGGTCGATTAAAAATTAGACTCGATTTATCAAACCTCGTGCAGAATGTTTTTCTGTAAAATTTTTCAACTCAGCCCAAGCTCATATGACGTGTAGGGTTTTATATTTTGCCTTAAGTATAAAAGGAAAAACCCTAGCCACGTTTTGAGGTTGTTGTTTATGTTGTGTGTGTGAATCTCTTGTGAGATCTAGAGTTGTTTGCCTTCATACACACTTAGGGTTATCAAAATCAAGATTGATGTCGAGAGCTTGGTGATCGCTTCAGTTGCTGCATAAAGAGCTTAAAGAAAAACACAAGTGGAAGTACTTGTGGTTGTTGTGAATCTAAGAAAAAAGTAGTCTGTGGACTCGGAGCTATCACTTAGTCGTGGTAGTAAGTTTTCTACTCGATCTAGTAATAGGATGTTAGTGGTCTAAGTCGCTATTGTAAAACTTCAATTCTTTCATAGTGGATCTATTTTATCTTGAGGATAGTTAGGTTAAATCCTCCCTAGGTTTTTTACCGGTTTGGTTTTCCTGGGTTATCATATCGTTGTGTTCTTTATTTTTTGCATTGTTTACTTGATATGATTTACTTGTGTTAACCTCGATTTGAATAATTTACCTAAGTAATCATTTAGCTAAATAACTAGGTTAAACAACTTGTGTTTTAAGGGGTCTAAAAACGTACAAGTGGTATCAGAGTAGGTCAACTCTAGTATTTAGATCCTTTGATCTAAGAGTTGATCCTTAACCCTTGTTGTCATGGAATACGGTCACTCTCTTGTGATCCCACCTCATTTTGATGAGAACAATTATGCCTATTGGAAAGTAAGGATGATAGCATTCCTGAAATCTATTGATGAGAGAGTTTAGAATTCTGTTGAATACGGATGGGAGACGCCCACTATTCTTGTTAGTGAATGGCAAACTTCTAAGAAAGAAGTAGTCGCTTTTAATAGCAAAACTATGAATGCTATTTATAATGTTGTTTCTATGGAGGAATTCAAGAGAGTCTCTAATGTTGAGGTTGCTCATACTGCATGGAATATTCTCCAGACTGTGCATGAAGGCACAAAGACAGTTAAGATTAACAAACTGCAGCAGTTAACTACTAGGTTTAAAAGTATTAGAATGTCTGATGATGAATGTTTTGATGAATTCTATGCTAAGCTAAATGATATTGTTAACTCTGCTTATAATTTAGGTGAAATCTATTATCAACCTAAGATTGTTAAGAAGATACTTAGATCTTTGACTGAGGACTTTAGACCCAAAGTGACTGTCATAACTGAAAGTAAGGATGTGGACTTCATCCCTGTTGATGAACTTGTAGGATCTCTCCAGTCCTATAAGTTAGACCTACCTAAGACAAACAAATCAAAATCAATGGCTCTTAAGTCAGTTGATGATGTTGATGAGAATGAATTTGATGATGAACTCTCTGCTACAGAGATTGCTTATCTTGCCAAGAACTTTAGAAATTTTCTTAGGAACAATAACAGAAAGACAAGAGGTAAAAACAATACTGAACCTATAAATTTTAGGAGGAATGATCCCACTAAAGTGAACAACACTGAAAAACCTGAAAAAGTAGGTTAAACCTCTAATAATTCTATGGGTCAACAATGTTTTGGATGTCAAGGGTATGGTCATGTGAAATCAGAATGTCCTACATTCTTAAGATCAAATTTCTGACCATGAGTCTGGTAGTGACGAGGATGGAAACTTCATTGCTTTCACAGCTATTGTTGTAGTTGACGAAAGTGTTGTGGTTGATGAGAACTCTTCTAATGGGGAACTCTCTGAGAATGCTGATTTGCAAGAAGCCTATAATAAGCTTTGCAAGGTTGTTGCAAAGGATGCTATGAATGTTGATTTAGGTTTATAGAAAATTGCTTCTCTTGAACTTGATAAGAATAATTTGCTCTTGAAATTGTTTGATGCTAATGAATTGCTTGATAAGGTGAAGACTGAGAACATGTTGTTGCTTGATAAAGTTAAGAATTTGGAACTTGAATTATTTGTTGCCAGAGAACAAACAAATAGGTCTGCTAGTTCTAAACTTGAACACATGTTGAGTATTCAGAAGTTTCCCTTAGACAAAACTAGTCTAGGTTTTGAAGATAGCATCTTTGTGCCTAAGAATCATTCCACAAATTTTGTTTCTTCTTCTGAGCTTCCCGTGAGTGAGATTGTCAAACTAGCAGAAGATACTCATCTTAGGAAGATTAGGGTTAATCTTAAAGTGTTTAAGCCTAAGAATCCTAACCCTCCTAAGGACAAGTTGCATGATAAACTTGTGTGAGTTTGTCATTTTTGTGGAAAGTCTGAGCACATTTGTCCAGCAGAAGTTACTCCTCCTAGGAAGATTAGGGTTGATCTTAAAGAGTATAAGCCTAAGAATCCTAACCCTACTAAGGACAAGTTGCATGATAGACCTGTGTGGGTTTCAAGTTGCAAGCTACTAAGCGAGCAAATAAGCCAAAAGTACTTGTGCCTTAAGCACAAGATCCTATGGTACTAATTGGTGAGTTGGTAAAGATTTTAAACCTTTATTCCAATCCTGGAGTTGCTCATCATTCTAATATGAATAATAACTATAATGCAAGAATTGCATCTAAAAAGTTTTGGATGCAAAAGGCTCAATCTAATTGAGTTTATCTGATATGGTCTTTGTGTTTCATCTCTCTATTCTTTGTGATCATTTTTCTTTATTGTTTTTATTTTTTTTGTTTCTAGGAATTGCATTGCATAACATTCATGCATTTCATACTAAGCTGTTTTTGTTATTATTTAAAAAAAAAAAAAAAAAAAGGAAAATGAAAGAAAAATGTGTTTTGCATTATTTTTCTTGGATTTGAAATCAAGGTTGGTCATATTATCTTTACATAACATACCTATGTATCTTGTTTAGTTTGGATGAGTTTTTTTTTTTTTTTTTTTTTTTGGCACTTTACTAGTTTGAGCTTTGTAGTGCATGTTGTGTGGGAGTTGTTTATAGTTTTTGATCACATGATCTTGATTTTGAAGTCACATGCTTTTGATTGTAAGGACTAAAAAATATTAAGAGAAATGCATAAATAACCATCTCACCACTGTTTACTAGCCAATCATGAACACCTTAGTGCATATCATAAGATTTTGTGCTCGAGAAAGTGTAGCGCATACACAAAAAGAACATAAGGTGTAGCCTCGGCTTATAATAATAAAATTGGTGTGTACATTATTGGGATATAATAAATTTCAAATCAAATAAAATTGGTATGTATATTATGAGGCAAAATAAGAAACTTACATGATTGCAAGCTTTTATTCTAGGAGATGTGAGAGTTATATGATGTAACTCTTTAGGTGATAGTCACTTTCAAACTTATGTGATGAATTTTGTAGAAATTGTGATTGATTACTATTTACTTATCACCTCACATGTATCTCAAACTATTATTAGTTGTACACACTACACAAGTTACTCTTTGCTAAACTTAATACATTATATTATGTGTGATCTTGTTGTGACCATCCAAGATTAAAAGTTCCTTGATTTTAATGCAAAATTTGTTTAAAGTTTGAAATTTGAGGACAAATTGATAGAAAAACTTGTTTTTGGAAGATCTGGATTAAATTCAATGGTTTTTGAAAAACTTGTCATCTCATACTCATGCATTCTATTCATAAAACATTGTGCTTTGAAGAGTTCTGCATTAAAATGCTCTGTTTTTCAAAAAATTGATTTTTCTAGATTTTTGATCGATTGTACCTGTTGCTCGACCGATCGAAATTGCGATAAAAAACTTGGTTTGAATCTGCCTAACTCGATTGCTGCTCGATTGATACTAGATCGATCGAATGTGATTTTCAATCGATCGAATCTAATTTTCAACTGATCGAAAATCGTTAAGAGAGTTTTTTAAAACAAGCTTTTCACGTGTTCTTCACTATTTCAAACTTTTCAAAAAGCTTTTCTCTCTCTCTCTCTTTGACTAATCCAAATTCAAGTTAACTTTTTGTCGTTTTCCTTCCAAATTTTTCTCAAGATTTTTGTCTTCTAGTGCCGGTATGACCTTTATACTCTTTCTTTGTTAGTTTATTAACTATTTTCATGCATTTTTCATGCATTTTTAGGGATATTTTCGGACCTATAAAAATTTGAGGTTTTTGATTTTTGAGTTGGTTTCTGTCCAAATTGATCAATGAGTTTTTGTTCTAAGATGATGTAAACATGTTTACCATGCTTTAATTTGATTAATTTGGTGAATTGAGAACAATTTGAAATCCTAGGGCTTGTAACTACACAAATTTGGGGATTTCGTTCAATTGGACTTAATTTGGTAAAATTGACTTGTGAAATTGATTGATTATGTCATTATATGCTGATTTCTATCTAGTGTAATGATTAATCACTCAATTTGGTTAAATTTTTGAAAGTGGGATTTCAAAATTTGGGGTTTTTGTTATAAATTCTATGTTCAAGTCAATTCTTGGTTTTTAAAAGTATAATTGGACTGTTCTCACTGCATTAGAGCATGCATCATGTGTTTATTCTGTTTATGCATCACCTAGAGTGATTTTTTCAATTGTTGTTTTCTCTCTAACCTTGTCTGATGTGGTCTGCCCTTGGTTTTTTTTGTTTTCTTTCTTTGGTTTCTTTTCTATCTATCCTTTCCAACCCTTAGCATCATGGTTAGGAAGACTAGAGCCCATAGGGGATCCACCTCCACCTTTACTCCAGCTTTTGATAGTGATAGGTTTCGAACTGAGAAAAACCAAGAAACTTATGAGAAGCTGAACATCCTTAAATCTGTTTGGGCTGAGAGGAAGGTAGTGTTAGATGAGCTTGATCCAGAAATTAGGAGGAACTTTGAGCGTAGGGGCTGATTACCTTTGTTGGATATAGATCATCCTCTTCCAGCTACCTTAATTAGAGAGTTCTACTCAAATCTCTCTGTCCACTCCAATGATTCCAACACTTAGTTTGTGAAGAGTTGGATATGAGGTGAAAAGTATGTCATTACTCCTTCGGTAGTGGCCTCTGCTCTTAGGGTGCCTAAGGTACAACAACCTGTGTACCCTTATGATGAGACCCCTCCTCTAGATGACATTATGTCATATCTCACTAGTACTTCTATTCAGTGGGGTACTGATCCTCGAATTACCTCTCATGAGTTGACCGAGATTCATTACTTGTTTTTCCGGATTTCTTGTCATTCCATCTGGCCCATCTCTTACTTGAACACCATTCCTATTGAGAGATGTGCATTTTTGTATGCCTTTGTGACAGATACTCCTATGAGTTTTCCTACTCTTTTCATTCGATCCCCGGTTGAGGTTCATAGGAGTAGTTCTACATCACATGGTCTTTTCTTCCCTGTTTTTATTCATCTGATTTTGTTACATCTAGGATTAGATGAGTTTCCTGCATCTGAGCCCGTACACATTATAGCTCCCATAGGTGCCACCTTCCTTCGGCAGAGAGCTGCTCAGATGAGAGCTAGCTCTAAACACCCTCGTGTAAAGTCTTCTTCGGGTGTTGCACCTCCTTCTCCTCCTTCTTCAAGTGATCCCACAGCTGAGGAGTATATTGCTTTGACAGCAGTTGTTGATCCTCCACCTTCTACTTAGGGTGATTCTAGCATACGGAGTATGTTGGACACTGTCATAACCGTTCAAGTGGCTCATGGTCGACTTTTGGTGGACATGCTCACGAAGCATCAGGCCTTGCATGCAGATTTGGCGAGCATTAGGCAGACACCTCCACCACCTCATTTTGATGATGAGTCTTGATTGCTCTTTGGCAATTCGTCACAAAAAGGGGGAGTATATATGGATGGAGATAGGGGGAGATTTTTGAGTTTTTGGAGCTTTGGAGCTTTAGATTGTATCTAGGTGCTTCATGATGTATTTTATCTTGATGTATTTATTTTTATGTGTTGTATATGTTAAGGGGAGACATTATGTTTTTTATTTCTATTTCTTGTTTCACATTGTGCTACATTGGCTATTGATTTATATTAAGAAGTTATTCATGATATATGTCTTTTATTTTATGTTTTGTGAAATCAAGAATTTTTTTTTTTGGTATTTTCCACACATGCGTTTGTGTTTGTTAAGCGTTACAGGAATATACAGGTTGATTCGGTCGTGCTACTGTCTACACTTGCAACTGATAGATAGTAGTTAGGTTGAATTGTTTTTTTGTAGGGAAATTTTGTTGTAATGGGCTGTTTTGTAAATTTTGAGCATTTTTGTTTTGGTGTGTGTTTTGTCACGGATTGCCAAAGGGTAAGTTTTTTAGGTTCTAAGAATTTAGGATCTAAATTTTTAAAACTTCAATATGTAATGTTGGCAAACCATGATCAAAACTTAGAGTCTAGATTTAGGCTGCTCAAAGTATGTTTATTGTAAAGTTGGAATCGAGTAATTGTAGAAAATTACTGTTCACTTTCTACAAGGTTCAATCGATTGAAAATTAGACTCAATCGATTGAACCTCGTGCAGAATGTTTTTCTCTAGAATTTTCTAACTCAACCCAAGCCCATATGACGTGTAGGGTTTTATGTTTTGCCTTAAGTATAAAAGAAAAAACTCTAACCACGTTTTGAGGTCGTTGTTTATGCTGTGTGTGTGAATCTCTTGTGAGATCTAAAGGTGTTTGCCTTCATACACACTTAGGATTATCAAGATCAAGATTGATGTCGAGAGCTTGGTGATTGGTTCAATTGCTACATAAAGAGCTTAAAGAAAAACACAAGTGGGAGTACTTGTGGTTGCTGTGAATCTAAAAAAGAAGTAGTCCTTGGACTCGGAGCTGTCACGTGGTCGTGGTAGTAAGTTTTCTACTCGAGGTAGCAATAGAATGTTAGTGGTCTAAGTTGCTATTGTAAAACTTCAATTCTTTCATAATGGATCTGTTTTACCTTGAGGATAGTTAGGTTAAATCATCCTCGGGTTTTTTACTGGTTTGCTCTTCTTGTGTTATCATATCGTTGTGTTCTTTAATTTCCTCATTGTTTACTTGATATGATTTATTTGTATTAACCTAGATTTGAATAATTTACCTAAGTAATCACTTGGCTAAATAACTAGGTTAAACAACTTGTGTTTTAAGGGGTCTAAAAACGTACACATCTCATGAGAAAAAATCCACATGGTAGAATCTTAACAGGAGAACTTAAGGAAAAACACATAAGTATCGTAGCTAAGTCTTGTCCATATTGATAAAGTATCAATTGTCCCAAAAATTTAACCATAATTTTAACAAATATCTTAAGTGCAGTACATTAGGTTCCATAATTAAATTAAAACACTTACTTGCATTAACCAATAAAATACAAAAGTGTTATCTTTTTCAAGAACAATCAAATTCAAACACTTACTTGCATTGACCAATATTAAAACACAAAAATGTTTTTTTTTTTTCAAGAACAATCAAATTCAATTTAACCAAGTGTTTGAATTCAATTGAAATGCCTAATATACTACACCTAGGCTTTATCCTTTTGTCAAATGCAAAATCCTTAAAAGTTTTGAATGTAAAATTTAATACATATGTAATATTTTTTAATTTATGCGTAAACTATTAATTATTTATTAGAATAAAAATGAGTTACTCATATGTTGACACACAAGGATGGAGCCAAAAATCTTTCCCTGCAAGGCCGAACTTTAGGACCAAAATGAGATTGTCCAAAAACTCAAATCACAAACACACATACATGCACATGTGTACAAGTTTGTAAGTATTGACCAATCATATACCCAAAATTCATGATTGCATTACATGCATTAATTCATTCATTACATATCATAACAATGATCTTGAGGTTTTAACAGTCACGACGGTATGCCTGGTTTCCAAATCAAACTGTTGGATCGAAAGATATTGCATGATCAAGTTTGCATTGTGTCTAGGTAGAGTCAACCACGCATGATTAATTTAAATTAATTCTGATTGGTTAAAAAATTTGACAGGTTATTTAGACCCCTTAAACAACCAGATTGCGTAGCCTAGATTAATTAGCCAAGTTGTTACTTAGTCAAATTAAGCAATTCTAGGTTAAAACAATCCAAACAATCATATCAAGAATAATAATGCAGCGGAAAATAAATAACACAAGATATGATCACCCAGGAAACCACACGGTAAAAACCTGGGGAGGATTTGACCCACCGATCCTCAAGGCTAACCTGAATTCACTATGAAAGAATTGAAGTTCATACAAAAGGACTACAAGCTCCCCGCTCGACTTCCTAATGCTACCCACCAGTAGAAATTCCTGACACGACCACGCGCAGGCTCCGAATCCACGGACTACTTCTTTCTTGAATTCCTCAATCAGCTACAAGCTCCCCGCTTGCTTTTCTTTTAAGTTCCAATGGTTGCAACAGTAATGATCTTCAAGATGTTGAAATTATCTCTACCATGAAAACCCTAAGTTTTGTGTAAAGGAAAGCTGCTCAAAGATCTCACAAGAGATTCACACAAAACAGCAATGTATGAGCAACAATACAATATGGACAACCTTCAAAAACGTGGCTAGGGTTTAGTTTATATACCTAGGGTAAAAACATAAAACCCTAAACGTTTAATGAAGTAGGGCTGAGTTGGAAATTCTGCAGAAAATTCAACCTGTGCGATTTTCGATCGATCGAGTCTATTCTTCGATCGATCGAGCCAGGCCGAAAGTCCCAAGTACTTCTGCAGCCACTCGATTCCAACTTTACAAGAATAAACCAACTTTGAGCAAGTCTAAATAAGACTAAATACAATGTTTTGATCATGGTTTGCCAACATTACAAATTAGAGTTCTAAATACATAAAATCCTAAGACCTTAGAACCTAACAAACTCCCCCTTTGGCAATCCGTGACAAAACCTTAACTAACAGCTCAAAGTTTTACAAATGAAAAGCCCTTTACAAAAATAATGCTCATAAAATTCAATTCAGCCTAACTACTATCCATAGTTGCAAGTGTAGACAGCAACTTAGTTGAATCAACCTGTATAATCCTGAAATACTCAACAAACGCATAAACGCATGTGTGACAGAAAAGAGTAAAACAACAGGTATAACATTCTTGTAAGATTCACACAACACAAAATAAAGACATATATGAATGAACAATTCATAAATATAAGTCAATAAGCAGTGAATCACAAAACAACAAGAATCAATGAATATAACATGTATATCAATCAATGTTACTCCCCCTAACATGAATATCCCCAAAAATGATATACAAAGTGAAGCACCTAAATACAATCTAAAAACTCCACAAGCTCCTCTAAAACAAGAAAAAACTCCCCCTAACTACAAAAACACACTACAAGTCAAAAACTCCACTCCCCCTTTTTGTGACGGAATGCCAAAGGGCAATCACAAGTCGCCATCAAAAGGAGGTGGTGAGTGTGAATGAAGACGTGCAAAATCAACTCGGAGAGCACGAATCTCGTCCATCAAGTCCACCAAAATCTGACCATGAGCCGCCTGAACGGTCATGACAGTCTCCAAAGTACGACGAACATCGAAGTCGGCCGAAGGAGGTGGAGGAACATCAGCAGCAGCATCATCATCACCAACTGGATCAGTAATATCCTCACCAACAAGACCTGCAGAAGAAGAAGGAGGAGGTGCGCTACTAGAGGGCTCAGACCTAGGGTGTTTAGAACCAGCTCGTAGATGAGCGGCCCTTTGTCTAAGAAAAGACGCACCTATAGGAGCTATCACATGAACGGGCTCAGAGGAAGGAAAGCCACTAAGATCAAGATAGAGAAGAATCCTATGAATGAAAATAGGATGTACAAGAGCATGAGCAGTAGATGAACTCCTATAAACTTCGTTCAAAGAACGAAGAAAAAGATGGGGAAAGCTAATAGGAGCATCAGTAACTAGAGCGTACAAAAATACACACCTCTCAAGAGGAATGGTGTGAACATGGGAAATAGGCCAGAACGAATGACAAGCTATCCTAAAGAACAGATAGTGTAACCCGGAGAGCTCAGCAGAAGTGATCCGAGGATCAGAACCCCACTGGACAGTAGTACCAGTGATGTAAGACAAAACATCGCTAATCTCGGGAGACTCAGCATAAGGATAGACAGGATGCTGGACCAATGGTACCCCTAGAGCATCAGCCACTACCCGAGGAGTAATGGTGTACTCTACGCCTCGTATCCAACTCTTGACTAGAGTGTTGGAATCATAGATGCGGATAGAGATGTTCGAATAGAACTCTCTAATCAAGGCAGAAGGTGGAGGAGGATCAGAAACATCCACCAAGGGTAACCAACCCCGACGCTCAAAATTTGCCCTAATGGCAGGATCAAGTTCATCTAACCGCGCAGAACGCTCAGCCCAAATCTTTCTCTTAAGGTTTAGCGTCTCAAAAATCTCTTGGTTTTTCTCACTTGAAAAACTTCTCACTATCAAAGGATGGAGGGGGTGAAGGAGAAGGTGAGGGAACATTCCTACGGGCTCTAGTCTTCCTAGGCATAGTGCTAAGGAAAGGACAGAGACACAAAGAGAAAACCACAAAGAATAAGAGAAAACAAAACCAAGGGCAGACTGCAAATTAGCACAATAAAGAATATAGAACAAAAATCTATATGATGCATGAACAATAAAATATGGTGATGCATGATCTAATGCAGTAAACAATTAAGTTTAATTGAGAGTAATTTGACAAAATTGGCTTGAACTAGGAATTTCTATCAAAAATCCCAAAAATTTGAAAACCACTTGTTGAATTTTTTAAACAAATTGATGAATTGAGCATCACTTAACACAACTCACAGAGTATAATACTTAATTACATCCAAACAATAAGCCAATTTCATCAAATTCAACTCAATTTCACAAAAGCCCCAATTCGGATCAAGAAGAAACCCTAGAATTTTCAATTTTTCACCAAACTCAAAATTGATCAAATTAACCACCAAGGATCATTTTCATGATGTGTCCCCACAAAAACCCAATGATCAATTGCATAAATTATGGCTTGAAACAAAAGAAAATCCCTAAATAGCATATTGCGAAAATCGCCCCTAAATGCATGAAAATATGCATGAAAAAATGAAAATAAATTCAAAACGAAGGGCAAAAGGGTCTTACCGGCTTGAGGAAAGAGAGATCTTGCAAAAACAACGGAGGAAAACGACAAAAATCTCTAAGGTGGAGCCTTGCCAACGCGGAGAGAGAGAAAAAATTTGAAAAGTTTTGAATAGAACCTTTGAAAAAGTCAGAACTGATCTTTTAAAAAAAACTTTTCCACGATATTCGATCGATCAAAAATTACATTCGATCGATCGAAAAGCACAGTCATTTTAAGACAAATGAGAGCACTTTTTCGATTGATCGAAAAACAGGCTGGATCGATCGAAATAGGCAGAGGCTCACTAAATTTTGGAAAAATCACAGTTTTTGAAAAACACAAGCCGAATTTTGAAAATAACTCCTCAAAGCATTAAATTGAAGAAACAAAATGCATGAGTATGAGATGAAATGCTTTTTCAAAAACCCAAAATTTTGAACCCAATTTTTTTAAAACAGATTTCAATCAAATTCCCATTGAATTTTCTCAAGCAACAAATATGTTGTGCATAAATCTCAAGATATTTTCAAACTTGGTTGGTCAGACCAAAAACACACACTAGCATGTACAGAGTTTAACAAAGAATAACTTGTGTAATGTGTGATACTAGCAAAATCTTGAGATACATGTGAGGTGATATGTGAATAGTAATCAATCACAAAGTCTACAAAATTCATCACATAGAATTCAAAAGAGACTATCACCTAAAGAGTTACATCCTATAACTCCCACATCTCCTAGAACAAAAGCTTGCAATCATGTAAGTTTCTTGTATTTTGCCCCATTATTTAGGTGAAATTTGGCATCAAGCCTAATAGTACACACCGGTTTGAATTAAGTGAATTGGCATCAAGCCTAATAGTACACACCATAGTACACACCAGTTTGAATTAAGTGAATTGGCATCAAGCCTAATAGTACACACCAGTTTTAATTACTAAGCATTTAACAGAGGCTACACTTTATGTTCTTTTTGTGCATGTGCTACACTTTCTCGAGCACAAAATCTTATGATATGCACTAAGGTGTTCATGATTGGCTAGTGAACAGTGGTGAGATGGTTATTTATGCCTTTCTCAAAAAGGATCAAGTCCGACAGTCAAATAACATGTGACTTCAAGATCAAGACAAAGTAATTAATAACCATAAACATCTTTCCCACACAACATGCACTACAAAGCTTCAACTAGTAAAGTGCAATAAATAAGCTCATCAAAGCTAAACAAGGTACATAAGACATGTTATGTGTAAATAAATTGACCAACCTTGTTTTCAAAAATCAAGAAAAATCATGTTAAACATAATTTTTGCTTCCTCCTTTTCCTTTTTTTATTTTTTTTATTTTTTTTATTTTTATTTTTATTTTTAAAAGAGAAAACAAATAAATCCTAGAATGAAATGCATGAATGTAATGCAATGCAAGTCCTAGAACAAAAAAAAAAAAAAAAAACAAAGAACAATGGTCAGAAAAGAATAGAGCAATGAAGCACAAGGACCATGTCAGAAAGACTCAATTAGTTCGAGTCTTTTACATCCAAAACTTTTTAGATGCACCACGAGCATTGGAGTTCTTATTCACATTCGAGTGATTACCAACTCCAGGATTGGAATAAAGGTTTAACACCTTTACCAATTCACCAATTAATGCCATAGGATCTTGTGCTTGAGGCACAGACACTTTTGGTTTATTTGCTCTCTTATCAGCTTGAAACTTGTAACAGTTAGGACGAATGTGTCCAGACTTACCACAATAATGACAAACCCAAGTAGGTTTACCATGCATCTTGTCCTTAGATTTGGTAGGGTCCTTAGGTTTAGATTCTCTTAAGTCTACCCTAATCTTCTTAGGTGGTGAAACTTCTACAGGTTTAACTACCTCACTCACAGGTGGTTTGACAGTTTCACTCACAACCTCACTCACAGAAGGTTTAGAAGAAGAAGAAGGAACAAAAGTAGTGGAATGTGGTCCAGAATCAAAGATGCTTTCAACATATCCTAACCCAGTTTTATCAGATGGATACTTTTGAACATTCAGCATGTGATCAAGTTTAGAACTAGCAGATCTAGCAACAGATATATCATGTTCCAAAGTTCTAACTTTATCAAGTAAAAGCATGTTCTCAGATTTAACATTATTCAAAAGCTCATTAGCATCAAACAGTTTAACAAGCAAATTTCTCTTTTCAAGCTCAAGAGAATCAATTTTCTTTAAGCCAAGTTCAACTTTCATAGCATCCTTTGCAGCAATTTTGCAAAGTTTGTTATAGGCCTCTTGAAGATCTGCATCGTCAGAGAGTTCCCCATCAGAAGGGTTCTCTTCAGCAGATATGCTTTCATTGACTATAGCAGTAGCCGTGAAAGCAATGAAGTTTCCATCCTCGTCACCACCAGACTCATCATCAGAAACCTCATTATCACTAAGGGTTACAGCCATAGTTTTACCCTTAGTCCTCAAGAATGTAGGACATTCAGATTTCACATGACCATACCCTTAACAGCCAAAACACTGAGGACCCAAAGAGTTATTAGAAGATTGACCAAAATTTTCTCTAGGTTTTTCAAAATTGTTAACCTTAATGGGATCATTCTTCCTAAAATTTCTAGGTTCAGCAGTGTATGTACCTCTTGCCTTTCTATTTGTATTCCTAAGAAAGTTCTTAAAGTTTTTGGCAAGATAGGCAATCTCTGTAGCAGAGAGCTCATCATCAAATCCACCATCATCAACATCATCAACTGACTTAAGAGCCATTGATTTGGATTTGTTCACTTTAGGTAGGTCATACTCATAGGATTGAAGAGATCCTACAAGCTCATCAACAGGGATGGAGTCCACATCCTTGCTTTCAGTGATGGTAGTCACTTTGGGTCTAAAGTCTTTAGTTAAAGATCTAAGAATCTTCCTAACAATCTTAGGTTGATCATAGATTTCACCCAAATTAAAAGTAGAATTAACAATATCATTCAGTTTGGCATAAAATTCATCAAAGGATTCATCATCAGACATCCTAATACTTTCAAACCTATAAGTTAATTGCTGCAGTTTGTTTATCTTAACTGCCTTTGTGCCTTCATGCATAGTTTGGAGGATTTTCCAAGCAGTATGAGCAACCTCAACATTAGAGATCCTCTTAAATTCCTCCATAGAAACAGCATTAAAGATGGCATTCATAACTTTGCTATTGAATCCAGCTGCTTCTTTTTGAGAAGTTTGCCACTCACTCACAGGAGTAGCGGGCTTCTCCCATCCGTATTCAACGGAATTCCAAACCCTTTCATCAATGGATTTCAGGAATTCTTTCATCCTTACTTTCCAATAAGCATAATTGTTCCCATCAAAATGAGGAGGAACAAACAGAGAGTGTCCATGCTCCATGACAACAGGGGTCAAGGATCAGCTCAGAGATTAAAAATCTCAAACAAAAAGAGCTACCTGCTCTGATACCACTTGACAGGTTATTTAGACCCCTTAAACAACCAGATTGCGTAGCCTAGATTAATTAGCCAAGTTGTTACTTAGTCAAATTAAGCAATTCTAGGTTAAAACAATCCAAACAATCATATCAAGAATAATAATGCAGCGGAAAATAAATAACACAAGATATGATCACCCAGGAAACCACACGGTAAAAACCTGGGGAGGATTTGACCCACCGATCCTCAAGGCTAACCTGAATTCACTATGAAAGAATTGAAGTTCATACAAAAGGACTACAAGCTCCCCGCTCGACTTCCTAATGCTACCCACCAGTAGAACTTCTTGACACGACCACGCGCAGGCTCCGAATCCACGGACTACTTCTTTCTTGAATTCCTCAATCAGCTACAAGCTCCCCGCTTGCTTTTCTTTTAAGTTCCAATGGTTGCAACAGTAATGATCTTCAAGATGTTGAAATTATCTCTACCATGAAAACCCTAAGTTTTGTGTAAAGGAAAGCTCCTCAAAGATCTCACAAGAGATTCACACAAAACAGCAATGTATGAGCAACAATACAATATGGACAACCTTCAAAAACGTGACTAGGGTTTAGTTTATATACCTAGGGTAAAAACATAAAACCCTAAACGTTTAATGAAGTAGGGCTGACTTAGAAATTCTGCAGAAAATTCAACCTGTGCGATTTTCGATCGATCGAGTCTATTCTTCGATCGATCGAGCCAGGCCGAAAGTCCCAAGTACTTCTGCAGCCACTCGATTCAAATTTTACAAGAATAAACCAACTTTGAGCAAGTCTAAATAAGACTAAATACAATGTTTTGATCATGGTTTGCCAACATTACAAATTAGAGTTCTAAATACATAAAATCCTAAGACCTTAGAACCTAACAAAATTAAAATTAATTAAATAATTTTGTGATTGGTTGATAGTTAGTGTCAAAAATAGGATTGCTTGCATAGGAATAAAGGGGTAATTAGATAACGATAAAATTGTGGATAATCTAGACTTTATCAAAATCTATTTTAGAGTATTTATCTACAAGATAATTGTTACTGAAAAGACTTGAATTATCCAGAAAAGAGTTTAAATTTTAGAATACGGATTAAAAGCGTGTCTAAGTGCAAGTCCCGGCTCAAGAAAACCTAAAAGAGGAGTCCAAAAAGCACCCGAACTCGAAAGAGGGATTGGCACACATTAGGGTTTTGGCCCAACGGCATTTGGGTGACATTAAAATATATCCTTTTCGATTTTTTAGCGATAAGGACGCATCCCGATTCGTATTCTGATCGTCTAAGCTATTTTTTTTAGTCTCCTAGCCTCTATAAATAGAGATTAGATCTCAAAATTCAGCACATTTTTTTGTGCTCTCATATTTCCTCTCTTTCTGAATCTCCTTTCTGATATTCTCTATCTTACATTAAAGAGGTTCTGGAGGCTTTAGTCTTAAGAATTTCTTTTTTGTAAGCAAGGATTTTTAGGTTTCAAAGACAATTGTATAAATTTCTTTGAACCCTAAAATATTCTCTCGAGAAAAAGAGTACGTCCATGCAAGAGGTAGCTTTTCTTTACTTCTTCTTCTTCTATCTCTTTTAATTTTGTGATGCATGAATAAATATGTGTTTAGTTTTGATTTTGCAATGCTCATCTTATATGTTGTCGATATTTTCTTTATTAGAATTTGTTTATGATGTTTTTATTGTTAAGAACTATTTTTTATTTTAAAAATCTGCTTGTTATCATAATTTTTCTCAAATAAAAAACTGATTTGCATCTTCATTAGATGCAGATCTGAATTTTTCTCAATCAAAAAACTGATTTTTTTCAAAAAAAAAAGACAGATTTGTATCTTCCTTATATAGAAATCTATTTTTTTTTTTTAAATCCAAAAAACTGATCTATATATTCTTTAGATATAGATTTGAATTTTGTTTTAACATAGCAGATTTTGAAATGAAAAAAAGTCATGAGTAGTTTTGTTTGTTTGTTTAGTGCATGTAGCATAGGTTTATTTCATGAATAAAGTCCTCTTCTCAAAAAATCTTTTTCTTTTTCTTTTTATGCATATGAAAAGTGTAATACCCAAGGAAAAAAAAAAGATTAAAAGGAAGGGTATTTAAGTAAATCTTTTGTGGGGTCAATTTGATAATTTATAATTATAAGGGAGTTTTTAGAAAATAAGGTTGAAACCCTAACTATATAAAAGCTTATTATGTCAACTTATATAGAGAGATGTTTTGAGAGAGGAGACTACCCAAAATACTTAAGTAGAGGAGGTTTGACTGCACAATTGAGGTGATATCTAAGGATTTTAGAGGAAGGATTAAGTAGAAATTCTTTTGTCGTACGCTAGTTGAGGTAAGTAACCTTATCCTAATTGGTTTTATTTTGTGTATTTTAACTACTGAAAATTGTTTACAGTTGTTAGAATTTTATTTCAACTTGTATAACTAATTTCAAGTAAAGAATTATCACAAATATATCTAATTACTGAATATATGATATATTGTATTTAATTGTTTTTAGCTATACTGATTCAGAGTAAAGAATAAAGAACTTTCACAAATATTTATGAGCATTAAACATAAGATTTATTTTTTTATTTTTATTTTTTTAGCTATATTGACTGGAAGTAAAGAATATAGAATTATCACAAATATGTTTGAAAACTGAATATATGATAATATATATGTATGTGAATGAGATATATTTTTTGGTTAGAAAATATGATTTCATATATATGATTATGAACAATCTAACTATGAATTTATTCTGATACTCATCCAATGGGGGTTATTCATTGGTACTCTGATATTCAACCAATGAGAGTTATTCATTGGTAATCTGATACCCAGCCAATGGGGGTTATTCATTGGTATTCTGATACCCAAACCAATGAGGGTTATTCATTGGTACTCTGATACCCAGCTAATGGGGTTATTCATTGGTACTCTGATACCCAGTCACTGGGATATAGCATGGCCATAGTCATAAGATTGTTAAGAATATGAATTACGGTTGAATATTTGAACTATTTTGAGTCCTTAAAACTACATATGTGATTTTGGAAATGTTTGAGTAATTGAACCATTTTGAGTCCTTAAAACTACATATGTGATTTTGAAAATGTTTGAGTATTTGAACCATTTTGAGTCATTAAAACTGCTTAAGTTTTTTTGGAACCTATTGTAAGTTATAGCTTTTGATATATGGAAAACGAACTATTTTCTAAACCATCTATGATATATTTGTAAGATTAAAGTATGTGATCTATTTGCTACTTATTATTTTAAGACTATGAAACTTCTTTATTTATTTTTGAAAACCCATTGTATATTATAACTTTTGAAAACTCATATTACATCTTATTACTTTATAGATTTATTGCTTGATAGAACTTATTAGGACTTTGGTTACTTATTGAGTTGTCAGCTCACCCATTTTTCCCTTTCAGTTTCAGATTGTGAAGAATACCAAGTTTTGGAAGTTTGATGTTGTATTATGAGCAGGAAAAGAAGCTTAGTGATTTTGGGATTGGATGGTCTTCTAATAGTTTTATATTTATTAGCCAATTGGCATTATGTACACGAGGTTTGGATTTTGTTCCTATTAAATTATTGGAGATCTATTCATAAAGAAATTGTTGAGGTATTTTGGATTTATTTGATTTTAATTTTTGGTGATAAATTTTAGTTGCTAAGAAGGCCTTGCACACTTGTAGGGTGCTTTCTTTATAAGCGTGCGGCGGTTGTCACGTGTCTATCTTTATAGTTGGGTTCGGGGCGTGACAAAAAGAGATCTGATTTTTCCTATATACAAATCTAATTTTTTTTTGTTATAAAACGAATCTGATTCTTTTTAGTACAAACCAAAAACCAATTTTTCTAGTTCTCAAAAACATATCTAATATTTTTTTTTAAACCAAAAGACTTTGTTTTATTTAATAAACACAGATCTGATTTTTCTGAACCAAATCAAATTTTTTTTATCATAAGGCAGATCTGAATTTTCTCAAAAGAAGAGGATGCATTCATAAATAGACTTATGTGACTTAGTTTAGTTATATGTTTCATGTATGCAAAATATCATTCATGTCATGCATAAAGGGGTACATTGGTCATGAGAGTCTAGAAGATCAGACTCTGTTTGGGTGGAATGGGTGCCTAACACCTTCCAATTCCGTAACCTAGCCTCCGAATTTAGTGTCTTTGGATAGGTAGACCTAGGCTTTATCTTTATTATTATTATTTATTTTTTGGGTAGATTGCAATTAGGACAAAAAACCAAAGCCATGTAATATTCGATTATGTACTTTTTTACTCAATCAATGAGAATGGAACAATTCAGTCATGTAAAGTTGTATTTAAATTTTTTTTTCTTATTTTTTTGTATCAAAAATAAGTGGCGACTCCACACCACTTACCCAAAAAGAGAGGTACCCTAAAAAAGTACCCAAATCTCTTTTTTGAGAGCACCTAATTTCCCCGGTCTCTCACACACCAAATGACTCAAGTAATCTTAAACTTTTATAAATTAAATGTTATCCATAAATGTTGTTGCTATTCTTATTTCTTAGACTATTCGAGTCAAAATTTTAGCATTTATCATCTAAAAAACCAACTTTATATCATTTAATACATCACTTTATAATACATCCAATATCAAAACTTCTATTTTTTACCACTTTATTTAAATATTCTTTCTTTATTATTTTTTATTCTCTCTCTCTCTCTCTCTCTCTCTCTCAACCCAACAAGTCTAGAACTTTCTCCTTCTCTCTAATCTTCTGCTCTAAAACCAGTGCTCCATGGCTAACCACCAAGCTCCATCTCTGAACATCAATGCCACCACTCCACGATGGTTCAACCCTAAGTCTCACCTTCTCCATATTCTCGGCCTAAAACACTTCTCATCCCTTCGAGCTCTCTCTCTAAAATTGGGCTCTCCTTCTAAAACTCCATGGTTGGAGCTATTCAAGCTCATCACCTCTAACCACGGCACTCAACAACCTCATTCTCTGCTCTATCTCCGAATTCAAACCCGATCCGAGCCTATCTCCCCCTAGACTTCGATCCCTTCAATCCAAACGAGGCAAAGCCTCCCCGTTCTACCACGGAACCCAGCCAACGCCAACGCCAACGCCAACCACCGCACATGATCTCAGTAGTGGATTTGCAATGAGATTTTGAGGGTTTTTCAGTGGTTTGTTGCTGGGCTTTGGGGCTATTTTAGGTGGTGTGTACAAAGGGAGCTTTAGGATTGATTTTCTGGGTTTTGGAAATTGCCTTTCTGTGTTTTTTTTTTTTTTTTTGGTGGTATTTTCTAGGTATTTTCAATGAGGTTTTGGGTATTTTTCTGTACTGATTTTTTGGTTTTTTGGTTGGGTTTCTGTGTGATTACAGTGGGGTTCTTTCTAAGTTTCAAGTATGATTTACAAAGGGTAATTTGAGGGTCTTTGCGAGGTTTTTGCCGTAGAGTTTTTCGGTAATTTGTTGGGATGTTTGGGTGCTTCTTTTGAGCTTTTAGGGAAGAAGATGGTGAAAGAGTTGGCTAAGATGGTGAGAGGGAGAGGAAGAAGCTTGGGTGAGATGGTGTGACAAAGGAGAAGTAAGAGAGGAGAGAGAAGAGACTTGAGAAGGAGACAAGCACGGAAGAGAGAAAAAGAAAGAAATTAATAAAAAATGATAACGTGTTGCTACAGTGCGCTCTCATTTATGAGAGCTCACTGTAGTAAGATGTCAAATTTTTTAGCATATAGCATCTTTGATGGAGTAGATTTTTGTGGTTTCAGTTGCTAAAAATAGCATTTTAGCATTTATACCATCCTTAATGTAAATGCTCTTAGTAGCAATGAAAAGGGAAAGAAATGAATTCATAACAGGACTTTCTTGTATTAGAATTTGTTCTCCAAAAGGGAATGATTTTACAAGATCTTACATGACAAAACGATAAGCCTCTACTCTAAAATCTCTGATAATGCACCACTTCATAGTTCTAATTTTTGAGAGTGCCTTAGGAATTATTCATTTTTTTTTTTTTTGGGGGTGAAATAGGAATTATTCATTATTGAATGGTAGGAGAGAAAAATTAATTCCTTTTGGTCCAATTAGACAAGGTACAAAATAGAACATCACATTGTTTGTTTCATCAATTAGGGCTTGTTTGAATTGAGGGGGGAAGGAGGGGGAGTGAAGGGGGAGTAGAGTAGAGTGGACTAAAAATAGGCTAATTTTGAGTCAAATCTACTCTACTCTACTCCCCCTCTCTCTCCTTCAATTCAAACAGACCATTAATTTCATGATTTGGGAAAGGGGAAAAGTGAATATACATAGCACTTTAATGGAAGGATATAATCATCAGGGCACCATACCAAGCACTTTCATAAGTAGATTAAATAAATATAAAAAGATTCATAGATTTCACCTTTCATCTATTAAAAATGAGAAGTGCTACGTCCACAACATTTTCACAGCAAATCATAGGTGGTTAATTATTATTAGTTATAACTAATATGTAGCCCCGTGCTACCGTACGGGAATGGATATATTATTAATCACGAGTTTATTCTTATTTAAAAAGCTCAGTTAAGTCTAAATTCATATTATTAACCAGAAAATTTCATTAACAAAACTTAGCAATATATATATTTTATACAGAAAGATGAACCTTGGTGACAATGTTTATCCAAAAAATCCATTCACGCTTTTGAATCTTTAATCTCTATTGGTGATTGAAATTTTCATAGCTTAAAAATTTTAAAATTATAAAAAAAAAAAATATAAAAAAAAAAAAAAAACCTCAGAGTTGTACTCATTTTGTAGTTTTACGATGGGTCATTTTGTAACATGATGGGCACTTGTGTGAAGAAAAAACCTCTGAAATTCCATGGCTGATAAAAGAAATTCTCTCCAATCTCTTTTTATAGAGAGATGGGTTTGTTCGTGTTTTTATACATCCTTCATAGTTGTATTATCACAAAGCAGTTCCAATGGATTTAGATTGGTACTACCGATTTCCAAAGCATGAATGTTTAATGTGTTATTAATTTCATTTCATTGGCTTCTACACATGACAGCAAAATTAAAAATAATTAGATTGTACACATGTATAGTAAAATTGGACTCCAATTTCAGATTCTAATTGAACAATTGGAATGATAATATATGATAATAACAACAATAGGAAAATTCAAATAAAATTTCGGATTAAATTGTAACAATCTGAATAAAAAATTCCAGTAGAAAGACAGGGTGGAGTGATCCACTCCAAGAAGGTTACCAAACTTGTGTAAATATAGAATAATAAATCTCTCTCCAGAAAATTTTCATTGTTCATAACTTTTACCTTCACTGAAAATTTTAAAAACATAGTGACTCACATCTGCCATCCAGACATCTACAGCCGGGTCCTCTTCAATTCACGTGAGATTCCATTAATCATTAAGTTCCTTTGCAACCTGCAAAAAGTATCATCCATTGGTCCACAGCAGTGCTTTCTTCATTGTTATAGGTGCCAAACTTGAACAAAAAGCCAAATATAAGGATAGTGAATTTTAGGCATAATGTGCATCTAATCACATATTAGCAATTTATAACAAATGTAAAGATGCAAACTTTGTAAGTGAATAATAAACAAAACTCAGTGTCAGAACCAAGAAGAAAGCACTTTAATCCGAAACTCAGTGCAAATGTAAAGATGCAAACTTTGTAAGCAATTTATAACAAAGATGCAAATTCTGGCTTTGCTATCTTTTTGGAAATTATGCAATGTACCCAAACCAAGTTCTTATCACCGATATTAATCTCATTGGTTTTCACATTTGACTGCAAAATCAAGAAAAAACTTAATTAGCACAGTAACTCACTTGACCCGATACATAGAAGTGGTTTTAATGAGAATGAGCCCACATACATTTAACCACATGATGCAAAATTCAACTTCAATTTCAGATTCTAGACACATGGCACAAAATTAGAGTTCTAATTTGGAATTCAATTTCACACTCTCTCTGCTTCACCTATTATTATATATATAGATTTGAATCTATCACTAAAATTACTTTTTTGTCCTACCAGTAACAGCCTACCGCTTAAAATTTGTTATGAAAATATTGTAGATATAACATTTCTCATTAAAAATACATCAAAACTGAATTAGGGGCAAATGAGTCATGACAACTAGTTAATTGTTTGAGAAATTCTGTAGAAATCAAAATCTTTATTATTTCTAATAAGGCAACTCTAGGATGATGGATGGAAACTAGATGACTTGATCAGCTTGACTATACTCCAAATTTCAGGTTTATCCAAACGCTATGTTAACAAGGTTCATCGACTTGTGGCATTCAGATTTATTGGATTTGTTGCTAAAATATCGGTATTAAACTCGAAACTCCTGGTGGATGACCTTTTTGTCGGTAAAAAAAAATGAAATGTTTTCAGGTGGGGACATTCTTAAAGAATAAAACTCAACTCTTTTAGTATATATCTTATTTGAGTTAGTTATAATACTCAACTGAACAAAGCCTTAATCTCTAATACCGGGATGGGCTTTGTATTTTTAAGAGTGCAACATATTTTTTACTCTCATCTTATTAACATTGCAATTTCATAGATAA
This sequence comes from Quercus ilex subsp. ballota, assembly GCA_032727855.1. NCBI lineage: Eukaryota > Viridiplantae > Streptophyta > Magnoliopsida > Fagales > Fagaceae > Quercus > Quercus ilex. The sequence goes on along the minus strand of CM064909.1, from coordinate 50,200,110 downwards.
ATATATGCATTGAAGGTTAATTAAAACAACTTATGATTAGTAGCGAAGTCGAGATTTGAACTCAATGTGCAAAATTTATAACTAACAGACATTTATCTCCATATACCCATGGACGTACGTAGATCTATATGAATTATGGACAAGCACAACATGCACACATCACACACACACACACACACACACACACATATATATACACACGCACCTAATACCAATTTATACAATAAAATGTCATTCATGTGAATATAAAATAGTATTTTAACTTTTTTAAAAAATTAAAATTTTAGTATATCTATTATATTTTGTTTTAATTTTTTGCTTTTTAGTGATTAGATACACCTCAAGGGCAGTTTATATCAATTTTATTAAAATCATAAAATGATTAAACTAAAACAATTTTAAACTATATATTAACCATTTGTGTGTGTAAAAGTTTAGAATTTAACTTTAAAATATATCGTTTGATGAAGTTTATTATATAATTATATATAAATTTGATTACAACTACACATGTTGATGAAAAGCAATAAGTTACTGCATAAAGAATTTAAACTTACAACACTTTTGAAAGAATAATATATATATATATATATAATTATATAATTATAGGTGCAGGTTTTGGTTCCTTAGCCCAAAAGATGAATGGATTAAGGTCCAAAGAGCCTGATACAATGAATTTGTAGAGCGTGGGCTTAAAAGCTAGGCTTCAGTGGATCCAACAACGCGCACAGTGAATCAAAGATAGTAAGAAAGTAAAGAAAAACAAGCTCTAGGCAAAGAAACCCTTCCTTGGCAAAATTCGAGGAGAGTAGTCCTTATGTATATTTCTTTTAAAATAAAATACAATTTCAGTTCTTGTTGCTACAACGTTTTCTCTATAGAATTTCTGATCTCCTCTCCCTAGAGGGTCTCTTACATTATATATCTCCCTTTAGATGATCTTGGCCCTTCATTTGTTGATCATTCAGTCCACTACTTAAGTGCTTGTGCCATCAAACACCTTCCCAAACCCCTTGTGAGTTGCGGCAGCCAAGGCTGCACTATCCAGGGGTCTTCTCCACATAAATGCAACTAGGAGGTTTGATGAGATGCATTAAATGTGGTGGCAGCCACCATCCCTTCAGTCATGTCAGGGCTAACCCCTTCTTCGAAGCTTTTTCTCTGCAGTAGGACCTCCTCTGGTAGCATGCCACTAACGTGGCTTTACTGTCCAAGGGTGTGACCTCCTCGGCATGATAATGGCCCCCTCGACTATGGGTATGATACATGGCGCAATTACCTTATTTTAATTCCTGTATCCCACAATAGCCCCTCAAAACTTCGGTTTTTTCCTCTTATCTGAGGAGAAAAGTGGGTTTTGATCTTGGGTGACTAATTCCACACGTTTCTTTGACTTCCACACATGAGAATGTCACTTCGCGTGCCTCGCAACCGTTTTGGCACTTCGGAGTCTGTAACGTCTCATTAAATGCTCCAAGCAATGCTTTGTTCCCCACGTCCTACGGTGAGATGGAGATCCTACAGCTGGCATTTTTCCTCAAATTTTGGGCAGGATAACTCCCACCCAATTCTGCCTCCTATATAAGGCACCTAGGGGATTCATTCCTATCACTTTCCCAATCTTCGAACTCTCAAGACTTCCTAAATCTCCAAACTTTCAAGACTTCCCAAATCTTCAAACTCTTGAGAAGCTCTTGAAGTGACCCTTGTCCTTATTTTCGTAAGTTTTTCGTTCTTAGGCTATTTCCTCCCTGGTTAGTCTCCTCGGCCTTCTACTTTTTATCTCTTCTTCACAAATATTTCCTTCACTCTTCTTTAGTCTGCTCTGATGGGTAGGTTCACACATTTAGTTGATTCCTCTACGGCTATGGAGGGGTTTAGTGCCTTATATTACATTCCCCGGGGCGTTTCCTTGCAATACTACTCTCTGGGCAAATGGCTTACCTATAGGAATGAAGGGGAGGTCGTCATTCCTATGATCGCCTTCATTGAAGGGGGGAATGAGGCTTCCCATGGGTAATGTAAGTAGAGACTACTTGATAGTCCATAGGCTGTGCCCCCACCAATGTGCGCTCAACCTATTTAGGATTCTGGGTAGTGTAGAAGCTCTCAACGAGAAAATGGGGTTGAACTTCACCTAGCATGATGTCGTTTAGATGTATAAGTGCCATCTGCTAGTAAACTCGGGCTATTACTTTAAGTCTAGGTCTTTAGTTGTTAGTCTCGTGTCTTCCTAAGTCCAACAAGGGTCACCTCTGGTGAATGGCATGATGGTCTTCACTACCCAACCTGGGAGGGAAAACTAGGTGGGGTGCCCTAAGTTTAGGTCCTTTGACACGAGGCTTAGTTTTATGGTTCGCCCCACCTTGGTTTTTTTTTTTTTTTTTTTAACACTTTGTTCTCTTCTGATTGAAGGTCCATCTTTCTAACTGTGATTTTGTTTCTCGACTATTTTCACAAATAAAAGGCATGTAGCTCCCAATCTTAACTTCGTCAACATCCATGATCTCAACAAGGTGCTAAGGTCTGAGACGTTTATGAGTGAGGACAGACAGCTAAAGCCATCAATCTCAACCTTGACTTCCAGCCCCTATCGGACAAGTTCTAGGATGTGGGCCACGCGATCAAAACTGGTTCCTAGCGGTTGGCTGGGATAGATGTCTCGGTGCTTGGGTTCCTAGACTGAGAAGACATCGTGCAAGTTGAATTGTCCGCTCGTCGCTTTCCCCATGAAGCAGCGGTTCTAAGAGAAGAGACAGCCTCCTTGCGCCTATCAGTCGAGGTGGAGATAAACCAGTTCCATCTCGAGGAAGAGGGAAAGGAGCAAGGAGAGCCCATGATTCAAGTCTCGAACTCAGAAGACGAGCTTGATAGATTTTCGGGTGTTCACACCTTTGGCCTCGTCATTGCTCGCATAGACAATAGTTCAGAGGAAGAGGAAGAGGAAATGGCTTTAAATAGGAAAAAAGGTCTACGCGAGCTCCTCACGGACAGGACCAAGGGGTCGGTGCCCAAGGACACCTTAAGGTTCCAGCCTCCTCTTGCTCTTCCCTCCCTCCTCCTCCTACAGTTAACCCATTTGTCGTTGCCAACTTGAAAAAGAAGAGAAAGGAGAAAGAGGTGGTCCCTCAAAAGGAGCCCAAGCAGTAGAAGACGGCCAAGGGCCAAGGGAGAGCCTCCTCAGTCAAAAGCAAGGAGGACCACAACGCGGTAGAGGTGCGCCCTCAAAACCTAGTGTGGGACCCTTGGCTGGAGCTGGAGGGGGCAGTCATACCGTGGAGCTCCTCCATCAGGGATTTCCAAAAAGGGCACGCCCACTACTTGGCCGAGGCCTTGGAGCAGCCTCTACTGCTACCTAAGGATAGGGCTGCACTGTAGACCATGAGGCAGCAGGATCTTTTTCTGTCCCTGAAGAGGGAACTGGCCTTGGTAAGCTTCTTGTCATGCCTTCCTGGTTTCATGCTATGTTGTCCTTTTCTTTTTTGACATAGCATTTCCTTGTTGCTTTTATGCAGGCCATCCAAGAGGTACTTATGGCTGAGGAGTGGGTGAAAGACACCCGCAATGAAGCTAGGGCAGAGGCTAACCTTCGCGCTGAGAACAGCAAGGCCTTGGGTGCAGTAGAGCAGAAAAACCAGGAGCTCACTACGAAGCTGACTGTTAAGGAGAGAGAAAGAAGAAGCGTTGAGGCCGGCCTTAAGAACGCTCAAGACCAGGCTAAGGAGCAACACAAGAAGCTCCATTATGCTGAGATAGAGCTGGCCACGGCCAAGCAGCAGGTCACGGACTTGAAGATAAAGCTAGGAAAGGCCAAAGAGACTGTTTGGACGGCTAAGGAAGCAACGAAGGCTTCGAAGCAGGCATTTTATGACCTTGGGGTGCAGGAGACAGAGGTCTGCTTGGCGAAGGAGCTGGCAGAGGTCTGCAGGGATTGCTGCCAATAAGTGTGGGCAAAAGCACTTAACTTGGTAGGAGTCCCTACTGCTTTGGAGTGGAGGAAGGCTGAGAATATCTACTACCCTTCGGATATTCGCGAGGTTCCAACTGCATTCCCTCCTCCTGCTACCCCTGCACCAACCTCCCCTGAGCAGCCCTCTATCATTTAGGCCTCTCTTCCTCCTCTTAAGGTCTCCAAAGGGCTTGGCAAGGCTGCTAACCAAGGCGAGGGGGTTGAGGTGGCTAAGAGTAAGGGGGCTAGCCAGGGTGGTTCTCGGCCAGAGGATAAAGGCAAGGGCTAGGAGGTTAAGCTCCTGCCAAAGGCCAAGGGTCTAAAGGCTGCTCTCAAGCTTAAGAATGTCACTCCCAAGGCCAAAGATACTGCTCCCAAGGCAAAGGAGGCTAATCCCAAATCCAAGGAGGCTAATCCCAAATCCAAGGAAGCTGATCCTAAGGCCACTGTCCCACTTGTCTCCCAGCTGGACAACAAAGAAGACCCTCCTCCAACCAAGGCATAGTTTAGGATCTTTTTTTCTTTTACTCTTTTTCTCTTTCATTTATTTATTTATTTATTTGTACTTACTTTCCCTTTTTTGTAGTGGCTATCTGCCACTGTTCATGATGTATCTTTCCTTTGTTTAATGAAAAGATATCAACTTTGCTTTATGAAACTTTGTTTTTCTTGCTATACTTATGTCTAATTGGCCATAGTTATTGCTTTATCCTTTGCTGAAAGGTTAAATTGATGATGCTTTTGAGGGTGAACACCCATACTTTAACAAAAGTTAACAGCAATGATTCGTTTGTTAATTCAAATAAATTAAACCCATGTAAACAGTGAGAAAAATGACTATGTATTGGTACTGAAAACTGTGTAATCAACAGGAAGGTCTAAGTCTTTAAAGAGAAACGAAACACTTAGTAAGAAAATAGGGTGTCTGAGGTCTTTCTTTTTAAGAGTACCTTATGAATGTGCCCTCAGAATCCTTTAACCTAGATGCAAGGTGAGTCCTTGTTTTCATGTGATGATGTATAGGCTGAGGTCCCATCCTTGGTGAAATTGATAGGTGTTAATTTTCCCAAGGCATGGGTCTGAGGAACCAAACATAACCAAGGCTCTGTTTAACACTTAAACAAACAAGGCTCTATTTAACACGTAAACAAATAATGGAGAGTATTAATTTACCCAAGACATGTGGTCTGAGGAACCAGACATAACTAAGGTTTTGTTTAACACTTAAACAAATAATGGAGAGTGTTAATTTACCCAAGGCATGTGGTCTGAGGAACCAGACATAACTTAGGTTTTGTTTAACACTTAAACAAATAATGGAGTGTGTTAATTTACCCAAGACATGTGGTCTGAGGAACCAGACATAACCAAGGTTTTGTTTAATACTTAAACAAATAATGGAGAGTATTAATTTACCCAAGGCAAGTGATCTGAGGAAACAGACATAATCAAGGTTCTATTTAACATTTAAACAAATAACGGATCGTATTAATTTACCCAAGACATGTGGTCTGAGGAACCAAACATAACCAAGGTTCTATTAAACACTCAAACCAGTAGCCCAGAATATTAATTTACCCAAGGTATGTGGTCCGAGGAGCCAGGCATGACCAAGGTTCTGTTTAATACTTAGAGAAATAATGAGGAGTATTAATTTACTTAAGGTATGTGGTTCGAGGGGTCAGGCATGACCAAAGTTCTGTTTAATATCCCCACAGGTAATCAAGATGATACATAATTCTATCAAAACCATGGCAGATTAGCCTTTCATTAATAATAATAACTTCGCAGGTTGTTTACATTCCAGGGGGGTGGTACAACATTTTCGTCCAGATCTTCTAGGAAGTATGCACCTATTCTGGCTACCGAAGTGATACGGTATGGCCCTTCCCAATTGGGCCCTAACTTTCCCCATATTGGGTTTTTTGTAGTACCCACAACCCTTTGTAATACTAAGTCCCCTGGGGCTAATGGTCTTAACTTCACGCTTGAGTCATACCCCTGTTTAAGTTTCTGCTGATAGTATGCTAGTTGAACCATAGCATTTTCTGTCCGTTCTTCAGTTAAATCTAGGCATAGTTGTCAGTATCGTACGATACGTGATACGTATCGTACGATACGTATCATATCGTGTACAAAAAGTTTCGTATCGTAAGTGCTTATGAATCGTCCGATACATAGGTGTGTATCGTATGAATCGTATCGTATCGGTGAATCGTACGTATCGTACGATACATAGACATGTGGGTTTAAAATGGGTTTTTTTGTTAAAATTTGTGGTTTTATTTGATTTAAACAAGTTGTTAGACTTTCTTAACACAAAATTATTGGGAAACTTAATTGAGTCTAATGAAAGAGCAAGTCCATGAGTTTTTTTCCTCCCTTCTCTTTCTCCTACAAAATTTAGACTATACTCATAACACTCACTTTCATATGTGCAAATTTATTTTCTACGCTATTAATAATGTATTAAATGAAAATATAATTATTTTTTATTTTGTTATTATTATTTTGAGTCTAAAAACCTAGAATGCCAAGAAAAAAATATAAACAAAAAATTATTAGAATAATAAAAAAAACGTAAATGTTGATAATAATAAAGAAAATATCTATGAAAAAATAATTTTGCAAGATGCTAAATATGATGATAACATTGACTTAAATGGAGGTTTTTTTTTTTTTTTTTTTTTTTTTTAGAATCAACTTAAATGGAGTTGATTAGCCAAGATTATGAAAATATATTATTATTTTGGTTCATATATCATGTATTAATTCTGAGTTTAATCAATTTGAATATGCATGCTATAAACATAATTTAATTTGATTTATTTAGTTAATTTTGTTAAATTTTATTACATAAGTAATTATTAAATTGGTCATTAGTTGAATATATTTTGAATTTATAATGAATATACATTATATATGGAGAAAATGGGCAAATGCCCTTTTCGCGCAAATTATGTAGCGTTTTGCCCCCTTTTTCAAACTAATTAGGGAAATACTCTTCTTTTGAAATTTGATTTTAGATAAATAGAGTTAGGCCTTATAGTGGCATTTTTAAGGAGCCTATAATAACGTTTTAAGGACCTATAGTGGTATTCTGTAACTCGACCTCTATGAACTCGAGTTATAGATAAAAAAATAAAATAAAAAATAAAAAATTGCCTATAACTCGAGTTCATGGAGGTCGAGTTACAAAACGTCACTATAAGTCCTTAAAACGTCACTATAGGGTCCTTAAAACGCCTCTATAGGGTTCCAAATTTTTTTTTTTTAAACTCAATTTTGATCCAATCGAGTTTTAAAAGAGGGGCATTTCCCTAATTAATTTGAGAAATTCGGCAAAATGCTAGAAAATTTGCGTGAAATGGGCATTTGCCAATTTTCTCCCATTTTATATATGTATATCTATAATTATTTTATAATTTTATTATGTGTTTATGTATCTTACGATACACGATTCGATATGATACACGATACAGAAAAATAAAAAATCGATTCACGATTTGACAACTATGAATCTAGACTCTTTTCCAGTAGGTTGTCGTTGCTGTTTGGAGTGAATAAGCTCGTCCTCAGTGTTGGAAATCTAGTCTCTAGAGTAATCACAGCCTCGACTTCATAGGTCATTGAAAATGGTTTCTTCCCTATTGACCTACGAGGGGTAGTCCAATATGTCCAAAGAACATAGGGCAGTTCTTCTACCCATCTACCCTTTGCATCATCTAGCCTCTTCTTGAGTCCATTTACTATGACCTTGTTAATAGCATCGGCCTATCTGTTCCCCTACGGATAAGCCAGGGTGGAGTACCTATTCTTAATGCCCAAATCACAGCAATACCTCCTGAAGGCTTTGCTATCAAATTGAAGACCATTGTCCAAGATGAGGGTGTGAGGAATCCCAAACCAAGTGACAATATTTTTCCACACAAATTTCTTGGCGTCCACATCTCTAACATTTGATAGAAGCGCAGCTTCAACCCACTTGGTGAAGTAATTAATGCCGACCAACAGCCACCTCCTATTTCCTGCTGCTTTAGGGAAGGGCCCCACAATGTCCAAGCCCTACTAAGCAAAAGGCTAGGGGCTAGACAAAGGATTGAGGACACCCCCTGGCTAATGAATATTTGGGCATACCTCTGACATTGGTCACACTTCTTCACGTATTTCTATGCTTCCCTTTGCATGTTTGGCCACCAGTACCCTTGGGTAAGGGCCCTATGAGATAGTGACCTGCCCCTTGTGTGACTTCCACAAATACCTTCGTGTAGCTCCTCCAAGAGTGGGTCCACTGCCTCAGAATGAATGCATAACAAATATAAACAAGAAAAAGAGCGTTTGTATAACTTTTGATCCTCGGACAACCAAAACCTAGGAGCTCTTCTTCGCACTTTATCAACCTCTCCCTTCTCCTTGGGCAAGAGGTCGTCGCTAAGAAATAGCACAATAGGATCCATCCAACTAGGCCCCACCCTCGTCTAGTGGATAAGGATGCTCTGCTTTCTCGACTCAGTAGGCTTGCATAAATCTTCAACAAGGATAACCCGAGGTAAACTCTGCACCGAGGAGGTCGCAAGAGTGGCAAGAGAGTCAGCATGCGTATTTCTGCTCCTTGGGATTTGTTGTAAGGAGAAAGATTCAAACTAGGATTGAAAGTGTCTAACTTGGCTCAAATAGTCCTGCATTCTCACATCCCTAGCCTCCAATTCTCCATTTACTTGGCCTACAACCAACCTCGAATCTAAAAATATCTCCACCATTCTTCCTCACATTTTCTGAACCATAGTCATTGCTACCAATAAGGCATCATACTTAGCCTCATTGTTCGTGGCCAAGAAGTCCAACCTTAAGGATTTTTCAATGATGATCTTTTCAGGAGATACTACAACTAGCCCCATTCCTGATCCCCCTTGATTTTCTGCGCCATCAATATACACCCTCCAAGATAGAGGTTCTTGCAAGGAGATCATGCCAACTGATTTCCCATCCATGCCCGGCCTCTCATCGTTTTCTTCTAATGAGGGCTCAGCAAACTCTGTTACCAAATCTGCAAGGACCCGGCCCTTCATAGAGGTGTGAGGCATATATTTAATATTGAAAGCTCCTAGGATCATTGCCCATTTTGCCACCCTTCTTGTGTAATCAGATTTCCAAAGCAGTGATCGAAAATGGAGTTAGGTTAGAACCACAACAGTGTGAGCTTAGAAGTAATGAGGGAACTTCTGTGTAGCGTGCACCACTGCCAAAATAGCTTTATCCAATGGTAAGTAACGAATCTCTGCCTCAGGTAGTGATTTGCTCATATAATAAACTAGCATTTATACTTCATCATCAACCCGGATCAGTACCAGACTTACTACATGTGGGGCTATGGCAATGCAAGCAAATAAGACCTCCTATTTCTTAGACTTGGACATAATAGGTGGATGAGAAAGATATTCTTTCAATTGCTAGAAGGCCGATGAGCATTCTTCCGTCCATTCAAATCCCTTCCACTCATGCAACAACTGGAAGAAAGGCCGAAGCTTGGACATAATAAGTGGACAAGAAAGATATTCTTTCAATTGCTGGGAGGTTGATGAGCATTCTTCCGTCCATTCAAATCCCTTCCACTTATGCAACAACTAGAAGAAAGGCCGAAACTTATCTACTGACCGAGAGATGAATCGATTCAAGGCAACAGTCATTTTTGTCAACCTCTGGACCTCTTTAGGATTCTCAGGAGGTTGCAGATTGTTGATTGCTCTAACCTGATCGGGGTTCACCTCAATCCCGCGATGGGTGACCAGATAGCCCAAGAATTTTCCAGAGCCGATACCGAAAGAACACTTAGAAGCATTAAGGCGCAGTTTACGTTTCCTCAGTATTCCAAAAATATTTTCGAGGTCATTTATGTGCTCAGACTCCACCTTACTCTTTACCACCATATTGTCTATGTAGACCTCAATATTTTTGCTCAGTTATGGTTCGACCATCCTGGTTATCATTCTCTAATAAGTAGACCCCACATTCTCTAGCCCAAAGGGCATCACTTTGTAATGATAATTCCCCGTGGGTGTAACGAAAGAAGTCTTCTTCTAATCATTCAGAGCCAATGGTATCTAGCGATATCCTTCGAAAGCATCCAAGAAGCTTATCCGAGGATGGCTCGCGGTTGCATCCACCAGCTAATCTATCCGAGGCAAGGGGAAAGGATCCTTTAGGCAAGCCTTATTTAAATTCGTGAAGTCTACACACACCCGCCATTTCCCACTTTTCTTCTTCACCACCACCGTGTTGACCAACCACTCAAGGTAAAACACCTCCTTTATGGCCCCACCCACTTAAGTTTGAGCACTTCTTCCTTGACAACATCAGAATGTTCCTTAGATGAGCACCGAGGTGGTTGTTTTTTGGGGACGACAGATGGATTAACGTTTAAATGGTGACAAATGAAGTCCAGATCCACCCCGGGGGCCTCGTAAGCATTCCATGCAAATACATCAATACTTTTTCTAAGAAAATCTATCAATTCTTCCTTCTCCCAAGTAGGCAGCTGAACTCCGACCTGAAAGAACTTCTCCTCATCGTCGCCAATGACAACTTTTTCCAATTACTCACATTTTGCCCTTTCTTCCTCTACCTCCGTGGACAGCACTAGCACCTTTGATTGCTATAAGTCCCACCCTACAGAGGCTGAGGACTCACCCCCAATCTGATGTCTAATGGCAGCCACCATGCATTGCTTGGCCATAGATTGACTCCCCACTAGCTCTTCAACCCGATCCCTAGACGGATACTTCACCTTCAGGTGTAGGGTGGAAGGTACGGCTCCCATTGTGTGAAGCCAAGGCCTTGCCACAATAGCAGTGTAGGGGAAGTAGGCATCTACCACAATGAAGTTCACTTCCATGACCTCTGTCCCTGTCTGAACGGGTAGTCGGATTTGGCCTTTTGGAAAGACAATCTCGCCGTGAAACCCTATTAGAGGGGAATTATAGCAGGTCAGGTCCCGGGACCTTAGCTTTAGTCTCTTAAATAGGTCAGGCTATATGATCTTTGTGCCGTTGCCCTAATCCACCAACAATCTCTTCACGTCGTACCCACCTATCTTGAGGGTGACCACTAGGGCATCATCATGTGACTGCAAGGTTCCGACCTTATCCTCATCCGAAAAGCTCAAAGTCGGCCAGACTTCCATTCTACTCCTCTTCGGATCAGGGGACGAGCCATCTGCAGATGGCCGAGCTACAAACATCATCCTAGATGGCTAAGAACTAGTCCTTCCCAAAGCAACAAGAATGACACTAATTGTACCTAAAGGTGGTCTTACAAAAGCGTCTCTCTGAGCCCCTAACCCTACTTGACCACCCTATCTATTGGGTTGATACAGGAATTGCTTCAACTTTCTCGCCTTAACTAATTGCTCCAGGTGGCTCCATATAATCCTGCAATCCTCGGTAGTGTGACCTCGTTCCTGGTGGTACTGGCAATGAAGATTTTGGTTACGCTTCGTAGGGTCTCCCCCCATCCTGTTTGGCCATTGAAATTATGGCTCATTCTTGATTTTTTCTAGGATTTGGTGTACCGGCTCTTGGAACGCAGTACTGACTACTTAAGCAGTAGTAGATCTAGAATGCCCCGTAAAATCTCTCCGAGGTCGGTTGTTGTTGTACCTATCAGACCTAAGATCCCTTCTATCCAAAGGGACCACCTTAGCCTTCCTTTTTCCCTGCTACTGGTCCTCCTCGACCCGCTTATACTCATTAATACAATCCATGAGCTAACGCACACTCCTAACTGGTTTCCTGATCAAAGATTTTCTTAGATCGTGCTCGGCGGGCAAGCCGACCTTGAAAGTCCTTATAGCCTTGTCATCAAAGTTCACATCTATCTCATTGAACATCTCCCAGTACCTGTCGAAATACGTTTTTAGGGTCTCCTTCTCTCGCATGGTCATGGACAGCAGGGAATCCAAGGGCCGAGGAACCCTACTACGAGTCATGAAACGAGTCCTAAAGGCCCTAGTAAGCTCCTTGAAAGAGCTAATACAACCTTCTTTCAGACTGTCAAACCATCTTATCGCCATGAGCCCCAAACTGGATGGGAACACTTTGCACATCAAGGCTTCGTTCCGGGAGTGAATGGCCATTCTCTAATTGAAGTAGCTGACGTGCTCCACAGGGTCCATCTTGCCATTATACATGGTGAATGTTGGCTGAGTAAAACGCCAAGGAAGTTTTCCCCCTTCAATTCTATGCGTAAATGGTGATTTAGAGATCTGGTTAAGAGCCCTACTCATAGCATCATTGCCTAGACCTTTGCGAGATGGACTCTTACTCCTCCATTTGTAATGATGGTCCTCATCGTACAAAAAAGAGTCACTAGGAGGAGTCCTAGACCTAGGCCTGTAGTTACCATCTCCATCATCATTAAAAGAAGGGTTAGAGTCTGAGGAAGTCCTTCTCCATCGCTTGCAGCGTAGCCTCTTACGAAGACGGTCAATCTCCAACTGCATGCTTCTAGTATTCTCCTCGTAAGAGATGTAACTCCTACCTCGAGACTGGCTCCTTCCAGTATGCATGATGTGCACACTAACCTCGCGGTTCCTTCTTCGCTCAAGGTTAAGGAACTGATCCTGACGTCGGGAACCAATAGACTCCTCTCGGTCTTGCCCTGATCCTACCATGGTTGGACGTTGAACTCACTAAAGCTCAAACCTTCCCACAGACAACGCCAATTATAGGGGCAGGTTTTGGTTCCTCAGCCCAAAAGATGAATGGATTAAGGCCCAAAGAGCTCGATACAATGAATTTGTAGAGCGTGGGCTTAAAAACTAGGCTTCAGTGAATCCAACAACGCACACAGTGAATCAAAGATAGTAAGAAAGTAAAGAAAAACAAGCTCTGGGCAAAGAAACCCTTCCTTGGCAAAATCCGAGGAGAGTGGTCTTTATGTATATTTCTTTTAAACTAGAATACAATTTCAGTTCTTGTTGTTACAATGTTTTCTCTACAGAATTTTCGATCCCCTCTCCCTGGAGGGTCTTTTACATTATATATCTCCCTTTAGATGATCTTGGCCCTCTATTTGTTGATCGTCCAGGCCACTACTTGAGTGCTTGTCCCATTAGACACCTTCTCAAATCCCTTGTGAGTTGCTGCAGCCAAGGCAACACTGTTCAGGGGTCTTCTCCACATAAATGCAGACAGGAGGTTTGGTGTGATGCATTAAATGTGATGGCAGCCACCATCCCTTCAGTGATGTCAAGGCTAACCCCTTCTCCGAAACTCTTTTTCTACAGTAAGACCTCATCGGGTAGCGTGCCATTGACGGGGGCTTATTGTCTGAGGGTGTGACCTCCTCGGCATGATAATAGCCCCCTCGTCTATGGGTATGACACGTGGCACAATTACCTTATTTTAATTCCTATATCCCACAATAATTTTTTTCTCTTTTTTGAGTGAGACAAAAATTTATTGTACTTTTTTTTCTATTGAATTAAAACTTTTACTTCTTTATTTTTTCTTTTTGTTATCCTTATCTTTGTTATAACTTTTAAACCTTAAAAAATTGGTATAATAGAAAATATTTTCTTTATATTTTCTTCTATGAAACTCAGACATATAATAGAGATTAAAAAATTATAAAAGCACAAAGAAAATGTAGAAGTTAAACAAACTAGAAATAGCATTTTAGCCGATTGGGGTGGGCCCGGGGGCAATTGCCCCACCTCGAGACCTAGTTCCATCCTTATTTTATGAATTATGATCAAGCATTAGCTAGGAGTAACTAGATTTCTTCTTTGATTTTTTCTTTTTCTTTTTCTTTTTAATGTTGCCATGTAATCTTTTTGACAACTCATATTTTTCCACACTTCCAGTTTAATATATATTTTTAATTTGATTTTGAAAGTTACAAATAGTCCTAAAATATGTTAGTTAATACAAATTAGAATACATGATAAAACAACTAAACACTAAACAACTTCTAATTATTTATTGATCTTTTCTAAACAAATTCTAATGAAAGTAGGTAATTTATTTATCAATTTCACTTTTTATTTATTCATACTTATTAAATAAATATTCATTATTTATAAATATTAAAAAAAATTGTACATTAACGTGTGAGTTAGCAACTAGTGTATGTGTATGTTAAAAGGGATTAAGAGTTAAGAGATAGAATTTGCTGCATATATAAAAAAAGAAAAAAGGATAAGAGATTTGGTCAGCATAAAGATTTTTTTTTTTGGTTTTTGGGGAGGGGTGGGGGGCGCGGGGCGTAAAAGGCATAATGAGTGTTGACAACGAGTCAACGACATGTACAAAGGAAGTGTGAAAGCTGAAATGTATAGCACTTATAAATAAAATTATTAATAAAAATCGTCAAAAGAGGGTCAAGATGGCCGAGTTGGTCTAAGGCGCCAGTTTCAGGTACTGGTCCGAAAGGGCATGGGTTCGAATCCCATTCTTGACATAATGTTTTTTTCCTAAAAAACCTTCAATTTGGTAAGGAATGTGATCTTCAAGCTTAGTTCCTTTACTTTGTTGAAAAGTTTGAGGCAAACTTTAGCTTAGTTCCATTTATTAAAACATGGTTATTTTGTTTCCCAAAAAGCTTAAGTTGTTCACAAGTTTTGTTGAGTTAGTTGAGTAAATTAACTTATACAATTTTTATTCAGATTTATATTTCTTTTATTCGCTAATGCACCAATCATTATTCTGAAGATTCTATAATTAATTAATGTACCATTCAAATAGTAATTCTTATAGTGGTAGGCCACGATTTGATATTTATTTTATGTTAGCACTTTTATGGATCTTCAATTAACTCTACAACTTAGAATTTCTATAAATCCTAGCTTTTCCATGATCTGTGAGACATTTCCATCCAAACAAACAGGGCTTGGATTTGTATCCCATCAGTCATCTCGTAATTGCAAGTCGTTCCCGGTGCATCATATTGATATAAGTTTTCAGAACTCATGAGGATTAAACTTTCAGGTTTCAAGACATGCGATTGTAATAAAATATATATATATATATATATATGATTGTAATAAAATCAGCATCCGACATTTAATCTACATTTTCAATGGAAAAATTATAAAAACCTCCGTTTGAGGTTTGAAAAATATATCAAAACTTCTTTTTCATTTTGACTAAAGTGCAAATTACACCTCTAAAATTTGAGAGTTTTTAAATTTTACACTCTAAAGTTTCATAATTTAAATTTTACATTTTAAGTTCTATCATATTTGTATCAGCAACCTCTTCATCTATATTTTCTATTAAGTGCCACATAAATTTGTCATACATGTTCAATAAGATGATATCACGTTGTTTTAGTAACCTAAAAAATTTATAAATAATTAAAAATAACATAACATAATAAAAATGGCGTAGCATCATTTTATTGGACAAACAAAATACGCATTGAAAGCTTATGTGACACTTAACAAAAAATATCAACAAAAAGACTGCCACTAATGCAAACATAATAGAATTTCAAAAAAAACTTCAAACCTCTCCAAGCTTTGGGTGTGTAGTTTACACTTTATCCTTTTAGCCTTTTATTTTACAAATGATATTACACCCCTAAAGTTTTGATTTATATAGAAAATAACCCACTTTGACCGTTTATATTCATATTCATTATAATTAAGTCAAAAAAAATATTTTTCAAATTAAATACCATTCATAATAATCACACAAAAAATTTTACTAGCCAAATTGGTTTGTATGATAAGAAAATTTTAAATAATAATAATAATAAAATAAAAGTAATAGCCACTTGGGGTGCCACTGTGCCAGTGTCATTTTTAGAAATAGGGAGGGTTTCTCTTTTTTTAAAACCAAAAGGACAGATTGGACTTGATTTGATTTTAGCCACTGATTTTTCTTTTGGACGTTGTCAAGGTAATCATTGGAACATGAAAACTGATAACAATAATAATAATAAAACAAATTTTTTATTTTTTAAATACCGACCAGGAATAAACAAAGGCGATATACAAATGTGTCAGCTTAAACTTATCTTCAAGTTAAAAAAAAAACATTAGATTACTTCTCATTCAGCCAAAAAAAAAAGATTAATTATCAAAGAAACCTGCTAGTACATTTTATATTGAAGGCCTGCTGGTGAATATGGTGTTTATGCTATTGCCAAGAAGCTCAAGATCAAGGCAGCATAGACATGCCAAGATTGGACTGGACAAATTCATACGATTTTGTGCTATAACGAACAATAACATTTAAAAAAAAAAAATTGCAGGAAAAAAAATCTATCCCTTCCTTTCCCTTTTTTTTGGGGTCTCTCTTCTATTTCCTTTTGCTTATGAAACCAACAAAAGAAAAGGATATTTCCTAAAAAACAAACCAACAAAAGAATTAAGTAATAAAAGGAAGTTTTTCTTTCAGCAAATCACGACCTCATAAACAGGGAACAACCACTTTACCTGACGTATTAGGAGATTAAAAAACAAAAATTCTCTCCATAGCCATTTATAGGGGAAATTCCAACTTCATTGGTTCTGAGTTTCCTCTGGGCTCTTTGCTTTAGTCCTAAGCATGTCAGTGAAATTGCCCCTCATGATACGCATGAATCTAGTGTCGTCTGCTGGCATAGGTGACACTGGCTTTGGAGACTCAACAGGCTCTGGTGGCGGTGGCTCTGCATTTTCTTTCTTGCCCAACAGCCCACCCTCACCAAAGAAACTGCTCACTGACGAGGCAAGCCCAAGATGAGCACCCATCACCTTACTAATTGTCTCAAAAGTTCCACCAGATCTTTCCTTCATCATGATTTCGAGGGCTTCCTTGTGTGCTGGATCCAGTGCATCTGAGTCTTTTAATAGGTTCTGAATTGCAGGTAGGAGGAAGTCTCTAACACTAGTTGCAGGAAGATCTGTAACAAGCAAAGATGAAAATTGAGCATCATACATATCATGAATAGAAGTTGAGACACGAAACGAGAAATTTCAAATAGATAACTGGTGCTGACAAAGCATTTGAAAAAGAAAAAATAATAGTCACTCATTAGCAGTGCCATAAGAATGTGCTGCAATTCCTCAGAACCATTGGAAACCATATTTTGGTTACACTGTAAGGCAGCGGTCTACAGGGGTCCAGCCTGCATTTTCTTCCAATCTAACAGATGTCCTTTTCTTTGAATAAGGACTCAACACGTGAGTGTTGACACATACAGTTCAGATCAAAACACGCAATTTGTATTTAGAAGTTAGTTACACTTCTTTTTAAAATAAAAATAACAGCACAAAACACTAACAGCACTAACACAAAGATAAACTACTGAGTACAATCTCAGAAATCCAGCAATTAATAGCAGGCATGCTCACACTAACCAGATGGTCACTGCCTATGATTTTGCTTTGGTTGTTTCTAAATGGTTATATATGCAAAGTTGATGTGAGGTTGGTGCAAGATGTATGATACTGTTTTGGGAAGAGAAGAAGAAGAAACCCAGGTCAAATCAATTTCTCTGGTCCTTTAATTGATTGAAAACAGAAAAAGATTGAGATTGATTGTTCTTTCTTTTCCAAGAGACTGAATCTAATGCTTTGATTTGTTGAAGGGGAAAATTTTAATGCTACCACTGAACCACTTGGTTACTTTTTTTTTATTGTTTTTCCCCCTTTGTTCCAAGCGTAGCCCTATACATTCACTCAAAGATTTTCCAACAATGAGTTCGATGATGATGACAACATTGACTCAGCCATTCAATTTCCTAATACAGACCTCTGACCTCAAAAAATCTTCACCCTTACACCACCTAACTCACCTATATTATATACTAAGAAACACTGACAAACACGGCAATTCTTGAAAGTTTAGCAAACAATATAGTGGGAATATGACAATATTATACACACACACACACACACACAGGTATATTTTGTTTTGTCTTTTTGCTTAGTTTTGGGGAGTTCATCATTTCTAATGCCATAAGAACATAAAGATTTTCAATCCAATCATTTTTCTTTACCTTCTGAGTTTCCAAAGCAACCAACAGGAATAAAAATAAGCATGCTTGGCCAGCTGTCTTTTATAAATGAAAGGCCTAAACACAGCTGCCATAAATGACACTGGTGCGGACACGAGGTACAAGCCCCCAATTATACGCATGTATGGGAGGAAGAGGAAAAAGAAAACTGCCCAACCTGTGGCCTCATGGATGGAGCCTATTAGTTATTGGGCTTGAGATTAAGCAAGCCCGAGCATTTAATAATTAGGGTTTCTTTATGCATTTTATTGTTAGCTATTTAAGCACTTTTTCTAATTATTGTAAGATAGCTTTTGAGAATTATTAAAAAAACGTGTGTTTTCTTTACACTGGTGCCAACTCCAGTTTTGCTTGGTGCTGACTCCAAGCAGCCCTTAGGTGCTGACTCCTAGGGTTTATCCTTTTGTTCTATTGTTGTTTAATTGCTCCATTGAAATAGTGTGGTTGTCCTACATCAGACACCCATTCAAAAAGCCCAGCAGAAAGAAATATGGCTTTGGGTATGTAATAATTGAGCACTGCAACTTTGTTATACTTAATTTGTGTCCACATCACATAAACAATTCAGTATAATTTAATACATTAAGACGGTATGTTTAGCCAAAAGTAGGGATAAGATCCCCTCACATAATTCCCTCCAAGTTTTAGCTAATAATATGTTTGGTTGGGTTGAAAAGAGAGAAGATGGAAAATGGGGAAGGAAAACGGGGAGGGAAATATGATTTTCCATTGTTCGGTTGGATGAAAAGGGAGAGGAAATAGAATGGGATTGGATGGAATTTTCCACCTGGAACCACCATTTTTTCCCCTTCCAAATTGGGAAGAAAAGAGGAAAGAAAATGACAATGAGGAAAAAGTACAAAATTATCCCCACTCTTTCACACTTCTACTTTTAATAATAAGGGCATAATAGAAATTTACTCTCTATCCTTTCATTTTTCCATCCTCCCTACCAAGTACACATGGTGAAAATAAAAATATTTTCTATCATCCCAATATTTTCAATCCTTCCCACTTTTTCATCCTCCCAACCAAACAGAGCCTAAATGTAAGACACGTGGATTTTATTTGATTTTGTGTGGTTACATTGGGGTTTTTAAGACCATTGGATAATTTTCAAAATGTCTCATATCTGAATTAAAATTGGAAGAATAGGAGGGGATTCTTTCCCATCAAGAAAAAGCTAATTGACAACCAAATGTGATTTCAGATAAACCTGTCACTTTAGTATCTTTTTTTGACAGGCAAGTTACACATGCACCCATTAGGTCTTGAACCCACGACTTCACCCTGCATCCCTTATGGGAGGAGAAAGTGATTTTGAGCTAGATGCTTGCTCAAACAACCAACAAAAACACAAATAAATAAACCAATAAAACATAGATGCTCAACTAACTTCTACAGAGCAACCATATCACTAAAGCATATTTCTAATACCATTTGCAATCTACCTTGAGTTGAAGTTCATGACTGGAAATATATTTCCTAAGTATGAAGGTAAAGAAATACAAAGGACATAGTCTGCCAAAAATAAATAAATAAGGAAAAACCTGTAGTATCTAGAGCACGGATTGCCTCACAAAATGCATTGGCTTTTTCACGGCAACGCATCACATCACTTGCAGAAGTTGGCATAGCTGAGAGCTGGAAAATCTTGGACAAAAGATGTATACCGTGTTAAAGAAATGAACAGTGTAATCTGGTGACTTGATTTTAAGAGCCAACTAGGAAAAGTTACAGTCTAAGGGTCCGTTTAGATACAACTTATTTTGCTGAAAACTGAAAACACTGTAGTAAAATAATTTTTAAATGTGTGAATAGTGTCGTGGAACCCATTTTTAATATTTTTTTTTAATAAAATAGTTGTAGGTCCCGTAAACAGTGCGTAAACAATGCATGAACAGTGCTGTCTCCTGAAACAGTGAAACGCGTGCATCAAAAAAAAAAGAAAAAAAGAGGAGGAAACGTGAACGCAAACTCTCAATCCAAACACATACTAAATAACATTGAATGATCCAAAATATAATCTTTTAATGAAGAAGGTTAAGGATATAATCTCGTAATCTTTCTGTTGTATGTGGTACAGCAACCACCAATGCACGAACCACAGCAACAGTAGCTTCATGAGATCCATCTTCAAGAAAAGCATCCATTTGTACACGTATCTTATCAACAATCTAGGATGTGTCGGGTTTGATCAGCCAAATGCATACTACTCCATCAAAAACACTAATGTCAATTGAAGAGCCAAAACAAATCATACCATATCGTTTTTAAAATGCTGGGCCACAGCTCCAAATGCATCTATGCTTGCATACTTCACATTCAGGTTTTGGTCAGAGCCCAAAGTAATTAGGGCAGGCAAAACATGAGTAGAAGCAACTTTTGCATCGTTATATGGTACCTATCAAACACCATAATTTTATAAGTCCTAATCTTAATTCAGTTGCAACTGAAAATTACGATTTCACAAAGTGGGTACTTACAATGGCTTTCAACAAATTGGCAGCACTGATTTTCATATTTAGGTTGGAGCTGACAACCATTTCCCATAGAATATTAAATATCATACCATGATGTTCTTCAAATGTGCTGCATTACGGAAAAACCTATCAGTCAAACAATAAATTACAAACAATCCACACTGAAAGTTATGCTGATATACAAACCAGAGGAAACGGACAGCATCAACAATCTCATTACGCTTTGTTGGCTGACTTTCCTTCATGCTACCTTCAACTAACAACTTTCTCAAGTACTCTGCTAATTGTCCATGCTTGTTAGGAGCACCCAGAACACCTGCCAAGAGTAGTGGTAGGACACACAGAGTAGCTAGTTTCTCGGCCACAGCAGTTCTTGGCCTCAAACCTGTAATAAAGCAATAGTCAAAGATCTTGCAATGATGTGAAAGAACAGAACAGGTTAAGATCCAATACCCTTTATTCTAGATTGGATGGTGGAAGGGAAAAATGTCAAATCAGCATTATCCCCAACGGCTACCAAGAATACAGGCAGCATTATATGTGTGAGATACGAATCCCCAAGATGTTCAGATAGAGCCAGCAAAAACTGCATTAGCAATATGTAGATCAGCAACAACTGAAGACCACTACTCTGACCGTAGTTTATTAATTTTGACAAGCCATACTTGAGAAATTAATGAACATACAATCAAATGATGTGTAAATGTTCCTATTTAGTTTATTTCGGCAAAATACAAACATGAACAGCTTTGAAGAGTAGACATTGTTACCTTTGTAGTTCGATTTCGTAAACTATCTTCTTTCTGAGGTAACAAGCACGCAAGCTGAATCAAATCAGGAAGGCAGTCGACATGCATCCATTCAAATGCAGGCCATTCAACATGTCCCCTAGTAATATGTTAAAATAACTCAGAAGTAATAATGGAGGAAACTCTAGGCTATCAAATGAAATGATGATATTATCTCGAGAAAAAAGGTTTGGTATCAAATGGAAAGGGGGAAAATGTATTTAACAGAAACAAATAAAAGGGGAAAACCAGAGCTTACCCTGCATACAACTCAAGCAAGGAGGTTGAAAATTGTTTGCCCATTGTTTCAGGAACGGAAGAAAATGGGCATGTCTCAACTGCTTTCTGGTGCACATAAGGAAGCAATTCTATGAGCATTCTTAGTAAAACATCAACATTCCAGCGCTCTCGTTCTCCTAAAACATGAAGATGTGACTCCACAGACCCTTCAACTCCCGAAAGAGGTGGACAGCGCTGCGATATTAGATATATACAAGAGAAGAAGGATTATAAAGCAATAATGGAATAGTTCTCATCAACAAGTGAATAATCAATTGTAAAAAGAAGCATACCTGAGCAGAGCTCAAGATGTGAGAGAGTAAAACTCTCAAAATGTGGTCCAATTTGTTTCCCCAATTTATCACTGCAGGAAGCGATTCTTTGAGTGTAGTTTCCACCACTACTCCGGAAGGATCGCAGACCAATTGGAACATGAGCTCCTCCACCTATCAACAAAAAATATATATATTGGAGAAACTTCTCAGTCATTTTTTTTCTTTTTCTTTTTCTTTTTTTTTTTTTTTAATTTTATTAGTTCTTTTCTATTGTAAGGCATCATATTACGGTAAGCGGAAAAGGCTCCATTCCCTAGACCATGTGTCATCAACCTGTTCTAGAGCTTACATTGCAGCCAATCCTGTCAAGTCAGAATTCTTCTCCATGAGCCTCGAAGCATATTTAGTGAGGCTGACCTTGAAATATTTGTCCACATTCGGAAAGAGCGGGAGCAGCAAGGCCAGATTATGAGCGGCAGCCTCCCGGACAACAGTTGCAGAATCTTCTATCAATTGTTGCACAATAGACAAAATAAGAGAATCACGAATCTCAGGCCGGACAAATTCTGCAAGCAATCCACATGATTGAGCAACAAGCAACCTACGTTCCTCATACATGTGATTTATCTGCAATACATTAATCCAAAAGAATGAGTACCTATTTCTTGAGGTAAAAAACAGAATGGTATAGAGTTGAAAAGATTTACTTGTTCCCAGCACTGGGGAAGCAATTCTGTTTCAGTCCTCATCTCACCAACATTCTTAGCAAGGCTAACGCATGCCTGATATAGAGTTCAAAAGATTAAACATAATGTTTATAACCATAGATCTGACTAACAACACAAATTTCATTCTTCAAAGAATGACCTACATCCATTATAATTCGTCTCTGTTGCTCATCTGGGCGTTTGATTAGATTAAACAATGTGTGGGTCAAGGAATCTCTAGTGCTGCTATCTGGATGGCGCTCAATCGCACACATTATCAGGGGAAGAAGCTCCTGTAGGTTAATAACACCAATACATCACAAATAGAATATTTGATAAGAAAACTCCTGAGATAAATGATACATTAAAAAAATTGCTTAAAAGCAAACCTCACGGTGGTTGATCAAGACATAAGGTACAATCTTAGGCAAGGCATCTGCCAAGATCTGTATGGTTCCTAAGCCCTGTCCAAGTATAACCATATGTCAGATATGGAGTTCAATAAAATTCTACCACACAAGCACATGCAGACTTCTCTTTTCTTTTTCCTTTTTTTCTTTTTAGGCTTGGGGGCAGGGGAGGGGGATGGGTATTCAAAGATTTGAAATTGAACTTTAAGAAGTTTTGTATTAAATGGAGTCCCCCATAAAGAACATTAATATACCACCACAAAGTTGCCTCAATAAGAACCCCATCCCAACCCCCTGCAGAAGAAAAAGCTTCTGGCAGATTCCTGTGCAGGCTATTATATTTCCCCAAGCAAGAGTAAAATGTACTTGCCATATTATCAGAAACAGCTTCACCAGATAAATTGTCTGATTTTAGGAGTCTTCTTTCTTCTGATTGTGGTTCACCATTTTGTTTGGAAACATTTCCAATGTTTTCAGAAGGATTATCATCATTCAAATGACTCATTAACAACTCCTGTGAAATTTCCTCAGGTTTATCTGTGTTGTCATTAAAACTTTGAGTGGCCTGTAATTCAGAAACATTATGGTCTACCACTCCTGCATCAACTGGATGAGATATTATACTTTTATCTTCAAGTATCTCAACAACTTTCTCTTCTGTCTGTGCAAATTCTTTTTCAGATTTGACAGAATACACAGAATCAAGAGCGTTCATGCTTTTTGCTTTTAAACTTTCTATTTCCATCTGTAGTGATTTTATTTCTTCCTTGTATTTTTCTAAAGGCTGTGACTGGACATGATCAACATCATTAGCTAGGAAATTCCTTCCTGAACAAGATCCTTCTATATGCATTTTCAGAGCAGTGATTTCAGATCTACAGCCATTGAGCTCCTTCCTTTGTTGCTCCAAGGATTGCTTCAAATCTTGTACCTGAAAGTCAAGAAATATTAGAATATTTTATTGCATAGTCAAGTATGAATGTTGATTTCACAGCTGTTCTAAAAGATTAAGGGCAGTAAGGGAGAAGTACCAGATTCTCTTTGTCTTTAAGATCCTTCTGAAGAGCTTCTAAGGATCTAGTTAATGCACTTATTTGACCATCAGCCAAATCTTTGTTCTTCTGTAAGCTCTCCATTTCAAGATTAAGCCTCTCATTTTCTTTTAGTAATGACTCATTTTCTCGAAGCATGGCAATTTTCTCCTGCAGCACAAGATACACAGCCATTTATGTGCAGTTCAGAGCAAACAAAAAACAAAGAGTTTCAAGATACATCAAATGAATCAAACTATGCATCTACAACATTGATATCAAGTATCTATTACAATAATGTCTCACTCAAAAGAAAATTTAGAAAAGGAGAAAATTGCCAATTGGAAAAATGGAAAGTAAAGAACAAACAGGCAAAATCCACAACTCTAAAAATAAGAATGCTGTGAGTAGAGTAATAGATCTGATTTACATATTGAGATTACTAATCTAGTGAGAGAATTCCAATTTTAGGAATGGTGATTAACAGATTAAGATCCAAATCTTGACACCTTATATCACAATCGTGAATTGATAAATTGATGTATATGTGCACTTTCAGGTCAAATTCTACATTCTTGTGTCAAACAAGAATGTGGAGGCAAAAGTTACTCATGTGCTCCATGTAAATAGTACTTAGTACATTTAATAAAAAAGTTTTATACTGATGCAATCATCTGAAGTTCAAGTCCATACGTTAACATACTTACATTCCACTTAGTGATATAATATGCATCAAGCACTACATAGATCGGCAGTAAGAAAGTGAAAGTGGGTTGCAAAGGCGTTGGTGTTCTTTTAAAAATACTGGTGAGCTTCGTAAAAGGAAATAACTTTAAACACTAAAAAGGACTAAGCATGGTACTAAAACTCTTTTGAGTATACATAAGAAGCAACTTGCCTACACGTCTCAGGAAATACCTCAGCAGCCTCTGTAGTTGATGAAAGATACTGATAATAATAATGACGTAAGGCATCTGGTACACATGCAGCTGTATTCTGCCAAACCTCTAGGTTCTGATCTGTAACCTGAAGTGAAAATATTGTCAGGTAAGGTTATGATAATGTTTTAAGATTAGATACACAATTAAGTGAAAATCATACATATATCACATGATTAGAGGTTTTATCTGTAATGGGACAGCAAACAAGTCAAAATCAATAAAGACGACAATTAAGGATAAAGTTTCGATGCCCTTTCTAGTGCAATCAGCATCTGAGAATCACGTACATTCTAATGCAAACGAAGACCACAAACAGTGAACTGGGCTTAGCCTCAATGTATTTCATACTGGGTATAGGAGTGTACCAGATCCCTACATTACTACCACAAGGGCAAGTGTACAATGTTCTAGGTAACCTTGAGTTATGCTATATTTTTAAAAACACAGAAACACATATATGTAATGCATCATGTTTTTTCTGACCAGGCAGGCAAGAAAGCCAGTAAATGCAACTGCATTTATTTACAGTTGATTGATTCAGCCTTCTAAAGTCTAATTGTAACTTAAACAGGTAGGTCATGAAGAAAAACCAAGGAATTTAGAAGAAAACAAGCAGAAAAATAAAGCAGATAGACATATCTCAATAAAAATAAAAAAGTCATTCAAACTGAGAGAGAGAGAGAGAGAAACAGCATTGTCTTGAATACCTCTTCATAGAATGTCATTGCAGTGAGCCGATACCCTGCTATAAGCAAGTACTCCTTTACAGCACAGTTAAGATCACGACGTTCGTTATCCTTCAAGGGGCCCAAATCAGAGAAGGAAGCTTCCCTCTTTTGCCGCTGAAATTCTGATCCTTGGTTTACAGAAGCATCTTTATTTGACTCTGCAAAAGAATCCAAGGTATAAAGAATTCTTAAAATGATAGTAAATCCTGAATGTGCCTTATTACATTCATACAGAATCTTTAATTTGCCACCATTACTGTTGCACTAATAGTTTAAACAAAAAAAAAATGATCAATTAATGGCAAGATTTTAAAACTGGACCTTTTTAAGAACTGGAAAATGGAGGTTCAAGGTTTTAAGGTCCGACCAGAGGTTCAACCACAATGATATCATAATTAATTTAACATTAACTAAAATACAAATTAATAGAATACATTTGGAAAAATTAATAACTTTGATTCAAATATATCTACAGAAATTTATTTTATTTTAAAATATTTTAAAACTTATATAAGAAAAACATAAGATAATAAAGTATAAATGAAAAAAAAAAAAAAAAATTTAATGTTAAGATTATAGTTAACCCTTTAGAGAGGGATAATTACAATAAAATCACATAATGAAAAACTATAAATATATTAGTTATAAAAGAATTAATATAAAGTTTGTTTATTTTTAATGATATGTATCATATTGAATAGCAATTTTTAAATATCTAATCCTTTTGAATTGAATATATATAAATTTTTGTAATCCATTGTGACAAGAAGCTGTCGTAGCTTAATGGTTGCTTATTAATTTAATGATTGGAACCTACTATGTAGGTGTTTGAATTTTGACAGCCGCACTTATTTTTTGTGAAGGAAGTAGCTTCTCCAACCTGGTTTAACCACCAGTTCCCCAAACCGGTTGAACAGCAGTTTACACAGTTTGCCTTATAAATTCAAATTGCACAGTTCTAAATGATAAAAAGACAGAAATTGGGCCAGTTGACAGTTAACCCGGTCAGAATGGACAGTCAGGTGTGGTTTTCAAAACAGTGACTAATGGTAACAAGGGTGCAAAGATCGGAGTGTAAAATTGAATTCCAGAATATAAACATAAAAATGGTTGTCAATTCCTTTATTTCAATTTGTAAGAAGAGCAAAAATAGAGGAGTCTTCATTATTTTTTGTAATAAGCTCACAACTGATGCACCTACATATTTTTGGTAGCTCATTGTAAACATATGGCTTCATTGATTAAATTACTACAAAGCATCAACTGTCTCAGATAGAATGCAGTGCCCATGCAGTATATTAACCAACAAACCATACATTTTCAAACGGCATACAGGAAGATCTGTCATGCAAATAAGATAAAATGCTCAAAATGATATCATTTGAAACATCGAACACAGGAGAAATTACCATTCAATTTATCCAGAGGGACTTCCATTTTCTTCTGTAATTCAGCCTTCAATTTCAAAATGTCCTCTTGGGCTAAACGAAGCTCATATTCACTAATTGCTAATTTTTCTTCTAGTGATTCTTTCTCTTCCAGCAAACTTTGAGGGTCTGCAACTGCATTTCAAGAAGGAAAGAGAAATTAAACAAAATCAGTTATGTTTTAAATTCAAGGAAAAGCTATAAAATTAAATTTGGTAATTCAATGTGTAATTCAGGTTTTGGTAATGTTCAAAGGAGAGCGATTAATGCACCGGTAAGAAAGAGTGAGTTGATCCAAATTGAGGGAATGTAAAAAGGTAGAGGAAGACCCAAAATAACATTAGTAGAAGTAATAAAAAAAAGGAATTATCTATTAAGGAAGTAACAAAGAGTATGACTTCAGATAGAATTAAATGGAGAAACAAAATACATGTGGTCAACCCTAACTAATATGTTGAGGAGCCAACCCCAAATTTTGGGATTAAGGCTTGGGATTGTTGTTGTTGTAATGTGTGATTCAGGCACGGACTGAAACCACTTACAAGTGCATTTATTTGCATCATAAAATTATAATTTTTGATAAACCCAGAAAAGAAATGAAAACCATGATTAAATATTACAACTAACAACTTAACGTACTAACATCATCAGAAAAATAATTCTTTTACCCTTTTTAGATGGAAAATGCTAGCTGCACATAGGTAAATGCAAATAATGTGCACATATTGACATGACTAGCCATCTATGCATCGCCAGTGCATTATAAAAAATAAAACCCACAGCACCAAAGACAAAAGATACAGGTGACATCTCAGTGGGATAATATAAAGTCTGTAACCAAACACCTCTTGTACCTCAAAATTGAGGTTATTCTCTCCAAAATATGCGTATTTGATATGTTTCTTTAGATCACAGGTGTTCAGGCTCACACGCCTCCATTATACTCTGTCATCCTTTTCCCCTTCACAAACATAATCCTCAATTGCTTCACAGTTCACGCAGACTAGCCAAGAAAGAACAAGATGTTGAGCCACTTAATTTCTTCACCTCTGACCATCAACCATCACCTTCCATTCAATAGCACCATTGCCCCCCCATTCAATAAACCCATATTTTTTATTGCATTATCAAACAATGTCATGCAATCCTTCCTAATCTATAGCAATCAATGCCAAAGAACATTCTTACTATCCTACAGATTCCTTTAGTTCTTTGTTGGTTTTTTCTAGCCAATATTTCAACCTAAATTCAGATTTTCCTATCTTACACGCATTAATATGATCCTCCTAGGGGTTTCTTCGTAACTCCTATTGAAACAAAGAACTAAGATCCAAGATTTCACTCTCACTGATCGATCATTTCCAAAATTTTCTATATATCATAATCGTAAAATCGAAAAGTGAAAATGCCTCCTGGTATCACAAATTTCTCAATGCCACAATTCACCGGGCACAATTTCGAGTTCCAAAATTCGCAATAGAATTGAAATCCTACCACTAACTCGGTAAAACATGAACCAATATCGTACACATCAAAATTACAATATAATTAATCTTTTTCAAACTTACAAGATCTCAAATTAAACGAATCCCTCATTTCTCACATTTTCTCAGCAACCAAACGGAACTATAAAGAGAAAGAGAAAGAGAAAGAGGGAGAACCTCGAAGAGTATTGAAGCGAGAGATCTGATCGGGAGGGAATTGAGAGGGATCGGAGAAGAACTCCTTGAGGCGAATAGCCTGGGCGTCACGGCCATCGTCTAGAAGCTCGTGGAGTAGCTCGAATGCCGTCAACAAATACCTCTCCTCCAACAGAAAGTTCACCACGCAATTGCACAGCGAAGACCTCTCCACGTCCATCTCTCTCTCTCTCACTCTCGGTCCGGAGTGATAGATCCAAAACCCTAATATTATCTATCTCTCTCTATCGCCATTGAAGAAGGAAGAAGAAGCTTGTGTGCTAGTGCTAGATGAGATGAGATCTCCGTGGGCTTTGTAGTTTGTGCGTGAACGTGAACGAAAGCTCAGGTCGTTGGAGAAGAAAGAAGGTAGAGGAGAGGAGAGCCAGGTTTCAGTGCTACGCAATAGCATAAGAGTTTCATGGTTAGCTATTACATATTCTAATTCTGACCGTTTATCATGATGACTTGGATTTTTTTATTTGCATTTTGAATCTTTGATATAGGGACCCCCGTGCGATTTAAATTAACTCACCGACGTAAAGGTTTTTTTTTAATATAAAAGGTGATTTTTGTTTTGTTTTGATTTTTTTTTTTTTTTTTTGATAAGGTTTTGTTTTGATTTTAGCATGTGAAGGTTCGGGAAGGGCAATAAAAGTTTGTTTTGTTGTTATTGGGTGCACCGCTAGATTCAGGTCAACGTTCGAATTTTATTTTTATAACGTAATGGGGACTGGGAAGTAACTAACGGCGGTGCAGTAATTTGGTAAATAAATAAAGGTAAAAATTTAAAATTGATTTTCTACCTTTCAGCTTTTATTATTTCAGTACTCTAACTTTCAATTTCGTCATTTCAATTCTTTAAGTTTCAATTTTTTTCAGTTAAGTGGTGTCATTAAGTGAATCAAAACAACGCCGATTTGGCTCTAATTTTTTTTTTTTAATAAATTTCATAATTAGAAGAAAAATAACTGTTAAAAAAAAAAAAACATTTAAAGGGAACGACATTATTCCCCTTCCCCTGAAATCAAAACCAAAAACACGATGGATTTTTGAAGCCCTAACTAAGTAAATTTGGGAAAAACTGGAATAGGAGTTGGGTTGGTTTGAGAGAGAGATTGAGTTTGAGAGCAAGACCGAGATTGAGGCCAAGTTTGAGAGATAGGCCAAGATTGAGGCTGAGAAGGTGATGGATTTATGATAAATTGAGTTTGAGAGAGAGACCGAGATAGAGACCGATTTAAGAGAGATTGAGAGACAGGCAACAAGTATTCAATCATTGTTCTTATCAGCTTTTTACTAAATATTTGTTTTGTTTTCATAGTTGAAAGATAGGCTTCATGGTTGTGCTATTATATAATTGTTCATTATGGGTTACGAACTAGTCTTGGAGTGATGTGCTAGGGTTATTACAAGATGGGGATGGTAATCATGAGTATAAGGTGTAGTATATATGATTCTAGATGATTGTGTTTTATCATGAATTATTGGATTTTTTTTTTAGCTTAATTGGTGCTTTCTATATATACTATAAAACCAAAGTCTTTAACTTTTTGTTGACTAGCTTTGGAGCCTCCACAATTTACGACGTCACTAATTTTTTTTTTTTAAATAAAAAAACATCAAAGTTGAAACGTGAAACCCAACTTTTATAGCCCGCGTTTTTTGTAGTTGTTTTTGATTTAAAATCTCTCTCTCTCTCTCTCTCTCTCTCTCTCTCTCTCTCTCTCTATATATATATATATATTTGAAATATAGATCTTTATATTTATTTGGATTATTTTAGTTAATTTTTCATTTTTTACTAATTTAATATATTTATTTATCTTTTAAATAATTATTAAATTAATTATGATGTTATCACGATTCAACCTCGGTTAAACCTCAGTCCGACTTTAAAAATCTTGAACCTCTCTCTTCTCCGGTTCTTTGAACAATCCAAGTTTGAAAACCATGGTGGTCATATGATTGAAGACTCTCGGGTAACAGCAAATTAAAGATTTTAATTTTATCATTGCCGACCTTCTTTGTTTTCTAGTGTAGTGATTTTGGTATTGTTCTTCAAGGTACATTTTGTTTTCCTCTTTATATTTTACCTAAGTTACCGTTCGTGAGTGTGTTGAAGGGCAAGACCTAGGTTGTGTCCCAGAAAATTACAAGCTCATCATTATGAAGAGGTACTGATGGTGCAAGAGTTATAAAGATGTTCTAAGAAAGAAATTAACTTAACAATGGTTATTGGTTTTCGAGTCATGTGCAACCATGACTAACTATATCCATGTTTGCTTTTTTCTAATATGAGGTAGAAAAAGAGTGTATTCTTTCAAGATTTTTGATTACCTACGAAGAGCTCATTACAAATTTCTTTATATATATATATATATATATATATATATATAATAAAAAAAAAGTATATTCTTTTTTCTCAAGAGATAAGCAACTTTCTCAACTACAAAATTTGGTGTGCTTTTGCATATCCCATAATTTATTTAGTTTTTTTTTTTTTGGGATAAACAATACTTTCTAAGGCACACACGTGTATAGGGGAAGGGGGGATGAGACAAGGGAATACACTCACACGCTAACACCAAAACTGCATGCGGCAATTGATGTCGCAGAACAAGTGATAAATCCCTTCTCAATATTACACCTTACTGATGTGGGATGACTCAACAACACTGAGCACCTTTTTTTCTTTTTGATAAACAATACTATCTAAGACACACAACAAACTATGCATTTAGTTAGTTTGTAGCATTTACATTATAGAATAATAATTACTACTTATGTATGTCTTGCTCTTACAAAATAATCTATGCTTTTGATAGTTTTATCTTGAAGATGGAAAAGCTGGTGTGTATTAGTTACCATTTTGTGAAGTGGTGGACTTGGATTTGATTTGTTATTCATTTATGCTTTTGATAATATCTGATTGGTAAAAATTGTGGATATTTAAGTTTACTATATTATTGTTTTAGCTCTGTGTGAAGCTACAGGAAAGGCTAATTTTAGCAATATTTTAATCCAAAAAGCATCAGAAGAGAAGTTGCCATACTAGAGTCTTAAATGACCACTTCAGACTGTTCAATAAAAAGAGTATTTTCTTTGTCTCAAGAGACAAACCGACATTTGGTGAGATACAACTATTCTTAATTAAATTCATAAAAATCATTATTTGCTTTTCCTTTATTTGTTTGTATGATGTTCTATTGTTCTCTATCATTTTTGTTTATGAAGTTTGTCTATAGAACTCTCTACCAGTGAATTAATAGAGAGATTGGAAATTGAATTGAAGCTTAATCAAACATATAAACCAAAATTTAGTTATTTATTTTCCAACTTGTCTACTTTTCCTATATAAAATAGAATTAGAGTATTAAGGGCCTCATTACAAATCTGAACAAATTCCTTATTATCATTCATTTTTAAGTCATCGTCCCTCAAAAAAATAAATATATGTATTTTTTATTAAATTATACCAGTACATCACATGGATTAGAGACTAGTTATATATATATATATATATATATAAAAATCTTTAATAGATTTTTGAATAAATTACTTGTCAAGCTCTTTGATGGAATCTAATTAAAGAGAATAATCATTCCCAGTGAGAATGTTGTCGTCAACGTATAAGAGAAGGATGAAATAACGACCATGACGTCAAAACAGGCCTAAGGTGATCACGCCACACCATAGAACTTGGTGAGGCAAGAAGTAAAGTTAAGGCATACTTGTGACTAAATCTCATCTAATGCTATTTCCTTAAGCCTCAAATTATATAGAGTTAGAACTTCATTTAATTAAGTCCATATAATAAAACTTATATAATGCATATATGAAAAAAAAAAATTGAGAAGACATATATGAAAATAAATTGTTATCCGTCATATAGGTATAATTTATGTCTCTTGTTTACAAATTACAAGTTATTGAGTTTAGTCTTTAAGGGTGGTGAGCTTAATAATCTTGAAGGACATGTCGCATTAGCATATGCCCAAAAGTCTCAAATTCCATCCAACACACTATTGGCTCATAAGGTTTTTTTTTTTTTTTCACAACGCGGGCTGACTTGGGCCGTATCGAGTGAAACTGTTGAAAAGCCGAAATTCAAAAAAAAAAAGGTGCAAAATCTTCTTCTCTTTCTCTCTCTGTCTTGTTTTCCTGCCTCTACTCAGTCTAGATGTTGCATAAACTGGTTTAATAAAACTAAAGAAAGGTAAAAAAAAAAAAAAAAAAAAGGGTTTGAACTGGGAAGTTGCAGTGACGGAAGAAACGAAGGTTAAGAAGATGAAAAAAGAAAAAATATGTAGAAGTAAAAGGCTGACTTGGTGTAAAGATTTTTTTAAAAGGTGTGGTGTAGATTAAGCTTTGGGAAATGGAAGCCTTGGGGAAATAAAAAAATAAAAAAAAAGAAGAAGGTAAAGTTGATATTCATCACCAAACGTGATGTGTTGTTGGCACTGGAGTGGCAGGTGAATGGAGAGAATAAAAAAAGATTTTAAACTTATGAGTTGTATTTAATTTATGAACATTATGATTTAATTATTATTTACTATTGCTTTTAAATTTGGTATTTGCTTATATAATGTGAAAAAGTATACTTAGCAATATATTAAAAATATAAATAAAAATAGTTTTATAAATTTTTTAATCACCGCACCCACACTCAATTTTTTCAAAAATTGTCGAGTCCCACACCCGTACCTGCACCCGCAAACGCACCTGTGTTTCATAGTATCAAGTTCTCTGTTAAATGTGTGTTACAAGCATCCAGAAAATGATATAACCAAGTCAAGCACGTCATCCGTCTTTGTGTTAGAACCCATTTTCCTCTCTCTTGTGTGTGTGTTTGTTTCTCAAAAAAAAAAAAAAAAAAGTCAAACACATCATCCACTTCCAAAGCGAGTATGTCCAAGCATTATGGGAGCGATGTCTTGGGCATTTCTATCAGATCTGGAGAGCTTCCTTGAAAGCTTGGTTCATTTAGCAATGTTTGGTTATTGTGTATAAGAAACAACAATTGGTTAGGAAAGATGAGAAGTTCGTGTCCGCCAAAAGCCATTTTTGACTTTGTATTAACCCTAAACATAGAGAACGAGACAAATGGGGGGCAGCAAGTGATTATTAATTTATTATTATTTTTTAAGTCCACCAGGAGGACCTCTGGTGGACCTAATAATTTCTCCCAAAACTCATTGGTCGTTGAATCATAGCCATTAATTACAACTTGTTACATATAAGGATAATGCCCAACTATCTACAGATAAAACTTATTCAAATTCAAAGACTCAAGGATTACCATCACCTTCGAATAGAAGAGATAACATAAAGATACCTGAAACTAGAGCAGTAGAACCTGAGAGATATTATCTCTATTTGATTTTTGTATTTGAATTCAACTTAGATTATCTGCACAATAGCTATCCTTGTTGTATCTTGAATTTACATTAGATATAAATACAGAAAAGCCTTTAACGATTTGTTGGTAAGGCAGAACAATATTTTTCTTGTGTATTTTTACTAAGTTTGCACAAAATTTTTTTTTTTTTTTGAATGAATATGTTAAAATCAATGAAAATTAGTTTTTTGAATAAATCTATTAAAATTGATGAAAATTTGGATTTCTAGGAGTCAGAATACCCAAAAAAAAAATCAGATTTAGAGATTTAGTTTGAGATTTTAATCAAATTGAAGAGAGAGAGGAAAAGGAGAGGTGTGTTATAAATACAAAACACAAACTCTTTTTCAATCCTACAATCTTTTGAGAAGTTGAATTTGCTTTTCTAATTTACAAAATTTCGAACCCTAACTTTTTTTTGTTCTTGTTATGTTTATTTTCGTCTAAAAAAATATTTTCTAGCAGCAAATGGAGAAATAAGTTACAAAAAACTAATAGAATGTGGCAACTTTTGAATCATAGATAGACAAGGCCAGTGAAAAGGTATTTAACCTCAAGTAAGTTTACTGTAATAACAAGACAAGTGAGCTACAAATTTTATCAGACGTGATATATAGATTTTAACATTCACCATTCCCTTCAATCAAAAAAAAAAAACATTCACCATTCCCACCCATCCTTGTAATACACTGAAACCCTCATTTTTGTACTTTGAAAAACAGCTTTTCCATTGACGAGCTGAACGCGTGAACAAAGAGGGAAAATGACGAGTTCAATAATCATTGATGTCTCAATCCAGGCCCATGACTGCGCCGATGGAGGGGACTATATTTTAGGGAGGAAAGCCGAGCAAGTTTCATGTCTTGGCAAGCCAGCCAGGTTTGAGTTATTTGTGAATTTGTTCTGATGAGAGTTTGTGATTTTTGTTGTTCGCAAGACTTGTAATAGGAGTTAGATTTTGTTTCACTTTTACATGATTATCAATTTTTCTTTACCACTCATAATGTCAAGTACGTTACATTAGAGTTATAGTTGTAGTACAAAAATTCATGTCCACAAATTTTCTCATTAGTAATTTAGAACTCAATAAGTCCATAAATTTTTCACAAATTTTTTCACAACTATTAAGATTTTGAAATGTTTTTTTTTTTTTTTGGAAACAGGTTTCGAAATGTATATGATATAAAATGAAATGGTGTCACCAGCAGACTCAAATGAGAAACAACTGTCATGAAATTTACTGTGAAAAATGCTTGGTCGGTAACATTACTCTCGTTAGTACTAGGAGCTTTCCAATAACCTTCAAAGAGGGTCCAAAGGAAGATATTTCAAAACAATTCTTTAAAAGGCCGGAAAGGGAATAATCATATTCGTATGGTTGGTACTAGCGGTACTTCCAACCAATGTCAGCCAATCATAAGCATTCACTCTCCTTTGCCGTTTTATCTTTCCTTTCTTTCTTGGGATTGCCTATTGAAACTTGACCTTTTCCTATGTAACACAACACAACATTCATCTTACAAACAAGACTCTCTCTCTACTCTCTATATCCAAAAATATTCTCAGCCTCAGGTAAGCACTTTGTGCATTTGTTGTCACTACTTCGTGTCTCTTAATAGCTAATACCATTCTTCCATAATCTGAAGACTACGTTGAAACTGCTTGCATTTTATTGTAAAATATAAATCTTTGCTATAGTTTTTCTAGTTAGAAGCAGACCCAGATTTTAGTTTTTAGAAAATTGGCTTTAGTTTTTAGCTAAAGAATTCTAGACTTAGCAAGTACGTATAATATTCACCTTCTTGGTTGTGGAACAGGCAAAAATGGACAGAGCAAAGTTCGATAACAGAAGGACAACTGGGTCAGTTAAAGCAGCCATAAATTTATATGGAGATAAGGCACTTGAAGGTAGTCCTTCACCCCAGATGGATTTCTCAGAGGTATTTTTCAAAGAACTGTCAAAACCCCATTTCACCATTTACATTTAACTTTATACACTATCATCCATTTGCATTCTCTAACTTAACTTTTTCTTCTGAATTGTTAAAGAAGTCATCTTTAGGAGCAAGAGAAGTCCATATAGCAAGAAGGGACATTGATAGATACAAAGAGAGCAAGAAGGCTGCTGAGTTAGCAAGAGCTCAAGCGGAATCTGAGCTCTCTAATGCAAAGAAGACAGTGAAAGATCTGTCTGTATTAACTGATGAGTTGAACACAAAGGCAAAGGCACAGATACAAGACGTTGAGATGCTAAAGAAATCGGGAAGGTGTGATGAAAAGGCATTGGCTGGTAGGAACATTGAGAGTTATCAGTATGAAGAAGTGATGAGAGAATTGGAATTTGTGAAACGGGAATTGGGTAAGCTTAAGTTTGACATGGCTTATGTTTTGGAAGAGAAATTGAGGATGGAGAAGCAAGTTAAAGCCTCAAGTTCAAAAATGTTGTCTTATCCAAACTCTGTTGAAGCCCTTAGGAAGGAGATTGGGGGTGCCAATGAAGAACAAGTGCTTGT
Organism: Quercus ilex subsp. ballota; assembly: GCA_032727855.1. Classification (NCBI taxonomy): domain Eukaryota; kingdom Viridiplantae; phylum Streptophyta; class Magnoliopsida; order Fagales; family Fagaceae; genus Quercus; species Quercus ilex. The sequence continues at coordinate 50,163,495 of CM064909.1, read as the reverse complement.
TGGGTTGGCACGGATTGAGGCTTTGAAAGAGTTTGGAGAGATAGAAGCTCAAAGAGTAAAGGAAGCCATTGAATTCTCAGATGCGATGGAGAAAACTAAGCAGAAGATGAAGGATATTTTTGAAGAGATTGACCAATCAAAAGAGCTTGAAGCCAAATTGACCTCGACAATGTCTGATGTTCATGTGTTGCAAAAGGAGCTAAAGCTAGTGAAAGAAATGAAAGCAAAGGTTCAGAGAAATGATAGCTTGAGCCGTGGCAGTTTTCGAAAAGGGAAAGAATTAGGAACTTCACCTTCATTGCAATCAATTACAGAAGAGTTGGAAGCAGCGAAAGAAGAATTGGCTGTGGTCAGAGAAGAAGGCTTTCAGTTCATGACCTCCATGGATATTATAAGAGACGAACTAAAGCATGTCACAAAAGAGACAGTTCAGTTGAAGAAAACAGAAGAAAAGACTGATTTAACCGTTCAAAATCTCAATTCGAAGCTGCTCAGAGCCACGTCCAAGTTGGAAGTTGTATCTGCAGCTGAGGAAAAGGCTAAATCAATTTTGTCTAATCTATCCCTCACTCTTGAGCAGCTTAAGACAGAAGCAGAGGCTGCAAAGAAAGAAAAGGAGCTTAATACAGCAGAAACTGCAACCATTAAGGCAGACATCCAAAAAACTGAGTCTGAGATAGACTTGACTGAGGAAAGATTACAGGCTGCCATGGAAAAGCTTGAGGTGGTTAAATCATCAGAAGCCTTAGCTCTTGAAAATTTGAGAACTCTTATTGAGAAGACCATGACAGCCAGGGCTTTGGCAACTCAGCATAGTTCCAAGATTACCATTTCAAAGTTTGAATATGAGTATTTAACTGGGCGTGCAGTTCAGGCTGAGGAAATTGCTGATAAAAAGGTTGCAGCTGCTGATGCATGGACTGAAGCTTTAAAGGCCAGTGAGAAGGAAATATTGAAGAAGACAGAATTAGCTCAGAGAGAAATCAAAGAGATAAGGGTGGAGGAAGAACAAGAGTCCTATAGAGCAAGGAGGTCACTCTCTGCAAAGCGAATTGTTGAGGGAGAATTACAAAACCGGAGAAAGAAACGTGAGAAGAATGCAGGAGCCGAAAACTTGCAACTAGCATTGCATAGAAAATCTATAAAAAGTAATGCCAGTTTTACTCCATCCAGGCGAGCCAAGTTTCAGAAGTCTGCCTCACCAGCTGCTCGAAAGTCTGCCTCACCAGGCACACGGCATCTTAATTTGTTCACTATTAAGAAGAAAAAGAAGGTAATGCCTAATCTAGCAAAGCTCTTTATTGGCAAAAGAAATGACAAGGATCTGAAAGCTGCCTGAAGTTTGGTTGAGATATCAGCACCTGTATTCAGTAGATCACTAGGCAAGTGAGTCCAATAAATCAAATAAGGAAAAGAATAGAAAAAACTGTGACATACTTTAACAAATCAGAGCTACTAGTTCAAGTGATGACTTCGTAGGGAAGTTCTTGTCTTTAACATTTCATACTTTCACTTTGCTTTACCTCAAAGGAATGAAACTCTTTCTTGAGCGTGAGGGATCCATGTGTAATAATCATGGCCTAGTTTGTCTGGCTTTAATTTATGTCATTGTGGGTTGATCATTTTGAGGCAATTTTTATATAAAAGAAGACTCTTGTGGCTACTCATATTGATAAAATTTCCCTGCCAATTTTGGTTATTGGACTTCTAGTATACTCTGTCTTGATTTATGTTAATATATGTAGCTTCAGTTTTTGTATAGGCATCGAGTATGTAGCAGTGCAGTTATTGCTCCAGCATGGTGAAACTCTGTACTTAAACCGATAAAAATTACCCCATGAAAGAAAACAGTCGAAGCAAGTGGAGCCTGTGTAGATGCCATTGCTTCACTTCGGTTGTTAACCATAGTTCTTACATTCACTCTCCTGAGTAAGAGGGGGTGCATCATTTGTTGGCCTCCAATATAGTGACTTACCCCCCAGGCCCCCACTAATATACATCCCTGGTGTCACAAAAAGTAGATTAACAACTGTTACCAATGCAAGTCTGATTTGTTGAGTTAAAAGTTCTGATACTCCCCCATCAATATCCAAAACAATATAGTTTTGAGAAGTGAATCTGAAAAAAAGAATTCGTGAAAGTTAAGGATAACTCTATACAAAATAGCACTTTACATAGATTACAGTGATATCCAAACAGCCACTTAACTAGTATAACCACAATGACAATCTACATTAACAAACCAGTTGTGCGAACTAACAGAAGCATCCAATCTCCTTTCTAACATTAACTAGGAGGTTCCAAACTTCTCAACTTAATTAATATTTCCCTTTCATTTTATACAGGTGCTTAGCCTTCGTAGTTCATACAACATTGACAAATTATTGATCTCATCTAATCTACAATTAGCATAAATGATTGTAATCTTATCTGCACTTTTACCTTTTCTGGGCTAAGGTCTTTAGCTATATTCTTACAATGTAATTATTCTTCTTGACTTACACTGTCCACCACAAATCTTGACTTTATCTTCTAACTACCTTTTAATTATTTTCTTCTATTATGTTAGGGTCATATTTTCTATGTAATTGGCTAACTCTTTGATAAAACGCACTTTACTTGTAATTGGGTAGATCTAAGTTAGGTTTAATATATCAAGTAATATGTTGTTCAAACATATCAAGTGGTATCTTTAAAGACATGAAGATTGATTCAAGAAACAAGTGAAGAAAAGTTGTTTCCTTAAATCTCGACACAAGCTCGACAGATGCTACTATCGAAGATTAATGAAGAAGCTCGACACAAGATCGATCTATTGAGATCTACAATTTTAGAAATCTTAGATCTGAAATTCGGTTTATGATGACTTGAATGATTAGGGTTTCTCTTCTTACAACCCTAGCCGTATATAAGGCTTATTTTAAAAGTTATCGAACACGGAAAACAGAGACCTAGAACTCATACATTCTATGAGAAGCTACTGCGTTTGTGCGCCTTAAGTTTTTGTAACCAAGTGCTTCTTGATCTTCATCATTTATAAAGTGAAGAATTTTGCAACCAACAACAGTCAATCAAATTGCTGGAGTTAGTCAAGTACTGAGATCCGTGCAAATGAATTAGTCACAGATTGGAGATTTGTGCAACAAAGGAAAAAAGTCTGCTGTAATATCATGTCCAATTGGGTATTGGAGCAAAGAGTCAAATGTAGGTTGGTATTTTGGGATAGGTTAGAGTAGTGATAAGATATATTCCTTATACTTGTAACCGCTTGATCTTTTATTAGTGGATTCTTAGGAGTGGAGACCTTAAATTCATCCGGTGGAGTTTTTGCCTTGCGAGAGGTTTTTTCCCATTTGTTAACAAATTACCATATTAATTTATTTTCCACTACATATTAGTTATTTGGTGATTTGTTGGTACCTCCACGATTTGCATGTAATTTGACCTAATTAATTAACTTGGGTAATTGAACTAATTAACCGGAGTCAAACTATTTTAACCCAACATATTCAATTGTGAAACTCAATGTCATGATACTCCCACAAGATCTGTGCATTCCATGATTACCTCTAGGCCTCTACGCACCAACATTGTATTACACGCACCAAAATTTGCCTTAACAAAAAGCCACTCATTAACACACGAGGACACATCTCATACACGTGAAGACTTTTAACACATTAATAACAACCATCTGATATTGCTGGGAGTCAGTTCTTAGGCCAATTTTGAGAGCTCCACTTAAGATTCTATTAATTTTTCCTTGCATGAAAATTCTTGAATTAGCAGGAGAGAAGCAATTTAAGAGATGGGAGTGATAAAGAGAGTCTAACGGATTAAAACCGTGGAAGATACAAGAAAGGAGGCAAAATAGGATTTGGTGGCTGGACATGCTAGAACCAAAAGAATGGCATATAAATTTTTTGATACTTAAACCAAATAATCAAACTATTTTACATCAATGCCTTTCAGGTTAATTCTTCACCAATAAATATTTCTCATGAAGTTATCTCGGAAATTCAGTGTATGTAGCTAGTGTTTGTTGGCTAACTACAAGGGTGAAGGAGCACAAATAAATTTCTGAATTTCAGGTGAACCCTTAACACTAGTGTTTGTCTTCACATAACCAATTTGTTCTTCTTTTATAGTTTTAAAGTTTAAACCAAAACTGAGAGTAAATGCTCCTGGCCTCTACACCCAACGGCTCTACCGTCGTGTCTAAAACATTTTCTAAACTCAATGTAATTATCTGTAACCATACTTTTTGGAACAAGTCAAATGGAAGGAGCATACTGGGTTTTAATAATTAAAGATTGGTTTCTTATGTGGTAAATTGTTTCATTATGGAATTTATTTTTATTTTTTATTTTTTCCTGATATAATATATCATACACAATTTTCATCAATCCATTGTTTTATACCGTAGACAATAGTGACCAGTGAAAGGGGGACTAAAGCATCAAACTCATGTAAGTTGTAGTTAGCTCTTCGAGTAAGGGACCTTGGATCAGAGCCAGCCTACACCAAAAAAAGAAGCTCAGTTAGTATCTTAGTTTGATGAGAAAGAGTAATCATCATGGAGCAATCAAATTGTATCGAACCTCTACATATATATATATATATATATATATATTAAAGAGTAATGCTAATTCTCACTTCAGTAAACGTAACAATGTGGTGTTTGCCCATAATGACATCACAAAATGATGTTATTTGAACCAATTCTTCCAATGGTAACTTTTCCTTCAAGTCAGCCTATGATTTGTTACAAGATTGAGAAAGAGGAATTTGACGTGGATAATGGAAACGGATTTGGAATTAAAATGCTCTCAAAAAATAAAGTATTTTATTTGGCTTGCTTCTCATGATAGACTTACCATCAATTCTGAATTTCAGTTACGTTTGCTATACAAATTGGCCATTCAGATACTTGCCAAAGATGTGGATTATTGAGAGAGAGCCCTTAGAAACTATCTCAAATCTAAACTGAAATGTGCTATATAATCCCTAGCAAGTATTTAGAACCCTAAAGCAATCTTTTTACGGCTTAATCAATTTTACCTTAAACTAAACATATTAGTTCAAGTATAAATGACTTATCCAATTTTCAAACAAAACAAACTAAACTACACAAAGCATGGTAGTATAGTATTGTACAGCAGGGACGGACCCAATATTTTAAGCTAGTGGGGGCCAAAGTAAAAAGACAAAAAAAAAAAAAAAAAAAAAACCTCCAAATAGACATTCATATAATATTAAAAAATTATAAATACACAAAATTGTTGTTTCTAAATACATTAAGATGCAATCATCTACCAACAAAGACAAAGACAAAGACAAAAACAAAATAATATTTTCTTTAATACTAGGCTGGTTAGGATTTTTTTTTTTTTTTTTTTTTTTATAAGTTAGAGCATTCACAGTGGTGGAGCTAAATATTTTAGTTTTTAGTACCTCAAAAATCTACTTTATCTATTTTACCATCTTATTTTATAATACACCCAATATCAAATGTTCTATTTTTTTATCACTTCATTTTTTAAAATAATATAAACAACTCATTAAAATAATAAGGAAGAGAGAGAATTTGAGTTTTTTAATTAAAGGAAAAGATATAATCTCAATAAAATATCATGTATTTTATTTTTAACAACTCACTATAGTCAACTGACATTTATACCAGTTTACTGTAATTGCAAAAAATTTAGCTTTAACTTCCCCAATAACACACTGATATTTTTGTTCTTTGGTGGTAAAATAGTTTTTTTTTTTTTTTGGGTGCTAAAATACAATCATCATTGTAAATATTTTTATCCTTTTTGTTAAGTTATTGAGTTGGATAGTTACTATTTGGGTTAGGCTAACTAGACTGATTGGGGAGAAGGGGGGCTCAACTACAAAAATGAAATATAGAATGACTAAAAAAAAATTGTTTTCTCGAAAAAAAAATAAAAAATTGGACCTTGTGGGGGAGGGCCCGGGCCCTCACTTGGGTCCGTCCCTGTTGTAAAGGAAATAGATGGAAAAGGCAAGCAAACTACACTAAACACCAAAATGTGTTTAGGAAGAGAAAAACCCGAGCAATGGGTGTAAAAACCTCTCTCTTGACCACCTATCGGAAATCTCCACTAGAACGAATAGTTGTAGTACATAGATGAACATAAACCCTTCAAGCTTATTTCTCCCTGTGTGCTTGAGCTTTCTAAGCTCCAGCTAACAACCAATTTCAGCAAGTCTTTTTTTCATCTAGCTTACCGGAGAATCTCCATTGAAACACTAATGGAAACACCAGCAATTGAGATTGGATTTGAATTTGGTTGAAAAGCTATACAAAGACAGAGATATATGTAGAAAGCCAGAGTAAAGGAAATGAGAGATTTTGATGAAATGGAAATTTTGATTCTTGATTCATTGATTCTTATTACAAGCCCTAATATATACATACATAACTAACTCTGTAGAGTGTGGGATCAATCTAACAAACAATAGCATAAACTAATCAGTGACTAACACGTGCATAAACTAATCAATGGCTGACACATCGATTGTATCAGTAACCAACGCCATTGATTAACACCTAACTGCACTAACTTAAACTACCTGCAGTTTAGGCTTTCTCAAGTTTCCATAAGCTTTCTCTCACTCACAAGGTCTATGTTTATGGGTGAGGAAAGGGGTTACAACATCTCAATCAAATATTCAAAGAGATGGAAAAGAGAGGATGAAATGTTTTTTTCTCTCAAAACAAAGGTTCTCTCCTTTCTTACACTCAATGTGGCTTCTCTTGAATATCTCTCTTGTGATTTCTAAGGTTTGTATCACCCTTATCAGAAGCCTTTGCCACGCCTCACAGCGGTGTATATGTTGGCCAAGTGTGCATTGGTTAGGTGCAGTCCAGGAAGCAAATTACATACAAAGATCGCACAACTCGCGACCTGGACATGCCCTAAGGTCATGTGGTGGTCGCGTGGTGCACGTCAGCACTCTCATCTAGACCACCTACCACGTAGATCTTGCAGACTAGCTAGGTTGTCTCCTAGTTGCCTCTAGGTCGCAAAATCTCTATCCATGCAGCTTTCCAAATGTGAAGGAGAGGCCTAAGTACATCTACCCCAAATCATCAATATCAATCAATCAAATCAATATATATATATAAGCAGAAACCTCATGCGGAAGTGCATGAGGTTCTGCCATGTGGCACTTTGTATGAGTAGTATTTCATTTAGCCTTTCACCTCACCCCATCTTCTTATCAATTGCCAGTTTAAGCCATAAATGTAGAAAATTAAGAGATTTGGTTCCACCCGTTTTCCAACTTCTTGAACTCTTACACTTTTAATTTAATTAATTTTAAAAATGAAAGCTTTTTTCCATTCAATGTTAGTTATTCATGTTAATTAACCTGTTATTTTATAGATTCCAATTTCACAAAATATTGAAGGGTCGAGAGAGAGAGAGAAATTAGTGTCAAGAAGAGTATGAATCTGACTTTGGTTTAGGTGCATATGATCTAAACCTCTCAACAACATTGTCAAAACTTAATACAATACATCAACGATATTTGGGGTTCCTAAAAGGTATGTTTAGGGAAGGCATAAAGTCTTTATATGTGTTATTTGTTTTTGTTTTTGTTTTCCTTTTTGGAAGTGCCTAACCTTTGTAAGTGATTATTGAGGTACTTAGATATATGTAAAATTAAACTTAAGATATGAAATAGTATAATTTTATATTTTCTTTGTTCAATTGTTGTTATATTTTTAATCTCTTGACATGTATATTTAGCTTTGCAAATTATAAATTATAAATCTTAAATCTTAGATATTCGGGGGTGTTTGGTATATGCACTTAAAAACATGTGTTTTGTTGTTTGAAAACATGTGTGGAAATACGTGTGGGTGAAAAAGTGTATAGAAATACGTGTAATGTTGTTTAAAAACTGAAAATTGTTATTTGAAATGGTGTACCAAACACCTCAAGCCTTCAAAAGTTCACGTGTTTTCTTTTCCTAAAAAAAAAAATAATAAGAATTTTTATATTGAAATTTCAAATGTAAGAACCAAGTATACATCTACACTTGATAAAAAAAAAAAAAAAAATCAATAAGCATGTAGTAGCATTTTTAGGGTTTAATTAATTATGGTTACTTAAGGATACACTCTATTACTATTTTTTTTTTCATTATTTTAGTGACATAATACATAATCGAAATTAATTTTCCAAACATTATAACAAACTAGTATTAACCTGTGCTTACACACAAGAATGATGAATTGTAATGATGCTATTGATGTTAGTTTGAGTTATCAAATATATATGACGTTAGTTCGACCAGGACATTTGGAGGTACTAAAATAATTTTTCCTTGCAATTTTAATAATAATTATGATATTTGTTACGCCAAGTTTCTCATTACACTGCTGTTATGTGTATAATTTTGAAAATCATTATTGGACATTACATACACGATATCAATTCACTATCATTGTCCATGAAATTGTACTAAATACAACACAAAATAAAATGGTGAATTGGTTTAATAGTATCACCCAAATTAAATAAGGATAGGTGCATGAAATTTTTTAGCTCAATTACGGTTTATTACGTTCAAGATCTTCACATACAAAATATCTAAATAGAAACAGTATAAATATGTATAAATATATATACTCATTAGTTCAGGAAAAAAAATAACAGCAAAAAATCTAAACAATTTAATCGGTATGAAAAGCTAACAAAGGCAAAATCTAATTTTGATTCTAATCAAATTTTCTCTAAGCTTTATATACGCACACACACACACACACACACACACACACACATATATATATATATTACCTAGGTTTATTTATATTAGACTTCTCGTTTTTCTACATTGAATTAACTCACTTGATACAAAAATTTAGATTAGATGGGACACATGACGCAAAATTAAACTCTAATTGAAATCCAATTTTTATATTAAACTATCATGTAACCCATGCAAACACATGGATGCATTTAAAATTAAACACAATTTTTATTATAAAAATATAAATATTTAGTCAAATTATTTAAAAAATAACATGTAACACATGCATATGTATAGATACATTTAAAATTAAACACAATTTTTATCATAAATGTGGGGTCAGAGAATTTGGTAACCCCGACCCATTGTGTACCAAGCCCAAGGCCCATGTCGAGGAGGAAGAGACGCCCGAGGACGAAGTGTGAAAGTCCAAATTGCTCAGGAACCTTGCCAAGGACAACCCTGTCCTCGGCCGACCAAGACCACGGGAGGAGGAAGTAACGGGCCACCAAAGGCAGCCTTCCAAAGCATCTAAAGAGAAAGAACAAGTACAACGTGTCAGCCATAGAAGCATAGTGGAGGAGCAAGACCAGGATGAACTGTCACCTCCACATTAAATGCCCACAACTAACGTTCTGACCGCATTAATGAGGAAATGACCATTGAACAGTGCAACCTTGGTTGCTACAACCCACAGAAAGAGTGGGAAGGCGGCTGATGGGACAAGCACTCAAGTAGTGACCTGCTTGATCAACAAATGTAGGGCTAAGATCAACTAAAATGAGGTATAGAATGTAAGGAATCCCTCTTGAAAGGGGACCAGAAAAAAGGAAAAAAATTAGAAGTATAGAACATTGTAGCAACCTGTATCATCACGGAAACCTTTGTAACCAATCACTAAAGAAATGATAAGAACTTCAAGCTCCCAAGAGGAGGGTTGAGGAACATTATTGCACATTTTAACTCATGTTCATGCTATTCAATCCATATGCAACCATGCCTAGCCGTTGTATCCCTCATTAAGGCCTAGTTCTTGAACCCGCTCTATACAAATTCATTGTATTGGGCTAGCTGGGCTTGAGTTCACTCACGTAACAGTAGAAGTGCTCAAACCCAGTCCCTACAATTGGCACCGTCTGTGGGAAGAACTCGTGTGTTAGTAAGGGCAACGATCAAGCATGGTAGGATCAGGCCCTCATCAAGCAGGCTCCCATCAGCTTGAACCGGTCAAATCCCAGCATTAGGGTAACTTCGCCGACCCCGACCCCGAGCACGATCGAAATGAAGAAAATGAAATATTTTGAGAGGGAAGTGTGCACACCACTCAAACCAGCAGAAGCTACTCGTGTGGGGACAGTCATGTGCTCCAGAGACAAAACAACAACCGGGCCATACAACCAAAAGAGGTTAAGAGCCACGTGACCCAGGGGCAGAACGATGAGCAGGCCATGCAGCGAGAGATAGATGACTTGAAGAGGAGGCTGCGCCATGCACAACGAAGACGATCTCAACCTAGCCTCGACCTGCTCTCTAATGATGAGAGCGACAATGATTATAGGCAAAGATCGAGAACTCCTCCAAGCGAGACCTTCTCTCATGAAGAAGAGCACTATCGAGAGCGTAAACGTAAGAGCCCATCTCCTAGGGGCTTAGGATACGATGCCATGAGCAGGGCACTAGATTAACTATCCAAGTCGCCTTTTACGCGCCACATAGAAGGGGCTACCCTTCCTCGGCAATTCTAGTAGCCAACCTTCTCCATTTATAACGGCAAAACGGACCTCGTGGAGTATGTGAGCCAGTTTAACCAAAGGATGGCTGTCCACTCTAAGAACGAGGCATTGATATGCAAGGTTTTCCCCTCTAGCTTGGGTCCAGTGGCGATGAGGTGGTTCAATGGCTTGAAAACGAATTCCATAGATTCGTATAAACAGTTGACCCAGGCCTTTGGCTCCTGCAATTTTGATGATGTCGCCATCAGTACCTTCAAAAATGGTCTCCCGACTAGACACGGCCTAAGGAAGTCTCTGACTGGCAAGCCTGCCACCAGTATGCGCCAACTGATGGATCGGATCGACAAGTACAAACGAGTGGAGGAAGACCAGCTGCAGGGTAGAGGAAAGGAGAAGGTCATCCCTCAGGAGATGAGGGATTTCAGGTTGGACCGATACAACAGCACCCGCCGAGGAGGGACTTCGTGGGGCAATCTGGAGCAGCCGACACACAAATGGTCCATGTCGTATTCCGAGAGCCAGTACACAAGGTGTTGGAGAAAGTCAAGAATGAGCCATACTTTAGGTAGCCGAATAAGATGGTGGGGGAATCCACGAAGCGCAATCAGAACCTTTATTGCTAGTACCACAGGGACCACGGACATACTACAGAGAACTGCAGGAATTTCCAGAACTATCTGGACCAGCTGGTTCGAGAAGGAAAGCTGAAGCACCTTCTGCATCACCCCGGTGACCATCAAGGCCAGACCCATCAAGAGCCCCAGAGAGATAATGCCCTAAGGGCGCTCGTAGGGACGATCAATGTAATCTTGGCCATACCAGGAAGAACAGGCACGCTCCCTTCACGAGTGTTGTCTGTAGCCCAGTTGCCTACCGAGGAGTCCCAGCCAAAGCCGAAGAGGACCAGAAGGAATTTTTACCCAACCTTGAGTTTTTCAGAGGAAGACAAGATTGGGACCGCCCAGCCCCATGATGATGCTCTGGTGATCACTATCAGAATCGGGGACTATGATGTGAGGAGAGTGATGGTCGATAGCTCTCCCTTGATGAGCTTCGACGGGAAGCTTGTTATCCCAAAGGGCATGATCAGGCTGCCCATCCAAATCGGCCCAGAGGTGGTGGAGGTGAACTTTATAGTAGTGGACACCTATTCCCCCTACACAGCCATCGTAGGAAGGCCCTGGCTCCACACCTTGGGGGCTGTTGCCTCCTCCTTGCACTAGAAGGTGAAATTCCCGCTAGGGGATCAAGTTCTCGAAATTCATGGTTGCCAATCCATAACAAGGCAATGCATGGTGGCTGCCATATCACATCGGCTCGATGCACAGCCCTCTGCCACTACCAAAGAGAGCTTATAGCAATTAAAGACCCTAGTGGCGCCTCCTAATACAGCTGCTGAGGAAGTAAAATGTGAGGATCTAGAGAAGGTAGTAATTGGTGACAACCTGGAGAAGTTCTTTAGGGTCGGGGCTCGGCTGCCTCCCAAGGAGAAGGAGGGGTTAATTGAGTTCCTCAAAAGTAATATTGACGTGTTCGCATGGGATGCCTGTGACGCCCCGGGGATTGACCCGTCCTTCATCTGTCACCATCTCAACATCAATCTGTCCGTAATTCCTAAGAAACAGCCACCTCGGCGCCCATCAAGAGAGCACGCTGATGCGATTAGAGAAGAGGTGAATAAGCTTAAGCGTGCAGGGGCTATCAAAGAGGTTTTCTACCCTGAATGGTTGGCCAATACTGTGGTGGTCAAGAAGAAAAGCAGAAAGTGGAGGGTCTGTGTGGACTTCACAAACCTGAATAGGGCATGTCCAAAAGACCCGTTCCCCATGCCTCAGATAGACCAGCTAGTGGATGCAACTACGGGCCATCCTCGGATGAGCTTCCTAGACGCCTTTTAAGACTATCATCAAATACCACTAGCCTTGGAGGATCAGGAAAAGACAGCCTTTGTGACGCCCATTGGGAACTACCACTACAAAGTAATGCCGTTCAGTCTGAAGAACGCAGGGTCCACCTATCAAAGGATGATGACGAGAATGTTCGAGCCGATGCTGGGTAAGAGCATCAAAGTCTACGTTGATGATATGGTGGTAAAGAGTAAAGCGGTGTCTCATTTAGGAGACCTCGGCTGCACCTTTGATGTCTTGAGGAAGCACAAGCTGCGCCTAAATGCTTCCAAATGCTTGTTTGGCGTGGGATCTGGCAAGTTTTTAGGATACATTATTACCCACAGGGGAATCGAGGTTGATCCTGACCAAATCAAGGCTATTCATAATCTAAAGCCTCTGCAAAACCCCAAGGAGGTCCAAAAGCTTACTGGAATGATCGCGGCCCTAAATCGATTCATTTCCAGGTCGGCTGACAGGTGCAAGCCCTTCTATCTCCTGATCAACAAGTGGAAGGGATTTGAGTGATCCAAGGATTGTGTTGTGACCTTCTAGCAACTCAAGGAGTACCTATCCCGGCCACCTATCATGTCCAATCCTAAGGCCGACGAGGTCCTATACGCATACATTGCTGTGGCACTTCACGCTGTGAGCCTGGTACTGATTCGGGAAGACAATGGCATTCAAAAATTAGTCTATTACGTTAGCAAGTCACTACATGAAGCTGAGATCAAGTACCTACCCTTAGAGAAAGCCATACTAGCTATGGTCCACACTACACGAAAGCTCCCCCATTATTTCCAGGCTCACACAGTGGTTGTCCTAACCCAACTACCCTTGAAGTCCGTACTTCAGACTGCTGATTACACAGGAAGGATCGCCAAGTGGAACACAATTCTAGGGGCTTTTGACATCAAATATATGCCTCGGACCTCCATAAAAGGCCAGGTCCTGGCTGATTTGGTGGCCGAATTCGCTGAACCACCAGTAAAGATGGAAGCTGAGACGAGAAGCATGGACGAAAAATCAGTTGGGGCAGTCTCCATCTCGGGGCCACCATGTTGGAAGGTATACGTTGATGGCGCGGCAAATCAGAGGGGGTCTGGAGTGGGGCTAGTCTTAGTATCCTCTGAAGATTCTGTCATAGAAAAATCCCTGAGGCTCAGGTTCTCGGCCACAAACAATGAAGCCGAGTATGAAGCATTGTTACAAGGGATGGTCATGGTGCAGAAAATAGGAGGAAAAGCAGTGGAGATGTTCTCGGATTCGAGATTGGTGGTAGGCCAGGTAAAGGGAGAACTAGAAGCCAGAGATCCGAGGATGCAAGAGTACCTAAGCCAGGTCAAGCGCTTGCAGTCGGATTTCGATCTTTTCAGCTTGTCACATGTCTCCAAGAGTGGAAACACCCATGCCGATTCATTGGCCACACTTGCCACCTCCTCGGCAGGGGATTGCCTAGGATCATTCTTGTAGAGCATCTGGAAAGAGCAAATGAGGTGGCAAAGGGCACGGTCCACATCCATCAAGTTGGGATGGGTCCCAACTGGATGGACCCCATAGTGAGGTTCCTCAAAGATGATGTTCTGCCCGAGGAGAAGTCAGAGGCTGAAAAAATACGAAGGAATGCTTCTCGATTCTAGTTGTCGAAGGACCACAAGTTGTATTGGCACTCCTACTCTGGACCATACCTACTGTGTATTCACCCCGAGGCATCAGAGTTACTGCTCGAAGAGCTGCATGAGGGGATCTGTGGGAGTCACACAGGAGGAAGATCCTTGTCGCACCGAGCCGTCACCCAGGGATATTGGTGGCCGAGGATGCAGAAGGAGGCCCTAGAGTATGTTAAGAAGTGTGACCAATGCCAAAGGTTCGCCCCAAATATTCATCAGTTTAGAGGGGTCCTCAATCCTTTGTCCAGCCCATGGCCGTTCACCCAGTGGGGCCTGGATATCGTAGGCCCTTTCCCCAAGGCACTAGGGAATAAGAGATACCTGTTGGTTGCCACATATTACTTCACCAAATGGTTCGAAACTGAGCCGTTGGCCAACATCAGGGATGTGGACACTAAGAAATTCCTTTGGAGAAACATTGTCACGCGATTCGGGGTCCCTCATACCCTCATTTCGGATAACGGACTCCAATTTGACAGCAAGGACTTCAGAAGGTACTGTTGTGAGCTTGGGATCACAAACAGGTATTCAACTCCTGCTTATCCTCAGGGAAATGGGCAGGCCGAGGCTGTCAATAAGGTCATCGTCAATGGGCTTAAGAAGAGACTGGATGACGCTAAGGGAAGATGGGTAAAAGAGCTGCCCCACGTTCTTTAGACATACCGGACTACACCACAGTGGTCAACGGGAGAGACACCTTTTGCCATGACTTACGGGGCCGAGGCTGTTATCCCTCTGGAGGTAAACTTCCCAACACTAAGGACGAGCTCTTTCACTCCAGGCAGTAATGATGAACTACTAGACAGAACCAAGGTCTTGCATGGTCCTCGGACTCAAACCTATGGGGAAACTAACTACTTCAAGAAAAACCTGAGTACTAGACTGAACCAAGGTCTTGCATGGTCCTCGGATTCAAACCTATGAGAAAACTAGTTACTTACAGGGGAATCTAAGTGTTAGACAGAACCAAGGTCTTGTATGGTCCTCGGACTCAAACCTATGGGGAAACTAGCTACTTAGAGAAGAACCTAAGGGTTAGGCAGCACCAAGGTCTTGCATGGCTCTCAGACTCAAATCTCTGGAGAGACTAGCTATGTTCAGCAAAGGCATAAACAAACACAAGCCCATGAGCATCACTTAAGGCATTCTGAGGCACATTGAACCTAACCCCCTAGCATAATCAGCAACTAACGGTTTTCTTAAGGTCAGTAAGTTTTTAAAGCACACTTGTGAGCACCTTTGTACATTGTACTGTGGTATTTGATCCTAGAATTTAAAGGATTATCTTTACGGACATTGTGTGCGTAGCATTTTTTACCATTTATAGTAACCAATTCATGAGATATTGAACCAATATTGTAAAGTTGTTCCCTCAGTATTCAATTTAGCAAAAATAGGCTGTGGTGCCAAGGTGGTTCAATTATCGACCAAGATCTAAGTGGAAACTATCACTATGGGCTTTACATTTTTTGGCTGCCAATTAGGAATGAAAAACATGCTGAGCTTCTGAGATTGTGAAACTAATAATTAAAGCCCAGGTTATAATAAATAGCAAAACTCATCACAATAACAATAAATACCAAGTAAAAAAAAAAAAAAAGATTCATGCATTTAACTTAAAAGTAGCATTACAGTGTTTAAAAAAAAAAAAGAGGAAACAAAAACGACAAAAACAAAAAACAAAACGTAAGATAAAAGCTAGCGAAGACAGCCTATTTCTTCAGTTTGAACTTTATTCCCCCCTTGGGAGGCTGTCCAGAGGTGTCCTCAGGGTCCTCGGAGCTCTGACCTAGGGGAACAGCCTACAGAGGCACTACCATGAGAGTTGTCTCCTCGGCTGGAGGGTCAACTTTGGGGAGGTCCTTCTCGACAAGAAGAGCCTGGGAGTCAGCAGGAGGAACTTGAGGGCCAACAGGGGGCTTCACCACATCCGGGGACGCTTCTTGGTTACTGGTTTCTTCTTTCTCTGGCACCCCTTGATGCTCAGCCTCCTCGACAGGCCTATCAGTGAAAGGGGGATCCTTGGCAGCATTGGCCTGGTCCCCGTCTGCCACTTCGGGGGCAGTGTCGGCTTCAGAGGTGGCAGAGGCAGCCTTTCGAATAGCAGGAGGGTAGTACACTCTCTCGGCCCTCCTAAGCTCAGACGAGGCCTTGACCCCAGCTTGGTTGAGGGCCTCATTCCAAGTCTGGGAGTAGTTGTGCCTGCATACCTCAAGGACTTGAGCCTTGAGGGCAGCCTCGGTCTTAGCCATTCCCTCAGCAAAGGCCTCTTCCTTTGCTTGCTCTTTAGATCTTTCAGCCTCTGTCTTCGCGAGCTCAGCCATCACTTTGGCCCTCAAAGCCTCATCCCTGGCGAACTCTGCGACGTTCTTGGCCCCCATTGCCTCGGCCAACTTCTGCTTTAATTTAGTAATGTGCTCCTTGGCTATCTTCAGTTGACCCTCAGCATCAAGAAAGCGCCTTGTCTGGTCGGCGGCCTGCTTTTGGGCGCTAGCCAGGCCGGACACCGCGCTGTCTCTGGATTTCGTCACCTCTTTTAGATCCTCCCTAGCCTTCTTGAGATCAGCCTCGGAGTCCTTAAGGGTCCGCGTGGCCTCCAGGCGCTTGTCGTGTTCCTGATCCATGGCCTTGCTCTGGTTATTGGCCTTCTCTTCTAGCCTATAAATGGCCTGGATAGCTTGCAAATCGAAACAAACAGACGATAAGTTTGGAACTAAAGAGTAAAAATCAACGAAGTCTTAGGCGTCGAATGTCTTACCATGCCTAAGTACCTCTTCAGACTGAGGATGACTTCCTGCCTTCTCAGGTCCTCCAATTGGGCCATATCGGCAGGGAGTAGCAGAGACCTCTCTAATGCATCGGCCACGTATGTGCCTTCACCCCCTTTGAAGTCCTTGAAGGAGGCGTTATCCATCAAAGGCTCCCCATAGAGCATTGGGGCAAGGAGCCAAGCCTGGGCCTCGAGCTGCGCAGCTACCTCTCTTCCTTGGCCCTGGTGCCCAGTTTTTTGCTACTTAGGGGGCCGCCAATCCTCCTCCTCCTCTTGGTAAGAACGAGTCTTGTCAGCTCTTATAGGCCTTTTGCCCTTAGAGCCCTTCTTATGTTGGGGATCAGTAGGCTCAGGCCTTAGTGGCAAACTCGGCTGAGGTAGAGGGGGTGGAAGTTTGGATTGGGAAGAAGACGACATGGTCTGAACAGGCTGAGACTTGGGTAGCGAAGGAGAAAGCTTGGATTGGGACTTCCCCGGCTCATCCCTCCCTAGCTGACCCTCAAGCAGGTCAAGTAGGCTGGTCTGGGGTTGCCTCTTAAAGCCCATCTCGGCCTGAGGAGAAGTCCTTGCAGATAGAAGGTCCGCCTCGGTCAAATTAGGGTCGCCCAAGTCACCAGAGGGATCCTCGGCCAGGTGGACTTGGTCAAAAGCGCCAAATTCATCCTTGGATGGATCCAAATCAGCAACTTCTTTCTCTTCTCCTAGCTCTTCTTCCTCGGCCTTCGCAGCTTGGGGGGAGGTAGAAGGACCTGCCAACGGAATACCTTCCGAAGCAAGAGACCCTTCAGGAAACAGAAACCCTTGCTCCGCTACAGTTATGCTACGAAGCCGAGGATCTTCGGCTCTGATCACGTACTTCGGAGTCGGGAACGACTTCTGGATCGACTAGTACCCAAGGATCTTATGGGTGGCTCTAACTTGGTTGTCAGCCTTGTTCACAAAGATCTCTACCCTAAGGACCCTTTCCAAGTCCTCCTTGTTGACCAGGTTAAAATGACGTTCAAAAGCATGCGGATCTACAGAAAAGAAAACATGTTCCTGTCAGCAACCAAACAGGGCAGACCTACAACCCGAAAGACTAGACCCTCTCCTACTTTAGGTATTCCACCTGGTGTCCCCTCCTCTGTCAGACAATGAAGGCCATCGTGCCAATCCCCGGACACGATGAGAAAGTCTTTGTTCAGCCCCTTACTGGACTCAGGAAGGCACTGGATAAGCCGGACCTTATCGTCCCTCGTCTTCATGTAATAAGACTTACCTTTTAGTTGTTGGAGGTTGTAGCACCAGTTCACATCGTGATGGGTTAACCTCAACCCCATATTCTCATTCAAGGCGTCCACACAACCCAGGATTCTGAACACGTTGGTGGCGCATTGAGTGGGGGCCAACCTAAAGTACCTAAGGTAGCCCCTCGTTACTGGCCCCATGGGGATTCTCATACCGCCTTCAAGGAAGGCGATTATGGGGATCACGACCTCACCCTCCTTCCTCCGAATGTGCCATTCCCCTTCCTCATAGTACCTCAAGCCCACATTACTGGGTATTCTATAATCGGCGATGAATTTCTCCATCGCCTCTTCAGACTCAACTAACTTCTTAAATCTACCCATCCTTAACAACGACTAAGAGACTCAGGAAAGGGCGAAGGAAAGAAAGGAATCAGAGAAGAAATTTGAGCTAGAGAGAGAAGAAGACTTACAGAAATGAGGAAAAGCTCCTCAGACAGGCTTTTTGTGTAGAAAAAGGCGTGAGTGTAGTTGGAGATTTGATCGGATTCAGTGTACGTGCGCAAGAACTCTTGAGTGCAAAAGTGAAAAGGCCAATCGGATCAAACGGGTATTTATACCCCCAATTAAAGATAACTGTGCGGGTTTCCCCGCTCATAAAGCTGGGAAAAGCCCAGCCATTGGATTGGCATCACGCCGTTGAACGTGGGGAGCACAAAGTCGCCAGAATTTAATGAGGGCGCGCTCCATATACCAAAGCGCCAGGAACGTGCCTTGGACAGGCGAAAAGACCCTGGCACTGACGAAGGATAAGACGTGACAAGCCATTACGATGGCCCGAGGATGTCAAAATCCTTATCTCCACCCGAGGACCTGGACAGCAAGATTTTCTGGGGCTATTATGGGGTCAGAGAATTTGGTAACCCCGGCCCATTATGTACCAAGCCCAAGGCCCATGCCGAGGAGGAAGAGACGCCCGAGGACGAAGTGTGAAAGTCCAAATTGCCTAGGAACTTTGCCAAGGACAACCCTATCCTCGGCTGACCAAGACCACGGGAGGAGGAAGTAACGAGCCACCAAAAGCAGCCTTCTAGAGCATCTAAAGAGAAAGAACAAGTACAACGTGTCAGCCATGGAAGCATGGTGGAGGAGCAAGACCAGGATGAACTGTCACCTCTACATTAAATGCCCACAATTAACGTTCTAGCCGCATTAATGAGGAAATGACTCCTGAACAGTGCAACCTTGGTTGCTGCAACCCACAGAAAGAGTGGGAAGACGGCTGATGGGACAAGCACTCAAGTAGTGACCTGCTTGATCAACAAATGTAGGGCTAAGATTAACTAAAAAGGGGTATATAATGTAAGGGATCCCTCTTGAAAGGGGACTGGAAAAAAGGGAGAAAATTAGAAGCATAGAACACTGTAGCAACTTGTATCATCACGGAAACCTTTGTAACCAATCACTAAAGAAATAATAAGAACTTTAAGCTCCCAAGAGTAGAGTCGAGGAACATCATTGCACATTTTAACCCACGTTCATGCTATTCAATCCATATGCAACCATGCCTAGCCGTTGTATCCCTCACTAGGGCCTAGTTCTTGAACCCGCTCTCTACAAATTCATTGTATTGGGCTAGTTGGGCTTGAGTTCACTCACTCAACAGTAGAAATGCTCAAACCCAGTCCCTACAATAAAAATATAAATAATTAGTCAATTTTTAAAAAAAAAAAGTAAACGTAATTAGTCACATATTAAAATTATTACCTAAATTTAATATTACTTATGATAATTTTTTTTTCTAATTTTTAATAATATAGAACATGGTGTGATCTTTGTTGTGTGATGATTTTTATTGAGTATATGTATATTTCATTAATATTAAATTCTTAGTATTTTGCACTTATTAACTCACTTGGTACAAAGATTAAAAAAACTTAAGTGAACACATGGCACAAACTTAAATGACTAATTATGGTGTGGTCCACATATAAATTTAGACACATGGTGCAAAATTGGATTAAAATTTCAAATTCTAATTGAACTTTCTCTAAACTTTACCTATTAATATATATATATATGTGTGTGTGTGTGTGTGTGTGTGTGTGTGTATAGATTAACTCATTTGGCACAAAATTTGTAAAGCTTAGATTAGATGAGACACATGGCGCAAAATTAGACACTAATTGAATTCTAATTTGAAATATAATTGGATTTTCTCTCAGTTTTGACTATTAGTATATATATATATATATATAGAGAGAGAGAGAGAGAGAGAGAGAGAGATATGAGTATCATAAAATAACTAACAACGGATACGCACATCACGCGGGACATCCACTAGTTACAATTAAGTCCCGAAAAGTTATATTAAAAGTAAAACACAATACAAACAAATTTGTCACTGAATTAAGCCAACAAAAATATACTTCTCGAAAACAAAACTGGTATAATCTTGCGCTCAATCTTGAATTCTTGATCCTACCCCCTTGACACTTGGCTTAGAGCTAACAACCAAGATACCACTATAAATATTAAATTTCTCCACCATTTTTTATTTATTTATTTTGATAACAAACAAAAGGAGAAAGCTCACACGTTAGGTGGCTGAGACCAGCTATAGTGCATAGGGGAGTTGGTAGCCAAAGCAGCTATAGTATATACATTGTTAAGTACAAATGTAGGCACAAAAAAGAACCTAAACACTAGCCCAAATTGTTTCAAAAATGGGGTGTTTGGTATATGTTTTCAAATAACAATTTTCATTCTTTAAACAACATTATACGTATTTACACACACTCTTTCACCCACACATATTTCTACACATGTTTTCAAACAATAATTTTCAATTTTTAAGTGCATGTACCAAACACTCCATATCTGCAGTTCTTTCCTGCCAGTTTGGATTACAATCCCTGTTGAACAGTTGGACAAGCCTTTTGCTGCTGCTCAGGACCAAAATTTGGCTGAAACCATATCTCCTAGCTTGGACTGCAGCTTCTACCAGAGCCTCCAGTAAAGCACCATAGGCTGAAACTGCAGCATTGCTGTGGCATCCTCTGAACACAGTGGCTCCCTGGATGTTTTGGGCTTCATAAGAGTAAGCTCTTCTTTTGACTTGCTTTTTTCTGACCCCAGCAATCTTGATGATGAGGTGCCATTGCCCACCTAGTCTTTGATTTTGAACATGATAACCACCAGCCCCTCTGTCAGTAGTGTTGCAATTGATAAAGGCATCAAGATACCTGCAAAAAAGAGACTGAGAGGTTAAAATAACATTCAAAGGGTCAGGTTGCAATCCCTCACGCATAAGTTTGTTCCTGTGGTTCCATATTGTCCAGATGATAGTGAAGAGAAGTTGCAGATATCTCATATTACCCTCCTTCATCCGTTTGTGAGCAAGAATTGTTCTGCTAACCCACTGTTGGACAGAAATAGATTCAATCTCAGAAGTCTGGATAGCTAGCTGAAAACCATACCAGCATGCTCTAGCAAAGGGGCAATGGAGAAAAGTATGAGTGGAAGATTCTTCAGCCAAATCACAAAGGGGACACAGACCAATATTTGCAATCCCTCTATTTTTTAGAGTTAGGAAGGTTGGTAGGCTGTCATGTAGAAGTCTCCAAATACAATTGCAAATTTTTAAGGGAACTTTAACCTTCCAAATTAGGTTCCACACAGCATAGGGAGGAGAAAAAGTTATGTGGTTGGCAGAGGAGTGTTGATTAGCATCTTTCAGCAGAACCTTGTAGGCTTTATGAACATTATAGTCCCCTGTATTAGAAAATTTCCACATTAGCTGGTCTGATACTACCCTTGTTTTGGATATTGGGATGCTCAAGATTTCATTGCACACAGGGAAGGAATAAAGTGTTTTGACTAAATCAGATTTCCAAGAACAGGTATTCTGATCAATCAAGTCTGCTACAGTGCCTGTTGTGAGATTTGGGTTGTGCAAATTCCAGGATGAATACCAAGCAGGATGACTCAAAGGAATATTGGATCCATTACCTACCCACCATCTACACTCTCTGAGTTTCTTATTGTCATGTTTGATAATATTTCTCCAAAACCATGACTGATGTGGCTTAGGAGTGCAATCAAGAATGGAAGACCTAGGGAAATACTTTGCTTTGAAGGTTTTAGCAACTAGAGAATGGGGGTTGTGATGGATCCTCCAAAATTGCTTACACAACATTGCTTGGTTAAACTGAATTTCTTAAAACCAAGACTCCCTGCACTCCTAGGATGGCAGATTTTGTTCCAATTGATCAGGTGCATTTTTCTAACCCCTTGGTCATGACCCCACCTGAAATTTTTGGTAATAGCATCCATTTGGTTGCAAATATTCTTAGGTACCCGAAAACAAGAGAAGGTGTACAAGGGTAAGGACTGAAGGACATAGTTGATGAGGGTGGTTTTTCCAGCTTGTGAAAGCAACTTTGCCTTCCATCCTTGAAGTTTTGATTTAAGCTTGTCCACTAGGAAATTGAAGTCAGCAACTCTTCTACCCCTCAATTTAAAATTTAAGCCTAGGTATTTGGTAGGATTTTGTACCAGGTTGACCTTCAAAAACATAGCAAGAGTCTTGTTAGAGATATATATTAGAGCCTATTACATTGGGCTAATATGTCTAATATATATCTCTAACAAGTCTCTTGGTCCACTCCTGGCATGTTTGGGGAGCAGTATAGATCAAACTTAGCTAGATTAACACTTTGACCTGAGAGGGCACAATACCAGTCAATGATTCTCTGAATATTACCCAAAGACTTGTTATCTTGCCTAAAGAATAGTAGGGAGTCATCAGCAAACAGCAGATGGGCAAAGGAGCAACCATTTCTCCCAACTTTAATCCCCTGTATTTCCTTTTGTTGCTCAGCTTGCATTAGTGATAGAGACAAAATATTTGCACACATGAGGCGATCCCTTATCACCCTATTTGTTCCACCATTCCTTGATGCCGTATTTTCGATGCTACAATTTGGTCCATTAGAAAACTAGGAATATAGAGGTCACTAATTTTTAAAATTTTTTTTATTAGTATATATGTCACTAATTGTACATATCAGCAAACATCAAACATAAAAGTATGTACTTTTTTTTTATGAAAATAAAAGTCTATACACTTATTAGCCTTAGTAGGACTTTCCTTTCTTAACTCTTCTACGATTCCCTCTTCCATAACAAGAATGATTTCTGGGTCTTCCTCCTTCAGGTTGGTCATTGGTGTAATCTCAGTATTTTATTTTATTTTATTTTTTTGAGAGTCAAGTGTAACCTCAATATAAATAATGGCTTATAGGTTCCCAAAAATACGGCTACTGGAGGTTTATTAGGGGAAGAGGTAGGAAACTGGATAACAGGTTTCACATTCAACCTTAGCACTTGCTATGTTACTGATATAGCTGAAATATGGGTTTTGAGGCAAGTTTTACTGCTTGCTAGTACATATAAAGAAAATTATCATTGAGTCAGACTACTTAACAGCTCTTTCTTTGTCTGTTAGAAATCAAGTGTAAATTGTGATATGGAAGTGGATGGAAATAAGTTCGTGTTTTACAGAACTTTTGATGGGTTTGAGGCTTCTACTTTTCTTTTGGTGACAACAAATAATTAATAGAGTCAATCTATGGATATTTGACACAAACATGCACATGTGGTGCACTTGGTACTAGGACACGTTGCATGTGCATCTTTCATCAAGATCGGGCCGTGATTGGATCTTATTTTGTAATACTCTAATACATTTTTTTTGCTGAGAATGTAATACTCTAATACAAGAATAACTAACTTTTAAAAGATAAATTCTTTTTGGAAAACTATAGATTAACCAAGTACAATTTTAAAAGTAATGATTTTTTTTTTTAAATTTTAAATGTGCCAATTCAAATGAAGAGTTAAGATATTTTCAATTAAAACTTTTTATTATCTATAAATATCTTTAAAATAGTAGACATGCCTCAAAATCGCCTTTTTTTATTTTGTTAATCACTGTTTCCTAGACATATCATCGAGAATGAAGATGCTAAGTTCCATCCAGATGGTATCCTCATAAACAATTAAAGAGGGAATTCTTGAAGAGGAATTGATCCTAAAAGCTTTTACGCTCTTAAGGCCAACAGTAGGAAACAAATGTGTAGAGATTTTGGCAAACCTTGGTCATTAAATATGTCCTCAACTTTTCAACATCATGATCATCCTTCTCAACATTTTAAACTTTATTCATACTACTTGCGGATTCTATGGGAGTACAAACTCTTAGATTGTAGGCCCTTTGATAACCACTTGAAATAAAAGAAAAAAAGAAAGAAAAAGAAGTAGATAAATTATGCAACCACAATGAGAAATGTGAAAAATAACCCATCTCCCTATCCATTTATCTTTAACCATCGTAGGTTTGAGCAATTGAAGGGTATACACCATTTCTCGCGCTCAACAAATGTATCACTAATCTCTTTTCTCAAAATTGCAAGTTCTTTTGATAATTATTTAATTTACTTCTATTTGTTTTCTTTTGCTAACATAGAGAGCGTAAGCGGGTTATTCTTTTGTAATTGAATCAGGTGTCCATCTCTTGTCTTCCAGTCTTATTGGCCCAAGCTTTAGAGAAAGATGGGCCTAGGCCTAATCTCTGTTCTCTTTTGTTGATCCAGCATTATAAAATTTTCCTTTATTCAGGAAAAAAAAAAAAATGTGTATCATTAATTAAATACTGGAAGGGCCCAAATTAACCCATTGTAAAGTTGAATTCGGTTGACCTTATTAGTGTTATTAAAAAATTATTGATTTTTCAGTGCTAAGTTTTGTATAGTTGTTACTCTCCAATATTGTTTTGGTAAGGGTCAAAAAAGTAAAAATAGATTTGGTGCAAAAGCAAACATGGATTATGGGGGGTTAATAATTGGATAGCTTTTTTTTTAATTATTAATTTTTTCAATGCTATGTTTTGATGAGAGATTTTTTCTGTGATTTAACTTTAAAGTCGTAATTTTAGAATTTCTAATCTTGATTTTTCTTATTTGTGTTAACAAGAAATTTGGTTTAAAAATAATGTGAAATTCAAAACTTAAAATTTTCAAGGATTCAAATCCTAGGATCAAATTCCATATAGGGAGAAAAAATCCATACAGGAAAATATTATTACCACTATTAGAACTAGCTACCATGTCACTACCATCATTGCTATTTTTTTTTAATCATTTTGAAGGTTTTAAGGGGAATATAGGCCATTTTGGAGGTTTCAAAGATACTTTGGTCATTTTGGACATTTTAGTGATATTGTGGTAATTTTGAACATTTCAAGGGTATTTTGGCCAATTTAGTGGTTTCGAGGGTGGTTTAGTCATTTAAATTCTGTAATATTTTGGTTATTTTAGTGGTTTTAGGGGTCTTTTGGTCATTTTTAGGCTTGAAGGGTATTGTAGGCATTCTAAAGGTATTTGGTTATTTTGGAAATTTCTAGAGATATTTTGGTCATTTCAATTGTTGTTTTTTTTTTTTTAATAAAAAAAAATAGTGGGATATTGGTCATTTTTTTAAGGTTTTAGAGGTATTTTGATGATTTTGTACGTTTTAGGGATATTTTGTAGGTGTTGGGACTATTTTTTGTCATTGTTTAGGTTCAAGGCTAATTTTGTCATTTTATCAAGGTGTTGAAACTATTTTCAATTAATCCATTTATTATTAAAATTGTAGTTATTCTTAAGAACGTTATGAACCTAGTATAAACTAGAATATGATGGGAATGTGACTAATGGACTAAATGCCCTAATCCTTTTTTATTTTTTTTAATATTTTTAATAATTCAATAATTAAGAGTGGAGAAATAGCTGGATGTCTCTGTTAGAAATAGTAGAAAGTATCAGTTGAGTTACAAGGCTCTTATATTATATTATATTTACTATAATGTGATTACTATAATATGATTCAATGGGCTAAGAGTCTTCTCTCGTGTCTCTCTGAGGTTATTCCCTCCCTTAGGTCTACTAAGGGTTTGTCTTTTCTTTTTTTGGTTGTTTTGCCTCACTACCAATGGCTGAAGACATGATCAATAGCTTAGAGAAAATGAAGTTGACATTGGAGGAAGAAGAGGTGATAGCAATATCAGAGGAAGGTCGAA
Organism: Quercus ilex subsp. ballota; assembly: GCA_032727855.1. Classification (NCBI taxonomy): domain Eukaryota; kingdom Viridiplantae; phylum Streptophyta; class Magnoliopsida; order Fagales; family Fagaceae; genus Quercus; species Quercus ilex. Next base: position 50,137,301 of record CM064909.1, on the reverse strand, counting down.
AGGAGGAAATAGATAGTTGCTCACAAAGTCTTATTGGCTAGTTTCTTACTTGTAAACCCTTAAATAAAAAAGCAACTCAGAATACTTTGAGGAGAGCATAGGGTATGGAAGGAGGAGTACCAATAGTGGAAGTTGGTTCAAACTTGTTCCAGTTCAAGTTCAAGTCAGAATTTGAATTGGATCGAGTGCTAAGTGGAGGTCACTGGACTTTCAATAATCAAGTACTCATGTTATGTTGATGGCAACCAGGGATGACAGCAGCTAATGTGAAATTCGAATCCGTTTCTCTATGGATTCAAATATGGGGAACACCGTTTGATATGGTCTCTCCTAAAGTTGCTGCGAAGATAGGGAGATAGATGGGAGAGGCAGTAGAAGTGGAGAAGAGGAAGAAACATGATGCACAAAATATTTTAATGAGAGTTAAGGTTGCACTTCTAACGTCAAAGCCTATTTAGCGAGGAGCTTTTCTAAGTGGCTCGAATGGAAAAAATACGTGGGTGACATTTAAGTATGAAAGGTTGCCAATATTTTGTCATTATTGCAGACTGCTGGGTCATGATCTCAAACATTGTGCTCAATATTTCACTTTAAAAAAGAATGGTGGTGAGGGGGTTTGTTAGTATGGCGATTGGTTAAAATCCAGTGGGGGGTAGACTTGATCTCCACCCAGGAAAGCTTTGACTAATTTCGAGCAACCCAACGGCAAAACATTCGAAGATGAGTAGATTGGAGTTAACAGTCGACATGGGGCGCCGGTGGCGGTTGGTGATCACCATGTTGAGAACCCTATTGAGAGCAACATTCGTGCAAAAGAGGATAATGTAAAACAAGGGATTTTTCTGGATTGTGTGGAGAATGTAACCGTAACTGATGTAGCAATTATGGAAAGCATAGGATTGTTTTCTTTAGTTATCAACACAGTTGTACCATATTCAAAATTGGTGAATATCCCTTCCATATCAAATCCTAAACACGTGGAGAACAATTTAATTAAATCACCTACAGTGCGCGTGGTGAGGAAAGATCAAGATGGGCCTTAAGGCACTAAACCGAGGCCCACTTGGAAAAGAATCACATGCATGGATTATGGGCCGAGAGTTGAATGGGCCTTAAGGCACTAAACCGAGGCCCACTTGGAAAAGAATCACATGCATGGATTATGGGCCGAGAGTTGAAAATACTGAAAAGGCTATATATGTGCTGCGGAAAAAGAGTTTGCAAAATAATGAAGCCGCATTTGATTTCGCCGTTGAAGGCAAGGAGTGGAAGCATGGCAAGACTCAGGATGATATTCAAAAAAGTGAAACAGCAGGGGTGTTCGAGCACCCTTGCCGAGCACAATGAGACTGTTAGCTTGGAATTGCCAAGGGCTTGGGAACTCTTGGACAATTAGTAGTCTCCACAAGCTAGCGAGGGATCAAGCTCCCACAATCTGTTTCTTGATAGAGACGCGCCTGGACAAAGAAAGTTTTGATAACTAATGCAGAGATTTACCGTTTCAAAATAAGTTTATTGTGAGGAAGCCAAACTCTGGTGGAGGTTTGGCACTATTATGGAAGACACAGGTACAATTAAAGGTAATTAATTTTACGTACAACCATATTCTAGCAAAGGTGGTGGAGGTGGATGGGTTTGAATGGCTGTTAACATGCTTTTATGGCTGGCCTGATGCAAGTAAAAAATCTAAATCGTGGGCACTGTTGTCCCATCTATTATCGTTTGTACACACACCGTGGTGTTGCATTGGTGATTTCAATGCCATTCTACACTCATCCAAAAAACAAAGCAAGTTCCCACCTCCGTTCAAACAGATGGATGAATTTCGTATGGCATTAGACTCTTGCAATTTAGTGGATTTGGGATTTATTGGCTACCCATACACGTGGAACAACAAAAGGCCAGGGGAAGCAAATACCAGGGAGACGCTAGACTAGGCTGTGGCTAATGAAGGGTGGAGAGAGAAGTTTCCGGCGAGTACGATAGCTTGCCTCTTTTCTCATGCCTCTTATCATCACCACTGGTTGTACAAACCAAATCAGATTGGAGGATTCAGAGTAGGGGTACTCGGGTTTTTAAGTTTGAAGAGTTGTGGTTGCTGTGGGATGATTGTGAGAAGATGGTATTCAAAGCATGGAACAAGGTGAATAATGCTCACTCGGGTCTGAATAATACAAAGGAAAGGATCATATATGTGGGGCTGAATTGTTAACTTGGGGTTCATCCAAGACCCACCCCGATGCTGAAGAGATAAAGAAAGTCCAAAAACAAGTTGAGGAGCTCAGCATGGAGAAACCAATGGAGGAGAATAGAGCTGATTTCTTGGCAGCAAGCTAGAAACTAGATGACTTGCTGCTCAAACTTGAAATTTATTGGGCTCAACGGTCTCAGATCTCACGGTTGAAACATGGTGATAAAAACACCAAATTCTTTCACTCCAAAGCCTCGCAATAGTGGAGGAGGAACCTAATACAAGGGGTTTGAGATTAACAAAATAATTGGGTGGAAGAAATTGATGATATTACTGGTGTGGCGACTGATTACTTTAAGAATATTTTTAGATCAGGTTCATGTGAAAGGATGGGTGAATGTCTTAGTGTAGTACAACACAAGGTGACTTTAGATATTCAGGAAATTATGTCTAGTGACTACAATGTAGATGAAATAAAAGCGGCGTTATTCCAAATGGGACTAACAAAGGCTCTTGGACTCGATGATATGAATGCTCTTTCTTACCAAAAATTTTAGCATATTGTTGGTGATGATGTGATTGCTGCTGTTCTAGATTTTTTGAACTCTAGTAACATGAATCCTAAAATTAATTATATTCATATTGTCCTTATACCAAAAATTAAGTCGCCTGAAAAAACGTCAGATTATAGACCTATAAGCCCCTGTAACTTTATTTACAAAATTATCTCCAAAGTCATGGCTAACAGGTTAAAACAAATACTTCCTCAGTTGATATCTCCTACTCAGAGTGCCTTTGTTTTGGGTCATCTTATCACAGATAATGTGCTTGCTGCATATGAGACCCTTCATGTCATGCATTACAGGAAAACCGGCAAGAAAGGATCCCTAACTTTGAAGTAAGACATCAGTAAGGCTTATAATCGAGTTGAATGAGATTTTCTAAAGAACATCATGTATGAGTTGGGCTTTCCAGATGAATGGATTGAGCGGGTGATGAGTTGTGTATCTACACCCTCATTCTTAGTTCACATCAATGGTAAAGCATATGACAATATCATCCCAATTAGGGGGCTTCGACAGGGAGACCCTTTATCTCCTTACCTATTTCTCCTATGTGCAGAGGGATTTACAACCTTGCTGGCCAGAGCAGAAAAGGAGGGGCGATGTTAGAATCCCAATTCTAACTCTAAGCTATATGACTGATCCAAGGCAGTCAGGCCTTATAGTAAGAGAAAGGTAGAGAAATAGGAGGAAACAAGAGAGAGAGAGAGAGAGAGAGAGAGAGAGAGAGAGAGAGAGAGAGAGAGAGAGAGAGAGAGAGAGGGTTTAGCATAAGCTGATTATTCTCATTCATGTCTCTACTCATTGCTTGATTACACTTATATCCATATTCCAACTGTTAATGCAATCACACCAACTAACAGGTCTAACAGCTTAACAACTTACTGTACATGTAACTAACTTCTAACAACTATCTTTAACTATCTAAAGCACGTACAACAATTCTAATCTGTTACAATGAGCTTGTGAGAGACCTCAAAAGTTACCTCTCAAAAAAGATAGATTTTTGGAGTGTTTTTTAGGGCACCTCTCTTTTTGGATAAGTGGTATGGAGTTGATACTTATTTTTTATACAAAAAAAATAAGAAAAACAAAATACATGACTAAATTATTCTCTTCATTGATTGAATAAAAAATTACATATTTGGAAAATTGAAAAATTACATGGCTTTGAGTCCTAGTTACAAACTACCAAATAATTACATGGCTTTTTGTCCTAGTTACATTCTACCAAAATAAAAAGTAAAGACAAGGCTTAGATCTACTTATCCGAAGACCTAAATTCGGAGGCTAGGTTACGGAATGGGAAGGTGTTAGGCACCCATTTTGCCCAGACAGAGTTTGGTCTTCTAGACTCTTGTGACCTATGTACCTTTTTATGCATGTCATGAATGATATGTTGAACATGTTAAATAAAGATTAAATCACATAAATTTATTTTTGAATGAAGTCTCTTCTTTTGAAAATAATCAAATCTGTTTTGGTTGGTAAAAAATTGATTTTAATTTGTCAAAATACCAGATCTATTTTGTAGGATGCAGAAAAAGGTGGTTTTTGGAGATAGACAATTCAGATCTGTGTTTATCACATGAAATAAAGTCTTTTGATTTGAAAAATATCAGATCTATTTTTTTAAGAACTAAAAAAATGGTTTTTAATAATAACAGAAAAATCATATCTATTTTTTATATGTTTTAAAAGAATGAAAAAGATTTTTTTAAAAGAAAGTTTCACTCATAATTTAAATTTATGCAACATGAATTAAATAAAACAAACACAAACACAATCATGTTTAATCGTTTTCTTTATTTCAAAAATCTGCATATGTTAAAGAAAAATCAGATCTGTATCTAAGAAAGATACAAATTAGTTTTTTATTTAAGAAAAATTCAGATCTGTATCTAATGAAGATGCGGAATTGTTTTTGGATTAAGAAAAATTCAGATCTACATCTAAGAAAGATGCAGATCTGTTTTTTATTAAGAAAAATTTAGATCTACATCCAATAAAGATGCAGATCTATTTTTATTTTAAGAAAAAAAATTATTCACATGCAGATTATTGACATTTAAGAAAGAGATTTTAACAATTACATAAAAAAAAAAAAAAACAATCATGCTTTAAGCAAAACAATGATGAACCATTCATGTTAAGGATAAAAACATTCATTAACATAAAAAGGAGCATAAAAAAGGATAGGGTGATTGAAAACAACCTCTTGCATGAGCACTCCTTGTTCTTGAGAGGATGTTTTAGAGTTCAAAGAAACTTATTCAGTTATCTTTGAAACCTTAAAACCCTAATTTTTGCAGCAAATCTCAGAGAGAATCAACAAATATAAACAATTCGAGAGTCTCAAAACATATGCCTCTGAGAGCGTAAAAAGAATGTGCTGAATTATGAGACCCAGCCTCTATTTATAGAGGCCGGAAGACTCTAAAAAATAGCTCCGATGTGTAGAATGCGAATCGAGACTCATCCTTTTACGAAAAGATCGAAAATGGTGTGCCTTATTGTCACTCGAAGGGCATTGGGCCAAAGCCCAAAAGGGGGAAATTCAGCCCTTTTAAATTGCCGAATAGGCTCTTGGACACCGAACATTCTTCCGTGTTCAGGTGCGTTTTAGACTCTACTTCTAGGGTTTTTTGATCAGGTCCCCACACCTAGACGTTTTCATCATTAGTCTATGATTTTTTTTTTTATCTCTTTTATGAATAATTCAGGCTTTTTCAAGAAAAATTATCTTGTAGATAAATACCCTAAAATAAATCTTGATAAAGTTCAGATTATCCATAATTTTATTGTTATCCAATCATCCCTTTTATTTCTATGCATGCATCCCTATTTTAAACACTAATTATCAACCAATCACAAAATTATTTAATTAATTTTAATTGTTTAACCAATCGGAATTAATTTAAACTGATTATGTGTGGTCAACTCTACCTAGACACAATGCATGTTGACCGTGCAACTTGATCATGCGATATCTTTCGATCTGATGATCTGATTTGGAAACTGGACACACCATTATGACCGTTAGAATCTCAAGACCATTTTTATGATATGCCATGAATGAATTAATGCATGTATAAAGACAAATTGATGCATGTAATGTTAGGATTTGTGCCCTAGAATCCTATTGTATAATGCTATGTATTATATTATGTATGACATGATGTATGACTTAATATTGCAATTAATAAAGTTGTTTTATTATTATCAGAAATAATGGTAACATGAATATTTGGACATTATCATATAGTCCATGAGATGCATAGTATGTGATTTATGTGATTTAGTCACAGAAAATATAAGTCACAAGTTCTTTGTAAACTCAAAATTTGGTTCGTAGTCGGTGATGAAATTGAACATGTCATCTGCGAAGACTATAACATATTAACTAAGATGATTTGTCTTGATCATGGAAGTGGTGACTTCTAGTTGATATGTTGATATGTTTTAAGAGTTAAAACATATTGAACTGGACCGTTGTGAGATTTATTATTCACCTAACAACTGTCAATTGAATAATAAATCTCACGACTAATATTTGCATGAACTCTTAATCCTGAGAGAATAATAGATCTGATCATAAAGTATAGGTTGCTTTGATATATCAGGAGTGAGATCTAAAGTAACGGTCAAAAAACCTCAGTATGTTGGGCAGCCACATCTAGTGTTGATGGAACATATATTCTCAAGATGGAATTCATAGTCTCTTAACGGAGATATAAAATATTCCCTTGAGATAAGTTTAATGTGTTTGTTATTTAGAAAGTTAGGTCTAACCACTTTAGTAAGACTAAAGTATATATTTATGAAACTAGATTTCATAAATATATGATGAATAACATTAAAGGATTAAACCGGGTACTCAAGGATTAAGAAGTAGTAATTCACAAAATGGCAGTCTTTATTAATGACTTTGTGTTACTACGAATGTTTTATGAAGGGGTTGCATGTACAATAAAGTCTTGGGATATAATTTATTAATAAGGCCTAGAGTGCAATTATATTTATATAGTGGTATTAAATATAATTAATGGTAACTTTGGACTTGTCAAGAGTTGACAGAAAAGCCCAAGGCCCATTGGAGCTAGTGTCTTATTTGTTCCTTCTTGGTCCCACTCCAAGCCACACACTAAAGCCCAATTGTGAAGGCCTAAAAGGCTAGCCCAATTAGATAATCAGATATATAGAGAGAAACATACAGATTTTAAAGAACAATGATTTGGTATGTGTGTGAGTGTTGGACACTCTTCAATTCTCTCTAGAACAAACTCATATAACTGATTGAGAGACCACACATCTTGGGTGTTAGTGGAATTGGAATGAAGATTGAAAGTCTTCTCAAGAACTTCTGAATTTCAGTTTTGAATTTCACTACTTCAAGGTACACTATCTTATTCTCTAATTCTGAAACTTATATGGCACATGTTGACAATTGTGAATGAAGTAGATCCGTTAATTTAATTTTTCCGCTGCGTACATGTCTATTTCCATCATGTAATACAAGAACAAATTGATGCATGTAATGCAATCATGATTTTTGGGGTACATGGATGGTCATTCAAGTAATTCTCCTTGATTAAATCATGGGTGCAAAATTAAGTGTCTACAAAGCTAATTACACTTCTTGCTAACAAGGCTAGTGACTTGGACTCTTAACAGGCGGCTTCATGGGGTTTCGGTTTGTAGGAGTGCACCAAGTATATCCCACCTATTATTTGCTGATGACTCATTACTGTTTTGTTAAGCCAATCAAGAAGAAGTGCAATGCATCATACACTACAGTTGTATGTAGAATCAGTTGGGTAGTGCATCAACTTTGAAAAATCTTCTATTTACTTTTGCAGCAACACAGACAAAGCACAGAGAGAAAGAATAAAAAATGAATTGGGGGTGAAGGAAGTGGAAAAGTTTGAATCATACTTGAGCTTACCCACTTTGGTTGAATAGGCAAAATATCAAACTTTCTCCTACTTGAAAGATAGAGTTTGGAAAAAGATTCAAAGATGGAAAGGAAAATTACTATCAATAGCAAGTAAGGAGGTGTTGATAAGCGGTTGCTCAATCAATTCCTACGTATACAACGGAGATCTTTCAGTTTTCGGTGAAGCTTTGCAATGAACTCAATGCAATGTGTGCAAGGTTTTGGTGGGGTTAGATAGGGAATGAAAAAAAAGATTCATTGGAAGAATTGGAATGTGTTGTCTCAACCTAAGAAGGAAGGAGGTGTGGGGTTCCAAGATTTAAGAAATTTCAACTTAGCAAAGTTAGCTAAGCAAAGGTGGAGATTGCTTCAAGATCAAGAGTCACTACTATTAGGATGTTTTAAGGCAAGATATTTTCCATGGTGCAGTTTTTTAGAAGCTTCAGATGTCCCAAATAGCTCCTATGTTTGGAAGAGTTTAATGGCAGCTCAACCAATCCTAAAACAATGGTGTGTTTGGAGGGTGGGAGATGGTTCCTCTATTCGAGTTACTAAGGATATATAGGTGGATTTTGAATCGTCCCACAAACATGATTATTCACCCACCATTAAAGGAGGAATGGGAGTGGCGTGTGGCTGACCTCATTGGCTGGAGGATTAAGGCATGGGATCGTGATTTTATTGAGTCCACTTTCCACAGGGATGATGCTGAGACAATCCTCCACATCCCATTGAGTCGTAGATATGCTCCAGATGTGATCTTTTGGCTCCATACAAAGAATGGAGAGAATTCTGTGAAGTCGGGCTCCCACACAGCTAGATGGATTTCAAAACAAGAAAGGGATATGGGTGAGAGTTTGAGGGCAGCATATGGAAGCTCGGTCAGGAAGAAATTGTGGAAAATTCACATCCCAAACAAGATAAAGGCCTTTGGGTAGAGAGCTTTGTCAAAATGCCTTGCCAACACGAGAGAATTTGGTTCACCGTAGAATTATTGAAGATGGTAGATGTGAGCTTTGTAAATAGGCTAGTGAATCAGTGATCCATGTACTATGGAATTGTGGGGTGGCACAGGACATATAGGTTGGAAGTATGAGGCGTTTGTAGAAAGGAAGGACTAATAAGGATGATTTCATGCAGCTAATTGAAGACCTGACTCACAGGTTATCTGTGAGCGACCACGACCCTAGCTCGCCAATTTTTTTCTCAAACTGGGTCTAACCCGTGCAAACGGGTGGGATCGAGATGCTCAAAATGTCGAATTCACTGTAAAATGCATTGTCCCATAGATCAAGGGTTTTACATGGAGTCGCCACTTATTTAATTTAAATGGAAAAATAAGAAAACCTTCACTATAAAAAAATGCTTTTGTTGTATTAATATATATGACAATTTACATCAATTTTGTAACAAAATTTGCAATGCTTTTTTTTATCCTAGATACAATCTAAGAAAGTAAATTACATTGCTTTGTTTCCTATTTACATTCTAAAAAATGTAAATTGCATATACAAGAGCCTAGTCTAGAACCCTTGATCTTGGTTCAGAGGCTAATTTACGGGGTGGGAAGTGATTAAGCACCCATCTCGCTCGATAAAACCGGTCTCCTAGGTTAAGGTGGCCAATATCATGTCATGTCAAACAAATACAAACAATATATCATATAAACATGTTAATTTGCAAGAATTGTAAACAAATATGTGTTGGGGAATTTAACATAAAGAGAAACAAAAAGTAAAATTTGTTAGATAACAATATAAATGTAAAGAAAGCATGAAAGTAATGCAATGTTCATCCAAGAAATTAATGTAAACAAAGAATTCCTAGCCTAGACATGTTCGTCTAAGCATGTGAAGGAAAACAAAATCGTCATGTCATTTGTCATCAACATAATTGCAAAAAATAAAAATAAAAAATTTATTTTAGGCCTACCAATCATCCAAGCAATCATGAGAAGAACAAAGAAAACCACCCAGACATGTTCAGCAAAGACCATAATGTTAATTAGACCTGTTCGTCTAAGCATTCAAAAAAGAGAGAAACAACTACCTAGACATGTTCATCTAAGCATTTTATGAAAAGCAAATAGTAACTTAGAAGTGTTCATCCAAGCATGTGAAGGAAAATAGAGAATTGTCATGCTATTCCTCTAGACATGTTCATTTAGAGAAAATCAAAATACTTAGATATGTTTCATTTAAGCATTTAAAAAAAGTAAAACAACTACCTAGACGTGTTCATCTAAGCATTCAAGAGAAAGTTGCACATTAGCCTAGAAGTGTTCATCTAAGCATGTAAAAGGAATACTAATGAGATATATAGGCATGTTCATCCAAGCATATCATGAAAGAAACAAATAATGACTTGTAAGTATTTATTCAAGCATGTGCAGAAAGTTAAAGAACATAATTAACTACTTACTAGCATAGAGCATAAATTAAAAGGGGGAAGTGATCACTTAAATGGCTAGGGAGAAAGCAAGGAAGTACTAAACTACAACCAAAGTAAGAACAATGGTTGCACAATAGCTTTTCTTTTCTGCTTTCTCACTAGCTCTCCAGAGGGAATCCTAGGGTCTAAAAAATGGAAAAGGTCTTCTCTATTTATAGGGGAAGGGATGGCTTAGCTTTAAAGCTAAGTTATTAGCTTTCTTCTAGAGCTAAGGGAGGAGATAAACCTGTTTAAATAAGCTGGAACGGATTTGGTATTGATCCTTGTTGAGGTTCAAAATTAAAAGGCCACAAATAGGCCCAAAGAAAGTAAAGAAACATTGGGCCCATTTCACACAAAAAGAAATAAATGAGTAATAGAAAGGGTGAGCTCTCACAATAAAGAAAAGAAAGAAAGAAAGGGGAAGAGTCCCAGAGGACCTGATCCAGAGATCCACGAAAAAAGCCCAAGAAACAAACAGAATCAGCGAGCTAAAGAAAAGCCCAGAAAGAAGAACTGGGTCGGGATCCCAGAAGCCCCCCAGAGACAGGGGATCCCTGGATGCGCGAAGTGAAATTAAAGCATATTTAAAGAAAAAAAGAGACAAAAGGCACGCGGACCTTATGCCCCAGACACGCAGTGGAAGTACAAAGCAAAACGCAGGAGCTTGGTTCCAACCATTTGGAGAAAGAGACAAGGAAGAGTACAACTGGGAAAGCTGGAGCGCTGAGAAGAAAAAGCCAAAAGGCCTCAGGTCAGCCAACGGAAAAATCTGGAAATGGAAAGCTAGCTAAGGGACTTTCATCTTGTCGCAACAAAAAGCAGGAAACCATGGAAAAAGGGAAACGACATGACCCTGAAGTAACCTGGCACGGCGCGGACTCTAAGGGGCAAAAGGGAGAAATCGTTAGTACCCTGGGGCCCGAAGCTATGCTATAAAAGGAGGAAGGGGTCCATGCTACAAGGGATTCGGATTTGGAAGGGAGAGATAGAGAATTCATTGACAATTAAAGGCGTTAACAATTGCCTTCAGTAGTCTGATAAAATTGTAGAAAAACACTCTGTAAACATAAGAGAAAACAAAGGAACCACTCCCGGTATCTCAGAGACAGCCACTATAGTACATGCTCGGATTCAACAAGTTCAAACTTTGCAAGTCTTTGAAGTCCAAATAACTATTAAAGTCTGTAACTTTTGAACTCAGTTGAACCTTGCACCACGTCTTAGTGAGCACTGTAATCACAACTAAAGGAAATTAATAAAATGCATCCCACTAATTAGAGGATCCCTAACTTGTTCTTACATTATATTGTATTTATTATATATTTCTTTACTGTTAAAATGTCGTTCAATATGGATATGCTTTCTCTGTTAGCTATTTTTATTGTAGGAAGTTTGTTCTGTGCAACAATCAATTCTTAAACAACCCTTTAGCTGCGGTGAATCGAGCCCAGTCCACCAAGAACATTTTCATTTGGCCCAGGATCCTTGGGCTATAGTGCTGAAGAAAAAAGGCACTCTCACAATCCCTATTTGAATTTTGAAAGGAAGTTGAAGATGATGCTAAACTTGTGTTATCTTCTGCACCTGTTTCGTATTTTAGCTCTAACTTTCTGCTCAAAATTCCAATTAATTCTAGATTAGTTTTTTGTGAAATAAAATTCAATTCTCTACAACTTTTCCAGAAATAGAGAAAACCTAATTTCAACTTTTTCCAGGCAAAAAATGCGATTCAAGTTGCTGCTGAAAATAGTAACGTTTTTTGAGCATTTTTCTGTTTTTTTGAAAATTTTCATAGAATGTATCTGTTTTTCTATCCAACTTATTTTTCAAAAGCTTTCTTCTGAAGCTAAGGGAAGGGATAAGCCTATTAGATAAGCTTGAACAGATTTGATGTTGATCCACATTTAAATTTTGAAAGAAAATTGAAGATGATGCTGAATTTGTGTTATCTTCTGCACCTGTTTCGTATTTTGGCTATAACTTTCTACTCAAAATTTCAATTGATTCGGGATTGGTGTTTTGAAAGGAAATTCAATTCTCTACAACTTTTCCTGAAATAGAGAAAATCAAATTTCAATTTTTTTCCCGGCTAAAAATGCGATTCAAGTTGCTGTTGAGAATAATAACGTTTTTTGAGCATTTTTCTGTTTTTTTGAATTTTTTCATGGATCATACCTTTTTCTCTCTCCAATTTTTTTTTTTTTAAAAAGCAGATAAGATGCCATAAAGGAAAACATTTTTTTTTTATTATTTCTTTAAAAAATGAAGTAAAATGAAATCCAATAAAAAATCACACTTATTTAATTTTAAATTAATTCTTGTGAGAACCAATCAAAATTAAGTATTTAAAATAGGACGTGATCGGACCCATCGTGTAGGTGAGCCATGATCATTGAAAATTGTTTGTATGATAACTTTTGATCAGGTGGTCCGATCAAAGCCCATGACATGCCATTATGATCGTTAGAGCATCATAATTTGTTTTGTATCTGTTGAGGGCCAAAATTTCACAAGAAAGCCAATTCCATGAAAAGTAATGAAAGACCATGGGCTTTAACAAAAGAATGCCCAATTCATGAAGCTAAGAAGGACCATGAAGGCCCAAAATCCCAAAAAGAAGGAAAAAAAGAAAGAAATAATATTGATAATAAAGAAAAAAGAAGAAGATCTCGGTCAAGCCAGAGGAAGGATCCCGGGCGGACTAGAGGATATGCAGCAAGAAGAAGGATCCCAGTCAGACCAGAGGATATGCAGCAAGATGTATGTTCATATTTCCAACAAAAGCCATTAAAAATCCAGCAAAAAATTAGGTATTTTCTTTGTAACCCATGTTCCAAGCCCGTGGGATCCCGAGTGAATAGTAAGGGAGGAATGGTTTGGTCGGTAGGGGAGTAATTTCTGGTGAAAGGAGGATCCCAAGGGTTTCCCTTGGTTCATATATTTGCTTGGAATGTATGAACCAATGGAAAACTTAGTTCCCCACTTGTGCATGACACCTCCCCACAATTTCCTCTCAAATTGTCATTTTCAACAAAGCTGTCACAGTACATCGGGCAGCCCACCCACTGCTTTGACTTTCCAAGAAGGAATCTTCCATTTGTAACTAAAGTCAAATGCCCATTTTGAGTTATAATTGCCTAAATAAGCTAAACCTCTACCCAATGCACCTTTTCAGGTGTCAGAATACATGGTTTTACCCAGCAGACTTGAGGCGTCCTCTCCCGGGGTACCAAACCAGGTCTGCTATAAAAAGAACATTAAGGCATAGTAGAAAAGGGGGATTGGAAAGGGAGAAAAAGGGGGATTCAAGGGAAGAGTTCAGAGGTTCAAAACATATATTCTTAGAGCTTTAAAGCCCAGTAAGGAAGAGAAAGAAAGAAAGAAAACAAGAGAGCCAAGGTGGAGGAATTTGTCCCATATCCTTGAGATCATTCAAAATATCACTTAGCTTTCAAAGAAACACATGCCAAAACATGCACACATCAGATATCACTCTCTCCCACAAAAATCCTCATCACCTAACTATCTTGGAAGACAATGCCTAAGCAAAACCACTTGGACTTGAGTTCCAAATCCCACAAGTCTTGTGCAAAGACACTAAGTTTGTGAGAATTGGGGCCAGAATCCTCGTGGCTGAATCATTCTCATGGAATTCATTTACATATATGTATATGTATTAAAATGTATATCCTAATCTAAGAAACTAACAATTATTTGAAGATATGTGTATTGTATAGTGTGTTTTTTATGCAGGACCTATAGAGGTAAAGGGAATGACAAAACTCTATTGTATAATAAGTATGGAGAAAGATCATATAGTTCAGAGAATCAGCATTCTGGGTTCTTACAAGCTTAGTACGCCCCGAGATCCCACAACAGTACGCCCGGGATCCCACAACAGTATGCTCGGGGTACCGAGTGAAGGAACTCTTTTAAATGTTTATACAATAAAAAATAAGCCTTAAATATTCTATTTCAATATCTTTCTCATTGTGAATATCATGAATACTTATTTTACTTATTTTGTAAGCGTAAATGGTCATTTTATGACACTAAAACACTTATAATGGTATTTTATTGCTTAGGAAGAATTGCATTTTTGCCTTGAGGAGATTTATGTGACTTGCGCACAACTTGGTTCGTAATCAGCCCCCATTTAGCTGCGGTGAACCAAGCTCAGTCCACCAAACAACAAGTAAGGGCCCAGGATCCTTGTTTTCTACTTGGGCCTGTGTGCTAGAAAAAAAGCACTCTCACAGTATCACAAATGTAAAGATCTACCTATTGGTTAAATGCAAGTTGTAAAATGGGGTGTCTATACTATCCAATGAGGAGCAGGAGCTTTTCTAGGTGCAATGCTGGATAGCTTGGAATTAAAGGAACTCGGTTCTACATGGGGGTAAATTATAGGATCCAGCACGGCTAAATCAGCGAGCACAAGATTACTTAGATGAGTATAGGGAAGCGCAACTTCAGCTAGCTGTTCCAGCGACCATGGCTTCTGTGCAGACATGGAGACCACCGTCAGGTTCTACATTCAAACTAAATTTTGATGCAGCGGTCTTTGCCAACACAAACTCTTCTGGCTTCGGTGTCATTATTCGAAACAATATGGGAGAGGTTATGGCTGGTTTGTCAACGAGAGAATTGTATGTGGCGAGCAATGAAAAGGCAGAAGTGCTAGCATGTCGGAAAGCACTTAAGTTTGCAATTGATGCTGGGTATATGGAGCTCGTGGTTGAGGGCGATAATGCTACAGTTATGAAGTCACTCTTATCCCACGGGTTAACAGGTTTAGGTTATGACATATTTATGAGGATGTTCGAACTCTACCGGCAGGAATTAGGAGCTTGTCTATTGGTTGTATCAAACGTAGTGCTAATTCTGTTGCTCATTCCTTGGCCGGTTATGCTGGCCAATTAGATGATGAGATTGTATGGCTGGAAGAGTCACCACCACCAGCTCTTGACGCATTGTACCTAGATTCTATTTCATTGAATGAATGAATGAGGCTCGTTTCGTTTTTTTAAAGAAAAAAGGGGGCAAAGAGCCTTGTAGTTTATCTGACACCTTCTAGTGTTTTCAACGAAGAATTCCAAAGTTTAAATTCCTCCTCTACTATTGTAAGTTGTAACAATCAAATTATTTATAATAAAAAAAGTGATTCCATGGATCAAATTATTCCAAAAATCTAACATTACAATGCAATCTACTACGGCGACCCAAATGCCTGCTTAACATAATTTAGACATCCTATTCACTTCTTAAAAGTCCTATGGAATGGCAAGCAAGGAAAAGGCGTTTTTAATGATACTTGGAGCGGCATGAAGTGATTGTTCTGCTTCAGATAACTGATTGAATGAGATTGGTTATGGTCCTTATAGACATTTAAAATCAAATATTAAAAAAACCATGTGGAGACCAAGTATTTTTTGTTTTTATTTTGATAGAAGTGGTGGCTTACTATGAATGACTAACTTCAGAAACAGACTTATTGATCACATTCATCGTGATTTTCTTAGCTTATGTTCTATGCCATCATCAGTGCCACCACTAATGGGGACGAAAAAGTATCTCTCCCAATATTCAGTCTTAAAGGAAGTCTATTCATGCTTCTCAAAAAAAAAAAAGAAAAAAAAAGAAGGAAGTCTATTCATTCATTGTCGTACCCAAGATGGTAGAAAGAAAAGGACTAAAGAAGGAAGGAATAGTCAAACCAATCCCACCAAACTGATTATGGCACATTCAGCTGCATTCTTACGCACCAAACATCGCCTCCAATCACGCTAAAAATAAACTGGACTGAATCAACTTTTAAGAAAAAGGCGACCCCCCTCACCTCAATATGCCACTGCCAGCCACCACATGACATGACAACATAAGGGACCTCTTGAAGAGTCGCTAGTTTGGTCCTTCAGTCTGATCAATTAGTTTGACGAGACATGAAGTCAGGAATGACAACATAAAATTATTTATGCAAATGTGAGTCTCTAAAAACTAAAAAGTGACAATTAATTATTGACTATGAAATGTACTTGATTCTTGACGAAATAGAACATTTAGCATGTCGATTGACAGATCTGATTAGATATTCCACACTTGAGTTTGCGTTAGTTTCTCTTCCTGAGTAGGGAGGTTTCTCCAAAAAAAAAAAAAAAAAAAAGGAGTTTGCGTTAGTTAAAATAATGTTTGATGACTAATGATTATGCTCATATCTTTTGGCACATTTAAATCTACTACTCCTTACCAAAACTAATGAATATTTTGATAAATGGATTTTACTAATGTGTGTCCTTAGGGCACACATTAATTTCTATTTTTGGAAAAAAAATTTTCAAAATTTGAAAAAGTAACGACAGCTTTTTTAATTTTCGAGAAAATGTTTCTAAAAATAGAAAGTTTAATGTGTGCCCTAAGGACACACATTAACCGGACATAACTAAAGTGAACTTCTATACCTTGGACCAAATAAACAAAAAGTAAACAATTATCCAACAAAAGCTATAAAGGAAATCAAAACATAATTCATAATTGTTACTGGGACTCAAAAAGAGTCTGAAGATAGCTTTTTCCATGGGCCAAGGGAGTGCTCTAGCGTTTTGGACGGGGTAAGAGACTGACTCATTGCCATTTTTAAACACATATAGTGTATCCCTTATGTGCTTTAGCACTAGAATTAAGCCAAACCCTTATTGTCCCTTTACCCTCTAAAGAAATTTCATCCTGCTGAACTTTTCTTTTTAGTCATTACCACAACTAACAAACGGCTACTTCCAGAATGTGGAAAGTTTTGGATAACCATTTTAGTCCACGCATTTAAATCATAGCCTCCTTCTTTAACTGCATGTATCAATTCCTAACACATTAGGAGAGATCCTCAGGAAACCCATATTTCTTCTTTACATTCCCTTGAAAACTCGCCTTCCTGGAAGATGAATTTACAGGTAATCTTCCTGTATTTCCTCATATGCAACTATTTTGCTATTGTGCGTTCACTGAATGATGACGGTAATGCTCTTTTGTCATTCAAAAACTCCATAGAAAACTACACAGATGACCCCCTGAATAACTGGAATTCTACAGACATAAGCCCATGTTCGTGGCATGGAGTTACATGCAGGGGAGACCGAGTTGTCTCTCTTTCTATTCCAAATAGAAAACTTGTGGGGTCTCTTCCCGCTGCTCTTGGAAACCTCACAGAGCTTCGCCATGTTAATCTTCGCAACAACAAGTTCTTTGGAAGTTTGCCACCCGACTTGTTTCATGCAAGAGAGCTAAAAACTCTGGTTCTTTCGGGAAATTCATTATCTGGGCCTATTCCTCATGAGATAGGAAACCTCAAGAACCTGCAAATTTTAGATTTTTCTCAGAACTCATTCAATGGTTCAATACCTTTATCTTTAGTTCAATGCAACAGACTAAAGATACTTTCCCTTGGTCAAAACAGTTTAACCGGTCCTCTTATAGATGATTTTGGAACCAGTTTGATTGCTCTTCAAAGAGTCGATCTTTCCTTCAACAGACTCAGCGGTTCTATTCCTAGCACCATGGGCAATTTGTCTAGTTTAAAAGGTACTCTTAATCTGTCTCACAACTTCTTCAATGGTACTATCCCAGCTAGCCTAGGAAGCCTTCCTGAGACAGTGTATATTGATCTCAGTTATAACAATCTTAGTGGAAATATTCCCCAAGTTGATACTCTATTGAATATAGGACCTACAGCTTTCGCTGGCAACTCTTTGCTCTGTGGACTTCCATTAAAGATTTCTTGTTCTTCAAGCCATCCTGATTCACAATCATTATTTCATTTCCCATCTCAAAATTCAGATAGCAGCTCTGGTAAGAATGGGAAAGGCAGTACCTCATGTTTGAGTATTGTGATCACAATTGTAGCCAGTGTCACAGTGGGAATCTGCCTTATTGGGTTGCTGGTCTCAAACCGGTGCAGAAAGATTACTGCTTGTAAAGGTGGTGAACAGGCTGGTGGCTGTAGCTTTGAGAAAGCATTGATGGTAAGAAAAGAGTTTTTCTGCTTTGCAAAAGAAAGTCCAGAGATCATATCAGAAAATATGGGGCATTACAACTTTGTGCAATTGGAACAGCAGCTTAATTTTGATCTAGACCAACTTCTGAAAGCATCTGCTTTTCTTCTGGGTAAGAGTGGAACTGGGATTGTGTATAAAGTTGTTCTTGCAGATGGGCGTGCCTTAGCAGTGAGAAGATTGGGAGAAGATGGAGGCTCTCAGAGGTTTAGAGAGTTCCAAGCTGAAGTTGAAGCAATTGGAAAAGTTAGACATCCCAATATCGCGACTCTTCGAGCTTATTGCTGGTCCGTCGACGAGAAGCTCCTCATCTATGATTATATACCTAATGGTGACCTTGCCACTGCAATTCATGGTAAAGTTGTCTCCCTACCTCACTAAACATCTATGTCATAAGGACTTGACATGTTCTCTATCTTTTGAATGATAAAGAATATTGCTCTTTGAGGCATGCATGCAGGTATGCTCCAACAGCTACCAAGACTCGAGCTAACTAGCACTTACGAATAAATAAGAAACAAATCAGATCCTATAGACACCACTTGCTAATCTATAAATCTTCTATTGTAGCTTTTAGCTCATCCTCTGCATATTAAGTTTTCTTCCTTCATTTTGAAAATCCTGTTAGCATTTCCTTATGTATAATTTTGTTTCCAATTTTAGGTTCTAATCTTTGGTTTGAACAGGGAAAGCTGGAACAGTTCCCTTCCGACCACTTTCATGGCCTGTTCGTTTAAGAATCATGAAAGGAATAGCAAAAGGTTTGGCTTATCTTCATGAATTCAGTCCCAAACGGTATGTTCATGGAAATCTAAAGCCTAGCAACATACTGCTTGGGCAGAATATGGAACCCTATATCTCTGATTTTGGACTTTGCCGCCTCCTGAATACAGACAGAGGATCCCAAACATATGAATTGGATCAAATGAATAGTGGAACACCACAAAGCAATTCTCCTTTTGAATTTCTGCCAACAAGTCCAACAGTAACAGTGGGATCTAGTTATCAATCTCCTGAAGTCTCTAGAGTCACAAAGCCATCCCAGAAGTGGGATATTTACTCTTATGGAGTGATCTTACTAGAGATGATTTCTGGAAAATTTCCAATGATAAAGATGGGTTCTATGGAAATTGATCTAGCTCAGTGGGTTCAGCTCAGCTTTGAGGAAAGGAAGCCACTCTACCATGTCTTAGATCCCTTCATGGCTCATGATTTAGATGAGGAGAAGGAGATAGTTGATGTAGTTAAAATTGCTCTAGCCTGTGCTCAGAAGAGCCCTGAAAGGAGACCTTCTATGAGGTATGTCTGTGATAATCTGGAAAGACTGGCGCCATCCATTAATTGAAAGCTAATACTGGACAGCTCGATTGTACATTGTCCATATGAATGCATGCACCCATCCCTCCCAACCAACACACAAATTTCAAGCTCATGAAATCCTATAGCACATGTAGACAGCAAAGTTATGTTTCTCCATGAATGAATTTTCAATATCTCTGTATTTGTGAAAGTGTATTCTGCCATTGCCTTCTGTATTGGACTTCCGAAGTCCCCCTTTTTCTTAAATTAAAGAAGAAAAAAAAAAAAAAAAACTATCATTTGTGTTGTTTGTTCTCATTGCCGTTGTCATCAGTTTCACTGCCATAAAGACTGTTAGCAACATCTATCATGCTATCCCAATCTAGTCCTTCAAAAGAAAAGCATTCAATAATTACAGGTAACACTAATTCAGCAGACTGTCTAGAGTCAATGGCAGCTTCAACTGTTTTGAGATTGGGTTCAGCTGTTTCTAACATATTGTTAAGAACATATAGAAACAGATACCACTGAAAACCAGACTTAATGATAATTTCCTAGACCTATTCACATGTTTCGCTAGCTGATTATCTAATGGGTCTTTGCTCCATGTAGACTTGTATAGAACACCATTATCTTAATTATTCTGCAAATTTCAGCACGAATTTTTAAGGCATTGCAAGGAATTGCAAAAACCTCTAGTGAAGCTGCTCTGGAAATGCATTCATAATCAATGATACACAAATTCATAAGGAAACTGAAGAGTCAAGATATCTCTACATTGCAACAGCCCCATATTAATCATGTCCTTGTAGTGAGGCACTCAGTATAGGCATCAGTGTATACTGAGAATAATTTCCTGGGACACCCGGCAAATGATAGCACCTAAGAAAAGGGCTCAAAGGTAGATCAATGAGAAGCTATATGAGAGTGAGTGAGGGACCAATAAAAAAATTATGGAAAAAAATTAAAAGACAGTGATCATTAATATAGCAATCTGTTAAGGACATATTTTATGTAGTTGGCTAATCCTTTGACAAAACGCACTTTACTTGTATTTGGGTAGATCTAGGATGTGTTTAATACTTCAAAGAACATGTTGTTCAAGTCTAGTATTAAAGCCATGAATATTGGACCAAGAAACAAGTGAAGTAAAGGTGTTCATTAAAGCTGGACAGATAGCTCGACACCTGCGGACAGATAGCTCGACAGCTTCTCGACACCTCTCGACAGCTGGCTATCTATCAAGTTTCTTAAGCTTTTTTTTATCACAATCTCGACACCTTCTTGACAGCTGGTGGATCGATTGAGAAAGCTCATGTCCCCTCGACAGCTTCTCGACACCTCCTTGACACCTAGCTATTTATCGATGTTTAAATCTCGACACCTCCCGATCAATCGAGGTTACGGGAATCAGAATTTTCAAATCTGATTTTTGGGCCAGGCTTATGTATTTGTGTAGGGTTTTTTTTCTCACAACTTTAGACCCATATAAGGCTTATTTTAGAGGCTATCACATAAGAGAATACAAGGAGAGCATATGCAAAAGATGACCTATGCCTTATTCTTTCTGAAAGAAGCTACTGCGTCTTTGCGCCTTAGGGTTTTATAACCAAGTGCTTCTTGATCTTCATTCTTGATGAAGTGAAGAACTTTGCAGCCAACATTCTTCTTCTAGTTGGTGATTGAAGTCACGTACTAAGATCCGCGCAATTGGTTAATCACGTACTGGGATTCGTGCATCATCAAAGGGTGGCGTTCATATATTGAAGAGTTCAGAAGTTCTGAAGCGGTAGAATGTTTCTGCTGTGAGTTCATCTACGAGGATTGTAGAGTCTAGGGACAAAGGTTTTGTACTAGATCTGAAACTTCTCTTTACTATAGTGGATTGTTTTTCGGGAAGGTTTCCCCCTAGGTTTTTACTGTGAAACTAGTTTGTTTCATTGGTTTTCCTGGGTCATCATATCTTGTCTTATTTATTTTTCCACTGCATGATTTTGAAATGATATTGATGTTTGTTTGTTTTAACAAGTTTTATTCATAATAAATCTAATTAACAACTTGGGTTTAAAACTTGTTAATTCTATTAACCAGGGTCTAAATTTCCCAACAAGTGGTCTCAGAGTTGGTTCACTCTGATTGGATTAATTTCCTGAGTGTATTCCTTGACCCCTGTTGTTATGGATCGTGGACAATCTCTTTTGATTCCTCCTTTATTTGATGGAACTAATTATGCGTACTAGAAAGTTCGTATGAAAGTTTTTTTGTAGGTTCTAGGTGAACAGGTATGGCAAGCTATTGAAGTTGGCTGGATTAAGCCAAAGAAAGCGCCGGTGGATTGGGATGATGCAACAATTATAGCGGAAAATTTCAACAGTAGGGCCTTGAATGCTTTGTTCTGCGGGTGACCAATAAGGAATTCAAGAAAATATCATCCACGAAAATTGCCAAGGAAGCATGGACCATTCTTGAGACCACCTATGAAGGTACCAAGGCAGTAAAGACTGTGAAGTTTCAAAGACTCATTAGTAGTTTTGAAGAAATAAGGATGGAGGAGGATGAGACATTTGATGAGTTTTATGCCAAACTCAAGGATATTGTGAATTCTGCCTTCAATCTTGGAGAATGTATTGCAGAATCCAAAATTGTGAGAAAAATCCTTAGGTCCTTACCTGAAAGATTTCATGCCAAGATCACTGTCATTGAAGAAGCAAAGGACATTGATCAAATTCCTTTGACTAAGCTTGTAAGGAACCTTTAAACCTATGAGATGGGATTAGGCTCAATGGGAAAAGGTGGAAAGAGTAAAAACTTGGCTCTCAAGGGTATAGAGGAAGAGATTGAGGACTCTGAAAGTGAAGGTGAAGATGAAAGTGAAGATGAGGATGAGGATCTAACCTTCATAACTGATAAGATTATCAAGCTTCTTCAGTTTAGGAAAAAGGATAAGGGCAAACCTCCTAGGAAACCTAAATCCTCTAGGAAGGGCAAGAATGAGAAACCCATTATTCAATGCCATGAGTGCAAATGTTTTGGTCATATGAGGATAGAGTGTCCAAACTACCTCATGAAGGAAAAGGCCAAGGAGTCAAAAGATAAGAGGTTGGTTGCTACCTGGAGTGATACTGAGGATGACTCTTCTGATGAGTTTGTGGATGAATGTCGTCACGTTATGGCCTTTGTTGCTTCAACTGATAAGGTGATTGTGGAGAGTGCTAGTGACAGTGAGGATTCTTCTGATGATGAAGTACCCAAGAAGTTGACCCTTCAAGAAGCCTATGATAAGCTATGCACTGAATTCATAAAATCTAAAAAGACTTCTCATCTTTGTAGAAAAGAGCTTAATGAGGTAAAAACTGAAAAAACTGATCTGTTAGTCAAGCTAGATAAGACTACAAGATTAGTTGAGACTCTTGTTGTGGAGAACGCCGCATTAGAAGAGAAGGTCAAGAATCTTGAAGTTGAGCTTAGTCAAGCTAAAACTCAAATAGAGAGGATGTCTAGTGCAAAGCTTGATGAGGTCTTGAGTGCTCAAAAGCCTAATTTTGATAAGACTGGCTTAGGATATGCTGTTTCCTCCAGCCCCTCTTCGTCCACGGCTTCTGGATCAAGGACTATCTTTATGCCATAATCTAAGAAAGGTGATAAAGGTATGAAATTCAAAACTGACTTGTCTAATTCTAAATCCTTTGTCAAGCCTCATGTTTGTCATCATTGTGGTGTTGCTGGACACATTCGTCCTAATTGTTTTAAATTGTATCCTCATAAGCAATTATCCAAACAGTCACAAGTTTCCTCTCAAGGACCTACACCTTTGTTTGGAGAGTTATTAAAAGTTTTGAGCTTTTTAACTCAATTTTAGAAGAATTTTAATTCTTCTATGTCCTTTAGTAGACATACTAGGACACGTGCATTTTCATCTTCATGGCAAAGACTCTTGCTGTGTGGGTGAAAAAGAAGCCTAAGACTTAATTGTCTTTTCTGTTTGTCCTCTACTTTAATTCTTTCTATCTAAAGTAGGACTCTCTTTGCTTGATTTCTTATATGTTTTTGGAATCATGCCTTCATGCATATGCATCCTTCTTTCTGCTTTCATGTTATTTGTCTGTTTTTGTTTGGTTGTTTAGTTCTTATTTTGTTTTGTTCTCAAAATAATAATAATAATAATAATAATAATAATAATAAATCAGAAAAATACAAAAACAGTGTGTTTTGTGTACTTTGATACTAGTGTACCTTGGATGGCCATTGAAACAAAGTTTTCTAAACTTTGTATCATTTGTAGCTTAGATGAGCATCTCTATACACAACTAAGCAAGTAAGCTTTGTGTCTCTTGTTTGTGATGAGTAAGATTAAGTTATCTCTTGAACTTAACACACATTTCACTTTTTTTGACGGGTAGGACTAGAAAATCCTAAGAGAAATGCATAAATGACCATCTCACCACTGTTGCCCGCCAATCATAATATGACACTTGTATGCTTCGGCATAGTAAAAGTGCAATGTCATAGACACCTGTATGCTTTGACATAGCAAAAATGCAGTGTCAAAGACATCTATATGCTTCGGCATAGTAAAAGTGCAATGTATGCTTACCATCTTGGGTATTTCTTTTCTCTCTTCTATATGCCCATGCATGATATGCTAAATAAAAGAAAATATGCAAAGAAAATAAAAAGCAAAAAGATCAAAAATGCTTTAAATATGATTGCAAGCGTGTTTTTTAAGAGATGTGGGAGTTATAGGATGTACCTCGAATGTGATAGTCCCCATCAAACAATTATGATTGTGTGTGAGTTAAAGTGATTTTCTCATATCTCAAATCGTCATAACATGTATACACATATGCAATCTTGCGATATTTTTCACACACAACACGCAATATTTTTTGCTACTCTTGATACATGTGTAGGTACAATGTGATTTGGTCATCACAAGGTTTTACATGTGCTAATGTATACTCACTAAACTGTCATGACTTGTTTTGAAATATAAAATTGGTTAGACTTGTTTAGTGTGTGTGTGTATGTGTGTGTTTTTGGGATCTAAATGCTAAACTTTTTTCTTGTTGAGAGATTTGTTTTTCGCATGTTTTGCATCCTTCTTTTATCTTGTCATCCATAGCATCTTGTTTCATTGTATTCATGCATTTATATAGATTTCTTTGTACCCCCTTGATCATTCTTGATCATCTTTATGTTTCTCGGGTGAAGTTTTCTAGCTTCTTGTACCGTTTGTCAATCACGACAAAAAGGGGGAGAAATTGTGGAGAAAATATACGATTTTTTTTCGAAAATTCTACATGTTAGGGGAAGAAATACATGCCTCTGTAAGGGGGAGTTGTGTTTCATCTTATTAGGGGGAGTGCTTACTTCTTTTTTCTTGTACCTTGGGTCTTGTGACCATGTTTACATACATTGTGCTTATCTTTGATATTTATATGCTGATGTATGTCTTCTTCACCTATCTCTACATGTGTCATTTCTTCTCTATCTTTATACACATGTTTCTTATACTTGTATGCAATCTATTATTTCTGTTTCACGCTAAGATGCCTTGATGAGTTTTGTTTAAAGTGTTTCAGAAATACAGGTTGTCAAAGTCTACTTGCCATAAACTCTTTTCTTGCAAAGTTTTTCAAGAGTTTGTGTTATGATAGATTTTATTGTATTCAACAAGTGAATATGAGTTGAGTGATTTATGACTTCTCTCATATCTCATTTGTTTGTTGTGGTTTTGTCATAGATTGCCAAAGGGGGAGATTGTTAAGGACATATTTTATGTAGTTGGCTAATCCTTTGACAAAACGCACTTTACTTGTATTTGGGTAGATCTAGGATGTGTTTAATACTTCAAAAAACATGTTGTTCAAGTCTAGTATTAAAACCATGAAGATTGGGCCAAGAAACAAGTGAAGAAAAGGTGTTCATTAAAACTGGACAGATAGCTCGACACCTACGGACAGATAGCTTGACAACTTCTCGACACCTCTCAACAGCCGGCTATCTATCGAGCTTCTTAAGCTTTTTCTTATCGCAATCTCGACACCTTCTCGACAGCTAGTGGATCGATCGAGAAAGCTCCTGTCCCCTCGACAGCTTCTCGACACCTCCTCGACACCTAGCTATCTATCGAGGTTTAAATCTCGACACCTCCCAATCGTTTGAAGTTACGGGAATTAGAATTTTCAGATCTGA
The DNA here is from genome assembly GCA_032727855.1 of Quercus ilex subsp. ballota. Taxonomy (NCBI): domain Eukaryota; kingdom Viridiplantae; phylum Streptophyta; class Magnoliopsida; order Fagales; family Fagaceae; genus Quercus; species Quercus ilex. The sequence continues at coordinate 50,111,642 of CM064909.1, read as the reverse complement.
TTTTTGGGCCAGGCTTATGTATTTGTGTAGGGTTTCTTTTCTCACAACTCTAGACCTATATAAGACTTATTTTAGAGGCCGTCACATAAGAGAATACAAGGAGAACATATGCAAAAGGTGACCTATGCCTTATTCTCTCTGAAAGAAGCTACTGCGTCTTTGCGCCTTAGGGTTTTGTAACCAAGTGCTTCTTGATCTTCATTCTTGATGAAGTGAAGAACTTTGCAGCCAACATTCTTCTTCTAGTTGGTGATTGAAGTCACGTACTGGGATCCGCGCAATTGTTTAGTCACGTACTGGGATTCGTGCATCATCAAAGGGTGGCATTCATATATTGAAGAGTTCAGAGGTTCTGAAGCGGTAGAAGGTTTCTGCTGTGAGTTTATCTACGAGGATTGTAAAGTCTAGGGACAAAGGTTTTGTACTAGATCTGAAACTTCTCTTTACTATAATGGATTGCTTTTCGGGAAGGTTTCCCCCCAGGTTTTTTACTGTGAAACTAGTTTGTTTCATTGGTTTTCCTAGGTCATCATATCTTATCTTATTTATTTTTCCGCTGCATGATTTTGACATGATATTGATGTTTGTTTGTTTTAACAAGTTTTATTCATAATAAATCTAATTAACAACTTGGGTTTAAAACTTATTAATTTTATCAACCGGGGTCTAAATTTCCCAACACAATCTACAGAGTAGAACAATATGACAGTGATCACAATTACAGAAGCACAAGACAAATGATTATTGATGGCAGTGCCATTTGAGCTATACATATAAAGAGTTACTATAAGCACAAAAATAATTAAAGTTCAAATCAGGATTAAGAAGGAACAAACAATTACTTTACAGATGTGCAAGGTTAATTGCAGTAGTTATCTTCTAGCAAAGTTCAAATCAGGATTAAGAGGGCTGGGAGACACGCTTACATATAAAAAATCGCTATTATATGTCCAGAAATAAGCTAGACAAAATAGCTTCTAAGAATTTAAAACTTGTTGTCCAATGAGTCTAAAAATAAATAAATAGTAAGCCTCTTTTTAAAGAGCAAAATTTACAAAGACATACATCAAAATAAGCATAGGCTGCTAACAATATAACCTTGTCCTAGTAGAGCAAAACCAGAAACACTTACAAAACTAGTCATAAGCTGTCACTATCCAAGCCACCATTGGTTAGATATATCAAAGACTTTTTCAATCAATACTTCATTTAAGTTGGTTCCTTTTATCACCTAAAAGAAATTTGGTTCCGTTTAAGTTAAGTAAGAAGAAAGCCGAGTAGATCACTGCTGTAAACAACTTAAATTTAAGTTTTTTAAATACCCAAAAAACCAACAAACAAAAATAAACCACAAGAGTAAGTCAAATGGAGGGGAGGGAGGTGTTAAAATTGATTGCTTGATCTTGAAAGAAATGACATGGACCAATGATTTACTACACACCCACTATCCTTCTTTTTTTTTTTTTTTTGAGGAAACACAACCACTATCCTTAGGGTGTTGTAATACACAAACAATTTTTTTATTTACATGTCACAAGATACGAACAAGGTTAATCTACAATTCTGATGCTTTTTGGTCTTTGACTTTTAGATGTATGTTGATTGAACCATATACGTTATTTGATCATAACTATCATGTTATGTACTTTTATAAAGTACAAGAGAATTATGTAAAATATTATGTTTAAACTTTCTATAACTAGATTATTATAATATTGACCATTAATAATTTTTTTCAATTTACTATATAAAAATTTTAAGAATTAAAATGACTTAGGTAAATTTTGAACTTACAAACATTATACAATACACTTACCTAATAGGAAAAATATACAAATTTTGAGTTATTAAATTTTTTTATCATATGTTACCAATATTTTTATTAGAAGTTATGAGATATTATATTTGAAAACTGTGCACTTTGCTTCAATTTGGTTTCTAAAAAAATAAATAAATAAATTTGGTGCGAGCTTGCACTTTGTGCTTTATGCCTAGGCTGCTAGGCACCACTTTTACCAATATTTTTTTGGGGGGGGGGGGGGGGGGGGGGCGTCTCGGTGGGGGAGAGAGAGACAAAATGAGATCGGATATTGAGATGACAAAAAATTTCCTTAAAACATTAAATGCATCAATTGTTTTACAATCAGCGATGTTTGCCGGCAAAATTGGACAACGGGAGGAAAAAAAAGACAACCAAGGACACATTTTATTGTAACATTTTTTACCAACACTAATTCAAAGGATACCATAATTTCATCATAACGCTGGACAACAGAAAGCAACAACAACAAAAAAACAGACAAGTTTTCTTTTTCTTTATCCTGTACATTTCTTCTTTTCCACAATATCATGGATAGGAACCTCCCTTGGATGGGACCACAAGCACAGCACAGTGATATGGTTCATTTCAAAAGGCCATAAAACAACAAAAGTTTATTTGATATTTGACGCATCAAAGCTCCAATTTTGGGGACCGTAATGATTTGTTACAAACCCACAAGGGACAAACACAATAACTAGCAATGCCCAAATTACGGAAGCAAAATTACAAGCATTACTAGTTTGACAGGAAAAAGATCGAGGGACTTAACTAATAGAGTTTAATCAAATTACTAACTTTGAATATTCGACATTCAAGGCTATGACAAGAATTTATCACAACTATAGTGAAAGAATATAAGTAAAAGATAAAAGGTCACAATTAGAACATGAACTCCTCATTGGCAATGGCAGTGGCTGAGATGAGTGAGTGCAATTCCAAGAGGGGGCCATGCAACTGCCAACTGCATAGGCCCACCATGAAGACCCATTGGTGGTATCTTCACAGCTTTTGTATGCAATGAATGATACTAGAAAAATAACTGTCCATCAATAATAGGCCACTTTCTCTATATTTTTCTATCTTGAGATGGCCAAGCATTAGAAGATGATAATCCTTATTTAATTCATTGAAAACGTCCCATTCATGAATGATGAATTACACACACTTGAAGTGGAGATAATGAAAGCCCTTATATGAATAGTACTATAACAGAATCTTCAAGCACGCAACAATTTTATAAAATTTTTACTACAGAATCTGAAACATTATATATCATGTACAACATTGGTAACATAAGATTTGTAAATAAAGTGAAGAAAAAAGGTAAGTAGAAAAAAACGAATAGATAGCTCTTATTTTCAGATGGTGAACACATACTAATACCAAAAGAAGTTACCAAGTAAACATTTTCAAAGTTACCAAAGCATTTCTACCAAAAATTTTCTCTGTTCAGAGAACAGAATCATTGTTGCTGCAATGGTCTGATCTCTTGCTTGAGGTTGTCTTTATGCAACTGAGCCAAAGTCTCAGATAACAGGTTTACTGTCGCTTTGGTCATGGTTTGGTACTGAGAAGGCACCGAGGGTGGCGGAGGCTGAGATTTGTATATTTGGACACGTGCAGGGTCATCATCAAGCTTGTTATTGAAATTAGCAGATTCACGGGAAGGAATTGGAATAGACTGAGGTTGGTGATGCATTTGAGGAATACCCACAGGTTGTTGCTGATTTTCATTATAGGAAACAGGAACAGGAACAAGTGGCGCTGCCACATGGGCAAGACTGGTTCTATAAAATTGTGAGGGCAAATCAGGTTTGGCAGGAGCTACTGGAGCCTCCTTGTAAGCAACTTGGGGAGCAAACAAGGAAGCATTTGGAAGCATAGGGGGCTGATTGGGAGCAGTCACAGTGTTAACCAAACCACATTGCACAGGCAAACTGTAAGGTGGCATCTGCCCAACAGGTACAAAGTAAACTGGGCACAGCTGATTGGGCTGATAATGGAATTGCTGCAGTGGCTGCGCTGGATACATTGTGTAACAAGATGTATTTGGCAATACACCAGTGGAGTTATGGGGTATGTAGTTGGCACCCACTTGTACAAACTGCACTTCTTGTTGCTGCAGCTGATTTAATTGTAAAGGTAATGGGTACCCAGAGACCGAAATCGATTTATATGCTGGTACACCAGAGCAAGAGTCAGAAATAGGACTCACTAATTCAAGGGGCTTAGAAGATATATTATTCTCCATGGAAGAAACTTGTACAACTGGGTCTTGGCAGGTTATACTCTGTGGCTGGGACATTGCACTTGTAGCACTATTATCACTGGAAAATTACACACCCAATTAACCAATTTACAACTCTACAAATTATTACTGCTTGAAAGAAGGCATCTTATCTCCAAAAATTCCAGCTAGGTTGCAAGAAAATGAAAATGTAGGTAATTAACCAAAAGAACAAAAAACCTTGAATATTTATCATGAATGTCAAAACCTTCGCACATTTAAGCCTACTACAACATTTTACCCTAGTCAAACTGAGATTCCCATCTTCTAAAAACACCAATAACATTATTAAACAATCAATGCTCCTCCTTTTCCTCCACTTTCTAAGCAAACAAACATTGGATAACAAGAAAAGGAAATAAACCCAGATAAATAAAAAATAAAAAAATTACTCTTGTAGCACTATTATCACTTGAAAATTACACAACCAATTAACCAATTTACAACTCTACAATATTACTGCTTGAAAGAAGGCATCTTATCTCTAAGAACTCCATCTTGGTTTCAAGAAAATGAAAATGTAGGTAACCAAAAACCCTGAATATTTATCATGAATGTCAAAACTTCCTCACAAGTGAATGTACTAGTAAAACTGAGATTCCCAACTTCAAAGGAACACCAATAACATTATTAAACAGACTACAAATGACACTGAAAAATCAACGCCCCTCCTTTTCCTCCATTTTCTCAGCAAACAAACATTGGATTACAAGAGAAAGCAAGATGCCCAGATCCAAATAATAATAATAAACAGAAAATGTAGGTGTACCTTGTAAACGAGTCCGAAGAAGGCAAGGAAAAATTACTATCCTCAACCTGAGCTTTAATGGAAGACAAATTGGTGGTGGAAGAAGACGAAGCTGAGGACGAAGTGGACCCAAAAGACGAACTAGTCTCCAACACAATAGATTCAGCATTGGAAACAGTACCATGACTGAGCTCCCCAGCACTGAAATTCTCAGTCATATTGATCTTAGCGCTCTTAAGTGCATCAGAGAACCAAAGCTCAGTCTTGGGGTGGTGAATGACAGAGAGACGGAAGAGAAAAAGTCTGATACGGGAAGAGGAAGGAGAGGAAGAGAGACAAAGGAGGTGGTGGAGGAAGAGAAGGAGGTCAGAGTCAGAGAGGAGAGGGATGAGAGAGGAAAGGTCATGGTGAGGAGGGAGGAGGTATTTGAGAGAGAAAGGGAGAGGGAAAGGGAGGGAAAGAGTGGAAGAAAGGAGGGAAGTAAGGGAGGAAAGAGAGGCGGTGGTGGTGGGGTTTAGAGAAATGATTTTGGTGTCACCACCTACGTAGTGAAGTGAGTTTGTGCGTGGGTTTGGGACTATGTTACCGCCGTAGCTGCACATTAGGCGGAGCTTTGTGGTGGAAGAGGGGGGCGGTTGGTCCATGTGGATGGTGGTGGAGGAGATCTAGAAAGGGTTTGGTGTGGGTGAACGTGACAGTGAAGCGGCTCCGGAAAGAAAGGAAGAAGAAAGAAGAAATGGGGTTGAGAAATGAGAATATTTATAGAATAGTATTGTTTTGAGAAATGAGAGTAGTAGATAGAGTTGTATTGTTTGTTGTGCTGAGTTGTGGACTTTTTAAGAGTAAGGACTAAAGATATCAATCACGATTCAAATTCTCTAGATTTTATAGGGTATTTTATCAAATAGATTTTTTTAAATCTTAACTATTCTTTAATGATTTAATGGTTTAGATTTTACCATATCAGCATTCTACTAACAATAACCTTAATTGTTTTGTTTACAACATTATTTTATTGTTTTAAGAATATTGTTAATGGAATGCTGACATGGCAGAATTTTGACCATTAAATCTTTAAAGAGTGGTTAGGATTTAAGGAAATTTACTGGTAGAGTAGCCTAGGAAATCTAGAGGATCTGAATCCATCGATCACAGGTGGCTAGGACAGGACCTCATGAGGTTGGGACCGGCCAGATAATACTTTCATTCTATTCTTTAATCTTCGTTTTGGAGGAAATAGGATGAAATAATCATAAGAAAATATTATATATAAAAAATAGAATGTATTTAAGTAGAGAAATGAATGGAAAATAATAAAATAGAATTAAGTAACCTTAATTGGATGTTTTAAAATAAAAAATGGAATGTAAGTAATTTTGTTTGGGAGTAATATGGAGGGAATGAAATTGAATCATTTTATGACAGTATTAATATTAGACCCCTATTTTAAAATAAAGATTCATTAAAATCTAATTACATTTCCTCCCATTCCTCTCAATTTCAGGTGGTATAAAATTTTGAAATTTTAAAAGAATAGAGAGAAATAAGTGTTCCCTTTTATCTATTCTATTTCCTCCCACTTAAACTCTCAAATAAGGGAATAAACTTTTCATTCCCTCCATTAAAACTCTCAAACAAGAGAAGTGAAAAATATTCTAAAATTATTCTTTTCATTCATTTCCATTCCATTCCCTCCTCCCAAACGAGGCGTTAAATTTTGAGATCCGGACGTGGAAATTAGTGCATCTATCAAGTGGGACCCACAAAAATAAAAAAGTGCACAGCACTACAGTGGTATTTTAGCACCCAATACACTAAAAATACCCACAACATCAAATGTGGTATACTTGAAAATTTTTAACTACAATAAACTGTCATTTTTAGCAGTTCACTGTAACTAAGTGTTATACACAAATAATATTAACTCATTGATTTCATCTCCCCTATTCACTCTCTCTCTCTTCCTTCCTACTCCATCTCTACGAATTTTCTATGCTCCCTCTCTTCTTTTTCATTTTTGTTGAATTTGCTCCCTCTCTCTCTCTCTCTCTCTCTCTCTCTCAAACCTTTCACTATCTCTTTTACATTTTTCCTCTCTCTAATTGGGTTGTGGTGGTTGGGTTGGTAGGTTCCGATTTGATTGTGGGTTGTTGCAGTGGTAGTGGGTCGTTGATCAGGATGCAATGGTTGGGTTAGTGGTCACACCGTGGGTTGTGGGTTGTGTTTGGTGTAGTGGTCTACTGGTCTTGATCGTAGGTCACAACGTAGGTGGTGGGTCATGTTGATTGCCATGGTTACTATGGTTTTTGGCTTTTGGCTTGAGGTTGAAGATGAGTTCTGCCATGGTGTACTAGAGGAGTTTTGGCTTTTTGCTTGGGGTTGAAAATGAAATGGTGTATAAGGATTGTATTTTGCAATTTTTCTGGGTTTTTAAAGTAATTTGATGGGGAGAGTTATGGATGGTGGCTTGCTAATACGGATGTTTGGCTATGGGTATGGTTGTTTTGTGGTTGTGGGTAAGTGTTTGGCCGTGGGTATGGCTATTTGTGGGTGTTTTGAGGTTGTTAAAAGGAGTTTGTGAATAGAAATTGTTTATATTATTTTAATATGTTGTATGCTAAAATAGATCCTTTGATTTTGAGCGTATTGTAAAGTAGAGTGTTAAAATAATTAAAGTGGCTTTTTGAGTTGCTAAAAGCTAAATTTTTTAGGAAATGCTCTGAGGGGTTAAGTATTCCTACAAACAATTTTTTTTGGCAAATAGAATTGTTTAGTTGGTATGATATTGTTGAGTATTCTTTGATAACAAAAATTGTACACCCCAAAACCTAGTCCAAGTATGTAGATGGCTTCCTCCTCCATCAAATGTAGTCAAACTCAATATTGATGTTGCGGTCACAAATACCTTCACTACTTTGTCCGTAGTAGCTCGAGATGCTTTTGGTGAGGTACTTATGACTTGGACAAAACAAAATGCCTTGTGTGATCCTCTTCAAGTTGAAGTTGTAGCCTTCCTGTGAGCATTACAGATAACAAAAGTTGAGGTACCTCATAAGATTATTGTGGAGAGAGATTCTAAGATATATGTTGATGCTTTAAATTCAGGTTTATCTTCTATTGAGTAATATATTTCCACTATTTTTAGTAATGTGTTTGAGCTTAGCAAATGTTTTGTCCAATGTGTTTTTAGTTGGGTTAGGAGAGACATTAATTGTGTTGCTCATGCTCTTACTAAATTTGCTATTGCTTATAGGATTTTTGGATTTTGTAACAAGCATTCTCTACCTCTTGCTATAGTTGAGCAATTGAGGAAAAATGCTACTTCTGTTGTTGTTTAATGAAAGTTGGGAATTATCATATATATATATATATATATATATATATATATATGGATTGGGTTTAAGTTACACTTGGTGTAACTTTAAGAAATATTACACCACCCAATAACTTATTATTAAATTCATATTTTATAAAACCAACCGTTGGATTACATATTCTATATTTTTTCAACATGCATGCCAATTTCCATGCCAAACGGATATAATTTACCATTTGATCCATAAACTCATCTTTTATGCATTATTTTAAACTACAAAAATTTGAATTTAAATAATTGATTGATGACATGACTATTGATCTCTGATCATCTTGAAATTTTGTAAGCATAGAGAATATATGAATATAATGTAATCCAATGGTTGGTTTTTTGAAATAAAAATTCAATAATAAGTTATTGAATGGTGTAACATTACTTAGAGTTACACCATGTGTAACTTGAACCCATCTATGTATGTGTGTGTGTGTGTATTGTTGATTCTCGTATGAATCAATGAGTGAAACCACTTTATTTTCCATTAAATTATTGTGAAATATACCTTGATAGACTTATTGTAAGAGAATTTCAATCCTGTTATGTTTAAAAAAAAAAAAAAAAAAAAACCATTTTAGATGCCCAAAAAGTGAGTTTATCTAATTTATCCACTTACTCTATACCCTAGGTCCCATTTTCTATTTTGTATTATATTATGTTAAAATATTGGGTAAATTACTGTTTACATTCCTAAGGTTTGAGCTAATGCTGTCAAGTCCAAGACTTTCAAAACTAACTAACTTGGTTCTTAAACCCATTTGGAACCCAAACCATTACTCATTTTTCTCATCTTTAACACAGTGATTAAGAAAAGCACACATGATGCTTTCTTAGATAGAATAGAAACAAAATTGTTAGTTTCTAGTTGTGAAAATTCATGAGGAGTCCTTTGAATTCACAATGTGATAATTTTCTAGAATCCACCAAAGAGAAGCAATAGACAAAAGTCTAAATTTTATTAGTCTGAAAACTATTTTTTCTACCTCTAAAGGCTACATAGCATATAAATACTGAAAAGACAAAACCCTAGGATGACTAGGAAAATGTCCAAAACCCTAATTTGACTAATTAAAATTAAAGACACCTAAAATTATGAAAATTATAATTCTAATCCTTAAAAATATAAAAATTACATAAAATTACCAAAATTAATAAAAATTAATTTGGAGATTCTATCATACATCAAGAAAGTTTTGGACCTGATTAGCATTAGCTTGAACCTTAAGGGTGTTAATTGTACTTTGCCCTAAAATATTCTAGTGTTTTAATACCCACATAACAACAACATCAAAACTCCTTAATCCAACCCCACACCTAGCCACCACCAGCCACCCAATCCCAACACATTAAAGCCCATATAGCCACTCTTGTGCTCTTTCATTGACATCAAATCAAGTCTAATTCAAGGCATAAGAGTTCAATCCTACCCATCATGACCCATGCCACCGCATATCTAAATCAGAGTACAAGAGAGGAGAAAGAGAGAGAGAGAGAGGTTGTGAGAGGAGAGGAGATAGAGAGTTTTTTATGAGGAAGAGAGAGAAATTGAATAAATAAAAAAAAAAAAAAAAAAAACAGAGATAGATAAGCTATGATGGTGATATATATCTAGATATTAGTGTAGCAAGTTGTAATTTTTTTTGCAAAATGGCTCACCAAATGTAGGGTGTTTTGTGAATAGTGTTATGTATTTTGCATTTTTATGGGTTTTATATCACCCATGAGAATGCTCTAAGGGTTGAAGACTGCCCTATAAAAGAGAGATTTTCTTATTTATGTTTTTACTTGTTTATTTTCTCTTTTGGTGTGTGTGTGATTAGACTTCTTTTTCCCTGCATATTGTGTGTATTTGTTGACACCCCCCCCCCCCCCCCCCAAAGTTGTTGATCCTAGTTCATGTAACTTAATGATGTGGCACAATTTTTCTTGAGATTGTATTTATAATTATAAACATAAAGATATTTTTTTCTAAACTTCAAGTGTCATAGTGAATTTCTAAGTTTATTCTACCATAATTTTATTAATATCAATCAAAATTTTTATTAATTGAATTAGTATATTTAAAAATTAGAAGTAAAGTGTGATAATAATGCTGGAAATGTTTTGACAATGGCTTATGGTGATGGTGTTTTTTATTTTTTATTTTAATAGTTAAGATCAGTGTTGTCAAAGTAGGGATCTTACATTGGATCGTGGGAGGTCGGTGGAATCGTGGATCGTAAGATCCTACTTTTTGGGGGAGGGGGGGGAAGCATAAAACACATTAGTAGTGACTTTGTATGTTGAATAATTTCATAAAGTATGGAATTTATCCATGAAAGAACAAAGGGAAAATTACAATTTACCCATCTGTGGTTTGACCGAAATTTAAATTGTCTACCTGTGGTTTGAAATTTAATATTTTACCCACCTGAAGTTAGCTTAGCTAGAGTTCTGTAACCCACTTCTGTTAAAAATATGACTAAATATGTAATTTTGCTTCACTTTTATGTCTCTCTCTTCCCAAAACAAAAAACACACACAAAAACAAGACAAAACAATATCAAAAAGGGAGGGTTTTGTAAAATTTAAGAACCATCATAATCTCTTCTCCTCCACATCCCATTCATCAAAAGAAGTTCTTTCTTTATGTTGGAGATGAATCTTTCTATAAGCACTATTCTCTCCACTGCCAAGCCTTCCACTCCAAATTAGAAAAACAAACAAATAAATGCACACAAAACCCACCAAAACAAAGGGGAGATAAAGTCAAGCTTTAGTCAAAAGTTGCTAATGAACCTTAAACAAAGAACCTTAAATCAGATCAACCCACAACTGGGAACCTCAAACAAAGAAAAAAAAAATCCCCCACGAAGCAAAAAGAGAAAGCAGGGTTCAATAACAGAGAAAAAAGTCAACATTCAAATCTCTTGGATAAAGGGCATCCTACATATGGAAGACAACAATTTAAGTTAATATTCTTGACGAAAATAAATTCAAAAAAATAGCTAAGGCAACAGTACTAATTTAAGGAGCAAGCAATTTCAACAGGATGCAAGGGATCAATTACGAGAAAAAGCAGATGCCTTAGCATTAAAAAATAATAAAAGTAAAGTTTTTGTAATAAAATCCCTCGCTACATTACGCTCTATTAAAAATACCTTAATCCATGGCAAAAGGATATAATTTACTTATTCCAAGCATGGATTCAATTCCACAACCTCTGGAGGTTAGTAAGCTTTCTTTATCTTCAAATTCACTTCAGCCATCCACGGCAATCACTCCAAGCAAGAGACAGAAGGGTAATATGAGATTTGTGGAGTTGAATTGGGTTTTATTTTTCTGGGTATATGTTCTTCTTGTTCAACATCTATGTGAGTTAAGAGAGAGATCAATACCACATTTTTATTGCTAAGTGCTCAAATTTATTGTTGGTTTTTTTGTTTGATTTGTTACATTTTTGTAATTATTGTTAGGAGTTTTTAATATAGGTTCCAAATATTAATTTTTACAAAACCCTCCCTTTTTTATCTTGTTTTTGTATGTGTTTTTTGTTTTGGGAAGAGAAAGACATAAAAGTGGAGCAAAATTACATATTTAGCCCTATTTTTAACAGGTTACAGACTCTAACTGAGCTAATCTCAAGTGAGTAAAGTGTCAAATTTCAAACCACAGGTAGGCAACTTAAATTTCGGTCAAACTACAGGTGAGTAAGTTGTAATTTGCCCAAGAACAAATATTTGCATCAATATTATGTCATCTTGATACTGTGAATTGTAGCATGACCTACATCTATATCTATACTTTATACTAATGAAACAACTATATATAAGTTTTAGCATAATGTATCCAAAAATTTCATCAAATGTTTAATTAGCCACTAATTATCAAAATATTTACCATCAACACATTTGGAAAATATTTTCCAAGTTCAAAATCCAAAATAAGTTTGCAAATGGCATCTAGCTAACTATAATATAAAATCCAAAAACAATATAGAAATAAAGGTGAAGTAAACATTTAATTATCCATTCTAAGATTCATATCATAGCCATGTAGATTAATGAAAACTTGCAAAGGGAATAATGAACTCACAAGTCATAGCAAAATCTAGTTGGAGAGGAGGGAGAGAGTGAGAGGGCCGTCAAGTTGATTTTAGGGGTTTATGATATAGAACAGACAGCACATGCCTTCCTGGAGCAGTAAGGGCACAGGAAGTCACAATGTAAGATCAAAGGGGGGTGCCAGTAGGGTCCATCAGGGGTAACGGTGTTGGAATTGCATGAAATTTGGCAGGTTGAAGAGAAACATCATTCTAATCCAGAATCATATTATGAATGTCGCCAAAATTTAAGCAAATTCCTTCATTAAGGCCCCGAAAACAGTGTTTGTGCTATTTATAGTAATATTTGTTTTTTCTTAATAAATTTTAGTTTAAAAGTCAGAATAAGGTCCCGTCTGCTTTGAGACGACTCTTAAGGTCAATAGTTTATGATTCTGCGTTTAACTCAATTTAGCCATTTTTGGTAAAATTCGGTAATTTTGTCACCTAATCGCTTAATTAGTGTGAATTAGGGTTTTAAACATTTTTTCTCAGTATTTATATGTTTTGTAGTTGTCAGAGGCAAAATAGACAATTATCAATAAACACAGACATTTTGTCAAATTTTCTTTTAGTGGATTCCAGTTTTATCTCCTTGTGGATTCAGGGAAACCCCTCGTGGATTCGAGGTTTACTACCAGGAACTAACAGTTTAGTTTCTGTTCCATCAAGAGAGAATCGTGTGTACTTTTGTTTAGGCTTCCGCGACATCAGTTGGTAGTAGAGCCTTTACTTACCCTGGTCTGATGGCTAACCGGCGAGACGGTGACCACCACAACAATGACGGCGGTGACGACATCAACAACCCAGTCCTTACTAGGGCTGAGTTCCTTGATTTTCATGATAACAATCAACAATTTCTTGATGAAAATCAACAATTTCGTGATTCAACCCAACAGACTCTGGAACAGATTCAAGAAGCACTTGCCACCTTGCTTAACCGAAACCCTAATCGTGATGGCGGAGTGCGACGTGATGATTGAGTGCGTGGCCTTCCCTATCGTGGTCCAAACTGGAATAGGCAACAAGACTACAATGAAGAAGACAGTGAAGACGAGGAGTATGCAGAGAGAGTCCTTGGAAATCATCGTGGCCCCACAAGGGACAATGGCCGAGATTATCAGGAGCAAAGGGACTATCGAATGAAAGTAGAGTTACCATCCTTTAATGGTAATGTCTCCATTGAAGAGTATCTGGATTAGGTCAGTGAGGTGGAAAAGTTTTTCGATTATATGGGTATAGCAGATGACAAACAGGTGTGTTTGGTGGCCTACAAATTGAAGGGAGGAGCATCTGCCTGGTGGGATCGTGTTCAATTAAACCGTACCCGTGAACAAAAGCTTCCAATACGATCATGGAGGAGAATGAAAAGATTAATGGTAGATTGGTTCTTACCACCAGATTACTAGCAAGAGTTGTTCAGACAGTACCAGGATTGCAGGCAGGGTACGCAGACAGTTAATGAGTACATGGAGGAGTTTGACAGGTTGGCGAATCGCAATGATTTGGAGGAAACTGAAGATCAACGGATATCCAGATTTGTACACGGGTTACGAGTTTCCGTCCGAGATCAGGTATCCTTACAAACCCTATATACTTTGAATGAGGCTATAACCTTATCCAAGAAAATAGAATATCAACATCTCAGGGTAGGTTCGAAATTTTCCAATCGCAATTCGGAGTCCTCTAGTTCCACTTCCAACAAAGGTAAACAGCCCATGTTTACACCACGATCACAACCCGTGGTTAAGAAGAATAGTGGTGTCAACCAATCCACAGTGGTAGTAGCAGGTTCCGCAGCCCAACCGATAGCAAATGCCAACCCCTATGCTAGGCCAACTGGGAATAAGTGCTACAGGTGCGGAGAACCAGGACATCGATCTAGTACTTGCCCTAAGCGAGCCGCAGTGAATTTGGTGGTGGCAGAAGAAGGCGAGGTAGAAGGTGAACAGGAGGGTGAAGAGGTGTATAATGATGCAGATCCGTATGCCTATGATCCCAATGAGATCCAAGAGGACGAGGAAGGCATGCCATTAGGGAGATCCTTGGTGATCCAAAGGTTGTTGCTCACACCAAGGGTGGAATACGGTGATCAGCGGAATGAGATCTTTCGAGCACGATGCACCATCAGTAAGAGGGTTTGTGATTTGATTATTGACAATGGCCGTGTAGAGAACATTGCGTCGAAGAGTTTAGTTATCAAGCTAGGACTGAAAACAGAAAAGCATCCCTCTCCGTACAAGATAGGTTGGATCAAGAAAGGCACGGAACTCTTGTTACTCAACAATGTTACTTTTTCTATGGGTAAATGTTATGTAGATGAAGTAGTTTGTGATGTTGTTGAAATGGATGCATGTCATTTAATACTGGGTAGACCTTGGTAGTATGATGTAGATGCTACTCATAGGTGTAAGGATAATGTGTATGTGTTTTTTAAGAATGGCAGAAAAATTGTCCTTGGTCCTATTAAGGAAGGCAGTATACCCAAAGCTTCTAAAGTAGAGGGGAAGCCAGCACTCCTCATAGTGAACAATGAAGATGAGTTTGGTAGGGAGTGTAAGGAGTTGAAACAAGTATATGCTGTAGTGTTGACAGATGGTGAGCCAAAGAAGGTTACTGAGATACTTGAGGCAATTCAACCATTGATTAAGTAGTTTGAAGAGCTTTTTCCAGAAGAGCTGCCTGCAGGTTTACAACCAATGCGTGACATCCAGCATTGCATCGATTTAGCTCCTGGAGCTAGTCTACCTAATCTGCCACATTACAGGATGAATCCTCAAGAGGGTCAGATTCTACAAGGGCAGGTGGATGAGCTTTTGAGTAAGGGACAGATCAGGGAGAGTATGAGTCTATATGCAGTACCAGCACTGTTAACACCAAAGAAGGATGGGAGCTAGCGTATGTGTGTGGATAGTCGAGCCATCAACAAGATCACAGTCAGGTATCGATTTCCTATTCCCCGACTAGATGACATGTTTGATATGCTGAGTGGGTCTAAGTGTTACACCAAGCTGGATCTCAAGAGCGGGTATCGCCAGATTCGGATCCGACCTGGAGATGAGTGGAAGACAACTTTTAAGACAAAGGAAGGGTTGTATGAGTAGATGGTAATGCCTTTCGGATTGTCTAATGCTCCCAGCACTTTCATGAGACTTATGAATCAAGTATTGAAACCATTTATTGGAAAGTTTGTGGTAGTTTATTTTGACGATATCCTGATTTACAGTAAGACAGAAGCAGCCCACTATAATCATGTTTGAGAAGTATTAGCAGTGTTGCAAGCCAATGAGTTGTATATCAACTTGAAGAAGTGCAGCTTCTTGACTGAAAAGTTGCTGTTCTTAGGGTATGTGGTCAGTGCGGATGGGATTCATGTTGATGAGGACAAGGTCTGTGCAGTCAGAGAGTGGCCAACCCTAAAGACAGTGAGTGATGTGCGAAGCTTCCATCGGCTAGCAACCTTCTATCGGCGGTTTGTTCGAGATTTCAGTAGCATAGTAGCCCCTATCACTGAGTGTCTGAAGAAGGGGAGGTTCTTATAGGGAAAAGAGGTAGAACAAAGCTTTGCCTTGATCAAGGAAAAGTTGAGCATAGCCCCGGTTTTAGCATTGCCTAACTTCGATAAGGTGTTTCAGTTGGAGTGGATGCATCTCTGGTTGGGATAAATGCTGTTCTTTCACAAGACAACAGACCAGTAGCATTCTTTAGTGAGAAAGTTTGTGAAACTCGAAGTAAATGGTCAGCTTATGAACTGGAGTTCTTTGCTATAGTACGGACTCTTAAGCATTGGGAGCATTACCTGATTCAGAGGGAGTTTGTATTATATACGGATCATCAGGCATTAAAGCACATCAACAGTCAAGTTAGCATTAACAGGATGCATGCTCGGTGGGTAGCTTATATACAGCGCTTTCATTTCACTTTGAAGCACAAGTCTGGTGTCTCCAATAAGGTGGCTGATGCACTCAGTAGGCGAGCATCGTTGTTGACCACACTACGTACTGAAGTTGTAGGGTTTGATTGCCTCAAGGAGCTGTACGAGAATGACGAGGATTTTGGTGATATTTGGGGTAAGTGTCAATAAACTCATACTGCTATCAATAGTATGTACATCCAGGATGGTTTCCTTTTTCGGGGTAACCAATTATGCATCCCTAAAAGTTCATTGAAGGAGCAGATTATTAGGGAGCTGCATGGTGGAGGTTTAGGTGGACATATGGGCAGAGATAAGACTATAGCACTGGTGGAAGAGAGGTATTATTGGCCACAACTCAAGAGGGATGTTGGCAATCATGTGAGGAAGTGTCCAATTTGCCAAATTGCTAAGAGTCAATCTCAGAATACTGGTTTATATATGCCTTTGCCAGTTTCACAAGCACCATGGGAAGATCTGTCTATGGACTTTATACTGGGTCTTCCTCAAACTTAGCGAGGTATGGATTCTGTTTTTGTTGTGGTTGACAGGTACTCGAAGATGTCCCATTTCATAGCATGCAAGAAGACTTCAGATGCTACTCGAGTGGCCAATCTGTTCTTTAAAGAAGTTGTACGTTTGCATGGAGTGCCAAAGTCCATCACCTCTGACCGGGATACCAAGTTCATTAGTCACTTCTGGCGGACTTTGTGGAAGCGTTTTGACACTTTCTTAAATTACAGTAGCACTAGTCATCCACAGACTGATGGCCAGATAGAAGTGGTTAATCGCACTTTGGGGAATCTGATCCGATGTATCTCAGGCGAGAAGCCCAAGCAGTGGGATCTTGCATTGTCCCAAGCAGAGTTTGCTTACAATAGCTCAGTCAATAGAAGCACTGGTAAGTCTCCATTTGCCATTGTCTACTGCGTGCCGCCAAAACACGCTTTGGACTTGGTACCTTTACCTGAGCTTCCAAGAGTGAGTCAAGCAGCAGAGAATATGATTGATCGTATTCAGGCCATGCAAGAGGAGGTGAGGCAGAAACTGGAAGCTACAAATGCTAAGTACAAGGAAGCTGCTGATAAGAAGAGACGTGAGAAGATCTTCAATGTTGGGGATTTAGTGCTGGTCTATCTTAGGAAAGAGAGATTTCCTGTTGGTACCTACAATAAATTGAAGGACAAGAAGTATGGGCCATTTCAGATTACTATGAAGATCAACAACAATGCTTATGTGGTCGCTCTTCCTCCAGACATGAGCATTTCTTCTACCTTTAATGTTGCTGATTTATATGATTATCATCCTTCTGATGAACCGGATAGTGGGAACTCGGGGTCGAGTTCTTTTCAAGTGGAGGGGACTGATGTAGAATAGACAGTACATGCCTTCCTGGAGCAACAAGGGCACAGGAAGTCACAACGTAAGATCAAAGGGGGGTGCTAGTAGGGGCCATCAGGGGTAACGGTGTTGGAATTGCATGAAATTTGGCAGGTTGAAGGAAAATGGCGTTCTGATCCAGATTCATGTCATGAGCGTCACCAAAATTTAAGCAAATTCCTTCATTAAGGCCTCGAAAACAGTGTTTTTGCTATTTATAGTAATATTTGTTTTTCCTTAATAACTTTTAGTTTAAAAGTCAAAATAAGGTCCCGTCTGTTTTGGGACGACCCTTAAGATCAGTAGTTTATGATTTTGCATTTAACTCAATTTTTCCATTTTTGGTAAAATTCGGTAATTTTGTCACCTAATCGCTTAATTAGTGCGAATTAGGGTTTTAAACGTTTTTTCTCAGTATTTATATGTTTTGTAGCCGTCAGAGGCAAAATAGACAATTATCAATAAATACAGACATTTTGTCAAATTTTCTTCTGGTGGATTCCAGTTTTATCTCCTTGTGAATTCAGGAAAACCCCTCGTGAATTTGAAGTTTACTACTAGAAACTAACAGTTTAGTTTCTGTTTTATCAAGAGAGCATCGTGTGTGCTTTTCTTTAAGCTTCCGCAACATTAGTTTAGGAAATAAGTTTTTAATTTAAAGTGAGGGTTTTTATTTATTTATTAAATTTGGATCATTTCTATCCATTGGGTTGATTGGTTTTTTTTTTTTTTTTTCAAAGCCAACCTAGAGCAAATTTTGGTTTTTTGTAGGATCGTAAGATCGGTCCGATCCTATTGATCCCACATAATCCTACATGGGATCCTGAAAAATTCATGATCCTACTGCGATCCAAGTCGTTTTGGCCTAGTAGGATTGTAGGATCGTAAGATTCTACAATTTGACTCTCAATCCTAACAACCATGGTTAGGATAGACTTTCAACCTATGACGTTTACTCCATGATTACTGCTTTTTATCATTAGGTCAAGACACCAATTATTATTTTTTTTTTTATATTTTATATTTTATGTAGGTAGAGTTTGAACCACAGATCTTCTATTCAACGATAAGAGATTTTATCAAGTTAAGCTAATTGGAACTCAGATGATGGTGGTGAGTGATGATGTTGTGCTGTTTGTTTGTAGTTTTTTTTTGTTTTGTTTTGTTTTTTTTTTTTGTTTATATATATATATATATATATATAGAATTTCAACCTATTGAAATCACTCCATAATGATTTTACTCTTTTATTGTCACACCAAGATACCAATCGATTTGTGGTATAGGTGTGGTTAGAATCCTAGATCTTTTATTCGACGACAATAGATATACTAGTTAACGTAACTGAAACCCATGGTGTTATGTTGTCAATGGAGGTAGGTTGTGGTGTGGTTATAATAAATGACTTTAAGGAGACACCATAGTTATTAAACACGAACCAGATAGTAACCTAGTTTAGGAACTTGATCACTAGGCTGCTACTGGTTCAACTAATGGGCCATTGGTCAAACTTTAGAATAAGATAAAGTATAAAAATAAGTTTGAAAAATCTCAAAAATAAATATTTAAACTTAAAAAATAAGCATACCTAAATTATTAATAAAACTAAGTCTGAAGACTTTGAAGTCTAAACAACTAGTCTAGCGATAAATAAAATATATTATATGTCATACAATTCTAAGAACAAAAGTATATCTCAAACTCCAAAGTCACATTTTATGTATATTTTACATATTACACTAGTTGTTCTAATCCAATAGATGAAGATTTGAGCTACTATAAGTTTTATCTTCATTGATAACTCCAAACTCCAGCATCAATTTCATTTTAAATTTTTTGTATTTCTACTACGTTCTTAAATTAGAAGAAAGTATTATGATGGACCTATATAGGTATTGAATGCAAAATCGATTGGGTTAAAACAATCGGTCAAAGTTGCACGAGTTACAAAAAACTCCTTAGATTTTATTGGCTTTTACTAGTTCAATTGCATAAGTGGTCCAATTAAACAATTGACTCAACTTAGATATTGGTACGTAGGATTGATATCGGATCAGGTCGGGTCAGTTTTACTGCCACCCGCAACCCGACCTGATAACAATTGGGTTTATCAGGGAGAAACCCGACCCAACCCGAAAAGTACGAGTCTTGGGTCGGGTAAGGTCGGATGGTCGAGTATTGGGATGGGTCTGTCTCTTTTTTTTTTTTTTTTTTTTTTTTTTTTTCAAATTGTGTGAAGGTGAAACTGTGAAAGGCCTAAAGAAACATTGAAATAGCCACCACTTTAATGAGCTATTAATGGGGACAAAATTACTTACCCTATTCTCAAACTTGCCATTTAAAAGTAGTCATGGTTTTATTTTTATTTTTAAACTTACATGTTTGAAAGATCTCCACTTTTTATGATAACAAATGTTAATTCCTTTTTCTTTATCCAGTTAATGCATGTCTGTTTAGGAAATATTTTATTGAAATTATTTTCCTAATTTAGTGATTTACATTAATGTGAAAAATTAAATTCAATAATTTATATATTGTCATATTGTCATATAGGCTTAATGGTTGTGATTTCTTGATTAGGCAACAAATTTTTACAATTTTTTTCCTGGTGTACATCTTGACCTGCTCCTCATTGAATGAGAAATAAAATTTACCATTTTTGTTTACACCAGCACTAGGCTTAGTTTGGAAATATACTTTCCAATAAGAAACAAGATCCTTGATATAATTAGGACCGAAATAAAATCTTTTTAAACAAAAATTTGACTTTCACTATGGAAAATATTATTGTTAGAGTTATTCCTTTTTTGTAAATTCCAATTATTTTATTATCATTTTAACCTTCTTTTGGATGGAAAGTATTGTCATTAGAAAATTATGCTACAATTAAAAAAAAAAAAAAATGCACAGATTCACAAACGAAAGAGGGAGCTGATGAGATCCTCCCCAAACTGCAGCCCTCTCACGCATGAGAATAATATGTTGATCAAATTTGTGATGACAATGTATGGCTTAAATTGAAATGATATTTACGTAAAGACATTTCACGCTATATTATTCAAACTTTGTGAATTATTTAAATTATAAATGCAAAACAATTAAAAATTTATTTATTATTATAGTGATGCAATATTTAATAATATTTATTTTCAGATCAATTTATAAAATTTTTATGATGATGTCGAGAAATTCACCAGTGAGCCACACGATACCTACGCGCTCGAACGTGAACCTGCACAATGTAAAGAAGGAAACCTAACAGAGAGCACCGGTGTGGTGCCAGCCAAACACCCTCCGAAGGTTAAGTCAGAAATATTCTCACAACTCTAGAGTGGTAGAGAGGGTAAATTATGCGTACCTTGATTTGTGAGGGTATTGGGGCTTTTATAGTAGTAGAGGGTGGATTCCTCTTTCTTGGAGTAGAAGTCTTTTCCTTATAGGAATCTTTATGAGAGTAGATTGCGGAATCCTTTCTTTATGGGACTCTACGAAGTGTGTCGCAAGTATCACATACCAAGGGCCCCTCTGCCTTCCTCATGGGCCTCGGACCCGCTGATACCTCCTACTGGATTCTCTCCCATACATTTGGCGATAATGGGCCCGTCCTCTATTGGACCACAGCAGATAACCGTCAGGCCCATCTCAAGCCCAAATTCAGCCTCTTCAGTTGCCCCCTTCACCCTATGGGTCTGTCATACTTTAGTGGAAGGACACATGGGGTGACAGTAATCATTAACGGGGATGACGGTTAAGAGATCTGTGGTCGTCGTCTCCAAGTCATTTTAAGGGTGACGGCTCCAAGGTAAACCGTCAGGTATTAGTGCTGTTGACAAGATCTGGAAAGCATTAATGCTCATGACACGCGTCACTTTCTTAGAGGCCATTGTATGGGATCGAAACGTCGCTTCGTCTTCCGTGCACCTTCCCTATAAATATCAGGCCTTCGACTCTCATTTCCTACTTTCATCAAAAACTCAATTGTCAGAGCGCGACCCGTCATCCTTGTCAGAATACCCGTACAAGTGTAGCGTCCGTCACAACCAACTTTCCTCCGTCCACGCATTAACTGGTAAGTACACTCTATTATATATTTCCCCCGTCGTATTACTTTTACAATTCAAAACTTTTACTTCCATTATCCAATCTTAGACCCGTCAGAGTCTTAGGTTCTGTCGTCAATTGTAGGCAATGTCTAGTGTGTCAAGTAACCAATCGATTGTCCGTGACGAGGCAAACTATGAGGAGGTATACCCGTCAGGTCACAAAGACCAAGAGAGTCCAAACGAAGAGAGGAGTACGTCCGCCTCTTCTCCGTCCTCAACAAATGAGGATACGGAGTTAGATGAACCAGGGGAAGGTTCTGATGGCGAGGAACAAATAGGACCCGTCATAGGAGCTGGTGGACCAAGGGAGTTCATTATGCTTAAAGAGTGGACGGTGAACGATTTCACATCCACTATCAAGGAGACTCACTTCAAAACACTTAGGGCTAACTACCAGATTCCAGATAACATCCCCATCCGTCTCCCCTATTCATCAGAGAAGTGCTATTATGACGGCGTACAAGGCCTTGGAGTGTACGAGCAAATGTTGAAGGCAGGCCTCAGATTTCCACTGAGTTCGCTCCATCATGAATTACTCAAGTATCTGGGTCTATCCGTCAACCAAATATCACCCAATGCCTGGAGGGTCTTCATAGCAATGGAGGTCCTGTACGGGGCAATGTCAGACGGATCAAGGAGGTTGACGGTGAGAGAGTTTCTTCATTGCTACTGTCCTGACGAAATTGACAAATCTAGGGGTATATACAGTTTTGTAGCTAGGAGTAAGTTATTAAAGGTAATATTTGAAACTCCAGACTCCAACAGAGACTGGAAGAGTCGTTATTTTTTCTTAGAGGGTGACGAGTGGATGTGTCATCCAGGGGAGACGGATCACATACCCGTCGACACTACTTGGGGCATATTGCCTCAAGCTGGTACGTCTCCGTCTCCATTTGTAAAGATTTAAATATCCGTTCAGTTTAATAGGTTTTAACCGTCCTCTTCTTTGCAGTGCGACGGCGTCCACAAGTTAACATTGAGGAGTACAGTTTTTTGGAGAAAATTTTTAAGAAAACCACGCCGGAGGAAAGGACCTGGGCAAAGTTGGTCAATCTCAACACACTCCATTGGTACTGTGACGGTCCAGAACCATCAGAAAAAGTGATCAAGTACGAAAATCGGATCCGTCAGCTTAAGTCCGTCGTTCTAAATTGTGTTTTGACCAATTATTGTTATACTTAAAAGAAATTAACTTCGTCCGTTTGTCTTCGCAGAAATGGATGATGCAAAAAGAAGGTCAATTATCAGGGCAAATGCTGCCAAGAAAAGGGGGACAGATGATGCTAATCCCAAGGAGACGGGTGCCTTGATCCCGTCAGCAAAGAGAAAGCAACTCCCCAAAGGAGACCGTCCTTCCAAGAAGCCCAAGATTCCTTTGGAACCCGTCGTGGGGCTTATGGCTGAGGGTGCTAAAGCCGTCACCCCAGCCAAGTATGGGGCCGGTAAGGGCCTCATGAAGGGTCCGTCTTCGAGCAAGAAGAAGCCACCTGCCCTTCTTCGGGACGACCCAAAGTACGCCTTAGAGCAACTTTCGTCTATCATGACCTCCGAGGACTACGAGGACCTGGGTAATCACTCGACGGAAGCGATGGGTGAGACGGGTCTCTTTAGCATCGCCCAGGTAACAGTCTTCCTATTTCTTATCCGTCTATATTCATTTGCCTCTGCTTGAGACTAATTTGTCCCTGTTGATTAGGCCATGGTAATGATGAAGGGTCTATTTAGACAGTGCTTAAACCATGAGACGACCTTAGGCCGCATAAGAGAGAAGGCAAAGGTGACGGAGAGCGAGCTAGCCGAGCTTCAAGCCTGGAAGGTGATTCAAGATAAGAAGCTCAGGATGGCCGAGGAGGCGCGGGACCAGTACCTTGAGGTGACGGAGAAAATGAAGAAGGTTCTTGAGAAGAAGGAAGAAGCACTCCGTCAGGCCAAGGAAGTTGCTGTGCTGGAGTACCGTGATTCTGACGCCCTCTTGTCTGAATTAGAAGTTTCATATGCCGACGGTTTTGACGAGGCCATCCGTCAGGTGAAGGCTCTTCATCCTCAGCTAGACTTGTCATCCGTCAGTATCAATGCCGCGGAGCAAACGTCCGTTCAACCTGCTCAATCTGAGGATACAGACGAAATATTCGGCGAGAAAGCTCCCACTAACGCCCCTCTCGACCAGGCAGTTGTTGAAAGTGACCTGAAAGATCGTCGTATTGAAGAGAAGGAAGCCCCCGTCGTAGGATAATTTTAATTATATTTAGTTTTTATGCTGTTTGTAAAATATTTGGAGAACAATTCATGACTCCGTCATGTTTCCATCTTTTGTAAACACTTTTTATTTTTTGGATATGTACTTTGTTTAAATTTGTTCTTTTTAATTTAAAAAGTGGCTTGACATACTCCGTTGTGTGAAATTCATTTGTTCACATCATTTTTAAAGTTTGATTTTTCGAATGACTCCGTTCACATGGACGGATTTAGACGGGTGTTGTCTTCTGGATGTGATTGTCAATTTATAAAGTAGGTCAAGGGAACCATGTCTTGGATCCGTCCGTGTTTGGGGAATTCAAAAAGCTTACAAGGGCCCAATATCCGTCCATGTTTGGATAGTAATAACTGTCCACTTTGTGGAACTTTGTATAATCCTGTTTTCTTCCTCTAGGGATGGTCCGTCTAACTTGTGGAACAGGTTTTATCCGTCCTTTATGGGACTTTGGATTACCATCCTCTTGGGATGATCCGTCCACATTGTGGGCTAGGTTTTATCCGTCCTCTATGGGACTTAGGATTTTCATCCTCTTGGGATGATCCGTCTACATTGTGGGCCGAGTTTTATCCGTCCTTTATGGGACTTAGGATTTTCATCCTCTTGGGATGATCCGTCCACTTTGTGGATTAAGTTTTGTCCGTCCTCTATGGGACTTCGGATTTTCATCCTCTTGGGATGATCCGTCCACTTTGTTGATTAAGTTTTGTCCGTCCTCTATGGGACTTAGAATTTTTCGTCCTCTTGGGATGGTCCGTCCAACTTGTGGATTAAGTTTTGTCCGTCCTCTATGAGACTTCGGATTTTCATCCTCTTGGGATGATCCGTCCACTTTGTGGACTTGGTTTTGTCCGTGCTCTATGGGACTTAGGATTTTCATCCTCTTGGGATGATCCGTCCACTTTGTGGATTAAGTTTTGTCCGTCCTCTATGGGACTTTGGATTTTCATCCTCTTTAGATGATCCGTCTACTTTGTGGACTTGGCTTTGTCAAGCAGGAAACATTGTAGTGTCTGAATACTTCTGTTATTGAAAGAAAATCATGCAGAAGAAAAAAGAAAGGTACCTGCCCCCTTGGGCTTAAAAAGGTACTTGTAGAATTGTTTGAAGTAAAAACTAAAAAATGGAGAAAAATTGTTTGAAGCAAAAGCTACTAAAAACTAAATGATAAACTGGAAGTTGGGGGAGCATCGATGCCCTTCATGTCGTCTCTACTGGTAGTATCTCCGTAGGTGCTCCGTGTTCCATGGGTGTTGAAGCCTCTGTCCGTCCGGAGTTTCGAGGTGGTAGGTTCCTTTCCTTTGCCAAGATGAGATCCTATATGGTCCTTCTCAGTTGGGGCCGAGCTTTCCTTGTGACGGATCTCTAGCAGCTCCCATTACCTTCCGTAGCACAAGATCTCCGATCTGAAAGTCTCTGTGTTTGACATTGGAGTTGTAGTATTTTGCCATGAGGTTCTGGTACCTAGCCAACCTCTGCTCTGCTGTAACTCGGACCTCGTCCACCAGATCCATCTGTAGTCGCAAGGCCTCTTCATTCTGATCCTTGTTGTAGTTCTCCACCCGATAACTCGTAAGTCCGACCTCTGCTGGAATGATGGCCTCACTTCCATATGCTAGTCTGAATGGTGTTTCCCCAGTGGGTGTTCTTGCCGTAGTACGATATGCCCATAAGACGCTCGGTAGTTCATCAGGCCAGATGCCCTTAGCCCGTCGAGCCAGGTCTTTATGATCTTGAGTAAGGACCGGTTCGTGACCTCAACTTGTTCGTTGGCCTGTGGGTGCGCGGGCGAAGAGTAATGATTTTTAATACCCAGTTCCGAACAGAAGTCCCTAAAGGAATTGTTGTCGAATTGTTTCCCATTGTCGGAGACAAGCACTCTTGGTATCCCGTACCTGCAGATAATATTCCTCCATACAAAGCTTCGAATGTTCTTCTCCGTAATAGTAGCAAGGGCCTCTGCTTCCACCCACTTGGTGAAGTAGTCGATGCCTACTACAAGAAATTTTAGTTGTCTTAGTGCTATCGGAAAGGGGCCCATGATGTCTAATCCCCACTGGGCAAAGGGCCAAGGGGCCGTCATGGGTGTCAGCTCCTCGATTGGTTCCCGGATCAGATTACTGAACCTCTGACATTTGTCGCAAGTTTTGACGTAAGCTTGCGCATCCTTTTGCATCGTAGGCCAATAATACCCTGCTCGGACCAATTTGTGCACTAAGGATCGCGCCCCTGAGTGGTTTCCGCAAATACCCTCGTGAACTTCTCTCATCACGTAGTCTGCTTCCTCGCTGCTTAAGCATCTTAGGTACGGTCGGGAGAATCCTCTTTTGTATAAGGTATCTTTAATTAGTACAAACCATGAGGCTCGTACTTTTAGCTTCCTCGTTGCGTATTTCTCATCCGGCAAAGTGCCTGATCTTAGGTACGCCGTCAATGGTGTGGTCCAATTATCCCCAGAACTGACTTCCTGTATGTTTGTTCCGTCATTGATAAGCGAGGAGCGTTGTATGAATGATAATACCTGTTCGGGAACAATCATATGTTCTGCCGAGGCTGCTTTTGCCAGACGGTCGGCGCACTCGTTTTCTTCCCTTGGGATTTGGACGAATTTTACTTCGAGGTTGCCGATCCGATTCTTCACTTCCTCCAGGTACTTCTTCGTCCTCTCACTTTTGCATTTATAGCCTCCGTCAATGTGACGTATTACAACCTGGGAGTCGCAGTGCACGACTATGTTTTCAGCTCCTGCTGCTCTTACGAGGTCTAGTCCGGTTATCAGTGCTTCATATTCGGCCTCGTTGTTGGTCGTGGGGAAGTCGAGTCGGATCATGCACTCGACTTTATCCCCTTCTGGGGTTTGGATGACTACACCAGCTCCTCCAGCCTTTCTGTTTGACGATCCGTTCGTGTGGATGCTCCATTGTACGGCTACTTTCTTCTCGTCCTCCAATTGTGCGAATTCTGCAATGAAGTCAGCCACAGCTTGCCCTTTGATTACAGTTCGTGGACGATATTGTATGTCAAATTCACTCATCTCAATCGCCCACAAAGCCATTCGTCCAGCTGCATCGGGGCTTCCTAAGGCTCTCCTTAGGAGTTGGTTCGTCAGGACTATGATAGTATGGGCTTGGAAATACGGCTTTAGTTTTCTTGCTGCTGTTACCAATGCGAAGGCCATCTTCTCTATTGGCGGGTACCTTTCTTTTGCTCCTCGGAATGCCCGACTTGTAAAGTAGATGGGTTTTTGGGATCCGTCTTCCTCTCTTACTAATGCCGCGCTGACTGCCGCTTCTGAAACAGCTAAGTAGAGGTAAAGTTCTTCTCCTGGTCTGGAGGGGCTAAGCAATGGCGGGGATGTGAGGTACCTCTTTAATTCTTCAAAGGCCTTCTGGCATTCATCCGTCTATTCAAACGACTTTCTTAGTATCCTGAAGAAGGGTAGACATTTGTCCGTCGCTTTCGAGACAAACCTATTCAGGGCGGCAATTTTGCCGTTCAGTCTTTGCACGTCTTTGATCGTCTTTGGTGGTTCCAACTCCATGATGGCCCGAATTTTTTCTGGATTAACCTCTATCCCTCTGTAAGATACCATAAACCCCAAGAACTTTCCTGCCATTACTCCAAACGCGCACTTAGTTGGATTAAGCTTCATATTATATGAGCGGAGAGTGTCAAAAGTCTCCTGGAGGTCCTTCAGGTGGTCATCTTCGAGTAGGCTCTTCATAAGCATGTCGTCGACATAAACTTGCACGTTTCTGCCAATCTGGTGCGTGAACATTTTGTTCATCAGTCTTTGGAATGTTGCGCCTACGTTCTTGAGCCCAAATGGCATCACTTTATAACAAAAGAGCCTTTGGCTAGTGACAAAAGAGGTTTTCTCCTGGTCAGCTTCGTCCATTTTAATTTGATTATAGCCCGAGAAGGCATCCATGAAGCTCAGGAGCTGGTGTCTGGCCGTGGTGTCAACCAGGGTATCTATCCGGGATGTAGGTAACTGTCCTTTGGGCATGCTTTGTTGAGGTCCGTGAAATCGACGCACATTCGCCATTTGCCGTTTGCTTTTTTGACCATCACTACGTTCGCCAGCCAGTCGGGGTAGTAGACTTCCCGGATGAAGTTTGCCTCTAGTAGTTTCTTCACTTCTTCCGCTATTGCCTTGTCTCGTTCCTGTGCGAAGACTCGTTTTTTCTGTCTGATTGGCGAGAATGATGGATTTACATTCAGCCTGTGAGCTATGACCGAGCTTTCGATTCCTGGCATGTCTTCGTGGCTCCAGGCGAACACATCCTGATTCATTCTGAGGAATGATATGAGGGCTTGACGGATTGTCTGGCTAGCCAGTGTCCCTACTCTGGTAGTCCGTTCAGGTCTTGATTCATCAAGGGTTATTTCCTCTAGTTCCTTCACCGGCTCTGCTGTCGTCCGTGTGTCCTCTATGCACATGGTTTGCTGCTGGTCCTCCATCTTCAGCATGGCAACGTAGCACTCATGGGCTGCCACCTGGCTCCCTCGTAATTCACCAACCCCGTGTTTTGTAGGGAATTTGATCATTAGGTGGTAGGTTGATGTTGCCGCCTTCCACGCATTGAGGGTAGGTCGTCCGATGATAGCGTTGTATGCAGATGAACAGTCGATCACAACGAACGTCACATCTTGTGTGATCTGTTGGGGATAATCCCCTACCGTCACCGAAAGTGTGACCACACCTATTGGAAACACTCTTGCTCCCCCGAAGCCAACCAACGGGGTGTTTGTTGGTGTCAACCGATCCCTGTCAATTTTCATTTGTTGGAATGCGGGGTAATAGAGAATGTCTGCTGAGCTACCGTTATCCACCAACACTCTGTGCATGTTATTCTCTCCTACCCGTAGAGTGACCACTAATGCGTCGTCATGTGGGTGGTGAAGACGTCGTGCATCTTCCTCGGTGAATCCGATAGCTGGGCTATCTCTCTGCGCTATCTTTTATGCTGAACCTATTAGCTAGACGTTGTTGATCATCCGGAGGTAAGTCTTTCGGGCCTTCTTGGACGACCCGGTGGTTAATGTTCCCCCTACAATCATTCTTATGTCTCCGATTGGGGGCCTAGGACGCTCGTTATCCCTACGGGGCTACTGTTCTTGAGCTGGCTGGTTCGTCCTCTCCTTCCTGACGTACTTTTGTAATTTCCCCTGTCTAATAAGGGCCTCTATCTGCTGTTTCAAGTCATAGCAATCTGCTGTATCGTGGCCGTGATTGCGGTGAAAACGGCAATATTTATCCCGTGACCTTTTGCTAGGATCTCCTTTCAGCTTTCCTGGGAAGGTTAGGGCACCTTCGTCCTTGATTTGCATTAGGACTTGCTTTATCGGAGTAGTCAGCGGGGTGAAGTTTGTGAACCTCCCCCCTGGTGGCCTAGAGCGCCGCTCATCCCTTCTGTCACCCGTCCTAGGCCTCTTTGACCTTTGGTCCCGTCGTTCGTCTTCCTGCCGTTCCTTTTTCCTTGGTTTCTCATCTCGGGCCTGCAATGCGTCTTTAACATTCATGTATTTGGTTGCCCTGTAGAGTACTTCTGATATGGTCTTAGGGTCGTTCTTGTATAAAGAGAAAAGAAACTTGCCCTTTTGCAATCCGTTCGTGAAGGCCGCCACAAGGATTTTGTCGTCGGCTTCGTCTATTGAGAGCGCTTCTTTATTAAAGCGCGTTATGTAAGTCCTCAGGGTCTCGTCCTCCCGTTGCTTGATACTCATCAAACAGGCTGTGGACTTCTTGTACCTGTGCCCTCCAATGAAGTGCGTAGTGAACTGCGCGCTCAGCTCCTTGAAGGTGCTGATAGAGTTTGGCGCCAGTCGGCTGAACCACACCCTTGCGGGGCCTTTGAGCGTGGTGGGGAAGGCCCTGCACATGATCTCGTCTGCTACTCCCTAAAGGTGCATCAATGTTTTGAAAGTTTCTAGATGATCCAGAGGGTCCTTCACTCCGTCATAGCTGTCTATATGAGGCATACGAAATTTGTAGGGCAAGGGGAAGGAGTTCACGGCCGCAGTGAAAGGTGAGTCGATGCGGTTGACTAGATCGTCAAGATCACTAGAAACTCGCCCTTTGAGCGCGTTCATCATTACCTCCATCTGTTCCTTCATCGCTTGCATCTCTGCCACAATATGTGGCGGAGTCGCATCCGTGAGGGATGGCATGCTCAAGTTCTGCCTCTCTAGTTTGCTTGGGGCGTGGCTGCCTTCAGGTTTCTCCTGATTCTTCCTCGGAGCGCTGGTCCCTTCTTGATCCTCTTATGGGTTATTTGGTGCCGTATTCTTCTGACGCAGCTGCTCTTCTAAGTCGTGGTTTTATTTGGTGAGACGTTCTACGGCGGCTCCAAGAGTCCGAACTTGCCTCTTGAGGGCAGTCGTGGGTGGTTCATCTCCTTGAACGTCGTTAATAGTTGCCATCGAGCGAGTGAGTACCATGTAACCCTTTAGTCCGGGAAACGATAGTATGGCTTATGAATCGAGTTTCCCACAGCGGCGCCAACTGATGATGTCGAGAAATTCACCAGTGAGCCACACGATACCTATGCGCTTGAACGTGAACCTGCACAATGTAAAGAAGGAAACCTAACAGAGAGCACCGGTGTGGTGCCGGCCAAACACCCTCCGAAGGTTAAGTCAAAAATATTCTCATAATTCTAGAGTGCTAGAGAGGGTAAATTATGCGTACCTTGATTTGTGAGGGTATTGGGGTTTTTATAGTAGTAGAGGGTGGACTCCTCTTCCTTGGAGTAGAAGTCTTTTCCTTATAGGAATCCTTACGAGAGTAGATTGCGGAATCCTTTCCTTATGGGACTCTACGAAGTGTGTCGCAAGTATCGCATACCAAGGGCCCCTCTGCCTTCCTCATGGGCCTTGGACCCGCTGATACCTCCTACTGGATTCTCTCCCATACACTTGGCGATAATGGGCCCGTCCTCTATTGGACCACAGCAGATAACCGTCAGGCCCATCTCAAGCCCAAATTCAGCCTCTTCATTTTATAATATAATTGATAATAATTTTATCATAAATGTTTTTAGGAACTTATTATTTTCTTTTATTTTTTAATAGATATGATTGTATTCAGCCTATGGCTATAATCATCAGACTCATTAGTCTAGATGGCACCTTCCTAATCACTAAGTGTATGGGGGTCTCAGTTAAAGCCTTGGAGGGTTGGGTTATATATATATATATATATATATATATATAAATTTGCTTACCTTTGTTTGGTTTATTTCGACGTTAATGTTTTCTAAAAATTGAGACAATTTTCAAAAAGTATTTTTTGGAAAACTATTTCATTTTTCTAGGATCAATAACCTCAAAATGATATAAAATTGTTTTCAGCAGTTTCATATTGTCTCTAAACTTCCTTTATTTAGTGTGGCGTGAGAAAGAATTGGTTTTCGAATTTTTTTTTTTTAAAATAAGTCATATTTTTAATAGGATTTTTGGTTGACCAAAGATTGTTTTTCCTTTAATATTTTTACTAGCCTCATTGCACGTGTGATGAGGTTTTTTTTTTTTTTTTTTTTTTTTTTTTTGAGTTTAATGTAATTTTTCAATTTAAATTTATCTATTTTTAGTGAGCTTACGAGGGAGGGATTTTTAAGAAACTAAAATTTAGGATTTCAAAATGAGAAAACTACTGGGTTTAGTGTATGCTAATTTTGAAGAAAAAATGTATCAAACATGCGTGAAATATCTATACTATCTATAA
The DNA here is from genome assembly GCA_032727855.1 of Quercus ilex subsp. ballota. NCBI lineage: Eukaryota > Viridiplantae > Streptophyta > Magnoliopsida > Fagales > Fagaceae > Quercus > Quercus ilex. Next base: position 50,079,955 of record CM064909.1, on the reverse strand, counting down.
GAGGATTCCCTTCTTTGGACTGGACATTTATGTGGTTCAAAAATACTCCTAAACATTCTACTAATATATGTTTTCAAAATGCCTATAAAATAAGGCACTCTTCTACTAATCCATGTCTTCTCATTAATAAAATGGACCTGGGTCCCAGTACAAAGTATTCTCATTAATTCCAGTTCACAGTGGAACTCTGAGCTTTCATTCAGGTAATGAAGCTCTTTGGTTTTCGTTTATCCTTTGTATGTTTGTCTTTATCTTCTTTATATTTTTGGCGTCACGCAAGTTGTTTATCCTACTTCTCCACTTGTGGAATTTATACGAAGCTTCCTATGATATTTCCACCACCCTGTACATATATATCTGATACCCAGTAGCCAAGAAGCTCAATTACCAACTGAGTTATTGTATGGTTTTGGTTTGCTTCACACAATGCCTTGGTGGGATTTGAGATCTCTTTCTCGTTTTTGGGTCGCTCAGGTTAGTGGGGTTTTGTGAAATTGATGTTTGAACTCATTTTAATGAATTTTGTAAATAAGATGCATTTTGGGCTTTTTATTTATTTTTTTATATAGTTGCCATTTTTCTTATTCTAGTAGCAACTGGAGATGGATTCAATAAGATTAATAGAGTGCTAGAATAATATCAAGTTGTTCGTAGTAGTATTTTGGCTTTGGGTTTGATATCCTGAATAATATCAAGTTGTTAATAGTATTTTTGGCTTTAGATTTGATATCCTGGATAAGAGTAGCTGTTCATAAATAAAATAGACGATGGTGTCATGGTTGGTGTTTGGGTTTATATATTGGAAGTTGAATTTCTTATGCACTTGATACTTAATTAGGAAATAAATTGTTTCTAGGGCCAAGAGTGAACTTTTATAGAGAAGTTAACTTTTACTTCAATGTGATTTTTTCACAGCACATTCAAATCTATTAACGTGAATGCATTATCTACATTTTATGATTAATTGTCTAATATTCTTGCTGAAATTGATGCTTTACATGATGTTTTTCTCATGATTAAAGGGTATCTCATATTGAACTCAGCGAAGCCTACTCGGACCAATTACTTTGAGTTGGGTAGTTGAATCCCTTTTCATCATTAAGTCTTATCTAGAGCTGTAAATGCCTTCCTTTGTATTAATGGGGATCCCATATCATACTTGGCAAAGTCCTACTTCCAGTTACTTTGGGTTGAGTAGCTGAATCCTTTGTCATCATTAAGTGTTATCTAGAGCCATAGAAGCCTTCCTTTGTATTCAGATGCATTTGATTAATATCTTCATAGTTATTGATGTAGAACAATTTTGGAGTGCCTCGTTATGGTTTAGGCTATTCGCTTGTTTGATTAATTTAGTTGATCATGGAGGGTGGTTACTTGTTCATTGTAAATTAATTTTCGTGCAGATACTATTTTCATATGTTGATTATGTTAATGATTTATATGTAAGTTTATTCACTCTGTATTTTTTTTTGTTGTTAAAAAAAGACTAATAAAACTGTAGAAACTGATTTTAATTGGATTGGTATGTTATCTTTATAATGATTTTCTAATACAGGGCTTGCAGATGTAAATCAGTTGTATCAACCATGGTGCATATTGTGCCTTAAAACCTTTCAAAAGTAGTTGCTTGCTGTCTATTATTTCCTGGTGAATTTGATATCTGTTTTATGTTTCATCATTGTATGGTGCTGGGTTCATGCCATATTGGGGTTTAATTTCAGAACTGTACAAATAAGGTGCTTGAAAATCCCTGTAGAAGCAAATATAAATCCTAGGCCTGCTTCATAGGTATATTATAGATCCAAGTATCAACTGTTTGCAGTTTTAAGTTTCTGTATATAAATAAGTAAATCAGTTTTGAGGTAAGTTGCATGTGCAATCATTGAGTTTTCCCTCTACAACCTCAGCCACATGTTTGATTCGGTTTTTTGGTTGAGACACAATTATTTGCTAAGGAAGATATATTTGCAACTTTCTGAACTGCCATTTAAAAAATGACTTACATTACAAGCCCAAAATTTCATTTAAAGTCATATTAAGTTATTCATGTAGGGTGTGGTGCAGAGTGCTGAATTTCAGTGGTGGAGCTACGTTGATGGGTCCCAAAATTTTTAAGTTTTCTTAATCAATACTTTGGGGTTTGGTTGAAAAAAAGAAAAAAAAAGAAAAAAAAAAGCAGAGCTGGCCCCGATAGGGAAGGGTAGCCCCCAAGGTCCCAACAAATCTTAAGGGATTTAAAAAAAGAAGAAGAAGTTAGAATGAAGTTATGCTCTCACAGAAAAAAGAGGTGCAATACTCTCTATTGCCCACTTTTTCATATTGAATTACTGAATGTCTGTGGATTCAAATAGTGAAATAAGTTTTTGACTGACAATTTTGTAATGTATATTGAAATAGAAATGGTTAAGACTTTCACTAGATGATAATAGATAAATTTTATTCAATTAAATTTCAATGTTGTGCATAACTTTGAAGAAGATGCTAAGTTCTCTTTGGATACGTTTTTTGAACACGTTTATTGCCAAATACATACATACATATATATATATATATATATACACATACACACACATACTCATAAGAATTTAGGAAGAAAGATAGATTAGTCACTATTTTGTGTATACAATGTCTTAGTCATGATACTTCGGCTTCATAAACATGCTGATGACACAACCATGGCGTGGTTAAAGAAAGAATATCCTTTTTATATTTATTTAGTTATTCTAGAGTAAAGGGTATTTAAGTAATTATATAATTTTTGGGTATGAGCCATAAGTCATGGATTTTCTTTCATTAATGAGTAAGTCTTACATTGGTAGGGATTTTTTTGGGTACTGTTCACAGTGCTGCACTGTTCATGAAACAGTTCACATAATTTTTTTTATTCTTTTGAACCCTAATTCATCTTCTAAAAAATGGTTTTAAACTCCAAAATCCACAAATCTTCTTAAACCTAAACCCCACCACAACCACACATAAGCAAATTTCTCTGTGGTTCTCTTTGAATTTTTCTTGACTAATATATCAATATCATAATTTGGCCTCCTCAAACAAAAATTCCTGGCTCCTCAAATGAATTTAGAATTTAAAGTTTTCTTCCAAAAATTAAATCAAATGAATTTAGAATTCTCATGAAGTTTATTCTGAAGGTTGACTTGTTGGGATTATCTAGGATGTGTCAAGAAAGAGGTTGGAGACTTCTACAGTTACCAGTGATTGGGTTTCCCCCATTGAGTGTCCATTGATAAAATACAAGAACAAAGAGGTACTCTTATCTCTTTCATAAATATTTGTTTTTAATAAGCATGGGTGACTCTTTGGGCTAACAGAACTCTAATCTTCCTTTTCATGGTGGACTAATTCAAGAACTAGTGGAACTTTTAGTTCCCTGATTAAAATATGGTTTAAGTGATATGGGATTCTGGACTAATTCAAAAAGTAGTGGAACTTTTAGTGATATAGGATTCTTTAATCGTCTGAATAATTTTAAAATCTTGACACTTCACTACATCTATGAGGCTATGGAATGGCTTCTTCTTCCATCATTGAAGACTTTTCTAGGTATTGTAGTACTGCTGTGTACGCAAAATGTTTATATTGGCCCTGCAAAGGTGAGCCATCCAAAAGGAATCATCTTCCTATCCAATGACTACATGATGAAATGTATAACATTATCGTCATCTCTCTCTTGTTAATCATCTTGATTATCTTTCTGGTGCCACTCATTTGTCCATGCAGAGGGAGTATTAAGTGTCCTACAAATCTTGCATTCAATAATTTTTTTTTAGAAGCAGGTGTTAATTCATCATATGGCTCATCATCTTAGACACAGAATTTTGCATCAAAGATTTTTTATTTTTTGCATTTAATGTTTATATAAATGATGATATACTTAACCATAGTAACATATGCATTGCTGAACTTTTTTACTATATTTTTAGATACTTAAATTACCTAAAATGTTGATCAGTGTGGTGCATTACATGGAACAGGAATAGGCACATGGTACACCACTTAGCCCATAGTATGGAAAGATGGAAATAGGCTTGTTCATTGCTTCATTAGGAGTTAGAATGTGATAAGGAAGTCATAATTAAAAAAAAAATTTAAAAAGTCATATTTTGGCTAAAAACTTCAAATATTGAGATAAATAAAAGGATATTTCCGGAGCAACAAAGGATTTGAACTAAACAAAAGTGTACCATGTTTTGTATAGATGGATCCTAGGATAGTAGTTTGCTAGCAGTGGAAGGTGGAACTATTTTCTTGTATTTAGGCCCTGTGTGGTACATCCATTCAAATACATGTTTTTAGTTTTTAAACAACATTACACGTATTTTCACACACTTTTTTATCCACACGTATTTCCACACATGTTTTCAGTTTTTAAGTGCATGTACCTAACACCCCAAAGATTAAAGGAACATAAAATTACTCATTATCTGGATTTTATATTCATGTTAAATTTGGAAAGGGTTTGATCAAATGTGAGGCATCAATATGGATCTCTAGTACATGTAGATAATTGACTAAGGTTCCATTTTATAAGCATGTATTTTCCATCAATCAAATTCTTACCTACCCTACATCTGTTTAACTTATCCTACTGTGTGTATAAAAATTACAATTTTATGATCTTCTAGCATATTTTATTTTATTTATAATCAATTCCTTAAATTTGTGCTGCTAATTTGCAGTATGGCTTTATACTATTTCCAGTAGTCACTCCAGTTTTTTATAGCGGTTGTTTCTTATAATTTTTCCATCTTTAGTGCCATAGAGATATAACATAGGTGCTTCTTGAGGTGATTTTCTTTTTAATTATGGACATCCATGTTCGTATTATGATAATTGATAGCTACAATGTTCTATGCGCAGCCTTTTACAGAAGTCAAATCATATTGTTTTGGACTGCGGACTATTCTGTCTTTCTTTTGAAATACTAATCTTGTTTATGTACATGTGGGATACATGTATGATGTGTATGATAAATTTTCTTGGTAACCATTGATGTACAAGAATATGTTATAGAAATATGTCCAACAGCATTTGATTAAGATTTTGCCTCTTGTTTGGTGCTGTAGTAATTTTCTTCCTAGAGACCTTACGTATCATCAGTTGTATCCTAGCAGGAGATCTAACAATCTGATATCCAAGAACTCGAAATTCTCATTGTAGTTTGTGTGTCTAACAGGAAAGAATGAGGGAAGTCCAGCTTGGTGCACATACTGTAAGGTCCCACGGAATCATGGTTGCAAGGACACACATGCATGACTGGCTGATACTCATGCTTCTTTTGCTGATTGAGGCCTTTTTATATGAAATCCATCCATTTTATCGCTTTGTTGGGAAGGATATGATGTCTGACCTCCAATATCCCCTGAAAAGTAACACAGTACCTGTTTGGGCTGTTCCTGTAAGTTTTCCTTTGTGATTATTACCTAGATGAAACCTTAGTAATGTAAATATGTTAGTGGAGTGGTGACACTAATTATGGATTTTTGTGTTCTGTTTTTTGGATGATTAGATTTATTCAGTTCTGTTGCCCATTGCAATTTTTCTCATCGTTTATTTCCGTAGGAGAGATGTCTATGATCTTCATCATGCCATACTAGGTAATAAGATCTTATATCCCTATATTGGTTTGTCTAGTAAGAATATTCATGTTATGTTTAGCTTGATGATTGGAGATTGCTTCTTAGCGCAGGTCTCTTATTCTCTGTTCTAGTCACAGCGGTTATTACAGATGCTATAAAGGATGCAGTTGGTCGACCTCGGCCTGATTTCTTTTGGCGGTGTTTTCCTGATGGAAAGGATGTATGTCCAGAATTGCAGTTTCTGTATATTGCTTTTACGAGTACATAGAGTGTGTGTGCAGTGCATTTATATCTTTTCATTACTAATGGTACTTGATGATTGATTACTTCTCAGGTTTATGATACATTGGGAAATGTTGTATGTCATGGAGACAAGATTGTCATAAAGGAAGGACATAAGAGTTTTCCTAGTGGCCATACTTCATGTAAGCTGCACTGTGCTTCATCTATGCTTCTACATGGCAACTACTTTTTCTTTTTTTTTTAATGAATACAAGTAAATTTAATGGAAAATGCTTCTACATGGCCACTTGATGACTATATTTGTTGAGCAATAATTAAAAAAAAAAGAAGAAGGAAGGAATCTATTATGAAATAAGAGCATTTCAAAAGTAGAAAATGCATAATAAAATTAAGTCAAACACATGATAGCAGAGCTATGTTTACCAAATCTTTTCAGATTGTTTGATTTAAGGAAATCTGGATTTACTTTGCAGGGTCTTTTGCTGGTCTAGGCTTTCTCTCGCTGTACTTATCTGGAAAAATAAAAGTATTTGACCGTAGAGGCCATGTTGCAAAACTCTGCCTTGTTTTCCTTCCTTTACTTGTTGCATCACTTGTTGGTGTTTCTCGGGTGGATGACTACTGGCACCACTGGCAAGATGTGTTTGCAGGAGGCCTCCTAGGTTTGTGCTACTATAGTTTGTCACTTAAGTGTTTGTTTGGCAATGTCTTTTTCTTTTAGCATTTTACTTATTTGCTTATGTAAAACTTTTTAAAGCACCATTTTTTTTAGGTACAACTATACTTTAACCAATTTCCAGCAAATATGCTTTCAGCAAAAAATTACTTCCAAACACATAAACGACTTTGCAATCTATTTGATGCTTGACTTCCTTGACTAATGGAAGAGCATTTTTTGTAGGGCTCACAGTGGCAACATTTTGCTATTTACAGTTCTTCCCTCCTCCATATCATGCTGAAGGTATGCTCCTAAGCTTATCATATGAGGCTATTTTTGGTGTTTGAGATTATTACTTTCTAAAACGGTATTGGAAGGCCCCATTGCTATTTTACTTGATAATTATACTTATTGATAAGCCAACTCCAACTACCATCCTTATACAATCTATGCTAGATCTGATCAATTGCCCATCCTACCTCCTTTATATTCTTGACAACCCATCTTTGTCTCGGTAAATTGTTTAGCAGCATGTTTCAGAACATTTTTTAAGATTTATTACCGAGTAATGGAAAAACATATAATGGAGGGGAAAATTATTGAGCAAATAGAACTTCTTCAATCAATTTTCAAATAAATACATAAAAATAAAAAAATTTCTTTAAAATGATTTAAGGTGATTATTCTTCAATAATAGGATTGTCAGCATTACATTTACAATGTAATTAGATTTCTCCTGCCTAATTTGTTCTTCATATTTTCTCTATTGAAACAAAACAAAGTCAATATGTAATCTTGCTTATTTATATTATATATGAGGGAGAAAAACTGTAATAGTGATGCTATTTTAATGGTCTTTATTTAAGAGCTAATAAAAGCATTGCTTATCTACATACATGGATGATGATGATTCATGACACAGATTTTAATAGAAAACAATTGATAGAGTGGGACAACAATTTCTGCTGATATATATATATATATATATATATATATATATTATATCCCTTCTTCCTTTCCTCACCCCCTAACAGACTTGTTTCATTTTAGTTATTATAATATGTTTGTATCATTTCTATGTTTTTTTTATCTTTATTTCCTATACAGCTGTATCCTATTTACAAAATTTGTGAAGTCCCTTTCTGATTTCTGTCCACTTAAACTGTCCATATGCAAATTAGAAACAAAAAAAATATGATTTATGTTTTTGTGTATTTCCAGTATATACAACAAGTGATAGAGGTTGAAGGGAAATTTTAATGTGTACAAGGACTTGGCCTTGAATCACAGTTTTGAAATTTGGTTTTGATTAGAAAAAATTTCTTTAAGGCAGCATGCGTGCTCTAGCTTTATGGTTGGCATGGTGATTGATTTATTATATAAAACAAACCCATTGAACATGATATCCTCTTGGAGTGCTTCTACTGCTTAATATGACAAGATGTTGGGGGTTACCCTTGAGAAGTGTTTCTTTTTTAAGAGAGATTTTCCCTTAGATCTTAGTTGGGTATACCACTGAATAATTTTTTCAAAATCTTGTAGTAAGAAAGACGCATTCATGCAATAATCAAGATGACCTATATGACTTTAAGCATCTTGAATTACCTATCCTCTTATCACAAAAATTGAGTAAGAAAAGCTTATAGAAGATTCTGATGAGCCATAAACTATGTTTTTTTTCCTCTCTGTTGGACAACTGTTTAATAGGTATCTAAAGCTGGCATGTCTGGTCCATATTTCATATCATGCCGACATGGCTACTAGGGTGATCTTGAAATGTGTTTGCATCACAAGTTTTTAATGTGTATTTCTGCACATTGCACGTGTCTTCTAAATTTACTCAAAAAAAGGGGTCTTCTAAATTCATAGCAAATGATTGGTGGTGGTTGAAATAGCCAGTTGAAAGATGGCTTTCAATTGTATTTATATTTGTGGTATGTTTGCTTCTTGATTGGAAGTTTTATAATCATTGAGCTTCTGTACATACTGTTTATAGGTTGGGGGCCTTATGCTTACTTTCGGGAGTTGGAGGAGTCACGTTCAAGTACACAAGCAGCCAATGCTGTGAATGGGTGCAATGTGCAGGACATGGAGGCTCAGCCTCAGGTTGACAATGTACATGATGAAAGAAGCATCCATGGATGTATGGGGTTAACTCTAGCGCGTAATTCAAATACAGCATTGGAAGAAATGGAATCTGGGAGAAGATAATTTTGTACATGTCTTGCAAGACGGTCCAATTTCTTATCGTTTAGTTTATTTACATTAGGCATGTGTATATCAATATGTGCAGAATTTCCCTATGCTGCCCCTTTTTTGAAGTAAATTTTGGACCTTCCTCGAATGTAATTTTGAATCTTAGGTAATGTACATTGTAACGCGAAACTGCAACTTGGAAATATGCATACTTTTTATCTGTTCTTCAAAGCTTGATTTCATGATTCAAGATTTCTAGAGGGTTTGTGATGCTGGTGGATAAGCGGTATGTGTTTAGGCTTGGGTTTTGGGTTTTAGCAAGAAGTGAGAGTTGATTAGAGTGGCTTTATAGGTGGACACACCTATGTGTTGGGTTCAAATGAATTGACCTCTTGCAATTAATTAATTTATTACCTAAGTTAATTAATTAAGTTCAAGTACATGCAATTGCGTGGTAGCACAAACAAATCATCAACTAAAATAAAATATAGCGGAAATTAAATTGATACGGTGATTTGTTTACGAACGAGAAAAACTTCCAAGGCAAAAATCTCACCGGGTGATTTTCAGGTCATTACTCTCAAGAATCTACTATTATCAATTACAAGCGGTTATAAGTATAATGAATTTTACCAAACCCTTTTGCCTATTTCGAAATACCAACTTACAGTTGAACTTCTACCTTAATACCCATTGGACTTGTATTGTAGCGGCAATCTTTCCGTTCAATGCACGAATCCTAGTATGTGACTAACCAATGATACACAGATCTCAGTACGTAATTAACTCATTTGCACGAATTCTAGTACATGACTAACTCCACAGCAACCCTTTGATTGATGTAGTTGATTTGTAATAGCTTCATATAGAAACACCAATAAGATCTTCAATGACGATGTGAGGGACTTTGCTTGGTTACAAAACTTAAAGGCATACAAGAAATGCAGCAAGAACTATTTCTTCTATAGGAGGAGGCTAAAGTTTCAAAAAGGAAAATCTTATGAAGCTCTTTAGGGTTAGGTTTTTCTTTTTCCACCTCCTTGTTTAAATAGGAGCTCAATGGGCTCTCTTATTCCAAATAGGTGTATACAAACCTTGGGCTTTCTTAGTCTAATAAGGATTATACAAACTCATAAACAAATAGTCTTTTAGAATAAAAAACGTTGCTGACTATAGTTTGAATCTAGTAAGCTCGATAGATTGAGACATGTGTCGAGCTTTAATGAATCTTGATAGATCAAGCTTCTGTTGAGGAGGTATCGAGACTTGCAAATTGCACTTTTCTTGAGCAGTTCTTGAGTAATCTTCATGTCTTCAATGTAATCACTTGTAATGATAATCTTGAACCTACTTAGATTTACCCAAATACAAGTAAAATGCGTTTTGTCAAAAGATATGTCAATTACATAAAAATATGTCCCTTACACTCTGCACAATGTATTTATTGAAATTTAGCATTCAAAGCTAAGTAGAATTCTTATTCATCAAAATTTGATTTTACAATCGCTACCAATGGTACTTGTGGTAGTCCGTTCCTAATTGCCTCGAGCTTTTGGGCCTGAACTCCTAATTTACTTGTACTCTGGGTTGGGCTTATCCCATGATAGGAGGTCCAAGAGGTGTTTCTTCAAGTAACTGATGAAGACTTAATGTTACTTTCATACCTAACTCTCCGGTTTTTAGCTTAGCCGTGGTGACTACTAGGCAGTCGAGCTTCTACCCAGAAATCTGAGCAGGATTTCCTTCTTCCCGAGATATACTTTTCCTTACTACTCTTGTGTCTCACTTCTCAAAAATTTTCAACCCCCGTTCCTACCTCTCATTCCTGATTTATATCCTCCCCTTAATGGGGTTATCATGACGAGGGGATCTTCCCCATATCAATGGGTCCCTCCATATCATATTGCTAACCAGAAAGGACCTACCTCTTACTGCTAATATGACTTCCTAGTAACTTGTGTCTGACGTCAGTTATTGCTTAACGGGCGGATTCTCCAAGGCATTATCTCTTAATCATAGCGTATCTTGGGGTACTTAGTTTGAATGTTCGGCCAGGCCCATCTCAGTTCGGTTAAGTGGGCGAGATGGGTCGAGACTATTCAATGAGTTGGCTTGAAGCTCAGGGCCGGGCTGGTACTCTTGGTCCATACAGCACCAATGGTTATTTATACTACTAACTACTCAAATAACAAAGCCTTGCTAGGTAGTTTTGCTGTAACTAACTGCAGTAATAGAATTAGTTACAATTACAACTAGTTCAAGCTTAGCTGTTTCTAACTAACTATTTAACAACTCATCCTATGCATCCATATGCAACTAACTATTATAATCAACTACAATTCTTGACTTGCAATTAGAATTTCATGTTGGAGATGCTCCTGCATCTTCGTGTCTAATTTGTACTATATTCCTTGGGGGTAGGGATGACCATACTCATTGGGTAATAGTTATCCAATCCTACCCGATCCAAATATTCTGGGTAATACCTGGTTTTTAATGGGTAAAAGGTAATTGGGTAGAATTTGGATATTACCCAAAATTTTCGGGTAGGGTTTGGATATTATCCATTTAACTAATTAAATCTAACCCAAACCCAACTTAACCAAGTTACTATGGGTAAACTCCAACCCACCCAATAATCAAAATTACCAAATTGCCCATAAAACTTGAAAATGACCAAAGGACTCCTAAAATCCTCTAAAATTTCCAACCTAAACCTAAAAATTGACCGAAATATCCCCTAAACCTAAAAAATGACCAAACCCCCTGGAAACCTAAAAATTACCAAATAGCCCTTTAAACCTAAAAAATGGCTGAAATACCCCCGAAACATAAAATTATCAAAATACCCCTGAAACCTATAAAATAAAACCCCCAAAAACTTAAAATTACCAAAATATCCCATAAACTAATAAAATTACCAAAATACCCCATAAACTAAAAAAATTACCAAAATACTACTGAAACCTAAAAAATGACCAAAATGCTCTAGAAAAATAAAAATTACTAAAATACCCCATAAACCTAAAAAATAACCAAAATACTCTCAAAACCTAAAAAACGATCGAAATGCCCCCAAAACCTAAAAATGACCAAAATACCCCCTAAAACTAAAAATGACCAAAGTACCCCCCGAAACCTATAAAATGACAAAAAAAAAAACCCCTATAAGATGATAAAAATACACCCCAAACCTAAAAAAATGGCTGAAATAGCCTTGAAACCTAAAAAAAAGACCAAAAGACCCTGACACCTAAAAAATGACTGAAATACCCTCAAAGCTTAAAAAATAACCGAAAATACCCCCAAAACCTAAAAAATGACCAAAAAACCCTGAAACCTAAAAAATTACCAAGGTACCCCCGAAACCTTAAAATTACCAAAATACTTCCAAAACCTAGAAAATTACTGCAATAGCCTCCAAAATCTAAAAATTTTCGAAATACCCCTAAAACCTAAAAAATGATTGAAATACCCTTAGAATCTAAAAAATGACCAAAATAAGCGAAAACCTAGAAAATTACCGAAATTTTCTCAAAACCTACAAAATGACTAAAATATTCTTAGAACCTTTAATTTTACAAAAATACCCTCAAAACATCCAAAATACCCCAAACCTCTATTTTGGTAATTTAAGAGGTTTTAGGTGTATTTTGTTCATCTTACAGGTTTAGGGGTATTTTAGTCACTTTAAAGGTTTCAAGGGTATTTTGGTCATTTTAAATATTTTGAGGAGATATTTTGGTCATTTTAGAGGTTTAGGGCTATTTTTGTCATTTTATAGGTTTTGAGGTATTTTTGGTAGTTTTAGAGGTTTGGGTTATTTTGGTCATTTTAAAGGTTTTGGGTGTATTTTGGTCATTTTGTAGGTTTAAGGGGTATTTCGGTCATTTTATAGGTTTGAGGGTATTTCAGTTATTTTTTAGGTTTAGGGTGTATTATCATCATAGGTTTTAGAGGCATTCTTGTCATTTTATACATTTCGGGGGTATTTCAGTCATTTTTAGGTTTCGAGGGGCATTTCGGTCATTTTTTAGGTTTAGGGAGTATTTTGGTAATTTTTATGTTTTTGAGTATTTTAGTCCAAAAATGGTTTCAGGGGTATTCTAGTCATTTTTTAGGTTTAGGGGGTATTTTGGTAATTTTAACGTTTCGGGGGTATTTTGAAAATTTTTTAGGTTTTGTGGGTAGTTTGGTAATTTTTAGTAGTTTTTGAGCATATTTGGTGATTTCGGGTGTATTTTGGTCATTTTAGAGCTTTCGTGGGTATTTTGCTCATTTTAGAGATTTTGCTTATTTTTGTCATTTTAGTGGTTTTTTTTAGCATAATTGGCAATTTTAGAGATATCGGGGGTATTTTGATCATTATAGAGGTTTCATGGGTATTTTGCTCATTTTAGTGGTTTTTGAGCATTTTTGGTGATTTTATAGAAATTGGGTTTCGGTACAGTATGGATATCCATGGGTAAACAAACTGAGTAACAATTGGATATGTGTACTAATTGGGTAAGACAATCGGATATCTGTGGGTAAATTAATTGAGTTGGGTATGCGTATACCCTACCCATGGCCATCTCTACATGGGGGGCTTACGATGTTCACGGTTCTAGTAGAAATTAGAAACCATCCCACTGAATTTGGTGCACAGTTTTCATAGCAATGTTGAGGAAGTGTGCCTGGGGTGTTAAGACACAATGGGTTACAAATCAATGGTGGAGATTGATTCATTGGCTTGTTGATTGACAAATACAAAGGCTTGTCAATCGAAAAAGGGGGTAGGGTTTGGTGGTGATATCTTTTAGGGGGAATGGAAGGAGGTTAGGTTAGGCAGGGTGGTTTCATAACCTATTGCCAACTATTGTATTGACCTTGTCAGTTTTGAAATATTTGCCAGACGACTGTCCTCGACCTTGTCGGAGTTTGTTGCTCATCAATTTGGCTTGGCCAAGTTGGTGGTGGTCGGTAGGTGAATAGCCATGGAATTTACCTCATATTTTACGATTTTAAATTTTATCTTTTGTCTTATGTTTTGTGGTAGGTTGTAGGTTTCAGTTAGCTCAACTGGTAAAGTCTCTGATGGTTGTATAAGAGATCTAGAGTTCAATCCCCGCCTACACCAAAAAACTGATTGATGTCTTGGTTTGATGATAAACAGCTATCATCAGGAGTGGATGCCATAAGTTGAAACTCTCAAAAAAAAAAAAAAAAAAAAAAAAAATTTGTAGTAGGCTACATCATTCAATAGTACAAAAGCTAACCTTCCCCTTATGGAATAACGCGCAATTCATTCTTGTTGCTTAATAGATTGGTTGAATTGGTATTTAAGAGGGGAAAAAAGGGTGCAACGAGCAATTCATTCTTGTTGCTTAATAGACTGGTTGTATTGGTATTTAAGAGGGGAAAAAAGGATGCAATTTCTTAGGTGTTAGTCTCTATTCTCAATTAAATTCAACCACCCTTAATTTTTTTAAGCTCAAGAAAAATTTTATTAAACTAAAATTTAGAAAAAAATAGCAAGCCTAATAAAAACCTCCGCGCTATATTTTAAATCTTAAGGGAAAAAAAATTCCCAAGATCGGTTTTCACTCATATATATTTTTAAACGAACAAAAAAATTAATAAAAATTGACTTGCTAGAAATGTCAAGTTCTCTCTATATTTTTTTTTCCTGAATAAACCCTCTCTATTTATTTTCATCATGTCTATAAAATATAAATACATATATAAAATATTATACAATTTTATTAAATATATTTTCTGAATGAAATTTATTAAAATATTAAAAGTTTAGTAAAAAGGTTAAACATAGCAAACTAAAATATATTGCTAACTTCTTGTTCTTATGAATTATGACGTTTATTAAGTCTTTAATGGGTTTTTTCACGTTCAAACGAAAAAAAAAAATTTTTCTAACTATTTTTTTTGTATTATTTTTTATACAAAAATAAAAAGAAAACACTCAAAATTTTTGTTTTTTTGAATTATACATAAATGTATTGGTCATATAATTCTACAAAATAAGAAAAGAAAACAAAATTTATACATGAAAATATAAAATAAAGTTAAATCACTTACCAAAAAAAAAAAAACTAAGTATGGATTTAGATTAGTTATTTGTTAAAAAATTATTTACTTAAAATGGAAAAATAAAATTTATACTTAAAAATTGAGGCTTTAAAAAATTGTGCATAAGCAAATAAATTTAAAGGCTAAAAGAGAAAAGCTAACTCAAACTCACACTAAATATATAGAGCTTTAAAATAAAATATAAAAATTTTATATATAAAAAGAAAAAAGAAAAGCTAACTCAAACTCACACTAAATATATATCACTTTTTTTTCCAGGTCAAGGTGGCTTCAATGTGGAGTTGTCCCTGTACTTTGTGTTGGATTATTGTATCTTTGGGTGGGTTATAGCCTAGGTGGTTGGCTATGTAGACTAAGGCAGTTTTGTATGACGGAATGTCTTAGTGTTCCTTTGTACTTTGAGATAATGTAATAAAAGATTGAGAGTTTTCTCGCATTTGATGTGTGTTTGCATTGTGTTCTGGTGTAATTGATTCACACAAACTATTTTATGTTCCAGGGATGTTATCATTCAAACACAAACTCATTTTTTTAAATTTATTTATAGGAATTCGAACACAAACTCTCACGAGTCTCACCAAGTTTTTCCAGCTTTTACTTTTTTTTTTTTTTTTAATAAATAAAGATAACTTGGGTTTTTTTAATA
This sequence comes from Quercus ilex subsp. ballota, assembly GCA_032727855.1. Taxonomy (NCBI): domain Eukaryota; kingdom Viridiplantae; phylum Streptophyta; class Magnoliopsida; order Fagales; family Fagaceae; genus Quercus; species Quercus ilex. The sequence continues at coordinate 50,064,528 of CM064909.1, read as the reverse complement.
ACTAATCGCTAACCCGTGCAATGCATGGAAAAACTATTGAGTATGACTTATTATTTTATATGAATGTTTTACAAATATAACTTTTGTAACCTCTTTGATTACATATTAAGATTCCAATCTAAAAAATTTGATATGAAACATTAAATTACTAACTTTCTTTTTGTTTTAGCATTAACGTTTTCTTGGAAAATATCAATCAAATGAAAAATTAAAAATAAAAATTAGTATTCAATAATCTAATAAATGTTGCGATGTAAGTTTTTTTTTTTTTTTTTTGGTTGAGAATATCACGTATTTTGACACACACAAACGGGAAGAGGGGATAAGGTCTTAAAGAAATTGACGGTAGTGTATATTCAAAATAGCCTAACCTTTTTTTTTTATAGAACCAATGGCCTAACTCTTGAATACGCAGCACAATAGTCATATATCCAATAGTTATATATATTACTTATATATGACTATTATTAAGCCAAATGATATAGTCTAATGAATTTTATTTATTATAATGTTTCAAAAAAGAAAATCATAATAAAGTGATCAAGAATGGTTATAGAGGAAAAAATAATTCACATTTGGGTTTTCTTGTATATATATGAACAAATATATTGGTATATTTATAATTTTATATGTCATGAAGCTTCTCCACTCCCAAGTCCAGACACCTACCCACGTGATACCACATTCCAATGCTTTTGCCTTTTTATATTTCGAAGTCTCATTTAGTCATCTCACTATACCAATTTGAAAACTCTACAGACTTACAAAGTACAAATGCAAACCTTGAAGAACCAAGAGGAATGCTTCTTCGTCCATCCCAAACCACGACTGAATTCTTTCTTCTTCTTCTACTTTTTTTTTCCCTCTCACAAATCATTTAGTAGCAAATCTGAAGTTTTATGTTTGATCATTGATGTGAGGAAAAATAAACACGGAACAAAATTAAGAACATTGATTTGAAAACACGGAGTGTCTCGCCACTGCCACTGCGGCATCAAGGAGATGATAGAGTTTGTGGAGCAAAGGAGTTGGACTTTCTTTTTAAAACAAATTAAAGGAGCATGTAGAGAATGGCATTTGTGGGAAGAGAAAGGTAGAGAAGAGAGAGTAGAGAAGATTTTCAGAGTTAGGAGGTTATGGGTTTGATTTTCAGAATTGTGGAAAAAATTTCGGGTTTTAGTTTTTTTTTTGTTTTTTTTTTTTTTTTTGTTTTTGTTTTTTTTTTAATAATGTCAATATGTAAAAATGTGGGAGCTCTAAAAAAGGTCAAAACTAAGTCAAGGGCTTCGGTTTTGTGTGTGTGTGTATATATATATATATATATAGAGAGAGAGAGAGAGAGAGAGAGAGAGAGAGAGAGATTAACGCTAATTATTATTATTATTATTTTAAAGTCGGTAGGGTAATGGATATATAGGGCCTAATTAATATCAAACTAAATAGTAGAAATAAGCTCAATATTGACTGACCCACTTTGAAAATAAGCCTCTCTAAGAGATTCAAGCCTTGGAGCACAAACCAAGCATAGAGCCATCCTAGATCCAAATGCTGAGGACCCCATTCGAGGTCTAATCGAGCTTTAGAGGCAAAATTCTAGAAAGCATGAGGTTCTCCGAGGAAGCTTTTTTTGAAACTTCCTGATGATTCTATAGTAACTTCCGTGTTAATGAAGGTCACATGTCTGACACCATTTCATTTAATGTAGAATGATAAGCCTGAACAATAAAAGAAGCCCCAATAGTCTCCTTCATGATGAAAAAGTGAGAAAAGAAGAACTCGATGGGACATGAAGTTATCTAGGTGGACAAGGACAACACATTCTAGAGAAGAAGATAGAGTCAATATAAGGAAGGTAAGTGCAAAGAAAAAGACACAGAATACATGAGAGAAAGAGAGAATTACAAAAGGAGAGTATCTTTGTTCTTGAGAGAAACCCTTGTAACACAATCCATGATATGCAATGGTAAGAATTGAGTTTTACATGATTTTTACGTAGCTATTTCTTGTTTTCATTCAAATCTCCCCTCATGGATTAATATTAGCCCATAATACAAATTAGTTGTGATACTAACCTTGCTCAATTACCACTGTGCGCACCCAAAAATGAAGCCTCTTGGGCTGGGCCTCACTCGGACTCACAACTTACTTGTATGATGGGTTTGGATTTCCTACACTGGGTCGTTCTTGGCACTGAGACTCAATGAGATCACTTTTCTCTTCTCAAGGGTCTGGATCACCTTGTTCTCACTCTGCTCCCTATCTATCTCCCCCTCTTTTACAGTCAATTTTTCCAACCCTAATCTTCCCCAAACTTCTTGTATTTATAGTTCAAAGTTGGTGGAGAGGTCATGATCACTTACTAGTTAGTGCAACAAGCGGTCCAGTATTATCGACCATAAGTGGGTGGTTAGGTGGGAAGCGGTGAGAATGGCTTTGGAACTTGGTTCCCACTTTCGCAACTATTCTCGGCAGCAGCACCTCCTGAGACACGGTCGAGTATGTAAAGGACGGGGTGTTTCGAATGTCGCTTTTTCATCATTGCTCAGGACAGTATTGCCGAGAAATGATGAAGTGGCAAAGTTTGGGCCCGCAGCACGTGTGGCTTTGGGATGGGCCGCTAGGTAGAAAAAGATTGGCTTTATGGGCCATACATCCAGGCCAGGGTCCCAGGCCCAAATGGGCCCTAGTGCGGGGGCCGTACAATTGCCCCCCCTTGATTCGCTCCCCATTCTCGGGGATGAATCAAGGATCATAAGGGGCGGAAATCCACCCGGGAAGTCGAAAAGTCAGTACCTGGCTGTTGATGAGTGTATTAATGCGCACCTCAAAAGACGCGTTTAAACTTGATTGATGGCTTATCCGTCATCATCATCTGACGGTTTGTGAACCAAGGCATTACGCGCGTGGTAGTTGAAGCGGCGATCCGCATGGTCTCTCACCAGCAGATTATTTAATGCTACTCATCTTGCTTCCTACACCTATAAATAATTGTTCCTGTCACTTTCCTTCAATTTTGCATTTCTCACCCTTCAATCTTTTACTCTGCCGAGCATTCTTCCTTTGTGGTTCATCTCCTAGCCCAGAACACACCTCCTCCTTAGAGCCCACAATAAGTTCCTTTTCTTCTTCTTTTTTCCGTTTGCTCCATTTCATTCTATTCTTCAATAATCTTAGTATTTCTTTTCTTTTTAAGAATACTCGCTTGTAGAATGGGTTACTCCCACCTCCTTTCTTTTGCAAACACCTTGGCTAGTTTTAGGGCTGCCTACAATGTTCCTAGGGACGTAGACATTGCCTACTGTAACATGGGCGATATTGACATCTAAAGGCGCCGTGGTGTAAACATGGTTTTATTTCCCTTGATGGCTATTCTAGAGGGTGGGCTTAGGTTCCCAGTTGACCCTCTGATCCTAAGTACCCTTAGATTTTACAGCCTTTGTCCCGACTAACTCCTTCCCAACTTTTACCGGGTAGTGAGTTGCGTAAGTAGGTTGAACCAGTTGTTCGGGTTACAACTAAATCATCATGACATTAATTATATGTATAGTTTGTGTGGCAACATTGAGTCGAATTACTATTTAAAAACTAGGGATGTAAAGGTACGGCTTATTTCGTGCCTACCAGATTCGAATAGAAATTTGGCTAGAGATTTTGTACGGGTGAGCGGCAATTGGTTTGCCGAGGAGCTCCCCTGCACATTTTCGCTGCGCGATGTCGGTCGGTACCAAACGTTTATCTATTTTGGCCTCTTTTGATTCTAGTCCAGGTAAGCAATTACTAACTAACTCTTATTTCCTATGTGCAGAGAGCAAAAGATTCAAGCCGGATCTCAGAGTGGTACATGTTTGGGACCTGAATTTTGTGCTCATGTCGGAGATTTTTGTTCACTCGGATGGATAACTCTGAGCGTCTCATCTTATCCTCGGTGTAGATCCCGTTTACTCAACTTGGCAGGGATTCAGCCAAGCCTTGTTAGTTGACAACCCTCTCCTCTCATATATAGACGTCCGACACGCGAACTTCCTCCTACCAAAGTTCACCGTAGGCGAGGCACGTGATCTCGGCCCCCGGTTCATTTGTTCGGACGAGCGCCAGCCCATACGTGACAATTTAGCCGAGCGTGTGTCACGAGAGCACCGAAAAGCATGCTCATGAGCAAGTTCAGCCAGAAGCTCCCGCCCAGCCCGAGAACCCTATAGAGTTCGGGGCTCCTGTTCAGGAGGCAGAAGGTGCAGCCACAGAATTAATCATCTTTTTTGAAACAGAATCCGACCAAGGTAATGCCATGGTGACCAGGAGGAAAATGATGATCAACTGCTTTGTCCCAGGTGCCCAGCCAGCTGCGCAGCAGCAACGAACCCCTAGCCAAGATGCTTCGCCTCCCGTTGCCCCAGCAACCCGTGTTCGAAAAAGGCCGCGCACGGCTGATCAGACGCAGATGAGCTCGGGCAATGCGCCTCTCCGGCTGTCGGCAGGTATCGTTATTATGGAGTTGGTAGCACAAACCGGGGTAAACCTGGCGTCTACCTCCTGGTCTTCGGCGGAATGGCGACCCTTCTTCCAACTCGATGGCAAGCCTTTTCCTGTGACGGCCAGTGCATGAATATGGGAAAAAGGTTATGGGGGTCGTGTTGCCCAGAGTCTGGCGCATGGCCTTCTTTTACCCGAGGATGTGCATGCTATTGCGGAAGGGACGGACGAGTCTTTGGGGAGGCAATTGCAGTGGCACACCATAGCAGTAACTGTTCCATTTTACTTTATCATCCTCAATTTTCTATTTGTCCATGTATGTGTACTTTCCATTTCTCCTTACAAATGTCATTATTGTGTGGTCAGGCCGTGCAACTATCGCATATTGTGAACGGGAGGACGAGGGACCTTGCTGAAGATGTTGAGCGGGAGAAGGCTTTGAAGGATGTTGCCGAGGCCACGGTGAAGGAGAAGTTGAAAATTGCCGAGGAGGCAGAGGAAAAAATTGCTTCAGCTGAAAAGGACCAGGCTCTGGCCGAAGGGAAGTTTGAGGAGCTTGAATTGCAACTGGGCGGCACTGAGCTTAAACTGGCGGAGGCCCAGAGTTTAAATGTTATGTTAAAAGAAAAACTGGCCGACTCGAAGGCGGCGTTGGAAGCTTGTGAAAGTAAGTGGTACGACGAGGGGTTCGCAGATGCCAAGAATTCGGTGGAGCCTGTCATTTGCCAGGCTCACAAGCTCGGATTCGAGGAGGGTTGGTTTGCCACCTTTCAAGCCATGGGGATCCCCGAAGATTTTCCCTTAAGGGATCGCAGCAAAATCCCTTTCTCGAACCCCCCACAAGCCGTGCAGTATGCACCCCTTGTTATCGACGAAGAAGAGACTTTCAGCATGAGGGAACTGATGAATGCTATTGATTCTCACGCAGGGTCGACCGACATGGAGGCGACTAGCCACCCTCATGCTGGGGATCAAATCGAGGGGAATGTCCAGTTGCCAACTTCTTTCGCGACCAGCGGCCTCCAGAGGATGCATCCTTCGTTCACGCCGCGGATCTCTGAAGTCAAATGCCGAACCTGATTTTTTGTGCTTTGTTTTTCTCTCTTTTTTAAGAAAATAAATGAACTGGATTGCTTATGTCACCAGGCTGTGGTGACGGAACAATTTATTTACTTTATATTGTGTTTTCTATCTTTCGAGTCGCAGGGTTTTGGCAACTAAACATCAGTTTAAGTTTTATATGCCTTATTGTGAATGCTTTATTATGGTGTGCTTTAGCCAAGGATAGGTCTTTGTCCTCGGAGAATATAGGCTAAGGCTTCCTTCCGCTAGGTGAAGAGTATCAATTCGGAGACGATTTTCTGTCCTTAGACGACTTTTAGGATTTCCGCGTGTTCAGAAATGGGTTAAGAACCGAAAGGCAGTTTCCTGCTCTTGGATAATTTAGGTTTCCACCTGCTTGGTGATAGGAATCGAACCAAGGGTCAGGTTTCTGTCCTTAGAATAAATCGTTAAGGTTTCCACCTACTTGGTGATAGGGATCGAACCGAGGGTCAGGTTTCTGTCCTTAGAATAAATTGTTAAGGTTTCCACTTGCTCGGTGATAGAGATCGAACCGACGGTCAGGTTTCTGTCCTTAGAATAAATTGTTAAGGTTTCCACCTGCTCGGTGATAGGGATCGAACCGAGGGTCAGGTTTTCGTCCTTAGAATAAATTGTTAAGGTTTCCACCTGCTCCGTGATAGGGATCAAACTGAGGGTCAAGTTTCTGTCCTTGGAATAAATGGTTAAGGTTTCCACCTGCTCGGTGATAGGGATCGAATCGAGGGTCAGGTTTCTGTCCTTAGAATAAATGGTTAAGGTTTCCACCTGCTCGGTGATAGGGATCGAATCGAGGGTCAGGTTTCTGTCCTTAGAATAAATGGTTAAGGTTTCCACCTGCTCGGTGATAAGGATCGAACCGAGGGTTAGGTTTCTGTCCTTAAAATAAATCGTTAAGGTTTCCACCTGCTCAGTGATAGGGATCGAACCGAAGGTCAGGTTTCTGTCCTTAGAATAAATTGTTAAGATTTCCACCTGCTCGGTGATAGAGATCGAACCGAGGGTCAAGTTTCTGTCTTTAGACTAAATTGTGAAGGTTTCCTCCTGCTCGGTGATCGGGATAGAATCGACGGTCAGGGGTAGAACAATGTGAATCTGCATGAGCAAACATCACTACTATTATTAACAAAACATATACAAGAAATCGCACTTAACTTTATGCTCGACATATTGCCTATTAGTGATAGTACTTCTTCAGATTATGGACGTTCCACGGTCGGGGCAACTGTCTCTCGTCTAGGTCTTCTAAGAAGTAAGCCCCGGTGCCGGCCATCGCAGTCACCCTGTAGGGCCCCTCCCACGTCTGCGCCAATTTCCTGTCATTAGTATCTCGCATGTTGCTCACGGCTCTTTTGAGAACCAAATCTCTGGCAACAAACTCCCTCTTTCTTACGTCTCGATTGTATCTCCGGGCGAGCTTCTGCTGATATTTCACAAGCCGTATAGTCACCATTTCACGGCATTCGTCCACCTTGTCCAAGCATCCTACCATCATCTCGTCGTTTTGGGCGGGATCGAATCTCGCTACTCGCGCACTGCACAGGTTCACCTCGGTAGGTATCACGGCTTTCACTTCGTATGTGAGAGAGAACGGGGTCTCCTCGATGGACCTTCTAGGAGTTGTACGGTATGCCCACAAGACTTTGGCAGCTCCTCGGCCCAGTTTCCCTTCGCACCTTCTAGCCTTTTCTTTAGCCCATTCACAATTACTTTATTTACGGTCTCGGCTTGACCATTGCTCTGGGGATACGCTGGAGTTGAGTACCTGTTTTTGATACCGAGACCACCACAGAATTCTCGGAATGCCCGGCTGTCAAATTGTAGCCCATTATCTGATATAAGCGAGTTCGGCACCCCAAACCTTGTGATTATATTCTTCCACACGAATTTCTTTACATCCATATCTCGTATATTGGCCAAAGCTTTCGCCTCCGCCCATTTGGTAAAATAGTCGACGGCCACCAGAATGAACTTTTGACCACCCATCGCCTGGGGGAATGGGCCGATGATGTCCAGCCCCCACTGTGCAAAAGGCCAGGGACTGCTGATTGGGTTCAAATGGCCCGCGGGCTGATGGATTAGAGGGGTATGCTTCTGACACTGTTCACATTTAAGCACATACTCGGCAGCATCCTTCTACATTTGAGGCCACTAAAACCCTTGAGTCATTGCCCGATGTGCCAATGAACGTCCCCCCACATGGCCGCTGCACACTCCACCGTAAAGCTCGGCCAAGAGCTTACCCACCTTCTCTGGGCGTAAGCACAAAAGGTATGGCCCTCCGAAGGACCTTCGATACAAAGTCCGGTCTTTCGATAGCCAATACCGAGTAGCCATTCTACGGATCCTGCTGCCCTCCTTTTCGTTACTCGGTAGTCGGTCCTCTGCCAGGAAGTCGATGATGGGGTCAATCCAGCACGGCGCAAGGGTTGTGATGGCTGCGACGTCGATCCCTGCAGTTCCTGACTCACTTAGTACCTTGATGCTCGGCTCTAAAACAAGCTCGACTTTAATTAGCCGCGGTATCTCTTTGGCTACTGACAATGCCAGCGTGGCGAGGGAGTTAGTGTGTCTGTTCTGCGTTTGGGCCACCTGGAAAACCTTCACCGTGCCGAAGCCGGCCATAACCTGCTTCGCCTTTTCCAGGTATGCTTTCATCCGGAGATCTCGGGCTTCAAAACTGCCCTGCACCTGATTAATCACCAGACGCGAATTTGAATACACCTTAACTTCCCGAGCCCCTAAACTTGAAGCTGTCCTCAGTCCGGCCAGAAAAGCCTCGTATTCTGCCTCGTTGTTGAATGCTTTGAAACCCAACATAAACGAGTGCTCTAACCGTATTCCTTTTGGGGTGATTATGACAACCCCTGCACCGGCCCCTGTGGAGCTCGATGCACCGTCTACGAATACCTTCCACGGGCGAACCTCTAGACGGCAAACCATCTCCCCTTTCAATTTAGGCAAAAACTCAGCGATGAAATCTGCAAGGACCTGGCCCTCCCCCGAGCTTCGGGGTTTGTACCGTATGTCGAAAGAACCAAGTCGAGTTCCCCATTTTGCTATTCGGCCCGTGAAGTCTGACCTCTTTAATAGTGACTGCAAGGGATACTCGGTCAGGACGTATACTGTATGAGCCTGAAAGTAGTGCGGCAGCTTCCTGGTGGCATGTATTAGGGCTAACACAAGCTTCTCCAAGGGTAAGTATCTCATCTTGGCGTCAACTAAAGTCTTGCTGATGTAGTACACGGGTTGTTGGATTCCTTTGTCCCTCAGTAGCACAGCACTCACGGCGTGCTTAGATATTGCTAGATACTTGAATAACTCCTTACCCGGTTCTGGTGTCGTAAGCATGGGCGCCCGCGCCAAATAATTTTTCAGATCCATAAAGGCTTTGTTGCATTCTTTACTCCACCGAAATCCAGTCCATTTCTTCAGCAGTTGGTAGAATGGTCAGCAGCGATCTGCGAATTTGGAGATGAACCGATTAAGGGCGGCTAGCATCCCGGTTAATACTTGCACTTCCTTTGGGTTGCTCGGTGGCTTCAGGTTTTTCACTGCTTCAATTTGGTCGGGGTTGACCTCAATTCCCCGCATAGTGATCAGGTACCCCAGGAACTTTCAGGCCCCTATGTCAAATACGCACTTCTCCGCATTAAGGCACAACTTGTGTTGTCGGAGAACCTCAAAAACCGCCTGAAGGTCCTCCATGTGCAGTACTTCCTGTTTGCTCTTCACCACCATGTCATCGATGTACACTTCGACTGTACGCCCTATCTTGTCTCGGAACATTCTCGTCATCATTCGTTGGTATGTGGCCCCAGCATTCTTTAGTCCGAAGGGCATCATCGTGTAGTGATAATTGGCCTCTAGGGAGATGAATGCCATTTTCTCTTAATCCTCGGGTGCTAGGGCGATTTGGTGATACCCTTGGAAAGCATCCAGAAAGCTCATCCTCGGGTGCCCATACGTGGCGTCCACCAGCTGATCAATCTTTGGCACGGGAAAAAGGGTCTTTCGGGCAGGCTCGGTTCAGATTTGTGAAATCCATGCAAACCCTCCATTCGCCGTTCTTCTTCTTCACCACCACGGTGTTTGCCAACCAATCCGGGAAGAAGATTTCCCTAATCACCCTAGCATCCTTCAGTCTTCGAACTTCCGCTTTCACCGCCTTGGTGTGCTCCCAGGCCGATCTCCTCGGCCTCTGCTTCTTAGGAGTGAATGAGGGGTCGACTCCAAGTCTATGGACGATGAACTTGGGATCTACCCCGGGCACCTCATATGGACTTCATGCAAACACATCGACATTCTGGATTAGGAGTAGCAACATTTCTACTTTTTCCTGGTCCTCCATGCTCTCCCCAATTTGGAAGTACTTGTCTACGTCCGTCAATACTTTTACCTTAAGCATATTCTCGGTGCGCGCGACCCCCTTCTCCTCTTGCGAGTTCTGTAATTACTATAAAGGAGTCCCCGACGATGGACATTTGAGCTCGGCTTATTCTTTTTGGTCGGTCTGCTCTTTCTTCCAATCGACCATGGCGACTAAACATTGCCTGGCTGCCCGCTGGCTTCCTCATATCACGGTGATACCATAATCGGTGGGAAACTTGACTTTCATGTATAGAGTGGACGGGACAGCCCCCATTGCATGGATCTATGGTCTTCCTAGTATTGCCGTGTATGGGGAGAGCGAGGCAACTATTATGAACTTTACCACTACCTCCTTGCCCCCCATGTTCACGGGTAGAGAAATTTGCCCCTCGGGAATTACCACTTTCCCGTCGAACCCAACTAAGGGTGTGCTGTACTTTGAAAGATCCTCGTTCCTCAACCCGAGCCCCTTGAAAAGGTCTAGGTATATAACCTCAACCCCACTCCCCTGGTCTATCATTATTCTTTTCACAACGAAGCCGCCTATCCCGGCCGAGACTATTAATGCGTCGTCGTGTGGCTGAATTGGTCCTTCCAAATCACTATCGTCGAAAGCGATTGGCTCTCCGGTGGGTCTCATATTCTTTGCGGGAGGAGGCATGCCTGTACTTCCTTCAACTGATACTACTGTCAACACCTCTTTCCCCCTTGCTATAGCAAGGCCCCTCGGGGCGACGTGGATAACATCAATTACCCCAAGAGGGGATGGAAGGGGGTTCCCTCTCTGTGGGGCGCCCTACCCTGCTCTTCGATTCCCGGCATTCGTCATGAACTCCTTTAGATGCCCAGCCTTAGCTAGCTGCCCGAGATGATCCCTCAACACTCGGCATTGCTCGGTGGTGTGTCCCTTGTCTTTATGGTAGGTGCAGTATAGGTTCTGATTCCTCCTAGAGGGGTCGTCAGCCATCCGGTTTGGCCACTTGAAATACGGCTCGTGTTTAATCTTGTCCACAATTTTGTGGACGGGCTCCTTGAACGTCACGTTCACCTCCCCTGCCAGTGCTTCTGGTTCTTGAATCCTTAAATTCCTCCGTGCCCTCGGTTGAAAGCCGCTCTGTGAGGATGATCTGTCATCTGTGTCTTGCCTTTGCTTTGTATTCTGTCATCTTCCAACCGTTTGTATTCTTCAATGCGCCTTATTAGTTGCCTCATATCCTCGGGAGGTTTCTTAGTCAACGATTCCCTTAGCCCTGATTCCTCGGGCAATCCCATTCTAAAAGTGCTTGCAGCAATCTTCTCGTTCCCTCTGCCGATCTAGTTGTAGAGCTCCCAGTATCGGCTAGCATAATCACGAAGGGTTTCCCCTGCCCTCATCTTCATGGATAGTAGCGCGTCTACTGGTTGTGGCTCCTAGTTGCATGTTACGAATCGAGTCTCGAACTCCTGTATCAGCTCTGTGAAATTGTGGATGGAGCCCTTGCGCAGCTCGTTGAACCACCTTAAGGTTGTGAGACCAAGGCTGAAGGGAAAAACCTTGCACATCAGAGCGTCATTGCGGGTATGTAAAGACATCATCTGGATATAGTGGTTGATGCCCATTCAATGTTTGCTGAGAACGGGGACCGAGCTGCCCTGCGCAGTGCACGGCTCATCGCGTCCATGGCCACATTCTTTGGCTGTCTCTCCTCTAGAGAATCCGAGCCCCGATTTTCATACTCCTGCGAATGAGAGCGATTTCGTCGTCGACGAGATTCCCTTAAATGTGAACGGTCTCGGCGCCGACGGGACTCTCTTGAGTGTGAACGCTCCCGGTGGTGGTGGGATCCTGATTGATTCGATCCCATTCCGCGTCGTTCTTCCCCAGCGTCAGGCCTTCTCCCTAGGTTGTCTTGATCCATTCTGCGGCGCTCGTTTCTTGCTTCCAACTCCAGGTCTTGTACTAACCTGTGCAGCCGTTCAAGCTCCTCATCCCTCTCGTCAAACTGCCTGCGCCCCGAAGCATCGGACACTGTCCTCTGCGTTTGGTATGACCCTTCTCCAAGGCAGGACCGTTCTTCCAATTGCTCGTAAGCTTGATCTTCGCGTCTCTTCTGCCTCTGTTCCCTCCAGGTGGATCCCCAGGAAGATCCTGCCGAGCCACTCTCGGCGTTACTTCCAGACATCTTCCTGCGCACGAGTCTCGGCGGAACCACTGCTTAGTAGGAGTTTCCCACAGACGGCACCAATTGTGTCCGCCCAAAAATGAAGCCTCTTGGGCTGGGCCTCACTCGGACTCACAACTTACTTGTATGATGGGTTTGGATTTCCTACACTGGGTCATCCTTGGCACTGAGATTCAATGAGATTACTTTTCTCTTCTCAAGGGTCTGGATCACCTTGTTCTCACTCTGCTCCTTATCTATCTCCCTTTCTTTTACAGTCAATTTTTCCAACCCCAATCTTACCTAAACTTCTCGTATTTATAGTTCAAAGTTGGTGGAGAGGTCATGATCACTTACCAGTTAGTGCAATAAGCGGTCCAGTATTATCGACCATAAGTGGGTGGTTAGGTGGGAGTGGGAAGTGGTGAGAATGGCTTTGGAACTTGGTTCCCACTTCCGCAACTATTCTCGGCAGCGGCACCTCCTGAGGCACGGCCGAGTATGTAAAGGACGGGGTGTTTTGAATGTCGATTCTTCATCATTGCTCGGGACAGTATTGCCAAGAAATGATGAAGTGGCAAAGTTTGGGCCCACAGCACGTGTGGCTTTGGGATAGGTCGTTAGGTAGAAAAAGATTGGCTTTATGGGCCATACATCCAGGCCAGGGTCCTAGGCCTAAATGGGCCCTGGTGCGGGGGCCGTACAACCACCATATCCATAATTGAGTTTTAGGACAAACAAAGCCCTAACATTTTATTCAAACACAAAGTTTGCAATTACCAACGTGTTTCCATTTAAAGTTTACTCTTTTCCTTTTTTTTTTTTTTTTTTTTTTAAATAATGAGAACCTTATATTTGACTTCTAAATTTTTTTCTTAGGTTGATGTATCCACAATTTTGTTGCATTGCATAGAGGCTAGGGCATATTGGAATATTGGATAAGTTCTGGTGAGAGACTTTACAAAAATGATTGTATGATTCAAGCCTCACATGATGTGGTTGTTATCTAAGAAATTGTTGTGAAATATCTGTTTTGTAAAAGAAACTATATTTATCATTTGTGTAATTCTATGTGAGATTCAATTTATTGTTTTTCTTAATATAATTACTAATTTACTATCATATAAAAAATGTTATTGTTTTTTATTTTAAAGGTAGTTGCTAAATCTCGAATTTAAGCTATTTTTAACTTTTGTTAAGAATGTGTAGTATGAGCATTTGCAACAAAGGTGGTATAATTGCTATAATGCTATTTTAGCAACTAAAACACTAAAATACAGGCTACAACAAAAGTGCTATACTTTAAAAAAAATAGCAATGGAACTACAATAAGTTGTTATCTTTGACAACTTAATTTAGCTACAAACTTATAATAAAAACTAATATTTTATTTCTTCTCTCTCTTCTTTTCCTTAAAAAAATATTTTTCTTTTCTCTCTCTTTCTTCTCTATTCAGTGTCATTTTTTTTCTCTCTCTCTCTCTCCCTCCCTCTCTCACATTTCTCTCTCTCTCTCTCTCTCTCTCTCTTCTCACTGGTTCTCTCTCCTTCTTCTCACTGGTGGATCGTGGTTGAGATTTGGTCCGATTTTGTGTTGGATTGTGAATGGCTGGTCAGATCTAATAGTGACGGCGCGGCTACGATAGGTTGGCTCTCTTTCTCTCCGTCGTTTTCTCTCTCTACATTGAATCCAAGCTCAAATGATCTAAACATTTTTGGTTTTAGTTGATTTGGTGGGTTTGGTTGTGACGGAGCAACGACAACGAGTTAGCCATGGTGGGTTAACCCTCTCTCTCTCTCTCTCTCTCTAGTAGGAGCTTAGCAACATGTCTTCATTATTATGATTTTCTTATTTGATACATTGTAATAAATAAAATTCATTAAATTATATCATTTGGTGATGTGTCTCAGTAGGAGTTTAGTAACAATAAATGTTACGCTTTAGCTTTTAGATATACTAGTCGCTAACCCATGCGATGCACGGGAAAATTGCTAAAAATGAGATCAACTCCATAAATATATATATATATATATATATATATATTGTATCATACATAAAATCGTTGGATCGAAAGCAAGTTACAAACTGTCCAGCTTTACAATTAGAATCATTTGCAAGTTAGACTACAAAATTGGGTAAAAGAATCAATCACATGTTATGAATTGTCTAGCTTTTTATTGGTAGCAGAATCACTTGCATGTTCAAATTTGGTCTCAATGGATCAAGTGAAATCCTTCATATAGATATTCCAGTATCAGGATAGATGATATGTTTTTGATAGGTAAGAATTAAGATAAATAACAATTACACATATACACATAACTCCAAAAAAATAAAATCATTTATTGAAGAAGCTCAAAATTGTAAATTTTGCCAAACAAAACATCACATATAATGCATAAGCACACGTCTACATAACTTTTGAATCATCCAAGTGTAGCAACATTAGAAGCAACCTTTAGTCTTCTTTCCTATTTCAAGTTTCTCCTAAACAAAGTCCTTTTTCCTTCTCAGTTCTTTTTATCATTCTACAACATAAAAATCACAATCAACATGTATACATCTCATAAAATCCGTAAGCCTTTTTCCTTTTTTTTTTTTAAAGAAAAAAATTCCTTCACCCTTCTTAGTTTGACTACAGAGAAATCAAAGTAAATAAAACTTTTTTAAAAAATTAATAATTTAAAACTAAAAGGTCAAAGTTTACTTCTTTACAGTGTCTCACATAGAGTAGATACAAAACCATGTTTTTAATTAGAGTTCAAGTTAATTTCAAAACACAAACAGGTCCAGTTCAATATAATGCAGCAAGAACCTTTGAGAATGAAACTACTACATACTTCAAATAATTGGAAACTTGTAAATGCATAACCTCAGTCATGATTAGAAAGACATTATCATGAATGAGCTCTAAAGTATAAACTACCAAATAAAATTGAGTGACATCATATTAGGATGATAGACTATCCTACATTAATTTTTTTTTAACTTAAAAAAACATTCCATTGACAAATTGAAAGCACTCAAATAAAACTTTCATCAACAGATGCAGAACTATTGATTCAAAATCTAACTATAATCATTCATGTTGACTTCTAAAAGTTCTACAAAATGATGATGTTACAATAGCAAACAAAGAAGCAATGTCACCAATTTACTTGAAAACAATGATATACAAAATGCTAAGCACACTAAAGCAATCAAATATAAAGGTAACAGAAATACCTTGCAAAGAATCTGTTTGTTTCTTTAAATATCTTATTTTGATGTCATATCTGTAAACTGAATAGAATTTAGTAGTGTATGATCTGAATCAAGAACCAAGTATAGCTTCTTCTTTTTTTGATAAGTATAGCTAAGAGCATCCGCATCAGATGTGGCAAAAATTATGCCATTTTGCCACACTAAAACCCTACTTTATTATTTTACCACATCATTTTACAACATCTTATTTATCAGATGTTTTATACTTCAATTCTATACATTAAAATAATATTTCCTACACATTAAAATAATATATTAAATTCCTCCCCCATCATCATCGTCATCATCAACCACCACCGCAACAACAACAACAACAACACAACTACAACCACAACCAGAAAAATTGTTGCGGCCACAATCACCAGGAAAAAAAAAAAAAAAAAAAACCACCACCGAGATCAGAACAGAGATTGGCACCACCGCCGATTCGCCCACCACCAGTCGATTCGCCCATCACCACTGATCCGCCCATCACCATCTCAACCCACCCACCGCCATAATCCACAACTTGAATCCACCCACCACCGATTTGCCCATCCGAACCCACCCATCAAACCACAACCAAAAAAAGTGAACGGAAAAAAGAAAAATGGAAAAAAAAAAGAACCCGAAGCGGAATAGGGAGACAGGTGGTTGGCGGTGTCGAGTGGTGGTCTTTGGTGTGATCGGCGGCGTTGAGTGGTGGCCATTGGTGATTGGTGTGCTATGGAAGACGAAGAGAGAAGATAGAGATGAGAGAGAAGATAGAGATGAGAAGACGGAGAGAGAGTGATATCTGTGATGAGGAGAGAGAAAATGGAATAAAATAATAATATATATTATGCCACATTTGTCCGTATTGTGCCAAAATTGTGATGGCACTGTAGCATGTTGCAAAAATTTGGAACATTTAACACATCTGATAAAGGGGTGTTTTTAGTGTTTGGTGTGCCAAATGTGCCAAATATTTGGCATTTGGCACATTTGGCACATTTGATACGGATGCTCTAAGATGTAATAAATTCTTCTTGTCTGCTTCTTTCAAATTGACAATTTCAATTTGGTTTACATCGTGTGACCACTGGTCATGGAGGAATCCATTTAGTCTTGCAGTAATAAGTGCAATCGAATATCCAATAATGAAAACCCAATATGCACTTTGAGATATTTCATCTACATAAAAGTAACATTCTAGGCAGCAAAAATCCACACACTAAAAAAAAAAAAAACAACAACAAATGAAACATGACAAACATCAATTTACCCTACCATAATTCAAAATAAGGAGCACAAAAACAAATACCCAATTAAAATCAAAAGAAGGAAAAGTTTCATGTACCTAGCAAATGTCTTCTTACTCGCAAGTTCATGTTGCCTTTCCCACATTGCTTGTTGAGTTTATACATCCTTGTCCTTCTCAAAACTCATTCTAACTTGAAAAACCTAAGTAATTCCAACCAAAAAATATTTGTTGCAAACAAAAATTATTTGCAAATCAACAGCTATAGCCCAACTGAAAATAGAAAATTAAAACCTATAAATTACAATTTGATACAAACCAAGACAAAAATATTATATCACTCATTGCAATTTCTTAAAAGGACACAAATAGATTATCCACTATATGAAAAAAAATCATTAATGTAAGCATATGTCGTATACATTTTAAAAAGAAAAAAGAAAAAAAAAGAAAATCTTCAAGACAAAGTAAGCCTTGAGAGTTGAGTCATATTTATTTCATTTTTTTTGGGTCAATGTTAGATCCCTAACCTTGCTATAAAAGATAGATATAAAAAAAAAAAAAAAAAAAAATTGAAGTCATATGGAATTAGCCCTCCATGTGCAAGAG
The DNA here is from genome assembly GCA_032727855.1 of Quercus ilex subsp. ballota. Lineage (NCBI taxonomy): Eukaryota > Viridiplantae > Streptophyta > Magnoliopsida > Fagales > Fagaceae > Quercus > Quercus ilex. The sequence goes on along the minus strand of CM064909.1, from coordinate 50,047,353 downwards.
CAATGACCATGATAGTTGCAGTTGACCACATATATGAGACAGATAACTTTTCATTAAGCAAAATCCATCAAGGTTTGCAGAAAATTCAAGAAATTTCATTCAACATGAAGCTAGAACCATCTAAAATTACAATGAAAGAAGTCCACAACTCAGAGATAAACAGCTGTACAGAAACCCTAGTTACTTTGTCTTGATAAAAATCTTTCATTAAGATCAAGCCATATAAAACCAAGGGCCAGCTGAACATAAAATATACCAAAAAAATGAGGGTTCCTTGTTCATGAAAATTTTTCCTTAAGGCTTCCAATTCAAACAAATATTTGGCACTAAAGAACAATACCTTTAATACCAGCCAAATTACTTTTGACTACCTAATTGAAATATGTGAATAATATACACAAAAGAGAAAATAAATGAAACATATTTACCTTGCTTTCTAATGTTTACAATCAGAGAATAAAATTATTGGAAGCAAACCACAATACATGTAAATAGGGAAAATATAAAGAACATAAGAAAAACTATATTTAACATAGAATTGCGCCTTTCCATCATAATGCAAATCATCTTATTAAATTGTTTATCAAATCCATTATTTCACTATGTTCAAAGTATAGACAAATATAGTCTCTAAAACATAAAATAGCTCAAATTGCGACAAACGCATAAATTGCCTAGTGTATTTTAGTAGGAAGAGATGGACTTGCTTAACTAATTTGAAAAGAACAAAACACAATTTTTCAATGGTTCAGTCCTTATGACATTTTGCTGCAGCCTAACAATCAAATTATGGGTCTGCTCTGATTTGAAAGTACTCGCAAACTGCTTAGCAACTTGCTTGAGGAGCTCCAGATCACCAAAGATCACTTGCTAAACTCTGTTTCAAAAATAACTTAAAAAAGGCCAACATTAAGATCAAATTAGGACACAATTAACAGCCCTAAATTTTTTAGGACTTGCAATTATTTGCACAAAGCTACCCTTTATAACAATTCCTAAACCAACAACATCAGTATTTTGCAGAAAATGAACAACCCAGTATACTTTAAATCGTATAGCAGGTGGTGGATTCCATCTACTCATACCCATTACTGGTAATAAATTAGTTTTGCAATCTAATTGTGATAGCCACCACTATAGTAGAATGTTATAAGTTATGAGGAAATAGGGACCTTTTTTTCTAGTAATAATATCTCTCTATTCCAACCACCCCCCCCCCCCCCCCCCCCCCCCCCACAAACTACAAATACTACCCTTTAAACAAAATAATGCATATCAAATAAAATCAATCTAAGCCATCATATACAGTTAATAGAAGCATTCAACTTTTATATTTGATAATTAAAATCGTAATTTTGTTATCACATAACCAAGAAAAAAAAAAGAATTGATTATAGATTATACCTTAGCACTTTGCTGAACACTTTGAGGGTAATGGGGTTGCCTCTATTCTCTTCTCATGCGATGAAGAACTATTACAGCCTATTGGTTTTTGTTATTCGTTTCAAGCATTCCACCATACAAAATATATCTTGTGAAGAAGAAAAAAAAAAAAAAAAAAAAAACCGAAGACATTCAGGGGTCTGACGTTGGTAGGAGGTTGGACAATAATTTGGCTATGCAAAGGCTTGAATCGACCATGAAGCGAATTAGTGAAAGGCCAGAGGGAGTTTTGTGTTTAATGAGATTGAGGAGAAAGAAGAGGATTTGTCAAACAATAGTCGGTGAGATTGAGTAATGAGCCCTAAACGTGCTTATGTTATGTATTGTGTGGCTATTCTGCTATCCAATGAAAGAATTAAAAAATTACAATGAGGTGTAAAAATCACATGCCCAAACCTAAGCCTAAACCAAAACCAATTCAAATAAAAAAGATTTTAAGAAAATAAAATTTATCGACAACTGTGTGGAACTGGAAGATGGAGGGAGACCGGTCTGATAGTGAAGATGGCTTCCTTAGATCTCTCTCTCCAATTGTCTCTGCATCTTATCAAATTTCTCTCTTTGTGTCTTATGGATGCTCTCTAATCTCGATTGATATATGTACGCTTATGTCTCTCTGGCAGTTTTTTTTGTTCGTTCTAATATATAACTTATGCCAACAGGTTACGAGATCGTGAAACTTAATAGGCAAAACTGAAAGATTCAATTGTTTGTTTAGTGTTTTTAAAAGGAAATATGTCGTACATTTGCCTAAATGAAGAGACATAATGTTTTGGCATTTTTTAATATAAATGTGTCAATAATTTGTGTAGCCATGTGGCGCAATGAGGTGTAGTCACCAAAAAGTCAAACGTTTCAACTATTAGAGCTTTGGTGTGAGTAGCAACACTTAGAGCTTTGGTGTGATTCCTAATTGACCAAGTCATCTATTAAATCTAATGCTTTTCTAACATAAATCATGCATGCCAATTTTTAAGTCAATTACCAATTTGTTGATACTATTTTTGCTTAAAGAACTTAAGTTTCATTATAATACATTATGAATTATTATCTACCAAGAATTTAGGAACATACCTATTTTGCAATGAATTGTCTAGGTCTTCATTTCCTTTGCCTTTGCCCTCAACTTCACCCTCCACATCTTTCTACATAAAAGAGAGAACCAATTGTGGTAGATAGATGCAAAAATAAAAATTACAATGAAAAAAAAATTAAAGTATTAACCATACATATGAGGATTCTGTAAATTGTAAATAATTGATACATAACATGATAGAGTTGAAATATTAAATAAAGCCGAAAAGTTTATATGCAAAAGAAATGAAGCTATTGTAATCAGTATATTAAAAACTATTAGACCTTTGAGTGGTAATTTGAACTCTAGTAGAATAACCTACTAATAATTTAATGAAATTGCTTCCTGGAAGACATTTTGGTTTTACTACAAAAGAGACCAAAATATTAATTATAAAGCGATAAAATTTTATTAATGTTTGCTAAGGACTTAGAGGCAGCAAGTTAGAATACTGACTTGTTTTAGTTGTCACAGTCACAAAGAAAAAAAGAGTAGCTAAAAAGTCTCAAATTATTGTAGCAATATTACTTGGTGAACTATTGCAAATTTGACTAGTTGTTTATTTTTAACATTTTAAATTATTTTTGCTTTAGGTCTGGCTTGAATTAGATTGGTTTGGTTTTGAGTGATCATATACAGATTTTTCAGGGCTACCAAAAAAAAGGAAAAGATTTAGTGTTGCACCAACCCGACTAAGGTCTTAAAAAACATAGTTTCTTTACCACTTTATAGACAATATAATAAGACCGACATATGAAGTCAAGTTGCATAACATGAAAAAAAAAATCCTAAAAAATTATAAAACATGATATACTAATTGAATGTACTAACAAAACTCCATTATCACATACAATTATGGACTCTGCCAATTTAAGGTTGAATAATTTAGAGAGTGCATACCTCCTCAATGCTGCCATCCTCAACATAAGTAATAAGAGACTTGAGAAAAAACTTGTCAAGTATAGCTTCTAAATCATCAATTTTAGAAAAACCAATTTTATCAGTGAAAGAAATGAAACAATAATTCAATTGTGAAATTCATAACAATGTGGATTAAAGGTTCCTCACCTACATCTTAAACAAAATAAACAAAACAATCAAGCCCGACAACAGTGCCTTGTCATTAATAACACTAGAAATAGAAAGAACCTGAAGAATTCTATATCAGAGTCGAAGTCCCTTTTTCCCATGTACACACCACCTGTATGAGAAAAATAAAATTAGAACCTTAAACAGGAGATATTACAAAAACAATCATCATATTCAAAATATTGTCACTCTATTTTAAGTAAAAAGTTGAGATTCTTCCAAACAGAGGTATATTTTTTCTATTTCTTGTTTTTTTTGTAGCTTAATTTTATCATCAATTTTCAGCTATTTTCCTTTCGTCAACTTAATTAACCTGAATTTTCATAGAATCAGATGGCTAAACGTAGAGATATGTTGCTAAATTACATGCTCTTTCTAAAGATAACTCCATCATTGCCCCACCTGTCATTAAGCTTTGACCTATATCACATTAAAAGTAAGTCCCTATCTCCCACCCTCAGTTTCACAATGATTATAAAATTAACACAATTATTATATAATAAGAAGTAAATTACTGATTCCATACAAACAAAAACAAACTACAAAATAAATTGATACAAACTTGAAGGAGAAGGAAGAACTTTTACAGAACTTGTATTCGGACTATTTGAAGTATGTATACTTGTAGTTACTTAAAAGGTACCATCGGTTCCACAGAGACCTTCTCGAAATGATAAAATGGAGGAAGTCATGGTGGCAAGAACTCCATATCAATGTGGCTCATGACTGAATCATGATTCTTCTTGGGCAGCAAAACTGCTAGTGTGTTTTTCACACCTACCTCCTGTTCATTTTGAAACTATGGAAATACACTTGTTCTTCCATTGTCTTCAACATAACTATCTCTTGGTTTCACAACTCTCCCTCTTGGCCCAACTAAAAATATTCAAAAAGAAAATTTTCATTTAGAATAGAATAAAATAAGAATGGACATTACATTATATTACATCCCTATTATTCCATACATACCATCTTATAGAAATTTGCCAACTTAAAAGCTTTGCAAAGATTATTATGGTTTTGACACAACCAACTAATGGTAACCACCCTTCACACACTATATACATCATTCATAGCAGGTTGACAATTTTCCTTGAGCATTAGAGTGTGTACATGACTAAATCTAAGAAAAGAGCAACAAATATAATGCACCTTAAAGAATATCAGACAATTAGACATATTATTGTCTTATAAATGCAAATGAGGTTAAAATTCAATTCAATAAACATAAATGATAATAATATAGTGTACGGGTGGGGCCAATATTTTTTGGACCTAAGCAACTAATCCATTCTTTGCCATAGTTTGTAATTTGACCTTTTCTCTCCAACAATTTGCAATTCGAACTTTGTGATACATTTTTGTATTGTAAATGTTATTGAAAGATTATTATGGTTCTTTATTGTTATCCTTTTGCTTAACTTTCAAGTGTATTGGTAAGAAATAATGCTTGTGCTTTCTGCATATGTGTTTACAATAACAAAGAGATGAAATCCAATTCAGAGACAGAAGGGTCTTGTTTATCATAGGGGAAAGTCGAAGTTGTGCAATATATATATATATATATTAATTGAGAACCAGCATTAAACGCCTATCAGGCACTATAACTGAAATTTCAAAAACCCTGGCTTTAAACTAAACGAATTTAATTTGGAATGAAAAGAATTTGGAGAATGACCAGAGAGCACCAAATTTCTCAAAACTAATTCATATTTCATTCCTATAGATCTAAGAAAGAAAGGAAAAAGAAAATTAACGGTGGTAGTTCTCACTCTATCGCTATATGGTCTTACGGTGTTGATGGTCCATAGATTTTTCTTCTATGGCGAGGCTACTGACGATGTAGGGCTCAATCATTCTGTGTTTTAAAAACCCGAAACAAAAACAAATCAAATATGAACCTATCCAATAGGAAAACTCAATCAAAAGTAACATTTCATACCCAAATCAATATTTTTAGTGATCTCTATAATCTAAAAAAACAAACAAAAGCAAATATCTAAAATTGAGAAAACAATCATTTTAATATAGAGATTCCAAAAACCCAAAAAAAAATGAATCAAATCTAAGCCTACCCAACAAAAAAACTCAATTAAAAGGAACGTTTTATACCCAAACCTACAAAATTGAGAAAAAAAAATGTACTGTTGTCGATGTTAGTTCCAGCGATCTGGTGGTCTAAATCTAGCAAGGGAACAGATGGTGTATGGTTCAAACGAACTCTGCTGTCTTTCCCTTTTGATTGTAACGCACAATGGACCGCCTTAAGAACCCTGCCTCTTTCTCTGTTTCTTTCTCCGTGTTGCATTTCATCGCCGCTCCCTTTCTCTGATTCTTTCTCCATGTTCTCGTCGCCTCTCTCTATCTCTGCCTCTCTATTTCTCTTTCTCTTTTTTCTCTCGATCTCTCTTTCTCCTTTCTCCGTGTAGCAATCTATTCTTTTTTAAGCGGTTAGTTTCATTTTATACCGAGAGGCTCCTAAACAGTGTTTTAACGTAGTGAAACATTATAATTTATCGCTTTTAAACGGTGTTGTAGCGTTACTAAACAATGTAATTTGTCGCTTTTTAACTTAAACGTGGCTAAATTTTAGATAGCCACTTTTCATACCCATACCCAGATCTAAGAAAGAATGAAAAAAAGAAAAACTTACCAGTGGTAGTTCTCTCAATGTCTGTCTCCTTCTCATCTCTGTATCACAAGGTTTATTTTTTCCTCCTTCTCTATCTTTGGATTGCAAGCATTAGTGTTAAGAAAATTGAAAAGGAAGCGAAAAGAAAGGATCCGAATAGGAGAAACGGAAGGCGCCCTTACGGTGATGGCAGAAGATCTGGGTGGCGCCCTTCTCTCTATCTCTACCTCTCTATTTCTCTGTCTCTCTTTTCTCTCGGGCTCTCTTTCTCCTTTTTTTCTCCGTGTAGCAATCTTTCTTTTTTCTGTCTTAAGCAGTTAATTTCCTTTTATACCAAGAGGGCTCTAAACAGTGTTTTAACGTAGTGAAAAATTATAATTTATCACTTTTAAATGGTGCTGTAGCGTTACCAAACAATGTAATGTATCACTTTTTTAAGTGAAACGTGTCTGAATTTTAGATAGGCAGTTACCTGTTTGTCAGCACCTCCTTACTTGTAGGAATTCACTTTCTCTCAGCTTCTACTATTATATATATATATAGATATAGAAGATATGGGGAGAAGAAGAGTCAAAATATAAGAAAGAGGAAATGATGACTGAAGTGTAACAATAAAGTAGAGAGTATTGGGGAGATAAAGAGGTAAAGTAGAGAGTAGTGGGAACATAAAGAGGTAAAGAGGGAGGGGAAATGTTAAAGGAAGTATAACAGTAAATGTGGACAAATAGGGAAAATAAGAGCTTGTTTGTTTGTTTGTTTTTTTGTTTTGTTTTGTTTTGTTTTGTTTTGTTTTTTTTTTTTTTAAGAATAGAGAGAATAGAAGTTTAGAAAGAAAAAATAAGAGATAGAAAATAAGTGGATGACGTGGCTCAACAAGAGCGTAACAACAATGAATGCTATACTTCAGCTTTTAGATATATATAAATTTGAGTTCATTTTGTGCTTGTTTAGTCATAATTTCATTTTGTGCTTTCTTAGATATTTTATGCATGTTTTGGAGGCAAAATTTGTTGGAAGTTGTGGGTATCTGCTGAAGTTGTTTCCTTGTTCTGATTGTGTTTGAACTAAATAACTAGCCTTGTATTATATCCCTAAATTCATGACATTTTTGCTAATCGCCTAAATTCATGACATAGTTCATCTAATTGTGACTTTAATGCAATCAACTTCCTATGATCTGACCTAATCATCTCATCAAGTGGATATTAATTAAAGCAGAAGAAATTGACCTCTCCTTTATTTGTTCAAAGTAATTTTGACAGAAAACCACGGTATAGGTCACAACTCCATTGTTGAAATTTATTGCTGAGTTGGTGCTGAATAAATCTGAGAGATTGGCTTTTGATTCATTATCTCCTAATGGCATGCTGCTTTTTCGAGAAGTCAGCAAACTGATTGTAGCCTATGGATCAAGGATTTTTCCCCTTTGCAATGCAGAAGATATGTACACTTTCAAATAGAAGGGAATATGGATTTGTTTGACCATTCTTAGAAGAGGTATGAGGATTATTTCTTCTGTCTCTAGGTCTTGTAGACCGGGAGAAGCAAGTTTTTGAAAGTTGCTATATACTTGCATGCCTAGCTTGAACTGGTTTCCTAACAACCGAAGTTGTTATCATCTCTTATTTCTGAGAAAGTATCCTATAGGACACTCTCTCCATGTTAGCAACTTGTTTGGTGAGCCTTTCCAATCAAAATAGGACATGTGTAACACCTTAAAGTCACAATTCCCTCACAAATTTCAATAGCCCGGCCAGCTCCTTTAAGTTTTATTTATCTGAGTTTTTCAAAATGGGGGAGATGTCCAGTGGCCAGTGCTACTGGACACGTTGCGATGCGGACACGTGTTCACTCTTGGACACGTGTCCATATCTTAACGTATCCAGTGGCAACTGGCCACTAGACACAAGCCATTCCCTTTTCAAAATTCAAATTTCACTCTCCCTTTTCTCTCTCTCTCTCTCTCTCTCTCTCTCTTCCAATTCCAACTGATGGTCTCTGTCTCTTATAGTTCTAGCTAATGGTAATCCACCAGATGGCGACAATCCAACGACCGCTCCACCTCAACGACGACACCGCGAAAAGAACCTATATCTTCTCCACTTATACTCTGCCATTTTACAAATACCATGGTCTTCCGACAAGTTTTTTCCCATATTTCCTCACCTAAAGGTAATCTGATCCCATCTCTTTTTCAATTTGCTTTATTTTGTGATTTTGATTAAAGTAATGTAGAAAATTTTAAGATTTTTGATAATGGGTATGAAACCCAAGTTAGGTGTGCATGTGTCGATGACCAAGGACAGGCGGGTTGCCGGAGGTAACTCTTTCTTTCTTTCTTTTTTTTCTTTTTTTTTTTGGATTTTGTGAGTGTGGGTTGGTGAATGCCAGAGGCAGTGACTAGTGGGCGTTTGATGTTATTTGGGTTACAATATTATGTTTGGCTTTTGCTATGTCATAAGATTTCACGGAAACACAAAGTTGTTGTTTTACTTACAAATTCATTCAAATTTCACACTCATAATAAAGAGAAATGAAATAAGGTATAAAATTTGATTTTGTATTCTATTGCTTGAATTCCGCTTTTGGACCCCTCGTCACACTTGGTGAACATGATCGCTTCCTTGGTTTTGGACTGGGTTTTGGATTTTGTTGAACTAGATTATAATTATGAATTTCCCTTTGGTTTGTGAATTTTGATGGAGTGGTGGTTGCATTTGTTTGCTTATCACTACTAATATTGGTGGCTAGTTTTTGGTTTACAATCGGTGTTACTTTGGTGGTTTTTGTTGATTGAGTTGATGAAATGGTTGGTCTTTAACTTGGGGTAGTAGATCTTAGAGGGGCTTTTGGATTTGGACATGGGGGAATTGGATTTGGTTTTCCATTGCTTGCCTTTGGTGCCTTTGAATTGCCACCTTTTTTTTTTTTGGACTGAAAAGGCAATTGCCACATTCAAACTGATTGGTTATATACATATATATCACCCTTTAATCCTAAACTATAGACATAAATATCACCTTTAATTTCTTCCTTCAATTTTGGGTTGAACCAGTGTGTACTTTCTTGAGCTTAATAGAAAGAACTTAATCTTGGAATCATGGTTGAAGTTTAGCATGATTTATTTTTGCTCAAAACTGACCTCACTAAAGTCTTTTCTTTTCCCAATGTTCAAAGTTTTGAATTTTTGGATTCTGAAAATTTATTTGTTTTAGTTGCTAAACTTTTGATGTTGTCTACTATTGTGTAGGATACTTGCAAGATTGGCATCTAGCTTCAAACATGGACCTGTATGTTGTGACAAACACTATTGGCAAAACTACAATTTTATGGACTAAGGCTAAAGCTCTAGTTGCTAATAAGCTATCATTGTTTAAAGTCTATTTGTTTAACATAGCTTGAAGACATTAAGAAGGAAATTGTTGGGAAATTTTTTCCCTTTTAGATTTGTTAGAGCAAATCTTTTGTAAATGATTTTTTTTTTTTTTTTTTTTTTTTTTTTTTTTTTTTGAGTTAGTAAATGATTTGTTATTATAGCATAGAATGGTTATTCATGTATAGACTTGTAAAATGGTTTCTCATATGTAATACATCCTACTGAATGGATTTTGTAATGAATAAATTTAACAGCTTTTGGGCAATATCACTTGAGATGTCTATACTTTAAATGTTCTAACTTCTTATATTGGATTTCTATAATGTCCAATGAATTGTGGCCTTTGTCTTTAGCAATGTTCACCTCTTTATTTTTTAAAGAGGCATATGAATCCAATTGACACTAATATATTTGTGTAAGGATGTAAATTTGACCATATTAAAACGTTGACAATGATAGTGAAGATAAAAACATGAATTGAAAAATGATCTTAAAGCTAGAATGTAGTTATAACTAAAATTCTTTTGTTCATGTATCTTGTTTTGGCAGCCAATAAGTATCAGTATTCAAGGGAATGTTAAATAAAATTTTGAGAATGATTTGTTATAACTAGAACTTGTGAACTTTGATTGCTAAACCTTTAAGTTGTTTGAATAGTTCACAAGTCCATTACAAATAGTCAAATAATATTTGAAAAACTGCTACAATCAAATTATACATGAAGGAAAGAAAGTGGCTGTAAAGTTGTGATTTACAACTTATTTGTGTTGATTTTAATTCCGTGTCAAATTTGATTGTAATTTTGTTCAATCTTTTGCACCCTGTATTTTATGTGAGATTTCATTGTAAGGGTTGTGTGTGAGAGAGAGTGTGAAGACTTAAGACAAATTGAAGACCAAAGAAGTTTTCTCGGGTAGCTCGCGGGAAGCCTTCCCACGAAGTGAAGCATGTGCTCAACACATGACTAGAATGCGAAGAGTCATGACAAATGGTGACAGTTGGTTTTCGTGAGTGTCTCGCAGGTAAGGCATTCCCGCGAGATACCTGCGAAACATTCTGTTTTGCCAATTTGTCACATCTGATACACGAGATCTCTACCCACACTATATATACCCACATTACCCACATATGTTGAGGAGTGCTTTTCAGAGAGAAAACTCTAGCCACTACCCTTGAGAGTGAGAGATTGTTATACCCACAATTCTCTACACAATCCATTATAGTTTTCCTCAACTCCTACCTCTCCATTTCCAAATCATTGAGAGATTGATAGCCCAAACACTTACCACACCCATCCTGAGTGTAAAGTAAGGTTTTGGTGCTGCTGGGAAGCATTGGAAGAAGCCATTTGTTTGGTGGATGCAATCGGGCTGAATTGCATGATCCGGAGAGCTAGAGAAGACAAGGCTTCGTTAAGTCAGTTGGTAGCAGGAGCTTGGAGGGCTCGAGTACATTGGGTAGACTAGGCTTGAAGAGTCTTTTGTTATTCGTGTACTCCAACTTATTCTCTAGTAGATCGATTTACCGCTTGGAGGGCGGCGGTGAGGTTTTTCGCTGAGTTCTTTGGTTTCCTCTTTGATAACACATCGGCATGTTATCTTGTGTTTGCATTCTTCGTCCCTACTCTTTTAGCTTTCATTTTACTGCTGTGATTTGATGAATATGGCTTAGAGTAGTTATATTGTTTATCCGCTCGCATTTACTCTATTCCGCACTTAGTTTAAGTTAGAGTAAAATCAACCGAGCTGTAATTTTAATTTAGGGGTCTAAACAGCTCTTTTGTTTTCACACAAATTCGAGCTTTTAGTGCAAATAAAACCATAAAGATTGTAGTGAAAGAAATATTCATTCTCACATATATAATAAGTGTATAGTTAGCAAATATAAGTTGGAATAGTTTCATAAGTTAGCTACAAAAATTGTCCAAAAAGCTATTACAAATTATCTAAATAAAGTGGCTAGAAGCTGTGCATAAAGCCATCTAAAAAGCGGCTAGAAGTTGTGCATAAAGTGCCGGTTTGGATAGAGATTATTGTGGCGTTGCGTTTTGCACTGTACGCGTTTCAGCCTTTTTTCCTTTTTTTTTTTTTCCCCTCAGCCATAGTTGTTGACCAAGTCTTCCATGAATAGTGCTTTGTGCACTGTTCAAGGGTCCCACAAATTATAATTTTTAGCAACTTTTTCATTAAAAATGGGTCAGACGGCACTATTCACACATTTAAAAATTATTTTGCTACAGTGTTTTCAGTTTTTAGTTTCAGCAATAATAAGTTGTATCCAAACGGACCCTAAAGTCATCCAAAAAGCCGCTACAAGCTGTGCATAAATCCATCCAAAAAGTTGTTTGTCTAGAAAAAAAATTATCCAACATGCTTCACAAAAAATTGTCCAAAAAGTTGTCATAAAAGCTATCCAAGATTCTTCATAGTCTTGTGTCATCCTTTGATGTGTTAAAGCTCTACATAAAAAATATCATAATTAAAAAAAATAATAAATAAAAGAATGTGATGAACTTCAGTTATAGAAATTAGAAAGTACTTGATTCAATTGTGGCAAAAAGAAACATTCTTGTAGAGCTAACCATAGGTAATCACAACACATCTCAAGTGGAAAAAACAAGGTTGCAGATTCTTCTAGACAAAGAGGAATAGAAACAAAATTAAATTTAATTAATAAGACTAAGGAAAACAATATTTGAATTAATAGAACTGAAATTACCATGCATCATAGAACTAGCTTCTGGAACTTGAGAAGTGGTTGCACCTCCAATTAAAAACAAAGGTCCTGCATAGCAACAATATAGAAATTAAAAAAAAAAAAAACCAAAGAAATTTGTCAAAATGAATAAAAAATGGAGTAGCCACTTAACAAACTTACTATTGGTTCAATAAGGCCCTAATTAGAAATGAAGGAACTGGGTTCTTTTTAGGAGGTCATTTGATGAACTGAAAGAAAAAAAAAAAAAAAAGTGCTACAAATAAAAGAAATGATACAACGCAATAACAAAAAAACCAAAAATGTGACTTCAAAATATCCTCACCATATCTAATCACATTTTTTTTTTTAGGTGGATTTTGAAATAGAGGTGAGGTGGGTGGTTGAAACAGTCAGTCCATCGCCGTTCAATCGCAAAAACCTTTGCTCTGGTGTTTCGAGGTGTTTCCATCAGGCTAGGGAAGTTGTTGGAACTTTTCTGGGTGGAGCGAGATTGTCGGCAACAGCAGATGTGATTTTCCGTCGACTAGAAGTGATAGAGAGTGTATTTCTTGTTTTTGAGAGAGTTGTGTTTTCGAATACTGAAAAAAAGAAAAGCATTTGGTCAGCTTCAGTGACAAAAAAGTGGGAAAAATGGGTGGGTTATTGAAAATTTTAAAGGTATTATGATATATTTATTTTGCTACACATGTCCAATTTTTAGTGGGTAGTTTCACCAAACAAGTTGCTGTCATGGAGAGAGTGTCCCATAAGATACTTTCTCCTTATTTCTTTGTCATATGAAGTTTTTTAACAAGGTTGTTAAAATAATTGGAGGTCTTATGTCTTAAGGATCTCATGTATCCAAGCAACACAAGACATAGGAGAATATTGAAAACTGACTAAAGAAACAGTTCTACTCAATACGTATATTTATATTGCTAAAGATGATTCTATATCTGCTGACCATTATGTGTCGTTCATTTCTGTATGGCAGCGCTCGCTGGGAACCATGTGATCTTTGGATTGTTTGAAATTTATGGTGATAGACCTCTTGCTGATGCACATGACCAAGACACTCATCATTGTTTAAGATTGCCACCTAGCTGTTTGGAGGAACTTCCTCCAAACCTGTTTGTATAGAAACATTATCCTTGTACCCAGATTATAATCTATAAACTAGACTGTAATTTGTGCTTATGCATGGAAACATTCAACAATATTGATAATGATGTGGTTATTTCAGTTTTCATGTTAAGTATTATGAATGGATCACTCGATATCAAAATTTAAAAAAAAAATTTAAATATATGGCACAAAATTAAACAAGAAATTAAAACTAATTTATATTCAATTTAGATTCTAATTGTGATTCAGTGTTAATATAACATATAATATATATGATTAGTTGGGCCATTATGTTCCAGCCCTATTGTGGGTGTGTGTTGAGGCTTTGTGTGAGCACAAATTATCCGAATATTGATTTCAGGCTTTTCAGCTAGCATATTGAAATCTATGAACCAGTGGTGCGCTTAGACTGCCCAAGGGTAGCTGTAGGGCCATTACTCACAATCCTACTTTGAATAACCTTTGGTAGTAAAAATTAAATAATTCAACAAGCATAAAGATTTGAACAACAATTGGAAATGTTAGATGAAAACTTGCTCAAAGCTCTTCGTATCTCAATTACAACTCTCTTCTTTGAATCTGAAGAGCTCTGCTTAGACAAGTATGACTCTAAGGACTCCAAACTAAAACCATATCCAATCCCTTGCCCATATCCGAACCCAACGCCAACACCACAACCAATTCCAACCCCAATAACCAGCTGCAAATGGTTCCAGGGCCAGCCACCATAGCCAATCCCCCCAACCAATCCAAAGCCCAATCCAACACCACACCCAATCCCAACACCACCTCCTGGGCCCAACACTATTTCCTCTGCCTTCTTGGGGTTGTTGTGGAGAAATTTACTAACTGGGAAATGCTTCTTCTTCTTCTTCTCATTCTTTTTCTTGTTGCTACTGTTTTCATTCCAAATATTCCAAAAGGAATCAGAATCAGTTTTGATGCGTTTGGAGTTTGCTAACAATGTGTGAGTGAAGGAGTGGGTAAAGATGATAGGTGGGTATTTGCTGGTCCTATTGTTTGGGTTGAATCCTTATCAGTTACATTGATATGTGAGTCAGGAACGGACATCTTGTTCCTTCTTCCTTTTTGTCTGGTTTTGAAGGAATTATTAAGTGCCTTATTTTGTGATGGAGGGTTTGGCTTGCCTCATTTACACCTATGCATTAAAGGGGACATGGATATATATTGACACATGTTCCAAGTAGTCAATTTTCGACTTTGTATACTCTCTAAATGGAAGCCTTAGCATCGGATAGAATACCTACGATAGGATGAGATGTATTAAATCATAAATGTGAAAGAAATTATAGGACTTGATCAGGATAGATGAGATATCATCTCAATAATTATCTCTATTTAGGTTTGAATTTTAAATTATGTGTCTATGTAACCATTCAAAAGTCATATCAATCAAATTTCATTTCAATGATGAAATTTCATGTAAGGTTGAAATTTATCAACCATCTTGTTGGTTTTATTCCGTGCCAATTTGCTTGTAATTTAAGCACTTAGTAACCCTGTATTTAGGTGAGATTATTGTAAGGGTAGTGTATGAGAAGATGTGAAGAAAAACTCAAGTATGTGCAAAAAAACTCAAGTATGTGCAAAGAAGCAGAGTTTCGCGGCTAGGACTCGCAGGTGGCTCGCGGCTGCAAGTTGCCAACTTCAGGCACGTGAGATGCACACAGGAAAGCTGAAGAGTCGCGCCAGCTGTTGTACTACAGGACAAAAGTCCCAGGCTGCCCAAGCCATTACGTCGCTACTTGATTTCGCGACTTGGACAAGCCGCGAGACCAAGCCGCCAATTTACCCTGTTTGGCAAAAACTGTCTCTTCGTATTCTTTTCTCACCTCACTATATATAGACCCTTATACCCACTAAATTGAGAGAGCTTCCAGAGAGAATTTTGTGAGAGAAAACCCTAGAGAAAAACAAGATTGCCTCATTCCCAATCTTCATCTAAGAGACTCTACAAATTCCTCTACTCTCTTCCTCTCCATTGTCATACCCTTGAGATGTCTTTTACCAAATCCTTATCTCACCATACCCATGTCTGTGAGAAGGTTTATTTGGTGCTAAGGGAAGCAGTTTGGGAAGGAACCAATGGTGATTGGTTGATGCTATGGGCTATAGCGGAATCCGATAAGCTAGAAAAGAAAAATGTTCGGCGTAACCTCGTTGGAGCAAGAAGCTTGGAGGACTTAAGTACCTAGGTAGATTAGGCTTGGAGGGTCTATTGCTGTTCATGTATCCCAACTACATTTTCTAGTGGATTATTGACCGCTTGGAGGGCGGCGGAGAGGTTTTACACCGAAGGCTTCGGTTTCCTCTTCGATAACACATCGCGTGTTGTCTTTGTGTTTGCATCTCTCTTCTCTTTATCTTTGCCTTATATTTACTGCTGTGGATGTGTTTATATTTGGCTTAGATTAGTTACCAATTCTGTGATTGGCTTATGTTCATGTTCCGCACATTAATTGTTTGATTATAAGATTGATTTGGTATTTTTATAATTTGGGGTTTAAACGTTCAAGGGTGTTTCATACCCTTATTGAACTTTCATTTCATTTCAATGATGTTACTCCTATATGAATATGAGATCAAAGCAAGTTGATCAACACTCATAAACAATGTTCCTTAACTTCTATACGTGGATTCTATTTGTATTTGAGAGAAATGTGTACCATATGGGATAATTGAATAATTTCACCTAGGAAACGGTCTTGTGCTTCTAGGACAGCCTTATGCTACTAGTTTAGTGAAAACTCTCTCTCTCTCTCTCTCTCTCTCTCTCTCTCTCTCTCTCTCTCTCTCTATATATATATATATATATATATACATATACAAAAGTCTTATATATAGTCACGTTGACTTGATTTGGGGGAAACTTTTTTGTTTCAATGGCGGCTCAAGAAATTCTTTCTAGGGTGATCATTAAAAAAAATTTAATTAAAAAAATTTAATAATAATAAAACTTGAATATATTAACATCACAAAATAAAAATATACGCAAATAGATAAAGTTGTAAAATTTCATTTCACAAGTTTTTATATTTTGAAATCATTGTGTGATATGATAGTTTCATTATCAATGTTATCAACTACATCTTTTTTAATGTACACAACTAAGCAATTATTAAGTTATTGACCTCTCATTCAATTACTAACATATTGCCTAAATAAGTACTAATATAAATAAAATTCATTATCGTTTTGAAAAAATATACCATATAAATCCAACAAATTTAGCTAAAGCTAAAGCTAAATAAATTTTAATAATAATAAAACTTGAATATATTAACATCACAAAATAAAAATATACGCAAATAGATAAAGTTTTAAAATTTCCTTTCACAAGTTTTTATATTTTGAAATTATTGTGTGATATGATAGTTTCATTATCAATATTATCAGCTACATCTTTTTTAATGTACACAACTAAGGAATTATTAAGTTACTGACCTCTCATTCAATTACTAACATATTGCCTAAATAAGTACTAATATAAACAAAATGCATTATCTTTTTGAAAAAATATACCATATAAATCCAGCAAATTCAACTAAAACTAAAGCAAACACTAATAGACTAGCTATTTAAAAAACGTGCATTTATTATATATTTAAAAAATAGCAATTTTAAAATATGTAATTTGAAAACACAATTTAAAAAATCACAATTAAACGTTTGATTTGAGATTTTAAGCTAATTTTTTTTGTTTGGGTAATTTTTGAGAAGTGCTATGTTTACAATATTTTTGCAATACTTTCACAATAGAGCTTAAATGGTAAGTTTTTACTGATTTTAATTTGAACTTACCATTGAAATTATTTTTTTATTTACCAATAACAATTTGTTATTTAGGATTTATTACAAAAATATTGTGAACATTGTATTTCTTGTAATTTTTTTGTTTAACATTCAATGGTCCAAAATTTTGGAGAGTTTGAATTTTATTTTTAACGAGGTCAATTGTTAAAAGAGTGTTCAAGTTTCTTTTAAGGGTGGTCAAGTCTTTTTCCTAGTGGTCCTGTGACCACCCTAATTTGTACTTGGCGCAGCCCCTGTTTTGTTTTATTATACCCGACTTTTCCTCTAATGGGTGCTTTCATCATGATTTATGACAAAGCTATTTGTATTACTACGACTTTTGAGGTTGTTGTTGCTATAATTTATTGTAACTTGTTTCATAATGTATCTAACAGCCTGGAGCAAGTTGGGTAAGTACTGTTAATTGGGTACAATATAGAATAAAGGTAATTCTTTAAAAAAAAAAACTAAACAAATTGAATAGAGGTAAATAATACTCTATCATTTATGGTCATCACTGTATTGAACAATTATGATCTTGGGTAGGCCATTTATACACTTAAGAGAGTATTTATAGACCATATATCTTCATATTCAAAGACAATTGTTTCTGCACTCAAAAAAAAAAAGAAAAAAAAAAAAAAAAGACAATTGTTTCTTATCTTGTTAACAATTTTATTTATTCCTTGAATAAAATTTCCACCATGAAACAACCAAGTTTTGTTTTAAATGATGAAGATAATCAATCTTCAAATTCCTCACACGGAAC
The DNA here is from genome assembly GCA_032727855.1 of Quercus ilex subsp. ballota. Classification (NCBI taxonomy): domain Eukaryota; kingdom Viridiplantae; phylum Streptophyta; class Magnoliopsida; order Fagales; family Fagaceae; genus Quercus; species Quercus ilex. Next base: position 50,029,334 of record CM064909.1, on the reverse strand, counting down.
CAACATATTGAGTGAAAGTGAGAGTGAGTGAAAATGAAGAAGAAAAATAAAACATTTCTTCACGAAAAAGAAATATAGATGAACCACTAGATCTAGAAAAATTTGGATCATGGGGTACTAGTGAATTTAATACTAGAAATATTAATAGAAATTATTTCACTCGATGGCATGGATAGCCTAGGAGATAACAAAATCCCTTGGTTATTTTATGGAATAGAAGATATAATGGTTCTTCAAGAAAAAGTTGACTATAATAGATTTGGTTAAACATACAAAAGATTTGTTAGAAAACGTGGCCTTAAGAAAAAAATCTTGATGTGCCATATTGAGTTATCTCTTATGATAAATGACATCGAAGTATTACATCAAATTGACAAAAGTCATAGTTCTATCACTCCTATTTCTTCACCAAAAACAGAAGAAGAGGAATATCATAACCTTATCAATCTGATATAGGCATAAGATTCACACACACAACAAGCTTGGTGGTCTTTTACACAAATATACATAATTATAAGAATATTATACAGTTTAAAATTTAGTTAAAAAGATGCTCGTATTGTAGCACTTAGTTATTCTCATTATTGTACTTTTAGTAGATAAACATTTAGCATGAAGGACATGTATTGTCCTATTGATGGAAAGATTTATTTTGCATTCAATTCTATTGCATCTCCTTTTTCAATGTAAGAGATGCCTTTTAGTTGTAAAAAACAACGAATAATAGAACAAGTTCATATTTCCATACTCCATAGGTCATCATGATTTATCAAAACTATCCATGAATTAACAAAATTACCTCAAACAACTACAAAATATATAGAAAAGAATGACTTACCATGCTTTATTAGCGTGAAATCTGGTGTGAGTGTATATATATATTTGGGTGAAAATGGCCAAATACCACAATTTTGCAAAATTTTTAGCAATTTAGCACTATTTCGGAACTAATTAGCAATGTACCACTTTTTAGGTACTCGAGTTCATTAAACTTGAGTTCTAAATGGTACTCGAGTTATGTAAACTTGAGTTCCTAGTTTCTATTCCACCGTGGCGCTGGCTGAGTTGGCATTTGGCATTAAAAAATGCCACGTGATCCTCGAGTTTAAGAAGCTCGAGTATTGTGTTGGTCTGTAGCCGAGTTTCTACAACCCGAGTATGGCTCGGGTATAATAAGCGAAATAAGTGAAATCATCCAGATTCATATTCGTGTTTCATGGACTCGAGTACTATGTTAACAGTACCCGAGTCCACTAAACTCGAGTATGGCTTGTCTATATGTTGTTGAAAATGGAACCATCAAAATTTATTGTAGGTTCCGGCTTGGAGAGCTTGCCAATGTTCTCAGAGTGAGCACCTTAGGATCACTGTTGTGTTGAACCTCTTGGTATTCTAAGAGAAGGTTTAGAGCTGCTTCAGCTACTTTCACAAGCAGTATTTCAATTAAGTTCTAGCTCTCCTTTCTCAAAAAAAAAAAAAAAAAAAAGTTGTAGCTCTCCCAGGTCTGGACCTTTTGATCAGATATAATGGACATTTTTAGCTCTAGGTTCCCCAATCACATAGATAGGAATACATTTGAAGGAAGAGGCTTTGTTAGAGCCATTACTGTTATCCACTTCAATTTCATTTTCCCTAGGGAGGAGAGCCACTATTGAACACAAATTTTTCAAAGAAAAGGAAAACAGCTATGATTATGAAAATAATATCAGTAAATTATGACATGGAAGAGCTTTGATTCATTAGCAACTGGGAAGTTATACTGCCTCTATCAAGAGAAATTATTGCAAGAGACAGAGAAGAATATTGTACTGAAAGTAGCTCCTCTATACTTCAACCTTTGATCTATTTCAAAACAATTGAAAATGAATCGTGATGGAGATGGACTGGTAGAGCCATCTGGGTTTGATGGCAAGATATGTACAAGTTCATGCCTTACTTCAGTTCGAGTATATTTTTTACAGAATGAAAAAGTAGCATCCTCAGTCAAGAGCCAACAACTACACAGATCCATCTTTTTTAGAGTCACTGAGGGATTGAATAAATTGAGCCCACTGTTTGATAGCAAAGCATCATGAAAGCTAAGGTTTGTCAGCTTTGGGAGAGATGACAGGTAGTGCAGGGAGACATCTGTAAGGGAAGTACTTCTAAGAGACAAGTCTCTCAACTCTTGGAAGCTTGATAAAGGTTTAAGAGCTGCATCCCTGACATGAGTTTGCTCCAAATTCAACATTTCCAAATGATTGAGACTTTCAAGTGCTTTCAGTGAGAGAAACAAGTTTGGCTTAGCACCTTCCTAGTGAATGAAACCTGAAAATCCAGAAAAAAGTTTCACAGTTGGTTCACTTGTGTTGCCCACAACACGTGCATCGTCCAAGGTCAACCGACCGATCTCTTCAACAGATTGCAAGGCATTAATACAGTTGGTGTAGATCTCTGACCCTAGTTTGCACTTCGCCATAATCCTCAATTGTGATTCAACTTGTCATAAGTTTACAAGAGTAGTGTTAGTAGGTTGAACTAAACTATGCGAAGCGAGGTACATTTATGACAGAACAGTCTTTGTAAACTTACCAAAGTGTCCCAGTACGAGGTCTCTTTTGTTATATGGCGAAGAGTTCGGAGATGAAACCACACCATACACTCGTCATTGTAGCTCATCTCCCCATGAAAGGGCGGTGCATCGGCAATTGTGGCATGCGCAGCCCATTTAGCAATATGCGTAGCATGTTCTTCAGCCTAGTTTTTATCCTGCGTGCCTTGGAGTATTATCTTGTGAAGTTCAGTTGAAGTATCGACATCGATCGGTATGCCTTGCTTCATCCCAAACTGTCGGAGAACACGTTCGGGGTGATGGCCTTCAACCACCCAAAAATGTATGAGCGGCACGATAGACCTCCATATGTGTTGGCTTGTCATACAATATGCGAGCAGGGAACCCAAATAATTTTTGTATGGCTCCTAGACAATCTGCAATGATCCAACAGATGCAAACAACCATATTAACAATATAATTAGAAAAAATGTGTAACAAATGTGTATAATACATGGCAACAATGTTTAACTTTGAAATAAAAAATGTTTATTCATTCCATAGCGAATTGTAAGTACAACAACTACATGCCAAAGCAGTTCCCACTTGTAAGGCACGATACTTGATTTGGCCATAGCGAAGCAAGCAACACATGATAGGCACGTAGGACATACATTGGATGTTTAGTTGTTATCTTAGCCCCTTTCCATCTAACAAACATCATAGACATAACCTTTATATTAGTTACTTACATAATTCCCATGCGAAAAAGTTAATGCGGAAATGTAAAATGGTAACTATCTAAGATCCTACATACCTGATAACAAGTGGACCTGGGGGCAATGCCCGGTGTGGATGCCTCATCATAGGACATATGTGTGGAAATCTTGCCCACGCCCACAACTGCACCAATAGCAGTGCACTACCAATCTGCTTAGCTGTCTTCTCTGATGCCTTATAGAGGTGTCTATATAGTCAACTTAGTGCTGCACTGCCCTAACTATAATTCTTTTCAATGTTGATTGGATTGAAAAATTGCAAAGACATAATTGAGAGCCGTTCGCCAGACTTGTCCATAAACAGCATACCGCCCAACATCCCTGGTATGTAAAACCGAGCATACTGTTGCACAAGCACCTCAGTGGCGTCAGCCGGGAAAGGGTTGCTAAACCACTCCTCGAGCCATTTGGCTTTTACCTTCGTCCTTTTCATCACTGCAGTGTTTTTACCACCACTGACTTGTCTGTTTGGCAGCCTATGCCCTAGCAATTCGGCACAGAGGTTGCCCCAATCCTCCATACGGGTAAATCCCACCATCGGCAAGCCATCTACAGGTACCCTTATTATAACCTCCATGTCTTGTAACATGATGGTCATCTCACCGTAGGGCAAGTGGAATGAGTGCGTCTCTAGCCGCCATCTCTCCACTAACGCTGTGATCAATGCATGGTCAAGGTCTATATTTGGGATCTAAAGTAGCCCCTCTAACCCTGCATCTGCGATATAAGTGGCAATCTGTGGATCTAACCCACATTCTGGCACACTTATAAATCGGTGACGACAAGTCAGTACACCTGGCACTTCCTGCAAACGGAGCAGCATTGTATTAATAATAGCATTTACTAAGCATGTAATAAATATGCTTCAAACTTAAATGCCAATGCTAGGGACAAGCGCATGGTAAGAAAAATGTTTCTATTACACTACGATTTTGGACAAGTGCATACCTCGCCTGCCGAAGGAGCATCCCAAAGCAAACTTGAACAATGCATAGGTTGCCTCGTCAACAAAGGTTGGACAGAGGGTCCTGCTCTATGTGGATCCATATCTAGCATAAATTAAAGGTGATTAATGGCCCATTGTACTTAAAAGCAATCAAATACAACAATATGCATCCTAGAAGCCAACCCAAACATAAGATAAACATGGAAACCAAAAGGTAAAATGCATAGGCATTATGCTTTCCCTTTAAGTATTTTTCTCCTTAAGTAAAATGCATAGGCATTATGCTTTAACTTTCTTCCTGGGAAAAAGAAGTTTATGGTGGTTTATTGTATGCAATTGGTTAGTTGTACATCACTTAATATACAATCTAACTCCTATCTTCCAAGGATAAAGAAATTTGTGGTGGTATAATGTGTACAATTGTTCAGCTGAACATAACTAAATATGCAATCTAACTCCTATCTTCTGGGGATAAAGAAGTGTATGGCAGTATACTGTGTACAATCGTTCAGTCATACATAGTTAAATATACAATCTAACTCCCAATTTTAATATAGTTTTTAGCTCTAGTTTGTCATTTATAATTGGAGCAAATACCATGCAATCATGAATGAGGAAATCGTAATACTTCTTGATATTAAATGAATGCTTGAATATGCAATTAAAACTTCAAAATAAGGGTTTTTCTTTTTTCCTTCTTCCAAGTTCACTTGATTAAGAAAGAAGTAACTTTCTATTCTAGCTGACACTTTGTGGCAGCCCATATGTGTGTGTGTGCACAAATGAAATACTTTTTACATAACATTAAGGCAAATATGTTGTGATTGATATATGGAGAATATGCAAAACAAGTTTCAGACTTCAAATAACCTAAAAAAACTAAGTTTTACCTAAAAGATGATTAGTACTTATTAGAAAAGCTGGACCTAAAGTCTCCTTCATCATTCTACACCTTCTCATGATCATGTGACTTGTATATGATTAACAAAAAATAACTGATATGCTAATTCTTAAATCTATTTTCTTGAAGTTTTCTTCTGATCTTCCAATATTTCCTAATGTTGGCCAATGTTGATTAGTTTTGTATATGGCATATGTGATTGACATGTGTTTTGGCGGGCTTGTCTGTTAATGCAACTACATCAATGGTTTATTCCTATTGTTTTTTCCATATTATCACCCTTGCCAAAAATCAAAATTTTCACATCAATTATTACCCAAAAAAAAAAAATCCCATCAAGTCATCAAGTCATCAACATCCTTCACCCTAATTTTGAAAATGAAAATTCAAACAACATTCATCAAATCAAAACAAACCAAATTTATCATTTAAAAAAAAAAAAAAAAAAAAAAAACCCAATTTCATTCCACCAATCAAAACCATACCCAAATAACCAAAAACCCAAACCCCCAAAATCAAAAATTCCCATCCCACAAAACACCAAAAAAAGCCAAAATGTTTAGTAACCTTAGTAGTGAGATATTCGAGCACGGCGGAGAGATAAACCGGAGCACCGGCACCAACATGCTCGGCGTACTTTCCAGCCTTGAGAAACCTAGCGATCAATGTGCAATGTGACTGAGAGGGAGATCGAGAGCGTGTGGGAGAGTGAGAGCGAGATGATAGCGAGATTGAGAGAGTGAGAGGGAGATTGAGAAAGTGAGAGTGATGAGAGAGTAAGACTTTTTTTGATATAGATGAGAGAGTAAGACTGAGTGGGAGTAAGTTTGAAAAAGTGTGTTAAGTAGCTCGGCCATACCCGAGTTCAGTGAACTCGAGTATGAGTCTGCATCGTGGAAGTAATTAACCCGAGCCATACTCGAGTTATAGAAACTCGGGTACAGACTAACACAGTACTCGAGCTTCTTAAACTTGAGTATCACGTGGCATTTTTTAATGTCAAATGCTAGCTCAGTCAGTACCATGGTGGAATAGAAACTAGGAACTTGAGTACCATTTAGAACTCGAGTTTAATGAACTCGAGTACCTAAAAAGTGGTACATTGCTAATTAGTTCTGAAACAGTGCTAAATTGCTACAAATTTTACAAAATAGTGGTATTTGACGATTTTCACCTATATATTTGTGCTGTCCAGAGTTAGATCCTCCAATTGGGAAGGGATTGAGAAAATTCCAACTGAAAAAATTAATTGGTTGCTGCAACTTAATTATAGAAGCAATGCCGCAACCACCAAGCATTTCATGAGTGAGGCACAACCCCAACCATTCAACCTCGAAAATCAATGCAAAACGGTCCTACCATAGCCATCTTTATGGTAATAGATGAATGTCAATGCAAATAGGTTTTGATGTGTCAATTCAAAAGGCAACTTTAATTTTTTTCTAGGCAAGTACATGTTAGGATCAGGCACCCAACAGTGTCCACATAATAATATTAAACGTTTTGACCTTAATGCTGCTCTGTGGTCAAATATGTAGAATTCTCGATGATTGCCCTCATATGTGTCTCTGTCAAACTGAAATACATTTAAGGCCTAGCAATCAAAATAAAAATGATAGGATATTTAGTTGAATATTCAGGCTCATTATTAAAAAACAAGAGAAGAGTAGGCGAATGCTCCCAAAAATTAAATTACTTGTCAAACCGGCTTTCTTGACTTAATTCAGCACTTTCACATCCTTAAGCAGTCGTGGGCTCCTTTTGTCAAAACAATACGTTAGCACATATGAAAATGAATTTGCCACGATATCTATTCTCTCCCACATATAAAAGACTTTTCATGCACACAACCTTCGACATATTCAAACCTCTCTCTTTCTCTCACAAAAATGGAGTTAATTCCAAAACCAGTTCAAGGTACCTTGAAGAGATACTGGCGAAGACAAAGATACCAACGACTCCATGGTTCCAAACCAGTCCGAAAGAACGTAAAGATTACGAGGTTCGGAGGCAGCCCACGAAGAAGAGTGTGGAGGATCAGAGCTGTTCCAAAGTTGCGCTTAAAGAATTTCTCACCTTTGAAGCTTTGGACCAAGATGAAGAATGCTTATATGAACGTGATGGTTAGCTTGGCTGGCAACGTGGGTAGCTTGAATACTAGCAATGTTTTCGGAGGTAAACGGATCCCAAAGGAACGCCAAGTTTCTCATGTAGTTTATTCGACTGAAGAAGTTGAGAATAGGCTGATTTTAGAGATTTATAAGGCCTTGCTAGCTTCTCGTGAATTAAGTACCAAATAGACCAAATATCATGGTCTTGTACGTTATTTTTCTATTTTTGTTTGTTTTTTTTTTTTTCTTCTAAGGAAGCTTTGTATCCCATAGAAAGTGGAATATCTTCATTTAAAAAAAATATATATATTATTCTATTGTAAGTTTTTTTTTTTTTAAAGTTTTATACGAAGAAACTTAATGGCCAAGAAGCCTTACTACTATAGCTCACATCACATGTTAATTAGTTTACATACGCCTAAAGAAGATAAAATCGTCCTCCTTTTAGCACAAAAAGAGAAGTTTGCCTTTTGTGTTTTGTAAAAACTTACTGAGTTGTAATTAAGAACGTGCTTTAATCTCCACCGGGAGCGTTCGCCTGAGAAAAAGGATTCTATGTATCGATTCAATTGTCCAAGTAGGGAAACTGTATTCAATTGTCCCTTTCTACTGTTTTTTGCAGTAAGAAATAGGTGAGATTGTAGGCATGACCTCATGTCCTTGTTTCAAGGTCCAATTACAAATGGTGAAAACCTGTGTTTAGTTAAGCTTATTTTTATCGAATTTATTTATTTAAAAAATATACTACAACAGAATTGGAAGACGCTTGAAGATCATAATCCAGAAAAAGCCTCATCAACTGGGATTTTCCTGGGTTTATCCGTTTATGAGAAGCAAAAGAGGAGAGTTCTCTTGGTCCTTTGACTATTATTATTATTATTTTTTCAATTTCATTGTTGTATGCTCTATTTATTTCTTTTTTCTTATTACCTTTCTATTTACTTCTTCTTCTTTTTCTTTGATTTATTATTTATTAAATTAACCCAAAAATCAAGATTGTAAGTGCAATTATTGAGTAAAAAAGATTATAAAAAAGCTTTTAATAACAAGCTAAGGTGGTTATATAATGCTATGTTAGTACAATACTTTTGGAGATGGAGAATGAGTGTAATTCTCTCTGGCTAGAGTTTCCGATTCTTGTGGATATATGGAAGGGTATTATCTCTGACAGAAATATTATGCTCGCCAAGGTAAATTGTTTGTTGGGAGAAATATTTCAAATGATGTCCATTTTACGGTTGAGATTTTTTCTTTTTCTTCTAAACCTAACAATGTATAAACTATCAATTTTGTTTCTTTCAGCCTCTTTCACTTTGAACAAATAAGAAAATAAATAAAAACCTTATTCAAATGCACCAATCAGGACAATTTGCTGCTTAGAACGGGAACGTTGTCTGTTGCAGGAGTAGTGTTGTAAAAGGTAAACAACTTTCTACCACGTATTTATTTCTATGTCTTAGTTATCATTAGGAGCAGACATAATTATTATTTTTATAAAATTTATAAAAAATCAATTTATTTTGAAAGAGTTTCAATTTATGGCCTACTGCCTTCAAGTCTGAAAAAATAGTCCCATCCACATTCACCTTGTATATCAACCCTTGTGGAGGGACCCACAATGGGTCTATTTGGATTGAACTTATTGCTGCTGAAACTGAAAACTGAAAACTGAAAACACTGTAGCAAAATAATTTTTAAATATGTGAATAGTGCCGTGGGACCCATTTTTAATGAAAAAGTTGCTAAAAAATGAGATTTGTGGGTCCCGTGAACAGTACACGGGACCCACTGACAGTGCCATAGCAGAGCTAATGTGTGGACGTTGAAAGTGGTGTGGGTCCCGTGCACAGTACACGGGACCCACTGGCAGCTGTGTTCATGGGCTTCTGGTAAAAAAAAAAAAAATCAAAAACGCAAACGCAAACGTAGGAATAATCTCAATCCAAACTGCACCAATATCTGTTGAGGCCTTGGCGTACGTGCACTAGTGTCAGTATCCATTACAGCATAATATTCCTCCAAATATTGTACTGCCTTTTGTACGAGAGCCAACCCGAACCTGCGTTTACCACCCAATCTAACTTCATTTCGATTACCCCATAACGCCCAAGCACAGGTCACTACCTTTGTTGCCTTCTCCAGTGTACTATCCTCCTCCATAAGCAAGCCCCACATTAAGTCCTTGAAACTATAGTCTCGGTCTGGTTCGAAAGGCAACGCCAGCTTTGAACTCTCCCACATCTCACGCACAAACTTACAAGACTAGAAATAGTGATTTGAATTTTCAGGGCCAACTTACACCCATCACACACATCTTCCATTAACACCCATTGCCTAACTAAATTTGCTTTTGTAGGGAGGATATCACGGCATGCCCTCCACGTGAAGTGTCTAATTTTCTGTGGGGTAGCAAGCTCCCAAATCTTTCTCCAAAATCTTCTATTCTGCCTAACATTTGAGCACGAACCTTCCCTCTTCCCCTTTGACATTTCCACTGCCACCCAATAAGCACTACGTACCATGAAAACACCATTAAAACTGCAAGCCCAAACCGGCTTGTTCGCTGGGAGATGCATAGTCAGAGGAATACTTTTGATAACCTCTACTTCATGTGGTAAAAACAGAGCACCAACCACCTCTGACTTCCAGATTGCATTCTCCTTATCTATCAACTCACTCACCTTTGTTTGGGCTTGCAAAAACATTCTAGGAGAAGTGACTTTGTAAATGGAAGGCGTTGGCAATCATTTGTCTCCCCAAACCTGTACATGCTCCCCATTTCCAATCCTCCACCGTAGTCCATGTTTCATTATCGCCTGTGATGCCATGATGCCACGTGTAGGATGGATTACTCCCCAGAGAGGGCTGAGAAAACTCACAGTGAGGAAAATACTTGACTTTGAGCACTCAATACACAAGAGTGTCGTGTCATGTCAATGTTGAAGCTGCCATCCTTGTTTCGCCAATAGAGCTAGATTAAATTCTTTTAATTTCTTAAGACCCATTCCCCCATCAGCCTTATGAGTGCATAGTTTATCCCAGCTCAGCCACGCCATCTTCTTCTCATCTTGCTTTTGGCCTTACCAAAAATTCTGGATCATACCTGTTAGCTCCTCACAGAGAGAATCTAGTACTTTAAAACAACTCATAGTATAGGTTAGGATTGCTTGGGCCATAACTTTGATTAAAATCTCTTTTCCAGCCTTAGACAACAACTTTTCTTTCCACCTAGCTAAATTTTCTTCAATTTCTCTTTAATATCACTGAAAGTGTTCCTTTTATTCCTACCCACCAAAGACGACAACCCTAGATATTTTTCGTGGGAGCTAGTCTAGGTTAGATTATACTGAACTTGTGGCAAATTTTTTGTTTTTTGTTTTCTTATGTGATTAGGAAGTTGATTCACATGAGTGGCAGTATTTCATTGGTTGAGAGAACCATTTTAGGAATCCTCTTAATAGACCTAATAATTTCTCAAGATTTTGAGCTCATGTCCAACTCTGGTGTGTAAATAACTTATTGAAAAGCCGGGGTATTAGATCACAAAATGACATTTAAGCTAAAAATGAAATAAAGGGTAAAATGCAAATTACACCCATAAAATTTGGAGATGATTGGATTTTACAGCTTGAAATTTCAAATTTTGGATTTTACCCCCTAAAGTTTGGGGTGTTTAGATTTTACATCATGACATTTCAGAACTTGGATTTTACCCCACACTCCAAAAGCATTTATACTTGTGTAGTGACCACTACACCAAAGGTACGCGGTGGTAGTTACCAAACATTTTGAGTTTTTTTCTCAGTCAACTTATAAAGTCATTTTGAGTTTTAGCAGTGAAAATGTTTCGTTGCTAAATGTTTTCCTCGCTAAATACACTATTCAGTAAACGAAAATATTTCGTCACTAAAAACAATTTAATTTATTAAATAATATTTAGTGACGAACAATTTCGTCACTAAACCTATTTTTAAGAAAATCTAGGCACATATAGCGACGAAAATTTTCATCACTAAAATCATTTCTTACAAAATTCAGCTACATTTAGCAACGAAATATGTCGTCACTAAAACAATTTTTTGTTGCTATATTTGTGACGAAAAAATTCGTTGCTAAAACTTATTTTCTGTTTTTAATTTTTTCATAGCTTTTATATTAACCTGTAACATGTCATTCCATTATTAAAATCTCACATTTGAATAACACATTTATTTCAACAACACATTTATTTCAACAACACATTTATAAAAAAAGATCCATACATTCCACAAGTAAAAAATAAAACAAGTATCCAATTCAAACTCCTTCCATACAATAATTGTTTGCAACACATACAATAACTCAATATGTTTTATAACAATACAAAAAGTGTAGCATAATATAATTAGAACCAACAAAGAATGTCCTCATATGTCTTCAAGTAATGCCAAAGGCAAATACCCTAAAAGCCACCAATAAGAAATCTGTACAAATATAAAAACAATACTACATTAAAATCGTAAAGTAAAAATATTAACTATGTTATAAGAAACATTTCTAACAATGCATTAACAGTAGCCATACCAATGAATTAAAATCACAACTCCTAATGTATAAGTTGTAGAAAGCAATATGCTAAAATTATCATATATATAGGATTCAATAAGTCACGAACATAAATATTTACTTAAATCATGCTTATATGTAATAACTCTAATTAAAAGGTTTTGATACACAATAAGTTTCTAAATAGTCTTTATACTTATCAAACGCACGTGTCACATATCCCTTACCTGAAAATAGAAGACGTGAGAGATTTGTATAAGAGGAGCTCAAGTGTCCATATTCTCGTTCTCGTCGCCTAGATGAAAGACCAAAACTTATTACTAACAACTCTTCATAAATATATAAACTTATACATCAATCACAACCTAATTCTCAAATTCAAGAAAATCCATAATTTCCATCACACAAGGTTCCTTAAAGCACATGATACATTCATCAAATACATTATGTACCCAAACCATAGAGAAACCAAGGCATAAAATTTATCTATGATCCAAACATACCAAAGGATGAGCATACTAATTTATAGCTCAAAAAATTCAACTTAACTTTAGAATTAAATCCTCAAAGTCAGGTGTATCATATTCTGTTTACTGCTCATTTCAACAGCATATGCCACATTTGTAAAATATAAATGGACTATCCATACACATCCAAACGTCATGCAATTTTACAAAACCACTCCACTATATGTCTAGTATATACCATATCAATTTCAGAGTCAAAACATAAAACCATGATTAATTAAAAATCATACAAGACAACATGCTCAAATCTGTTCTAACAGAATTTCATGCAACTTAGAAATTAAACCACTATTTTTATATTGATTCAAATGCTGTGAAACCACTTCCATTACAACCATGTGTGTCTTAAAATTCATAAAAACTAATCCTAGAATCCTAATACATGGAATATGATTTAATCCAAATTTTTCTTGTTGTAAACACCAAATCTATTACAGTAACAGCTTTAACGTGTTTTCTTACAAAATCATCAACTAATAGTAATTGACCTTTACTTCATGTGGGTATTTTATATTTATACTATATATGTTAGATTACATGAATAGGTATCTAAAAGACCATGATATCTTCAATCTTTCAAATAACTAACACAAAACCACAAATTTCAGCTTCTAACAATCAAATTAGAGAACATAAAACTGAAACTAAAGCAAACCATTACACCATTAAATACTCATAACAGAAAATAAACATATATACTTACCCACAACTGAAGCTGAAACTTTAATAAGAACAAGCTTTGATTTAACAGCGTTCTCGTCACCTAGATGAAAGACCAAAACTTATTACTAACAGCTCTTCCTAAATATATAAACTTATACATCAATCATAACCTAACTCTCAAACTCAAGAAAATCCTTAATTTCCATCACACAAGGTTCCCTAAAGCACACGATACATTCATCAAACACATTATGTACCAAAATTATGGAGAAACCAAGGCATAAAATTTATCTTTAATCTAAACATACCAAAGGATGAGCATACAAATTTATAGCTCAAAACATTTACCTCAACTTTAGAATTAAATCCTCAAAGTCAAGTGTATCATATGCTGTTCACTGCTCATTTCAGCAGCATATGCCTCATTTGTAAAATACAAATGGGTTGTCCATACACATCCAAGCATCATGTAATTTTACAAAACCACTCCCCTGGATGTCTAGTATATGCCATATCAATTTCAGAGTCAAAACATAAAACCATGATTAATTAAAAATCATACAAGACAACATGCTCAAATCTGTCCTGACAGAATTTCATGCAACTTATAAATTAAACTATTATTTTTATATTGATCCAAATGCTGTGAAACCACTTCCATTTCAACCATGTGTGTCTTAGAATTCATAAAAACTACTCCTAGCATCCTAATTCATGGAATATGATTTAATCCAAATTGTTCTTGTTGTAAACACCAAATCTATCATATGGTAAATAAAATCCAATTCACATGGTTGCCAAACAACAAAATCTATTTCATAGCTCATATAAGCAATTTGTCAAACACTTGGTAAGCAAAAGACACATGCTCATATTACTTGCACAAATTTATATTTAACACCACAATCACAAGCACATATGCCAAAGACATTACAAAATGTAAGGAAATTCTTTTTCTAAAATTAACACAATCTCCCATATAAATCAAAACCCAAATGATTTCTCAAGAAACCCAACTCACATGGTTGCCAAACAACAAAATTCATTTCATAACTCATATAGGCAATTTGTCAAACACTTGGTAAGCAAAAGACACATGCTCATATTACTTGCACAAATTTATATTTAATACCACCACAATCACAACCACATATGCCAAAGACATTTCAAAATTCAAGGAAACCATTTTTAAAAAAAATTAACCCAATCTCCCATATAAGTCAAAAACCCAAATAATTTCTTAAGAAACCCAACTCACATAGTTGCCAAACAACAAAATCCATTTCACTCCATTAAATTAAAAACCTCCAAGAAGATTTTAAATGTACCAACAAACACAACAAACTACTTCTAAAACAAAACCCACAACATAAAGAGCAATTCTAACAATATAGGATAAAAACCCAAAGATATTAGAAGGTGGATCATGGAGATTTTACCTTAGATTCATGTTAGGAGAAGTCAAACCATGGATAAGACTTTGATGACTAAAAATCTAGTAGAAGCTAACCAAGAGACCAAGAGGGAGGAGAGACATGCTAGAGAGAGAGAGATAGAGGGATGTGTGTATTTGTGTTTGTGTTAGAGAGTGAGTGATAATGAGAGAGGGAGGGCTGAAATTTTTTTAAGTGAGTGGGTGGGAGAAATGAAATTTTATGTGGGAAAAGAAATTTTTTTGCTGAAATTTAACCCATTTAAGCTTTACTCTTTAGCGACGAATATGATTTCGTCACTAAAACATACTTTTAGCCAGATTTTGTTATGATTTTTAGCGATGAATATAATTTCGTTGCTATAGCATACTTTTAGCATGATTTTGTTACAATTTTTAGTGACAAAATTCAGATTTCGTCACTATAGCATACTTTTAGTGAAGAATTATGATTTCGTCGCTAAAACTATGAAATCAAAAACCTATTTTGTTTGAATATTTTTAGCGACGAAATTCAGATTTCGTCGCTATAGCATACTTTTAGTGACGAATTATGATTTTATCACTAAAACTATGAAATGAAAAACCTATTTTGTGTGAATATTTTTAGCGACGATAGTTTTTCGTCGCTAATGCTCCCTTTTAGTGACAAAATGATTTTCGTCGCTAATAATGTTCATAGCAACACCTACAGTGACGAAATCTTTTGTTACTAAAAATTTTAACTTTTAGCGACGAAATATTTCATCGCTATAGATTAATTAAGTTCCCCGCCACAATTTTCCCCTTTGGTGCTCATATTTTAGATCATCAATAGTGACGAAAATTACTTTTCGTCGCTAAATGTTATAATTTTTTTCATTATTGGTGATGAAATCCATATTTCGTCACTAAATCTGTATTTTTAGTCGCTAAAAATACATTTTGTTGTAGTGTAATATAAACTATATCAACAAATAAAATAAAAAATTTAGTTTCTCTTTCTACTCTTTCCTCTCTATCTTTCTGTCTCTCTCTCCAGCAAACCCACACAACACCTTCCACCAAAACTCAACCACACTCAGCCACCCAAATGCCACAAAATCTGATCCAAACCACCCAAATCCGACCCAAATGTCCACTGACCTCAAATCCGACCCAAACCATAGCCACCTCCACCACAACGAACCCATCCCTACCACCACCATCGGCACCACCATCAAACCCACACATCCCACAACCCACGCCCATCAAACCCATTAAACTCACACTACCATCGACGCCTCTATCACCAAAACACTACTTCACAATAGACCCACCCATCACAGCAACACCACAATCGACACCACCACCACCACCACCACAATCCTACCCAGCAAAACTAGCCACAAATCCAGTAACCATCATGACCCACTACCTCTACGGTTCCACCACAAATACCGATGTCCACTACTCCACGCCGATCCCTCTACCACCGGACCGAGACAACCACTACTCCACGCTAATCCCTCCACCACCAGGCCAAGACAAAGAAAGGAGAGAACAAAATAGAGTGGAGAGAGAGGATGAGATGAGAGGAGAGAGAAAGGGAGGCTGAGATAGAGAAAAGAATATGGGAAAGAGAGAATGGGCCTGGAGAGGAATAAAATATAATAAAATGGTTTTGCAACCAGCTATAGTGAGGTTGGGAATGTACCAACCCACTGTAGCAGGGTGGCAAATTTTTTTACATATGGCAACTTGATTGTAGCATCTTTTTATGGGTTTGGTGGCCAAAATAGCAACTGGGGGGGGGGGGGGGGTTTACACCACCCAATGCTAGTGCTCTTAGGATGATATTTTTCATGTGTTGGCATATCTTTTGCCAAAATGCACTTTATTTGTAATTGGGTAGATTTAAGATGTGTTTAGAATATCATGAAGTATGTCGAGTAATCAAAACAAGTGATATCAATGAAGACATGAAGATTCAATCAAGAAACAAGTGAAGAAAAGCTGAAATTGTGAATCTCGACACTAGCATCTATCGAGATTAATTAAAGGACCTTGACACTAGCTTGAAACCTCTGGATCTATCAAGCTACACAAATCCAAAATTCTCAGATCAGAATTTTGGCGCGCCCATGATGACTTGAAATACTAGGATTTCGTTTACTAAACTCCTAGAGGGTATTAAAGCTTTATTTTAAAGTCATCAAAGATAAAGAGACTCATTTAGGGAACTCATATACTTTTGAAGAAGCTACTACATTTTTGTGCGCCTTAGGGTTTTGTAACCAAGTGCTTCTAGATTTTCGATTTGCATTGAAGTGAAGAACTTTGCATCTAACAACACACATCAGTGGTTGGGAAGTTAGTCACATACTGGGATATGTGCAAAGGGAAGAAGTCTCTATAAGATCAAGCCCAAAAAGGTTCAACTGTAGGTTAGTAATTTAGGATAGTCAAGGGTAGTGATAAGATTTCTTGTATCTATAACTGCTTGATTCTTGATTAGTGATTCTTGGGAGTGGTGACTTGAAAATCACCTGGTGAAGTTTTTGCCTTGCGAGAGGTTTTCCTCATTAGTCAACAAATCAGTGTGTCAATTTAATTTCTGCTGTACTTTAGTTTAGTTGGTGTTTTGTGTGTGCTTCCACTATTTGCATGTAATTTGACCTAATTACTCAACTTGGGTAATTGAATTAATTAACCGGGGTCAATTTATAGCCCAACAAAGATGATAATAAAGACATAAGCGAATGGGACGACAACAATTAAAACAAGATACCAGGGCACAAACATAGATATCATTTGTATGTAGCCCAAGGTAGTAACATCGGATCCAATGAGTGCCAAAGTGTGAGTAATGCTTCGATTCTAACTTTGAAGCAAAATGCTAGTCATACTACGAAGGTAAGCAACCAACTGATCAATTAATACAACAACTAACATCACCTTAGTCGATAAACATGGGGTTGTTAGGTGGAACCCAACTAAAGTTGCAGTTGTTTGGGTAGTGACCGTAATATACATCTCAGATATCTTAGAAATTTTAAAAGTCCGTTCCCTATCATTTACTCTACCTCCTTCCTCAATGTCACCTTTGCCCCCGCCATTACCCCCGCCTTCGCCTCTACCTCCACGTTTTGAGTTCTTCGTGATGGTCTTGACTTAGCTAGCTACCTTAGCATCAGAAAACTCTACATTGAGATTGATGTAAAAGTTGTGGTTACATTACTCACATTGATGAAGGAAAAAAGGGTGAAAAGAAAAGATGTTTTACAAAGCTAAGTTGCTTAAAGAAAAGAAAGAATGAAATAGCTCTTCAAGAGACACACTCTTGGAATAATACCTCATAGGTATATTTCTTGGATTCAAATTCAACTAGTTACAATGAAGGCAGCCTTGCTTATTTATAGTTACATAAGCAAGCTGCTGAGTTAGTTACAAGAACCCACCATATGGCTGCCATGTGATTTGGCCAAAGCCTAACTAACTTCTCTAACTAACTAATATGCTATTGCACTTATCACTAACAATCTATCAGCTAACTAACTTTCTATTATAAGTGATAAAGGCTATTAAAAGTAAAACAAGAAATTACTTATTATACAACAAAAGCTAGTAACATGTAGATTTAAAATTGAACTGCATCAGGACTGTCCCTCTATGGAACACACTTGTCCTCAAGTGTGGCTTGTTGTAAGCTAATCTGGTTCATGATAGGGCAGCAAGTGATGTACATTGAAACTGTTAGAAAAACGTAGATGATCAGGTAGCTTGACTTGGTAGGCATTGTCATTGATCTTATGTTGTATAGGACAATTACCAATCTTCTTTTGTTGAAACTTTGTATTAGGTACAGCAGGGTTCCTCTCCTTGGTCAGGATCACCTATACTAGGTCACCTTCCTTGAAAATCACTTGCCTTTTCTTATTGTTAGCTTGTGCCTTGTACTTAGCATTGCTTGCCTCTATTTTCTTCTTAATATTTACATGTAGCTATTGTATGAAATCAACTAACTCAATGGCCTTTGGATGCTCCTTCTTGGGTAATGGTAAGCTTGACAAGTCAAGAACACTAGCTAGTTGCATCCCATAAACAATCTCAAAGGGAGAGTGTTGAGTTGTTCTATTGGTAGATGAGTTGTAGGCAAACTGTGCTATAGGTAAAACATTCTCCCATTCCTTAGGTTTGTCCCTTATAAAACACCTTAGAAGGTTGCCCAAGCTCCTATTGACCACCTCAGTCTATCCATCCGTTTGAGGATGGAAGCTAGTGCTGTATTACAAGTTAGTATCAATTTTCCTCCACAAAATCCTCCAGAAATGGGCAAGAAACTTAGCATCCCTATCAGACACAATGCTGGTTGGAACTCCATGTAACTTGTAGATTTCCCTGAAAAATAAACCAGAAATATTGTAGGCATCATTAGTCTTTTTGCAAGCCACAAAATGGGCCATCTTGGAGAATCTGTCCACTACCACTAGAATAGAGTCTAATCTTCTAGTAGTAAGAGGTAATCCAAGCGCAAAGTCCATGCTAATGCTGGCCCAAAGCTTGTTAGGCACTGGAAGGGGCATATACAATCCAGCATTGGTGGCTATCCCTTTGCTTTGTTGACATATCATGCATCTTTAAACTAGTCTTCCCACATCCTTAAGCACGCCTGGCCAATAGAATTGTTGTTGTAGGAGCTGTAGTGTCTTCTCTCTCCTAAAATGGCCTTGGTTATGCACTTCAAGCAAAATTTTGTGCCTGAGAGAACATTTTGGAATACAAAGGAGCAGGCCTTTGAACAAGTAGCCATCTTGTAGGTTGAATCCAGGATAGGCAACTTTGTTGCCTTGTTGCAAATTTTGCATAATCTGAAACAACTATGAATCTTCCTTATACTGCTTCCTAAATGCCTCAAAGCCCTCAACTGTGTTTTGTATCAACACTAGTAAGGAAGATCTCCTACTAAGACCATCTGCCACTCTATTAAGGACTCCAACTTTGTGCCTTAAGCTGAAGTTGAACTGTTGTAGGTAGACAGCCCATTTGGCATGTCGTTTGTTGAGGGTTGCTTGGCTGTTAAGGTGTTTAAAATCCTCATGGTCAGTATGGAGTATAAATTCTTTGTAGGCCAAATAGTACTCCCAATGTTTTATTGCTTGTACTATGGCATAAAATTCCACATCATAGGTGCTGTAGTTGAGCTTGGTTGAATTGAGTTTTTCACTAAAATAGGCCACTGGCTTGCCCTCTTGACTGAGAACACCCCCTATGCCAACTCCAAAAGCATCACAATCCAATTCAAAGATCTTTTCAAAGTCGGGAGCCTGCAATACTGGTGCTACAGTAAGGGCAGCTTTCAAGGACTCAAAAATCTGCTGTTTAGCCTCATCCCACGCAAAAGTAGATAGCTTGAGATAGTCAGTGAGTGGTGCTGCAATTGTGCTAGACCCTTTGATGAATCTCTTGTAAAATGTTGCTAACCCATCGAAGCTTCTTACTTCAGCCACAGATCTTTCATCCATTGTAATTCCCTTATCAGTCACCACATACCCAAGAAAACCTACCTTACTTACTGCAAATGTACATTTCTTGGTATTTGCATAGAACTTATCCCTTCTTAGTAACTCAAACACATATTGCAAATGATTCACATGATCATTCAAAGTCTTGCTTTATACCAATATATCATCAAAGTAAACTACAGCACATACACCAAGCAAAGGTTGCAACATTTGAGTCATTACCCTCATGAAAGTAGTGGGTGCATTAGTAAGACCAAAAGGCATGACAAACGACTCATATAGCCCACTATGAGTCTTAAAGGCAGTCTTCCACTCATCCCCTAGCTTAATCTGAATTTGATGATAGCCACTTCTAAGATCTATCTTGGAAAATATTTTAGAACCAGCTAGACAATCAAGAATATCATCTAGCCTAGGTATAGGAAACCGATATTTGATTTTAATTTTGTTAATGGCTCTACTGTCAACACACATTCTCCAACTACCATTCTTCTTAGGGGTTAAGAGCATTGGTGCAACACATGGACTAATACTTGGCTTAATATATCCCTTGTCAAATAGTTCTTGTACTTGCCTATTAAGTTCATCCTTTTCCATTGGTGTCATCCTATGCCATGTTCAGTAGGTAATTCATTAGGGAAGACATCCTCAAATGACTTGATTAACTCCTTTATAGATTGAGGCACTATCATAGCATCTAACTCTAATGTAGTCAATAACATGTAAACCACACCAGTTGCTAGAGTTTCTTGTGCAAATTTCTTAACAATAAGCAAAGAATTAGGCTGTACAGTAGTAGGAGTTTTAAGAATAACATTTTCTTTCATGGGCAGTAGGGTGTAATGCTGTCCATCCTTGTATAGGTTGTAGGTGTTCTTCCTTCCATCATGGTTGGTATGCCTATCATACTACCAAGGCCTTCCCAACAGCAAATGGCATGCATCCATCTTCACTACATCACAAAAAACCGAATCTTGGAACTTCTTCCTAATTTAAAAGAAGACCATGCATCTCTTGGAAACTCATATAATTGCCTGTCTTAAGCCATGTCAGTTTGTAGGGGTGAGGATGATCTTCAGTCTTTAAACCAAGTTTATCAACAACTTCTTCAGAAACCACATTTTCATAGCTTCCCTCATCAATAACTAAGTTGCAAATCTTGCCACCAATAGGTTCTGTAACAATCAAATATACTTGACGTCTGTGTATTATTAAAAAAAAAAAGCCTGTTATAAAATTCCATTAGACTAATATTATATTAATATTAGACACACAGATATATATATATATATATATATATATCATATAATTCATAATTTGATTACAATCCAAATTCTTCTCCTATAATTTCTAAGTTGATACAAATCTTAATTTGATTACAATCCAAATTCTTCATCTAATCCATCTACTATAATTTCTAAGTTGATAAAAATTTTAATTTAATTACAATCCAAATTCTTTATCTAATCCATCTGATCCCTAATTTTTAAGTGTAGTGTTTTATAATCCAAATTCTTTATTTGATCCATCTAATTCTTATTTTTACATGTGAATTCAAAAAGAGATTAAATTTAGTTGGTTTTCATCTTTGAGAAGTAAATTTAGTTGGTTGGTGCCATACAACTACAACCTACAATTGTATCTATCTAAATATTATCAACAAAGCCTAAAATAATAGGTAACATTAAAATGGCTATGGCTCGTAATTTATATATGGTTAACACTTCTACTACTTTACATGTTAGCAAGTATAATGAATAGATTTTTTGTTTTGCTGCTCATTTTTCAATAATATTTAACTATAATTAGTATAATTTAAAATATCATGATCACTAGTCAAAATCAATAAAAGTACTTAGAGCATCCACACTAGATGTGCTAAATGTGCCAAATGCCAAATATTTGGCTCATTTGGCACACCAAACACCAAAAA
This sequence comes from Quercus ilex subsp. ballota, assembly GCA_032727855.1. Taxonomy (NCBI): domain Eukaryota; kingdom Viridiplantae; phylum Streptophyta; class Magnoliopsida; order Fagales; family Fagaceae; genus Quercus; species Quercus ilex. Next base: position 50,007,484 of record CM064909.1, on the reverse strand, counting down.
TCCCTCTTTATCAGATGTTCCAAATCTCATAATTTTTGACACATATGAACAGTACCGTTGCATTTTGCAACGGTACAGACGAGAATGCTAAAAAAAAAAAAAAATTATTCATTCTCTCTCATCCTTTTTGAGCTTCTCTCTTCTCTCTCTTTCTTTTTCTTTTTTCTTTCTCCACCACTCCATCTTTGTCACTGGCCATCCTCTTTTCTTCTTCCTCTCATCCCACTCTGAGCCACTCCATCACTTCTTCGGAACCTGCTCTTTCTCCTCCCTTTTTGTCTAATCGCCCTCTCTCTAGTGAAGGATGGGTTCCGATGTGGGTATATTCTGGCGTGGGTCAGGTGACGATGTGGGTCGTGGGTATGGCGGCGTGGTGGGTTGCAGTGAGGTGGGTCATTGCGAGGTGGGTTACGGCAACCTAGGTCATGGCGAGCTGGGTCACGGACTCACGGCAGAGGTGAGTGGGTTTTAATGGGTTTGTGGGTTTGTGGTTTCTTAGTGGCTAGATAGGTGTTGGTTGTTGTTGGTGTTTGTCTGTTTGAAACGGTGGCTAGATCAGTGAAGGTTGCTGTTGGTGTTTGTTTGATGAAATGATGAATCGGTGGCTGTGTCTGTCTGTTTGAATCAGTGGTTATTTGTTTGTTTGAATCGATGCTGAATCGGTGTTGAATCAGTGGTGGTTTGGCATTTGGGTGGTGGTTGTGCTTAGTGATTGGTATTTGCTGGGGGGTTTTTTTTTTTTTTTCTCCCAGTTTTGTTGGTGGTTTCTGCCTTGCTGGGGTGTGTGTGATGGTGGGGTGGTGGTGGTTGCTACCTTGTTGGGCATGCGTGGTGGCGAAGTGGTGAAGACAAGAGGAGATAATATATTATTTTAATGTATAGAATTGAATGATAGAACATCTGATAAATGAGATATTGTAAAATGATGTGGTAAAATAATAAAGTAGGCTTTTGGTGTGGCAAAATGGCATTTTTTTTTTTGCAACATCTGCTGCGAATGCTCTTAGCTAACCAAAAAATTTAAGTATAATGCCATAATATTCTCAAAATAAAAATATAACACCCAAAAAAGAAAAAGAAAAAACACAAGAGAAGCATCAATTAACAATGGCATAAGATTGTCAAAAATAACAAAATATTGGATTCAATCCCATTTCACTTGAAGTGCATGTTTTCCTTCTTTTTTTTTGCACCATTTGAGGAAGTACAAGTCTTTTTCTCCAGACACGTAGAGATGTTATGACCAACATGCTTGCAAAGCCCACAAGTCTTCTTTTGCTTTCCTAATTCTCTTCTGCCTTTCATTTGTTTTTGCTTTGGACGACCTTTTGTCTTTGATAGCGGAGGACAATTAATGAAACAATGTCCATCAATCACACCAGTAACATTGGCATCAACCACATTTTCCTTACCTTCTAAATTTTCATCATCCAACACTAGCTATTCTTTTTCACTTAATGAAACTTCACGACACCAACGTGATGGTAAATACAATGGTGGAATATGGTAACAATCTTTGTGAAAGAATACACTAAGAATGTGACAACAAAGTATACCCCAAAATTCAAAATGTTTGCAACTACAATTAGTCACCTCACCATCCCATAAGACCTTGTGCTTTTGACTAGTTTCATCTTTATAATATTGTAGCACAAATTTAATACAGTTTTCTTGATGAACTGAATATTGTGTTGCTCTCTCAAACTCCTTTTTAAAAATTTTGAAAGTATAAGGTGTCAAAACATTGTGTGCTTGGTCTTCTAATGGTGATAATGTTCTTAAAGAAGAACCTCTAAATGTCTCTAACATTGTATCATGTGATTATATTTGCTCAATATCTTCAATGGCAAGATCAACCTAAGATTATAAATAACAAAATAAATTAAAAACTTTTATATGACATATATAGACTACAAATATTAACAAATAAAAAAATAAAATAAATTATACAACAAAAGAAATCAATGGTATTTATTGACTTACTTGTTTAATGATTTGGATCAAGTTTATGTAAGAACTAACAAACCATTTAAAAAAGGCATTTATACTTTCCGATCTTCCAGTTATTGTCATTCCACCAAAAAAATGTCCACGAAGGTAACATGGTACCCAAAAGTAGGGATGGAAATTTTTGCCCGACCCGCGGGTACCCGGCCCAGCTCGACCCTAATGGCTCGGGTTTTACCCGGCCCGATAAAGAATAGGGTTGGGTTTGGGTTTTAAAAAAAAAAAACCCGAAGCAGTCCGGGTCGGGTCTGGGTTTTGGTAAAAACCCGGCCCGAACCCAACCCGACCCGACCCGTTTAGAATAAAAATAAAATTACAAAAAAACCTATGTATATATATAACTTATAATCTAACCCTAACCCTAGCCTCTCCTATTCTCACTCACTCTAGTTTCAGCCACATGCCAGCCGCCCCCTTCCCTCTCCCTCACACACTCTTACCCTCAGTCACTCTCACTCTCATCCTTGCATCACCGCCGCCGGCCACAACCCCATATGTTCCCACACCTCACTGCCTCAGCCCAGCCGCTTCGCTTCCTCCATGTGTCTCCACTGGACCACCTCTTTCTCTATCTTTTTTTTTTTTTTTTTCTTTTTTTCTGGGTTCATTTCGTCTCAATCATGTGAGTTGTTTGTGTTTATGTTTGTGATTTTGAAAGGGAAAATCATAAATCTGAAATTTTTGTGTATGTGTTTGTGTTTTTGTTTTTGATTTTGAATGGGAAAATCGTAAATCTGAATTTGTGTTTGTGTTTATGATTTTGAAAGGGAAAATTATAAATTTGAAATTTTTGTGTTTGTGTTTGTGTTAGGATTTGTGTTTGTTTTTGTGATTTTGAAAGGGAAAATCATAAATCTTTGGTCATTGTTCATCTTGGTGGGTCTTTTTGTTTTTCAATTTCATTCTTTGATTTTCTGACTTTTCTCTACTTTTTTTTTTTTTGGATCCTGCAGTACCAATAAATTTTGGTAGAAAATGTTTGTTCTTGTGTTGATTATTCAATTAAGAAACATAACATGCACTACAAGACTACAACACCGTCCAATAATATCCAAATGAAAATGTTATGGGACTGCGACTTTCACGACGAGGAGAAGTAACTGTGAAATTTATGTTTGTTCTCTACCTAAGTATTAAAAAAAAAAAAAAATTATGTTTGCCCAGATTCAAGCCTTGAATCTGGGAAAACACATTCTCAAGAATAAAAAGATTCTGGCAAACACATTTTCAAAGATAATGAATCTGGGCAACCATTTTTTTTTTTTAATGATTGGGCCACGGTATAGGCTTCAGTAAATTTTATTATTTATTTTTGGATTGGGCCACGGTGTGGGCCCAAATTTTGGCATGGCTGGCGAGGCCCACGGGTACCCGGCGGGCCGGGTTTGGAGTTAAGAAAAAAACCCGTTTAATAAACGGGTCGGGTTCGGGTTTTTGGGACAGACCTGCGGGTCGGGTCCGGGTATGAAATAACCCGGCCCGAACCCGACCCGTTGCCATTCCTACCCAAAAGTGCTTGATTTGATATAAACCAATTACATGCTTGTTAGTAAGCATGTCATACTTTTCCATAACTTGAGTCCATTGACCCTCAAATTCTTCACGAGTCTAACTTGTAGAACTTTATGCACCAATTTGAATATTGATTACGAAGAATAAATGTAAACCAACCACTAAACTTAGCGGTAATATGCCATATACAAAATGCATGTTTTGTGAGTGGTAATTCTTTTGATATTGCCTCCGTAATCCATGGATCTTGATCTGTCAAAATTGTCGTGGGTTGTTTCTTCATTAAACATGCAAAATTCTGCTAATAAAAAAATTTGTATTAGAATATGTAAACATTTCAAATGATATGTATTAATATTATTCCACTAATTAATTAAATAAAATGGAAAAACGATTGTACAAAGTTATAAGATAAGTAGAGCACCTTCATTAGCCATCGAAAAGCACTAGTTGTTTCATTTCGAAGAAGTGCACAACCAAAGAGAATCGTCTTTCCATGATTATTAATACCAACAAAAATACCAATAGGCATATCATAAGCATTTACCTTGTAAGTAGTATAAAAAACAACCACATCTCCATATTTTTGGTACCAATCAAAACTATGAGGGTGCACTAAAAAATAGGCGTAAATGCACTTTTAGTCCCTACATTTTAACTTTTTTCCATTTTAGTCCCTACATTTTAATTTTACCACTTTTAGTCCCTAAACCAATTAACGCGTGTTATTTTCGTCATTTCTGTCAGTCAACCGACGGAAATAGCTGAGGTGGCTACTAGAAGAATTAAAATATTATAAAAAATGCCACATCAACATCTAATTTTTTTTAAAATAATTTATCAATTTTAACTAAATAAAAAAAGAAAAAACAGAATTAAAAACAATAAAATACATCAATTTAGATCTAATTCATTTTGAACAAGAACACACAAGAACATTCAACAAAAGAACAAGAACATAAGAACACAAACCCAAAACCAAACACAAACTCAAATTTCAAAACACAAAGAACATTAATCTAAATTCTTTTTTTTCCCGTAAGAACATTTCTTCTTTCCCAGCACATGAATATCATGTTATTCCCCAATCAACAAACTAGCAAACCCAAAAATTTTCTTAGGAAACAAAAGCACCAAAAACCCAAAAAATTTCAGCTCAAAAACAAAATCATAAATCTCAAAGGCACTATTTTCTCAAACCCAGCAAAATCATCAAATCCCAAAACCCCAAAGTACCAAATCAATCCAAAAATACAACACAACCAACCCAAACAAAAAAAAAAATCTCAACCCAGAAAAACACATCTCAAGAAAAGTTTTACCTTGCTCTCAGATCCAACAAACAAAGAACACAATAACAAACTAGCAAACCCAAAAATTAAAAATCTCAAAATCACCATTTTCTCAAATCCAGCAAAATCATCAAATCCTAAAGCCCCAAAGTACCAAATCAATCCAAACAAAAAAATCTCAAACTCAGAAAAACCCATCTCAAGCAAATTGAACCCAGCAAACCCACCTCAAGCAAAACCAGATCTGGTGGCCATGCTCCCTGCCGACGAGCTCTTCTCCGATGGAAACCCAACCCGAATAATACCCAGACCCGATTCTATGACCCATACCAAGGGATCCAAGTCTCAATCCCAGTTTGCAATGTCTACCAACTCCCCACTGCCCCTCAATACCTCTTCGATGAAGAAGCTCGCCGAAGCCGCCATAATCTTAGAGACAACCTCACCTTCTTCACCGGCTGCGGCTACCTCCTCGGAGCTTTAGGCTACGGAGCTTCCGGCCTCGTCGCTGGAGTCAAATTGTTCGAGCCCGGTGACACCACGAAGCTCCAGGCCACCGGATCTGGGTTTGCTTGAGGTGGGTTTGCTAGGTTTCAACTTACTTGAGATGTGTTTTTCTAGGTTGAGCTTTTTTTTTTTTTTTTTTTTTGGGTTGGTTGAGATGAGAGAATAGTGTGTGGCAATGTAGTTTGAATTTGCGAGGAGAGAATATAGTTTGAGTTTGAGATGAAAAAAAGAAAAAGTGTGTGGCCATTTTGAGAATAGTGTTCAGGTTTGGATCTTAGGTTAATTTTTTGGGTTTTAAGATTTTTGAGTTGGTGTTCTTGTTCAAGAAACTTTTAGATCTTAATTCATGTGAATTTTAGTTTTTAATTCTGTTTTTATTTTTATTATTTAGTTAAAATTAATAAATTAATTTTTTAAATTTATATGCTGATGTGTCATGGGTGATGTGGCATTTTTATAATATTTTAATTTCTCCAGCAGCCACTTCAGCTATTTTTGTCGGTTGACTGATGGAAAGGATGAAAATAACACGCGTTAATTGATTTAGGGACTAAAAGTGGTAAAATTAAAATGTAGGGACCAAAATGAAAAAAAGTCAAAATATAGAGACTAAAAGTGCATTTACGCCCCAAAAAATATGCTCTAACCTTTTCTCTTCATCAGTTGTGAATGCATATTGAAACTTAGAATTCCTTTCTTTAGCAACTTTACAAAATTGTAAGAGATCTATAGCATCATTCACAACATGCATCTTTCTCATTTTCACATAAAGATTACGAATGTCCCGTTGAAAAAATGGAAGATGTCCATGTTTCACATTTTTCTTAAGTTCAATAACACGTATAATTTCTATAATTGAAAGTTCAGCTTCTTTGTATAAGAGAATGCAATTTTTATCATCTTCAATGATAACTTGATTGGCTAGAAGAAATCGTACACTTGAAGGGGACAACAATTCATGATTGTGATCTACAACAAAAATAGTGACATGCCATTATTTCGGAAAAATGTCTATTGACTTTCGCAATACAATAGTTAGACGAGCTTTGCATCCACATTTTAAAGACATTCTATTTTGTTGCTCCTTAGATGGATCCACCATTTTTAGTGGTTGCCTACCTTCCCGATGACAAAAGAAATTAGGTCTTCCTATTTCTCCATTTTTTTTCTCCGAATGACCTTTTCGAATTGTAAAACCATTTCGATTTGCATAATTTTTATAGAAAATGAAAGCTTCTTCTTCACTAAGAAAACATTGACCAACAAAAGGCTCAAAGTCATTTTTCTATTGAATGTATATCCTCATATTCTTCAAAAACCACCGTCTCATCTATTGGACATTCATTCCAATCAACTATTTCCCCTCCACATGTGTTATTATTTTTTTCCATCATTCAGAAACTTATTTAACTCAACACAATTCCTTGAAACACTTCCATGAATCTCACTTGCAATTAAATCATCATCAATTTGTGCTATATTAAAACAAGAATTAAAAAAAAAAAAATCAATATCATATTATACGTTAAATGAAATATGGATTACAAATAAAATAAAAAATAATAAAACCTTCTTGAGATAGTTCATTTAAGCCAAAGTAATTCAATGGAACGAGTTGATGAGTCTCACTTGCAACTAAATTGTCATCCATTTGTGCTACATTAAAACAAGATTAAAACAATCAATATTCAATATCATACTTTAGGATAAATGAAAAAAAAAATGATACAAATAAAATAAAATAATAGTTCATTCTTTAAGTAATTCATTTAAGTTAAAACAATTCCTTTTAACAACTTGATGAGTCTCACTTATAACTAAATTCTCATTTAACTGGATGAGTCTCACTTATAACTAAATTCTCATCCAACTTGATGAGTCTCAACTTGGTGCTATATTAAAACAAGATTAAAACAATCCACATCATATTTTAGGATAAATGAAAAAAAAAAAAAAAAAAAAAAAAAAAAAAAAACCATGATTCAAATAAAAAAAGATTAACCTCATATTCAAATATATTTAAAAATAAATATGAATTTAATAAAATAAAATTATTGTACCTTCCAAAATAATTGCTTAATCCTTCATTGAACATTTGAACTTTTCTTCATCTTTTCGTTATTTATTTATTTATTTATTTTTGAAATGGGTTTGATAATGGTAAAGTGAATGAAAGTGAGTTTGATATTGGTAAAGTGAAAGAAGATGAAGAGCAAAATATTGATAAAGTGAAATTGGGTGGGAAATAAAAAGTGAAATGGAGGAAAATGTGTTAAAGGTGTGTTAAAGGGGCATTTTTGTCCTATAATTACTGAAGAAACCAAGATACACATTTTACACAAATCAAAGCTGAAAAGTAAGGGTATGTTTGGTAACTGCTTTTTCTCTTTATTTTCTGTTTTCAAAAATATTTTTCTATTTTTGAAACTAAAAAACTTGTTTGGCAACCCAAATTAGACAGAAAACAAAAACTGTTCTCAAAACTCAATATGTGAAGGAAACTGAAATCATGCAAAATACCATTTTCAGTTTCTAATTTTTAAAAGTTAATGAAAACATGTATTTAATTTAATGAATTTGTCTTATTTAATGAGTTAGCATTAGCGTTCAAATCCTATTAACAACATATTTTAGTATTTTCTATTTTTTCTTCAAAAAATTATCTTTTTAATTTCAATTAACCAAAGATGTTTTTCATTTCAAAAATATAAGAAATTTTTTTTTTCTCTATATTCCCAAAAACAAGTTTTTGAAAAAAATAAAAAAAAACTGTTACCACACATAACTTAATTTTTTGCCCATTTCCTATGTAGGTGGGACCAAGGGCTGGTTCATTAACAGGTGTTGGCTGGCACCTGTTAACAAAACTGATATATATATATATATATATATATAGAGAGAGAGAGAGAGAGAGAGAGAGAGAGAGAGAGAGAGAGAGAGAGAGAGAGAGAGAGAGAGAGATGGGTTCAAGTTATACTTAGTGTAACTCTTATAAAGTTACACATTTTTTACACGGTAGATTCCTAAAAGATCTAACGATTAAAAAAAGACTCCATTAAATGTTATTGCTTTCTACTTTTGTCTCTCTCCTTATTTATTGTTTTTCACTTGATTAAAGGGCACTTGCCATTTTCAACAACCCACTTTTCAAATGAGTCATTAAACTCTCTCCACCCAACCCACTTGATTTGGCCATGGTTTTTTTTTATTGGATAAAGATAACAAAGGCACGAGGACAAATCCTTCCAAAAATGATAATACAATAATTCTACACAACTTTAACTTTAAATTTAAATCCTCACAATGCTAAATCACAAAGATGAGGAAAGACTTCATTAAAATTTAAGAGTAGAAACTAATTTTAATTCTATATCCTATCACCATAGCGAGGCAACTTCCTAAAACATATATTGGTAGAACAATTGCACTCACCCACAACCACAAGAATCTCTAGTAAAAAAACACTTCCAAATTAATAGCTATAAACCACACAACCACAACTGCAACCACGCAGAAGAATGTGATCTCTTAGTTTTAGTCAGCTCTGGACTGACCAGCTCAGGAAGAAAGGATGATGCCAACAATGAGACCATAGAGAGCCAGTGCTTCGGCAAAAATAAGAATAAAAATCATCCCAACAAAAAGCTTTGGCTGTTGTGCATTGGCTATGAAGTAGATTAGTTTGGTTTCTAGGTTGTTAAAAATAGCGTGTGCCTTTAATCAAGTGAAAAATAATATAACATTAAATAAGGAGAGAGAAAAAGTTGCTAGTATTAATTAGGAATGAGATAGAAAGTAATAGCATTTAATGATTTTTTTTAATTGTTAGATTTTTTAGAAATCTATGGTGTAAAAAAGGTGTAACTTTACAAGAGTTACACTTAAATAAGGAGAGAGAAAAAGTTGCTAGTATTAATTAGGAATGAGATAGAAAGTAATAGCATTTAATGATTTTTTTTAATCGTTAGATTTTTTAGAAATCTACGGTGTAAAAAAGGTGTAACTTTACAAGAGTTACACTAAGTGTAACTTGAATCCATCTCATATATAGATGGGTTCAAGTTACACCTGGTATAACTTCACAAGAGTTACACCTTTTTTGGACCATTGATTACTATTAGATCTAAGTGTCAAAAAACACTCATAGTAATATCATTATTACTTCCTTAAAATTAGTGATTTAGGCATTAACTCTTCTTATTAAAAAAAAAAAAAAAAAAAAAAAACTATATCATTAAGGTGTTGTTTGGATTTTGCCAAACTCAGTTAACAAAATTGAGTTTTGTTAACTCATATCCCAAAAACCGTGGGCCCCACATGGATGATGTTTATTTGGCTTCTTTTCCGGATGTTAACTCAGTTAACAAAACTGAGTTTTTTGGATGATGAGTTATCAAATTCGTAAACACTGAATGCTTGTTTTCAAGTTAAGAGATTATTAACTCAGTGGCATTTTGCGTAATTTTTCTTTCCAAATGGGACCCACGGCAGTGTATTGTCACATCTACTTATTATCGTTGGCTTTTATTCCTTTCTTTTTCTCTGTTTCTTTTCTTTTTCATTTTCAGACCTCCTCCTCTGCTTCAGTTCTTCTTCTTCTTCTTTTCCTTTACTCTTCCATAAACTTCTTTCTTCCTCCTCTCACTTCTCTTCCTCTCAAAAATCTGCCACATCCGAAGCATTTGGCTAGCTGAAGAGAGCCCATCCAGCTAAGGAAGTTGCTGACTGAAGAGAGGCTTGATCGAAGGGAGGCTTGATCTGTGGCCGGCGGGGCTCTCTCCCTCAAAACTCTATGATTTCTTTTTCTTCTTTATTTTTTCTCTCTGCTAAAAAAAGTGGAAGCTTGAAAGCTTTGGTTTTTATGGCTTATGGGTTTAAAATGAGGTCAAGTTTAGATCAAAGAAGATCTTGATGGTCAAGGATTTTTTCGAATTTTTGTATTGAGATATGCCCGAAGTTGCTGGGTTTTGCCTCTCTCTTTTTCTCCTCCATTTCTTCACTGTGAATGCTTGTTAAGAACAACTAGATCAGTATAGCAACTCATGTATTTTACTTTATATACATCAAAGTAAAGTGGGTGACATAATGGAAGACACAAGAACTTAAAGTAGCTTGCAAGAAGCACACACGGGTCCCCTGCATATTTGGTTTTGTTTTTGGAGAACTGAAGAAATAAACAGCACAAGAGAAAAATGTGTCAATGAAAAAACAGAAAGATAGTAATGCAAGTGTTAAAGAAAGACAATACAAGCTTAAAAAATGGAAAGAGAAAACAGATTTGGGTGGTCTTTTGGGTTTGGGGTTTGAGAGGTGAAGATAGAGGCTGCTGGAAATAAATGGGAAAGCAAAAAAGACAAATGGAAACCCAATACTGATATAGTAACGCGGGTAGCAATTTTGTGCCCTCTGCAAGATGGATAGTAAGTGGGTCTCACAAAAGGTGAGTTTTTTGTGTTTTTAAGAAGGAAAAGTTAATCGGGTTTAGTTGCCAAACAGTCTTGGGTTTGTTTTGGGAATTATTGAGTGATGAGTGATAAGTTACAGAGTAATGAGTGATGAGTGATGAGTGATCAATTTTTTGCAACCAAACAGGGCCTAACTCTCCACTTCCTCCATGTCATCGTCTTCTTCCTCTCATCCTCTCTCACATCTTTCTTCTTGCACTATGTACTTTTAAGCCATTACCATTATTACTCAGATTATACCTAGTCAGTCAGTCAAAAGAGCATTTTAGTGAATAAACTGACAAAATCAGAGTCTTTTTTCCAGCATCTGTCCCTGTTTCCCTTTCAACTGTTCGTATTCAAACATCATTCTAAAGGAAGTCAAGGTGCACTTTCGTAATTATTCCCCAATCCCAAGCCCATTTCCACAGCTTTAACCCTCATTCTATTTAAGCACTCATACCTCCCACTCTCTCTCACCCTAGTCTCCTTCAATAGTTCAAAACTTGTCCTCCTAATTTATTCTCTTTCAATCCACGTTTCTTAGTTACAAATCTTCAGCCTTTGATCTTATAGATCATACCAATTATGAGATTTTAGGTACATAATGGGATAAGTTCTTTATTTTCCAGATTATAAAGAGAAAAAGGTTCTTTGATTTTTGTTGGGAAGAAAAGACTGAGTGAGTAATATATTACTCCCTAGAAATCAATGGTGATGGCCTAAAAGTACATAGTGCAAGAAGAAAGATGTGAGTGAGGATGAAAGCAAGAAGATGATGACGTAGAGGATAGTGAAGAGTTAATGCTATAATTTTTATTTTTTTTTATTTTTCTTTAATAAGAAGAGTTAATGTCTAAATCACCAATTTCTAGAAAGTAATAATGACATTACTATGAGTGTTTTTTTGATCTTTAGATCTAATAATAATCAATGGTCCAAAAAATGTGTAACTCTTGTGAAGTTACATCAGGTGTGTGTGTCTATATATATATATATATATAGATGGGTTCAAGTTACTTTGAAGAAGAAGAAGAAGACACTTTAAAGAAAACAATGACGCTTCCCCATTTTTAACCCCATGTTTGAAATTGGTTCAAATTAATATAAGGAGAAAGAGAAAATGCTAGTATTAATTATGAATGAGGTGGAAACCAATAGTATTTAATGATATTTTTTTAGCCATTAGATCTTTTATGAATCTACGGTGTAAAAAATGTGTAACTTTACAATAATTACACCAGGTGTAACTTGAACCCATCTCATATATATATATAGAGAGAGAGAGTGAGAGAGTTAGGTTCAAGTTACACATGGTGTAACTCTAAGTAATGTTACACCACCCAATAACTTATTATTGAATTAATCTTTTGAAAATCTAACCGTTGAATTACATGTTCTATATGTTCTTAACATACATGCCAATTTTCATATCAATCAAATGTTATTTACCATTTGATCTATAAATTCATTTTTTATGTATTATTTTAAATTACAAAAACTTGAATTTTAACAATTAATTGATGACATGGCTATTAATCTTTGATCACCTTGAAATTTTGTAAGCATGTAAAATATATAAAGATAATGTAATCTAACGGTGGATTTGTCAATATTCGCATCCAATCAAAAAATATTGAGTGGTGTAACGTTACTTAAAGTTACACCAGGTATACCTTGAACTCAACTCATATATATATATATATACACCGACTCAATTCATGGGCTCCTCCCTAATATCCATTTAATACCCTGTGCAGGACTAAACACATTTCTGTGGAGAGATTTAAAGTGCTAGTAGGCTCGTGGGCCATTTGAAGCCTAGGCAAGCCCATACAATTCATTTTCAATTGGACACCGTACCCCAGAATGATAAAAGAGGGTTTTAGTCCATGGATATAAAACGTTTTTAAAAATTTGACGGGTAACGGGGTAAGGAAGGTGAAAGGGCCTTTTAGATGTCTATGTTAGAAACATTAGAAAATATTAACCAACTAAGTTATAAGACTTGTGGTCTATAGTTCTAAAACCTGTCATCCAAATTTTAAAGAAACAATTTCAAAGACTACATAGTGCAACTATATTTGGTTCCTTGATTTTCATACAAATTTCCAAATAATAATCTCTCTCTTTTTCTAGGTTAGAAAAGGGTTGGGAGTGGACCGAACTGGCCATTTTAATTTATAATGAGTACCAGCAATTGCAGTTAGCCTAAGACGAACTAAACAAAATAAGATAAAATATTGTTTTCTTTGACAAAGCGGTTGTTGGTTCAATAACAATGAAGACATTACCAAATAGAACTTGATTGAGATGGTGATACCAAAAAAAGAGGGGCATAGAGTGTTAGTTAAAGCTGTAATAAAGAAGCAAAACCACAGTACTAAAATAATAATAATAGTTGTTATACACACACACACACACACACACACACACACACACACACACATATATATATATATATATATCAATCATACTTTCATTATTACTTGTAAAAAAGCACATCTTAGTCCACCTTCATGACAATGAAAATGAAACCTCCATGTAAGATAACTACCACCACCACCTCAAAATACTTCCATGCCACGCCAACAATATTCCTTCCCACCAAACTCTAACCGAAACTCATATATATATTTCTCTCTAACTTAAGCCTCACTCACATGACCCATTCTTTGAGATTTGACTCTCTCTCTCTCTCCCTCTACTAATTTTCTGTTGGGGCTTCTGTTCTGTAACGGTTTGGCTCTGGTCTCAGTGGAGGGAAGGAACCCTATTCTACTGAGAGATAATCAGGTGTATGTCGCACCAGCTTCCCCTTCTTTCCTAAACCAATAAGTTAATTCCACGTGTTCGATAAATTAAAATTGGGAAAAATAAATAATGACCTAATTTATTCTAATTATACAATTTCCCTGCTCTGGCAGCCTCACCATTCCATTCCCGCCCAACTAGTCCTTATAAATTCCATTTTTCTTGATTTCCTTTGCTTCTCTCTCAGTCTCAGTCTCACGCTTAATTCATTTCTTCTGTTCTGAGGCTCATCAGGTCGGTTTCTATTCTCTAATCTTTTGAGAATTCCATTTCTGATATCGATTCTGGATTGTTCATTTGCTCTTTATTTTGTGTTTATTTAATTTTAATTACTTTCACACTCAAATTTATCCTCATTATATTTTCTTGATTTAATTTGAACCTGTTTCATTCGTTCTAGTAACTTAGAACTTGTTTCTAAGATTTTCTTTTCCCTGTTTGTTTCTTGGGAAAATTTCAGACACAAATGGAGAACGGCGCGTCTCCTCCATCAACCACCAGCACGACCACCGCGACATCAACCCCACCGCGTGAAGAAACTGTCAAAACTACTCTTCACCTCGAAAACCAAAACTTCGGCACCGACTTCGCTTCCCTCTACCACTCTATTTTCCCGCCAAAATCACCATTACCGACCACCACCACCACCACCTCGATCTCCCTCATGAGCAGCCCTTCCACGTGTTCCTCCTCCATCGACGACGCCGTTTCGTCCACTCAGAACCGCCTCAACCAAGCTCGATTGATCCTCCAGTACCAAGAACTCAACGACCACTACGATCTCTGCCGAGCTCGCCTCATCGATCTTCTCTCTGAGGCCGAGTCTCTCCGCCACGAGAACGCTGAGCTCCGCCTCGCTAACGCCGAGCTTCTCAAGCTTCTCTCATCCCAAGCCTCATTCCACAATCTCCTCCTCTCTTCTTCGTATCCAAACCGCTCTTTCCTCCAAGACCTTCGCCACCTCTCCACCGAAGACGAAGAACACTCCGATAACCGTACCAACCTGTTGGATAACCGGTTCTCGTTCCCCAAGAGCATCTCGGTCCGGTCCACTGGTTTCACCAAGGCGAACCTCCCTCCTCCTCCTGTTGCTAATACTGGTCCGAATCCGAGTCGCTCCTCGACTCGGTCACGTGCCCCGCCGAGTCAACTCGGCTCTGCATCGGTGAGTTCTTCCTCATACTTCAAAAGTTGTTAATTTGTAACTGCTAGAGCTCCTTTTTTTTCCATTATAAAAAGTTAATTTGAAATGCTAGAATTTATTTTGTCCTCTCACTTATATTTTTTAATTTGTCAAATTAGATTCATACCTTATGTCAATCTTTTATTCTTTTTTCTTTTGTTTTTTCAACAAAAAATTACTTCTCATTTATCACGTGGAGGTTTGATTACAGACTAAATTGACTTGAATTGACATCTAATATATGGCCTCTCAAAAATCAATTTTGAGATCGAGACCATTTTTTTCCTTTATATTTTTAATATTAATCAGCAATTTTATCCATTAAATTGAATTAATTAGTTTTAAAAATTGAGTGCTAAAATTGATCTAATTATTGATAGTCCATGACAAAATTGATATAATTAGGTATAAAAACGAAAAATTGAAACTATACACCAATGTAGTTTGTGTTACAATTTTTTAATATATAGGATTAATTAATGTAAGATTTTTTTTTTTTTTTTTGGGTTGAACTTATGGTACACATATAGTTTTATACATATCCTTAAAAACAATTCAATCTGATGATTTATAGTTGGACTTGAAGTCACAAGTACAGTTTTCTTTTTCTTAATTTACATGATTAGATTGTAGCATTAGCATTAGCATTATTATTATTTATTGATGAAATTAAATTGGAATTTGGACAAAACTTCGATCCCGAGAGTGTTATAGTTTAGTATTGTATTGTGTTTAATTATATTTTTGATAATTTGTGTGGGTGTGCAGCAAAGGGTGTACATGGCAGGGAAGGGAGAGGAGGATAAAGAGGCAGTGGAGTTGGAGGTATACAATCAAGGGATGATGAAGACAGAGCTGTGCAACAAGTGGCAAGAGACCGGCACGTGTCCATACGGTGACCACTGCCAGTTCGCTCACGGCATCACTGAGCTACGTCCTATCATCAGGCACCCACGCTACAAGACCGAGCTTTGCAGGATGGTCCTTGCCGGCGACACCTGTCCCTACGGCCACAGGTGCCACTTCCGCCACACTCTCACCGACCAAGAGAGGTCCTTCTTGCTCGCCCCACCTCCACGTTGATACATACTATATAACATTTTCCAACTATATACTACTACCTACTTATATAACACATCATCATCATAATGATGCTTGAAGCTGCACTACGCTGTTTTGGGTTGTACATATTTTTCATCTTTTCATATTGTAGTAGTAAAGAAAGGGACAAAATAAGACCACAATTGAAAATATGAGATTAAAAAAAAAAAAAAAAAAAAAGGAATAAAAGACACTATTGAAGAAGAAGAAGAAGAATATGTATATTAGTTAGTTAGTGTTAGCTTGTATGATGGGAATGTTGGTAGCGTGGTTTTATTGTTGAAGAAGAAAAAAAAAAGGGTTGTGTGTATAGCTGCTGGTAGAAATCAAATTGAATTTTGGGATGGTGCAATGTGCATATATGCATGTATTATTGTATACGCATATGGATATGGTTGCGGTTACATCAACCTATCTAACCAAACATCCAAACTCTTGACAGTTTGTAATGATGATTTTTGTCAAAGTGGTTGTAGTAGTAGCAGGAGTACGCAACTTTCAATTCAAGTTAGTTACTCACAGCAATTACAATTCATCTCTCTCTCTCTATGTTTTGGATATGGATGTGTGTCTGTGTAGACAACACAAGGACTGTTTTGTTGCTCGTCGTTACATCCTGTGATTGCTGGTAGCTGAACCTTTGGCTTCAAATGTCATTTTCTTTTTCCACATGAATTGTTGAAATCCGACTATTTAGTACCAAATGGATATGATTTGAAAAGGAATGATATGCATGCAAGATGTTTTATCTGTTTACCGCTCTCTGTTTGATAATGCTTCTTTGCCCTCCAATTAAATTGATACTTACTTACCTACCCTTTTCAAAAACTTCTATTGTAGAAGTTACGTTTGACTTACTACTAGTATCTTTTTAACTGGACATATCTTTTTTGTTTTAAATGTACAATGATAGATGGTAGAGGATTTTAATCTCTATTTTTTATTTAGTTAGTGGATGATGTGAAAACAAAGAAGATTTCAATTAGAAAAGTATTGAAAATAAGTCAAATCCGTAGAAGTTTCAATCACTCTCGCTGCTTTGAAAATTGTTACTACAATATTTGGACAAAGCATTAAACATTTTGTGCTTGTTAGCCCCTTAATTTAACTGAGCAGTTGAACTAGATAGAAGATGATGTATTGTTTCTATGGCCATTACGTGCTGAAACTGGACTCTTTAAGAATAGGATTAGAATTTTAGAACCATTTCCAATCATCTCCAAGTTCTCCAACAACCTAGTAATTTGCCCTCAATGAAGCATAAGTATTAAATTATTAATCCCTCCCGAGTCCCTTCTAATTTACTACACTTATTCATTAAGAAAGCTAATTTATTGCAATTAATTCCCTATTACAAGTACTTTGGATTCTCCGGAGGTAGTTGTAAAGTCGCAACCACTAAACCAATTTCTTGCCTGTCACCAATGGAGATGATATATTGTTAGGAGCTTGCATTTGCCATTTCTTTTAGTGTCGTTTGGATAATTTAGCAATCTTGCCGCTCGAAGTTTACATTTCTAATGGAAAATTACTACTGTGTACTTAACTATATTCACACATCATACATACCGTGTACAATGTGAATATTCTTGAAAAAGTGTGGACGTTGTTGATGTGCACTAATCATGGTCCTTTTCTAATCGCAAAAAGCTTCTCTATTTTTCTTCTTTTGTTTGTTTGTTTATTTGTTGTTGTTAATGTTATGCGAGCTTGGGCTTGTGAAGGGAAAAACGGTGAAAGATTGTCTCCCAATTGTTAATCATTTTGAATTGTTTAGTTCATAGTAAAATATTATTAAGTACGTACTGGCAAAAAAATAATACTCATACTTAAGAATTATCAAAGATGGTTGTTATCTGGATCCTTAAAATTACTCATGTAATGGTTTATATATGTTATTCTTCCTAGAACATAACTCGTTCATGCATACACGTTATATTTTTGTATATTGGCACATCTGAGATCCAAACGCACATTTTATGTAATTGATTCTAAATTTAAGTGTATCCAATTTATTGACAAGTGGTATGAATATTGAAGACACATGATTGCTCAAGAAAAAACTAAAGTATAGGTCCTCAATACCTCCTTGATAACTACCGATCTATCAAGAATAAATAATCTTGATACCTGGCTCGACACCTCTTGATTTATCAAGCTACGTGAAAACTGAATAGTAATTTCTATTTCAGCCCATAATGACTTGGCCTATCTTGAAATTTATATGCTAGGATTCCAGAACATATAAAAAGTGATATTTTATGGCCGTCATCATGTACACAAAGAGACACACACGCATGCTAGTAGTTGCTGCAACGTTTTGTGCACCTAGGGTTTTGCGTCAAGCTACTACCAGTTCATCAAAGCGTTTATAAAAAACATTGCAAAAGCTACAACAATCAAAAGGTTATTGTGGTATTGTTAGTCACAAATAAGAGATTCGTACAAATGAGAAATCTTCTGCAAGAAGTAGTCCAATTGGGGATAGAAGCTGAGCTTCCTTATAGATCAGTAGATTCTATTGTAAGTAGATACTTCAGAATAGGTTAAAATTTCTTGTACTTGTCACCTCTATTCTTGCTAGTGGATTTTTTGGGAGTGATAATTTGAAATTCACTCGATGAGATTTTGCTTGTGAGAGTTTTCTCTATTATGATCAAATCGCCATGTCAAACTTATTTTTTGGTGCATTTAATTTAGTTTAGTGATTTAATTGTGTTTTAATTAGATTTACATGTAATTTGAACTAATTAATCAATTTTAGTAATTGGTTAACTTAACTGGGGTTAATCTATAATCCTACTTCTCCCATGACCCGTTTATAAACTATATAAGTTGACTAAGGTCTGATGGATGCCATTGGGTTTTAGAAAATGTCGAAGTGAGGATTCCTATTCATACCCTTAATCTATACTTTTCCCTTAATCTAGCCGTTCATTCTTTTCTTTGCTATGTGTTTATGTGATGCCCCAATTTGATTGATTGTGTGATGTGTGTGGGTGTGTGATGAGTCCCACATCGGGTATTTACTGGGTAGATCTCGGCTTTATTAACAATTACAAGGAACCTTAATTGTAACTAGTCCTTTTGAGGTATAGTGTAGATATGACTAGCGCTTTTCTCTGGGTCGATACATATGGTATCTCGGCTTTATTAACAACTACAAGGAACCTCAATTGTAACTAGTCCTTTTGAGGTATAGTGTAGATATGGCTAGTGCTTTTCTCTGGGTTGATCGTATGGTATCAAAGTTGGCCCAGTAACCCCGTGTGGGCTCGAAGACACTACCTCACAAAGTGGGCCCTAACGAGGACGTTAAGGATTTAAGTGGAGGAGATTGCGATGCCCCAATTTGATTGATTGTGTGACGTATGTGGGTGTGTAATGAGTCCCACATTGGGTATTTATTGGGTAGATCTGGGCTTTATTAACAACTACAAGGAGTCTCAATTGTGACTAATCCTTTTGAGGTATAGCGTAGATATGGCTAGCGCTTTTCTTTGGGTCGATACATATGGTATCAAAGCTGGCCCGGTAACCTCGTGTGGGCTCAGAGACACTACCTCACAAAGTGAGCCTTAATGAGGACGTTAGGGATTTAAGTGGAGGATATTGTGATGCCCCAATTTGATTGATTGTGTGACATATGTGGGTGTATGATGAGTCCTACATCGGGTATTTACTAGGTAGATCTGAGCTTTATTAACAACTACAAGGAGCCTCAATTGTGATTAGTCCTTTTGAGGTATAGTGCAGATGTGGTTAGCACTTTTCCTTTGGTCGTAACAGTTTACTTTCCCCCCTGACCCGTTTCTCCATATAATCTTCTGATTTCGCCCAATTGATAATTATTGCAATCAAAAACCCTAAAAACCCATTTTTTAGTGATAGTTCTTTATAAGCCAAACCCTAAAATACGTTTTGTGTTTTTGTAAGCTCATGTATTCAAGTTTCATCATCATCTTTGGTGCTCTGCTATTGGCCTAGAGTGGTTATGATTATCCTTTGCAGTCTAAACCCAACTTTATAGATTCTACTCACTTAAATTTTTTTCCCTTCTCAAGCAACTTTCAAACCCATGCCCACTCCAGGTGAGATTAACCCCCTAATTATTACCCTCTAAACTCCCAAAACCCAAAGACAGCTATATTTGGGGAACTTAAACATCCATTTTGATAGCTAATTAGAGTGGGTACAGTGTCTCCTCCTCCACACATGCATTACCACGTTCATCCCAGCTCCTCAACCCAGCTATTTAAGCCTTACCCCTATGTTCAGGCAAACTCTACCATCCCACCGTCAAATCAGCCAATGAAATTTCGAAAGAAATCATTCCACCACCCCACTTATATAGACGATCTTCACCCTACAAAATTTTTCAAAACTTCCCCCATCTTTGAACATCTTGAAAAAAAGCATACTTTGGCTTACAAATATTTAGATAAAACTTTTGAACCCCTTACACACAACTCACCCCATATACCACCCCAAAAATCTATCTCCCACACTAGTCATCTCAACCAAGCAAAGCAAAAACTCTGCACTCCTGCCCATCACCAATTCAACCACCTCTACTCTAAACCCATGGAGCCAAAACCAATCATGGGACCCTCCTAAAGGCTCAAATATCAAATTGGTGGAACTAGAAGAAGGTTTATGTGGGTTGACTAATGTAGAGCTAGTCTTCATGGATTGGGAGGCATCTTGTTCTAGCTACCAAAGGGCTATAGGCGAAGATTTTTCAAGTTTTGACTTTGGGTTGATTTATGCAGAAAGTCCTGAAGTCACTATGGCTAAGACCTTACCAGAAGTGCCAAAATTTTCAAACTTTGAAATAGGAGAAAGCAGTGGGACAACATATGACAATGAAGACACATAAGTTATTGGAGGCACTCTTACTAGAATGATGCCTAGGGAGGCTCAACATGAGCATATAAGCAGCCATAATTTCACTTGCCAGTATGGAGACAACAATGTGGGAAACCTGAAGCTAGGAATGGCAACGGGTCGGGTTCGGGCCGGGGTTTTTCATACCCGGACCCGACCCGCGGGCCAAGACCCGCGACCCGAACCCGGCCCGTTTACTAAACGGATTTTTTTCGGGGCCCGAACCCGCCCCTGCCGGGCCCCGCGGGCTCCACGGGCCCCGTTGGGCCGTGGTACTTCAGGGCCCATTCTGTGGCTCAATCAAAAAAAAAAAAAAAAAAAAAATATTGTTTGCCTGACATTGATTTTCTCAGCAACCAAACAGCTGGGGAAAAAGAACATTTAAGAAAACCTATTATTTTCTCAGCAACCAACAGATCTAAACAATCCAAAACCAACAAAACCTATTATTTTCTCAGCAACCAACAGATCGAAAACCCATTTTTTTTTCATTACAATATTTTCCCACATCAAAAGTAAAAACAAGAATTAACATACAAACCCTAGGTCTGAACAATAAGACCCTACAAAATCAAATCAAACAAGCCGATCCTATTCAACCAAAATAGCACTCAAACTAGAAATTACAAATTTGATTCTTTGAACAAAAAGAATGATTTTCGTTACAAAAGCTTGAGTTCAAAACGAGGTGAGGGAGATGAGAGAGTTGCGGCCTTGTGAGGTGGAGGAGGGCCTGGCGAGGTGAGGCAGGAGCAGCGGCGTCTGCAGGCTGCGGCAAGGTGGAGGAGGGCCTGGCCAGTTGACGGAGGAGCAGCAGCGTCTGCTGGAAGGAAGAGGTGGAGAATGGAGCGGCGCCGGTGAGGTGAGGTGAGCAAGAAGCAACGGCGCCGGTGAAGTGAGTAGCAACGGTCTTGCTCAAGTGAGAGTGACAGTGAGGGTGAGGGAGAGAATAGGAGCGGCTTGGGAGAGAATGAGAGGGTGAGAAAATGGGTCTGAGGGATTTAGGGTTAGAAAAGGAGTATTTATACTTAGGTTTTTTTTTTTTTTTTTTTAATATTATATATACGGGTCGGGTTCGGGTCGGGTATGCCTAATCCCGGACTCGACCCGAACCCGATTCGGGTTTTTTAATAAAAACCCAGACCCGACCCTAATGTTAAACGGGTCGGTTTTTACCCGACCCATTAGGATCGGGTCGGGTCGGATACCCGCGGGTCGGGTACATTTTGCCATCCCTACCTGAAGCTTAGCACACACACTTGGGAGATCAGTCCACAACTAGCAGTATCAACCTTCCTTTCCCTCTGCTGCAAAATCCAAAGACCTGCCTTCCTTCGAATTCAACTCCAAGGGCTAATACAAAGATTCATGCAGTTAAATGGTCTCTCTATGAGGCAACTAAGTGATCCCAAGATTCATTCTATTGTTGCTCTGTCCAATTAGCATAAAAGCACAGAGGTTATGATGTACGATCCCAGTTTGGCTTTTAACAAGCTGCAAAATCAACAGCCAAAAAAACCTTTACCCAAACGGCAAAGATGTTATGAAGCACAAGTTATAAGCAGCCCATGCCGAAGAAGAATTGATCAGCATCAATGGATTCCTAGTACTGAAACTCAGTGGGAATTTTATAATCAAGCAGAGGTAGTGTCTAATGTAGTAGTAGCTCTACAACATGCTAGTATTGAAAATAATGAGCTTATAATTAGAATTAGAATCCCAAACAATCCTAGTCAACACAGGGAACCAAACTTTAGTTGGAATAGACCTCCCCCTCGGCAGCTACAAGCTAGTTTGATGTTATCATAGATTCTGTACCTTTTTTCCAACCTGGGGCTATTGGAGGCGGCCCATGAAAGGCCTCTAAAGCAACAATGAGGATTTTGGCTTGGAACTGTAGGGGTCTAGGCAATCCCTCTGTAGTTTCTCTATGCTCAAAGACTGTCCAAGCACAAAGACCATCATTTATGTTTTTGATGGAAACAAAACAAAAGGAAGGTAAAGGCAAATACTAGATATATAGATAGTCTTTTGAGAATTTTGAAGAAGTGGGTAGGGTGGGTATGTCAGGGGGACTTTTGTTATGTTGGTCAAATATTCATCTTGTTGTATTGGATGCATCAAAAAATATTATCCACACTAGAATAAAAGTGCCAAATGTTGGGTTTGTCTATTACACTTTCATATATGGTCATCTAACCACACATAAAAGGAAACATGTCTGGAATCATCTCTTATCTTTTTGTAGCACAGTAACAGGACCTTGGGTATGGATTGGAGATTTTAACCAAGTCCTTAACCAAGAAGATAAATTTTCTCTTAGGAATCAAGCATGTCCAGGTGCAATAGATTTACACAATTGTCTCTAAGAAGCAAGCATGAACCCTATGAATGCCATAGGAGTACAATACACATGGAAAAATAATAGGGAAGGTGAAGAATTTGTGTGTGAACGGCTTGACAGAGTTTTTGTTAATCTGGACTGGTTACACACTTATGAACATAGCAGTTTGGAAGCTTGGTCAATATCAATTTCAGATCATGCTCCTTTAATATTAGATACCCATAAAAAGCAATTCTTTCAAAAAAGACCTTAAAGATTTGAAGCTATGTGGTTATTACATCCAAGCTACAAAAAACTCATTGAAGAGACATGGCAAGAAAAAATATCGGGTTTAGCTGCATATATATTGACAACAAAACTTAAGAGAGTGCAACAAGTTTGCAATGAATGGAATAAAAATGACCTGGGAGATATCCATAAACGTCTAGTAGAACTGAAGAACCAATTGACGTATTTGCAAAACCAACATTACACCCCAGAGATAGCCAAACAAGAGAAAGAGAAACAGCAGGAACTACAACTTCTGTTGGATATGGAAGAATCCTTTTGGGCACCAAAAACTATAAAAGACTGGATACAAAAAGGGGATAGAAATACAAAATACTTTCATGCCTTAGTAAAGCAAAGGAGAATAAACAATCGTGTAGTCTGCATTAGACAGGACTCGGGGCAATGGTTGGAGGACAATGAAGCTATCAGAACACATATTAGAGAACACTTCGAAAAGCTTTACCAAACACCAGAAGAGATGAGCAAGGAAGACATACTAAGGAAGCTAGATAGTTACAATCTCTCGGGGTTGTCTTTCCTTCATAGGCAAGATCTAGACAAAGACTTCGCTGAAAAGGAAGTTAAGGATGTTGTTTTCCAGTTGGGAGCCTGGAAAGCACCTGGATCAGATGGTATTCCTGCTTTGGTTCCCCATAAGTGTTGGAATACCATGGGACCTACAATCACACAAGCTACACTTGGGTTCTTAAAATCAGGCTTCATCCTCAAGGAACTCAACAATACTTTCATTACCTTGATCCCAAAGTGCCTAAGTCCAAAAATGGTTGGAGACTTTAAACCAATCAGCTTGTGTAACGTTGCCTACAAGGTAGCATCAAAAGGTCTGGCAAACAGATTAAAACCCATTATGGAAGACATCATCACTCCATATTAGAATGCTTTCATCAAAGGGCATCTCATTTCAGACAATCTTATCATAGCTCATGAATTACTCCATCCATTAAAACCAAGAAAAAAGGTCAAGCTTGATTTGCAGCTATAAAAGTAGACTTGAGTAAAGCTTACGACTGCCTGAGTTGGAATTTCTTGGAAGCTGTTCTCCAAAAAATGGGATTCAACCAACTATGGATAAACTCAATTATGCAATGTGTAAGCACAGTAACTTGCAACATCCTAATCAATGGTGCACCAACTGAAAACATCAAACCAACAAGAGGCATCAGACAAGGTGATCCGCTATCCACTTACCTCTTTATTCTTTGTGCTAATATTCTATCTTGCATGCTACTGGATATAGAGAATAAAGGATTCATACAGGGAATTGGTCTACACAAAGGAGAAATGCCTATATCACATTTATTTTTTGCTGACGACATCCTATTATTCATGAAACTAAACAAACAAACTCCAAAGCATTTAAAAGAGGTCTTGGAAAGCTTTTGTAAAATGTCTGGACAAAAAATAAATGATAGTAAATCCGTCATGACTGTCAATCCAAACTGCAATTCTGAAGAAATGGAAGATTTGCAACACAAGTACATAAAAAACAAGATTGGGAAATATTTGGGGATTCCCATTGACCCATGTACCAAAATGAAGGACATAGGAAATCAAATCATTGACCAAATTCAAAGTATACTACAAAACTGGAAAGGTAAGTTACTGTCCCATGTAGGCAAACTCACTTTGATCAAATCAATCATGCAGGCTATGCCAATTTACACAATGTCAGTACATCTTCTCCCAAAAGATACTTGCAATCGAATTGATAAAATAATGCGAGATTTTTGGTGGGGTGATAATATTGAGAAGAAAAAGATTCACACAATCGCTTGGGAAAGGATTTGCCAGACAAGAAGTAATGGGGGTCTTGGAATAAGGAAAATAGAAACTTTCAATAAAGCCTTAGTAGCAAAACAATTCTGGAGGATAGGGCAAAATCCGCAATTGTTACTAGCCAAAACCTTGAAAAGCAAATATTATCCCAAGACCAACCATATATGGGAAATAGATCGAGTCCCTAGAAACTCCAGCAAGATGTGGAAAAACATATGGCAAACAAGGAATTCCTCACTAGCTCAAGCAAAGTGGCAAGTGGGAAAAGGGGACAGCATTAGATTGAGACTCCCTTTGGTACAAACCAAGGAATGCAGACAGTTTAGATCATCTTCAACTACGGTATGGTATAGTCAAAGATCTTATGGATCCAACATCGGGGAACTGGAATAGTGAATTGATTAATACTGTTTACAATAGGCTTGAAGTAGAAGCTATCCTGAGCACGACTTTTCCCAAATTTGGTAACATTGATAAGGTAATCTGGCCCTTCTCTAGTAGCAGTGAATACCCAGTGAAACAGGGCTACAAAATGTTAAAGGCCATAAATCAAGAAAATTGTAATCGTAACGACCACACAAGGAAAAAGTGCTGGCTTAATTTATGGAAACTGGGGATTCCATTTAGGGTGTCTACATTCTTGTGGAAAATCCTTCACTGTGGGCTACCTACAAGAACTGAATTAGCCAAGAAGCAGATTATTACAGATGAGACTTGTGTGGTTTGTGGAGAATACCAGGAAACTCTAGATTACCTGTTCATGTCATGTCACTTTGCTAGAGCTATATGGTATGGAGTTGCGCAAGGGCTGAGAACTCACTTGACTAACACAACAGATCTGGTGAACTGGATGAAGTCACAAATTGAAAATTGTAACATAAAAAGTCACGGGGATATAGAGATATTGACTGAACAAGGGGCGATTCTTTGGACAATTTGGAAGACAAGAAATAGAGTCATTTTTGAGAAACTAGAGCCAGACATCCATCAAGCTTTGCGTACAGTCCAAAGATTAAAGGTGAATGGATGCAAGCAATGATATTCCAAGAGCAACACCATGACACCCCAGAGGAGAAAAGACATTATAGAAATTACTCAAACTGTAAGGAATGTCAGATTTTAATTATCATAGGAAACAAAAACATTTGTGGCAAAACAAATTGGGATGGAGGAGCCTTTGTGATTAAAAATCACTTAGGACAGTCCGTCAAGAAAGGATGTTTCTCATGGCATGCGAGGAATAAGAAGACCAGTCCCCGCAACCTTTTAACTATTCTTGAGGCGCTCTACGCAGCTTGGAAGGAAGGATATAGAAAAGCCATCTTACTTGTTAGCTCAGAAAACTTAGCGGAAGAGCTGGCAACTATAAATACAAACAACAAGGAAGCAGAGATCCTCCTAGAAGACATCCGAACCCAAAAGAGAACGTTTCAAAGTCTACAAATCAAAGTTGTTCCTGAACCCATATTCAAAGAAGTCCAGCAATTGGCGAAGATGGCAACCCAGTCCTTTGTGCACACTCTTTGGCACTAATTTTTCATTGTTACCAAAAAAAAAAAAGAAATGTCGAAGTGGGTTTTAACCGTTTTATTGCTGAGGAGCCAAATCTCTTTGCAGACAATTTAAAAATTCTTGGTGATTCCTAAAGAATCAGATTCTTTTGCCTATTTATGACTTGAAAACAACCAGCCATAATGGAATAAATGAAGTCAACGTACTAATCAAGGACACGGCTATCTTCGATCTTCTTCTTCTTCTTCTTCTTTTTAATTCCTCTATGCACAAGACTTCTATAATACCACTGTTCTTGTTGCTTACCAACAAGCTTTAATTACTTTTAACTCCAAAGGAAAAAAAAAAACACTTTACCTTAATAAAAAGGTAGAAGACTCAACATGAATTCAATGCCATTATTTTAGAAAGTAAGATTCAATTGTAAAACTTGTGCTTTAATAATTTTTTTTGTTTTTGTTTTCTTGGAGATAGTTAGAAACATATACATTAATATGCTACTAACTTAACTTGAACTTCACCCCTTGAACTCCCAAGTACATTGTTTATGAAGAGTTGCCAATTGAGTGGTGAACTCTAATAACTAAAACCATCAATCACATGCTTAGGCCAAAAATGATCAATTTAAAATAATAAGTAGAAAGCTATGTAACGCTCAATAATATTGAGTATTGACTAGTCTTCTTTATAAGGAGAATTAGATTTTAAATCGCTTCTTCCTACTTGTCATAACAATTTTTTTTATAATAAAAAAAAGAAATAGAATTATTAAACTTATCAATTATCCCTTTAATTATGAAGGAAAATTTAGAAGTTTTGACCAAGTTTTATAAAATACCAATGAGTTGGAATCTAAAACTTTAATAGTGAAATACAAATGCAAGCATGTCACACCATTTTATGGTGTGTAGAAAGCTATCTAATGCTTAGTAATATTGAGGATTGACTAGTCTTCTTTATATGAAGAATTAGATTTTAAATCTTTCTTCCTGCTTGTCATAATAATTTTTTACAATTAAAAAAAATATATATATTAAGCTTATCCGTTATCACTTTAATTTTGAAGGAAAATTTAGAAGTTTTGACCGCAATTTATAAAATACCAATGAGTTTAGATCTAAAACTTTAATAGTGAAATACAAATGAAAGAGTGTCACACCATTTTATGGTGCGTAGATTTAGATACAAGCATGAGTTTTAGTTAGTTCAACTAGCAAATATTTTTGTCTAGTCAAATAAGAGATTTGGAATTCAAACCTCGTATATACCAAAACCGATTAGTGTCTTGACCGGATAAAAAATAGTAATTATCATGAAGTGAATGTTATAAATTGAAATTCTATCTTATAATAATAATAATAATAATTGAAATTCTATCTTATAATAATAATAATAATAATAATAATAATAATAATAAATACAAGCCATAAAATTTGATAGTAAAAATTAAAAAGAGCTCAAGAGAGCTTATACTATTGGATTCTATATCATAATTTCGTTCTAATGATAAAATCCACCTCAAATTGTCAAACTTATTGATAATTGCTCTTGTTGACCTCATACTTATTGCTCATTGATTCTTCTGCATCCCATGAAATTATGTAGGGATTACGTTACATTATAACGGTCTCTCACATAAAGGTAATCTCAAGTATGAATCTCACATATGAGATCCACATTTATATGAAAAAGAAAATTATTAATTATTATTGAAGCAATGTCATATCTCACATTAATAGTGGGTTCTATTATAAATTTAATTAATAAAACTCATTATTACGTGAAAGTAAAGACAATTTCTCCCGGTATACCAAATACTGATCCTGTGAGAAGAAAGTGTAGTATCAAATGAATAAAATAATTTCTCCGGCATCTCCACTCCCCCAAAAAAATCCATTCTATACATCCTTATTTAAGACCCTCTCTTGACATGAAAAGTGTGGTAGAGAGACCAGAAATAGATTTGAATCAATCAATGGATTTGAATCGACCAATACATTTCACCTCAATCAATGCCTTCTTTTATACTGCCTGTTCAGGACCATCAGGAAAGCGAAAAAGGTGAACTTCTTTTACTTTTGTGCTTAAATAGTCACCTTTCTCATCAACCTATTTAATTGGGCCATCATTGTTTTTAATTAATTTTTTCTTAAAGGTTGCTGAAGAGGATGCATGTCTCATGCAAGTACACAAGAAGTTTTTAGAGTTGTTTTGGCATCAACAAATGTTTGAGATTTATAATACTCCAGGTTCTTTCCCATTTAAATTATTGATACCCACCTATACTTCTTTCCTCTATTTTTTTTTTTTTAATTACTAATTATCATCAATATATTAGAAGATCTATCATAATTTTTTTTCTTTTTGTTTTTGGTGACGGATTACTTATACATGCGAAGTTCCAAAATAAGTCAATCTGATAACAAAAGGCACATATACATAATACTAATGTTTTATTCTTTTCTTTTGTGATGCTAAACACGTTGCTTGTTTAATGGAGGGCAGTAATTTTACGTGGCCATTAACTAATGGTTATTATATAATGATTTTTCATGATGCGTTTCAGTGTTTAAGAGCCACCATCAACTACCTTTTTCGAGAATAAAAAAGATCATGAAATCCGATATAGAAGTGAAGGTTTGCAATGTTTTTTATTTGTTTTGTTTCTCACCTTTTTTATGATATATATATATATATATATATAGTCAAGATTGTTAATAGGAAAAGAATTACTTCTATTGAATCCTCCAACTCTCTCTATTCAAGTTAGTAATTGTCTAAATCTTCATATGCTTGGAAATAAAATCTTAATGAGTGTTACTGTTGCACATAAGTAGATCTGTGCTATACAGATACATTCAAATGTTGAAAAGAAACAAATAAAATAATATGCAACGAAAAAAAATCAATTTTCTTGTTATACATATGTACTTTGTAAAATGATGATTGGTGTGTAATTTTCTTTTCCTGGTAGGTGGTGTAATATTCCAAGGACAATGCTCCTATTATATTACTAGTAGCGTGTTCTGTATATTAAAATTATAAAATGACTCATTATTCATTTATATGAGAGAAGAGATCATTACTATAGAGTAATGAATTAATAACTTTTAACATGGAATACAAATGGCTATTTTTACACACAGAGTTCATCTTCATAAAATCAATTTTCATCATCATATTTATAGACAAAATTTAGGTATGGTTTCGTACGTATTTTACCTAGTTCTCTAACTAAATTCAACTATATAGTTATATTGAATTTTATTGGCTAACTTAAAATATATCACCTAATAAGGAATTGTATATATAATTGCTCCATATATACTTTACCATTAGAATTTGATAGGTGCCAATAACTTTGTGGATTAGTGCCAATGTTGAGAGTTCTTCCTATGGAGAGATCTTGAATAAAATCTCTCTTCTACTTGTTGCAATTATATATATATTTATTTATTTATGATCAGCAAGCCTAATTATTACGAAAATAACAAACAGGCAAGCCCTCTAAATTGGCAAACTTGCACGGATTTTGTGAGAACTTATAGCATTTGTGTATGTTGTGGAGCTTCTTACTTTTTATGAAAAATGTATCACTAGATGGTCAGCGCAGACACTCCTATTGTGTTCTCCAAAGCCTGTGAGCTTTCCATTCTTGAACTCACAGTTCGTGCGTGGCTGCAAACTGAAAAGTGTAGAAGGCGAACAATACAGCCTTTTGATATCGCCCGGCCGTTAGGCTGGATGACCATCTTGATTTCTTGGTTGATGTCGCTCCATTGGATCAAGAGCATTACAGTAAGGTGTTTCTTTTTCCTTAATTACTTTAATTTCTAAATATTTTGGATTTCAACGAATATTGAATAGTAACGTGCATTGTATGATTATTCAGGAAGAGGGTTCTGAAAAAGAATCAGAACAAACTGAATCTCTTACTGCTGAATCACTGAATCTTCCTATGATGACCAACGTTGGTGTGAGTAAAACAAACAGTATAATTTTATTTACTTGATTGATTGAACCTCTACATCCTTCAATTTTAATACCATATTATTGTGAGAAACTTGTGGTTAATGTAGTTTTGTGCATGATAATGCTTGTGTGATTGGTTTTTTGTATATAGGAATTGTTCATGACTAATCCAGAACTGTCGGGACCATATATGTTTGCACCATCAATGTCATGTACGGAACTAGAGAATGATCCTCGTTCCAAGGTGAGAAATTTTGTTACATAAATGAATATTACATTGACATGTACATTTCAAGTATCATTTCCATTTTCTAATTTCTAGAATGGATTGTGTAAGCCATACGAAATTTTTTAGTGCAATTTCATTATGTTATATATTCACAGCGTTTGAGGCAAAATTTATCTTGTAAATTTATCACTTAAGGGACATCAATGTCTGCTTTGTGGATCTATTAGAATTTAGTATTGATGCATGTTTGACTTTTTATGGATGATAGTATAAGAACCTGTGCCAATTAAATATTTTGCAACAGAGCTCTTCCTTTTGTTGGATGTATGCTTTTTAAATTTGATTTTTATGCTTTCCCATGAAAACCAATCCAGTACCATATGTATGTGATGCGTAGCCTGAAAGATATATGAGGCTTTGCAGAAAGAATTATTGCGCTTATTTGGTTACTGGAGTGATGATTTAGATAATATGTTATATTATCCAAAAACCTTTTGTCGATAACAGGTATTTTATGAGAACACAAACAAAAAAGACCTCAAGCTTAAGGATAGAAAAGGACTTCAGTTCAGTTGTCCTTATATTGAAGCTCTACACGAGCTACATATCCTATTAGAAATTGTTTATAGAGACTAGGGTCCGTTTGGATACAGTTTATTTTACTAAAAATTGAAAATTGAAAATACAGTAGCAAAATAATTTTTAAATGTGTAAATAGTGCCGTGAGACCCATGAACAGTGCATAAACAATACGTGAACAATGCAATTGTCTCCTGAACAGTGAATCCATGTGCATGAACAGTGCAGTTACTGTTCATACCCGATAAAAAAAAAATAATAATAATAATAATAAAAACGCAAACATGAGAGAAAAACGTGAATCCAAACACTCACTTACTATACCAACAAATAAATAACTTAGAATTTTCCTTCTATGTTACAGCGTGTTCCTCCAACCAAATACATGGGAATGAAACTATGATTTTTTTTTTTTTTTTTTTGGGTAGATATTATAAAATTGGAACATATAGAATCAAATTCATAATGATTGTCTTGCCATCATATTAAGATACCAAGTGAATATTATTAGTGTTATGGTGATCATAGGACCATCCTGACTTGGAAAAAAAAATATGAATTTATATAAATTTTTTTAAAAAATTATGATTTTTCTACCCTTAAAAAAAATTTTCCCTAAATCTTTTTAGGCTTAACAAATTTAAACTTTGGTCTCTTTAACAAGATATTAGGTCCTTTCAAACAATAAGGAAAAGTCCAAATTTTTTTTATTGAATTGAAATTTGAAAAATGTGTAGCTTGCAACATTGATAATAAGACTATCATGTAATGATTTGAAAATATGAAAACTTTTAGAATAAAATTTTAAAATTTTGTGCATTTGTATGTTGTTATTATTATTATTAGAGGTGGCAAAATCTAACACGACCCGTGAACCTAACACGACTAACCCGTTTATAAATAGGTCATGGGTTGAAGTTAAACGGGTTCGGGTCATATTCGAGTTGACATGACTAACCCATTTAATAAACGGGTAGTGTTCGTGTTCAACATGCGAACCCATTTGACCCGTTTAGCTTATAAAATTATTAGTTATTTTGATATTATTACTTAACTTATGGTTGTTTTAATATGTTTATTACTATATTTATAGTTGTAATTATATTTTAATTTTAGATATATGAGAATTGATAAAAATTATATAGATTAAGTATGACCTATTAATCAAATAAATTATTATGGGTCATTTGTATTGACTTTTATATGACTTATTGATTAAACAAGTTAAACGTATTGGGTCGGGTTGATATGTTTAATAAACAGGTTGTGTTCGAGTTGAGGATTCCCGACACGTTTACTAAACAGGTCGAGTTCGGATCAACTCATATAATTGAATACTCTTGGCTAGACATGACACAAACCCGACCCGCGAACACAAATTGCCACCCCTAATTATTATTATTATTTGATTGTCAATATATAAAGTTCTATTTTTATTATATTTTTGTATAATTTAAAGTTTCTTAATAATCATCCTGGAAAAAAATTTTAAAACTGCCACCGGTGGAATCCATACCCCTAATTCACCAAAAAAAAAAAAAAAAAAAAACCCTAAAATTATATATTGTTTTTCTTTAAATCCTTCCTTTAATTTGTCATGATGGGGTATTCTTTATGTGTCAACTAAGCACAACACGATGTTATTTTTTATATTATTTTTTTTAAAGGCTATCCATTCTATTATTTTTACAGTCACTGTCTAATATATTCATTATTAACTAATCCATGGAAATAAAAAATCTCAAAAAAGGAGATTGAGTGAATTAATGTTAAAATATTCTTTGATATTCAAAAAAAAAAAAAAAAAAAGGTCAGAATGCGTTGGAAATCAATAACAAAATATGTGATCCAGTGCGTGAACAACCGGATTAATTAATATCAAAGTTCCTCTAATAATCTTCATAAAGACTATCTAAATCCTAAATGTCTCCGTTAAAAATACTAAGAGGTAAGAGGTACCAACTAGTTGTGTTGCAAGGCTTGCAACACTAGTTGTACTCTGGGTTGAGCTTATCCCACAATGGGATGTCTAAAAGTGATTGTTGGTGTCACTAACAGAGTTCTAGTATCATTTTAGGCATTAAACTTCTTCATTTTAACTCTACCATGAAGACTGCTATACAGACGAGCTCCGTTTCTCGAATCCGAATAGGATTTTCTTCTCCATGGGATTTCTTTCTCTTTACTTCTCTCGTGTATCTCTTCCAAATTTTCCCAACCCCCACTTCCTATCTCTCCTCCCCTATTTATATCATTCTTTCAGTGGGGTTGTCATGATGAGAGGATATTTCCCATGTCGATGGGTCCCTTCGTATCATATCACTGATTATAAGGGAGCTACCTCTTGCTATTGACATGACCTCCTAGTAACTCGTGCCTGACGCCAGTTATTACTCAGCGGGCAGATTCCCTTAAGGTATTACCTCATGTTCACAACATTTCTGGGGATACTTCCTTATATGCTCGGCCAACTCCACACAGTTCGGTTATATCGGTTGAGATGGGCCAAGAATATTTCAATGGGTGGGCCTGTAATTTGGGGCTATAGCTTGGGGGTGAGGGAGTAGAGGATGAGGTCCTCTCTGTCCCGACGGTCGACAGGGGGTCGGCCGGCCCTTGACTGGGCACTCTTAGTTAGGAAGCTAGTGGATTGGCTAAACAGTGGTGGTAGCAAGATCACGCCCTACAGTTGGAGCATCGGTCTGACCCCTCCGGGCTATCAACAACCCTCGGCCTTTTTCTTCCACGTGTAGGGGCCACCACCGTTGGCTGAGCAGGAGGTGTTGGTCTCGCGGGAACTAGGAACACTATATTCCCTAAACCATCATTAAATGGCTTTGGGGAATCCGCCCTTCTTCTGCAAGGGCCTCTTTGTCGAGTCTCATTCTCTGAGATGTTTGGCAGGAACCCTTTTACTTGGACATCGATAGAGGATAGCAGGGAATGCTTCGCTCGAAACACGTCTCTTGGATCTTGGAACCCTTGTAGGAGGGGGTGCACCCGAGAATTCGATGTGAAGCTTTGAGCTGCCTATTTATGTCGTGGTGGATGAGTCTTAGGTTGTAGAGCCTATTTAACCGGCTAACACAGCTGACCACCCTATAAAAAGTGGGTAAACACTGGTTGGGGCTGAACCCGTAAAACCTAAGGGTTCCTAATAACAAGGGATTTAATAGGAACCTAACCCTACCCTCGAGGATGGCCATTAGGGGAATAAAGACCACCCTCGACACTCTTTGGTCCTTTATATTCCCCTCCAAAAAGTATTCAATGAATATATCTCGAGAAATATTGTACTTGGCCTTAAAGACCTCTACGGCGGCAGCAGTATTAACTAGATGGGCAAACCCCATGATGGAAATTAAGGAATGAAAGAGGTAAGGGTTAGAAGACTTACAAAGGAGAGAGATGTTCTCGGGAGGAAGAGTATTCTTGGGGAGGAGGCTTAGAACTTTAGGAGGCTTTGGTATGAGGTTGAGAGCGAAGAATGAAATGTAAGAAAGTGAATCAGAGAAACCTAGGTACTATTTATAGGGGTGGAGTAATTAATGCTTTGGCTGGAAAATTACCATCCGCTTATGCCCTTCGATACAAACGCGCCTCAGTAACTGAATGGTCAAGCAATCTTGATCGTTGATTTGGACAGCTGGCTCAATGCATGCAAGTAAGGGTAGGCTGTCAAATCCGGCACATTAATTACCTGTTGTGTGGCATCCCCGAGAGGTAACAGTTACATCAAACACGATCCCCCATGTGCCAAAGACATGACCACAATCCCACTCCCATGATTTGGCAATGGAATCGTGGGGGCTATTGTGCGGGCCGAGAATAGCAGGCCGCCCGTATTACAGGCCCACCCATTGAAATAGTCTCAATCCATCTCAGCCAATATAGCCGAGCTATATGGAGCTAGTCGAGCATATAAGGAAGTACCTCCAGACATAACGTGAACAGGAGGTAATGCCTTGGGGGAATCCACTCGCCGTGCAATAACCGGCATCTAGCACGAGTTACTAGGAGGTCATTTCAACAATAAGAGGTAGGTCCCCTCTAACTAGTGATATGATACGGAAGGACCCATTGACATGGGGAATATCCTCTTATCATGACAACCTCGTTGAGAGAAGGATATAAATATGGGAGGAGAGGTAGGAAGAGGGGGTTGGAAAAATTGGTGAGAGATACACGAGGGAAGTAAGAACAAAGAAATCTCGAGGAGAAGGAAATCATGTTCGGATTCCAGAAAGGGAGCTCAGTTGTATAGTAGTCCTTACATCAAAGTTAAAACAAAGGAAGTTCAGTGCCAAAGTGATACTAGAACTCCGCCAATGACACCAACAATCACTTCTTGGACATCTCATTGTAGGATAAGCTCAACCCAGAGTATAAATAAATTAGGGGTCCAAGCCCAAGGTTATTGGGAACAGACCACCACAAAAAGGATTACTTCTTATTGGGGAGAAGAGGGTAGGGAATCAAGAGTAGAGTAGGGGTGTGATGGAGGACAATGTGAAAGTTTGCTTCTGGGCTCACATGAAATAAAAAAAAGAATAAAACACACTCTAGATTCACGCTAACAACTACAAACTATTATTGGAAAAAAATAAATAAATAAAAAGAGCAAAAAAAAAAAATATGCTCCTTGACAACATATCTCTTTGATTTTATTTTAGGCGTAAATGCACTTCTGGTCCCTACATTTTGGGTCAATTTCTATTTTGGTCCCTACGTTTTCATTTTAATGCTTTTAATCCCTAAAATGAAAAACGCGTTCCATTTTGGTCCTTGCCGTTACTCATTTAATGAAAATTGCTGATGTGGCAAACAAAATGCACTGCTGGCATAATAAATGCTACATGGACATTAAAATAATATTAAAAAAATTTATTTGTTATTTAATAAATGCCACATCAGATCCATGTCAGCTTAGAATTTTAAATTTTAATTGATCAATTAAAAAAAACAGAATTAAAAATAAAAAACACATGAATTTAGATCTAACAACCTTTTCATCAAGAACACAAAAGAGCACAACCCAGAAAAAATCATATAAACCTAGAAAATCAAACACTCACAAGTAAATCAAAGTTAGAAAAATCATAAATGAATATTGATAAGGGGAATTTTTAATTGAAAAAAATAAAAGTTGATCTCCAAAGACCCGTCAGCTCTATTATGCATACTAAAAACAGTAAACTGAAGGTAGTAAGCCAAAGGTAGTAAGCTGAAGGGTAAGCTGAAGGCAGTAAGCTGAAGGGTAAGCTGAAGGCAGTAAGCTGAAGATAGTAAGCTGAAGGTAGTAAGCTGAAGGATAAGCTGAAGTTAGTAAACTGAAGGCAGTAAGCAAAGCTGACGACCCTAATGAGGTCGTAGGCAAAGCTGACGACCCTGACGAAGGAGTAAGCAAAGCTGACGACTTTAAAGCTGACGACCCTAACGAGGTCGTAGGCAAAGCTGATGACCCTGACGAGGGAGTAGGCAAAGCTGACGACCCTAAAGCTGACGACCTTGACGAAGGAGTAGGCAAAGCTAACGACCCTAACGAGGTCGTAGGCAAAGCTGACGACCCTGACGAGGGAGTAGGCAAAGCTGACGACCCTAAAGCTGACAACCCTGACGGAGAAGTAGGCAAAGCTGACGACCCTAACGAGGTCGTAGGCAAAGCTGACGACCCTAACGAGGCAGTAGGGGAAACTGACAACCCTAACGAAGGAGTAGGCAAAGCTAACGGCTCTAAAGCTAACGGCTCCAATGTATTCTTGACTTGATCACCACGCATGAATGATAAAAAGATGACTTGCTTTCCACGTTCAATATTAGAGTCCTATAAGGAAATGATTCCTCAATCTATGCTCATAAGGATTCCTATAAGGAAAAGACTTCTACTCCAAGGAAGAGAGGTCCACCCTCTACTACTATAAAAACCCCAATACCCTCACAAGCCAAGGTACGCATAATTGACCCCACTCTAGCGCTTTAGAGTTGTGAGAAGTTCTAACTTGACCTTCGGAGGGTATTTGGCCGGTACCACACCGGTACTCCTCTTAAGGTCTTCAGTTTTGGTGTTGTGCAGGTGTTGTTTCGAGTGTGCGAGAACCGTGTGGCTCACTGGTGATTTTTTCAGCATCATCAAATATTGTACAAAACAAAATCAATCCACATATATACATAAACCAAATTTAAAATAAATAAATAAAAAAAACTTGAATTTAGATCTGGTAATTCGTTGGTTTCTCTCTCTTCATCTCTCTCTCTCAAACACAGAAAAGAAACAAAACAAATCTTAAGTTGGTCTTTGAATCTAATGCTAAGTCCAAAAAAATTTCATTTTGTAATTGCATTCAAAATCGAATGGAGATAGATGAAAGGAATCAAGTACCTTTGTTCATTGAGAAAATTTGTCAAACACCATAACGGCTAACAACAACTCATGAATGCAACAATTACAACTAAATCTGAACAAGGTGAAAACCCAAATCAACAAAATCATAACCCACAATTACATAGACAAAATTTCAGAACCCAAACCCAAAACTCAACCTAGTTTTTTTTTCACCAATTACATAGAGACAAAACTCAATGACATTCAACAATTACACAAAAACAAAACTCAAACCCAAATTTTTTGGCCCCAAACACAAAACTCAACACAGATATTCTTATGCTTTTTGAGAAACCAAACACAAAACTCAAATCCCAAATCGATGAACAAAACCCAAGATCTGAAACTACAAATAGCCACAAATTTAGAGAGAGAGAGAGAGAGTTGGGTTTTTGGCCATGGTTTTAGAGAGAGAGAGGGCAGGGTTTTCAGCCTAAGAGAGTTGGGTTTTAGCCAAGGTTTAGAGAGAGAGAGAGAAAGCCAGGTTTTCCACCATGAATTTAGAGAGAGAGAGAGAGAGAGAGAGAGAGAGAGAGAGAGTTGGGATTTCGGCCATGGATTTAGAGAGAGAGAGAGCTCACCTTCAATGGAAACCACCTTCAGTCACCTCCGATCCACCTTCACCCGAAACCACCATTAGCCACCTCCACCTCCACCTTGAGAGAGCGCTTGAGATTTTCACCGAGAGAAAGAGAGCTTGGAGATTAGAAATTGATAAATCAGAAATTCTAATTTCTATATTATTCATAGAGAGTGAGCTTGGAGCTTGTAGAAAGACTTTTTTATTTATATTATTTTTTTCTATTTAAATTAAAATTGATAAATTATAAATTCTTTA
Organism: Quercus ilex subsp. ballota; assembly: GCA_032727855.1. NCBI lineage: Eukaryota > Viridiplantae > Streptophyta > Magnoliopsida > Fagales > Fagaceae > Quercus > Quercus ilex. Next base: position 49,968,814 of record CM064909.1, on the reverse strand, counting down.
ATTTTAAAATTTTAAATTAAAATGCTGAAGTGGCATGTTTTAAATACTAAATGATTTTTTAATATTATTTTAATGTCCACATTAGCATTTACTGTACCAACAATGCATTATGTTTGCCACATCAGCAATTTCCATTAAGTGAGTAACGGCAAAGACTAAAATGAAACGCATTTTTCATTTTAAGGACTAAAAGCGGTAAAATGAAAATGTAGAGACCAAAATAGAAATTGATCCAAAATATAGGGACCAAAAGTGCATTTATGCCTTTATTTTAACCCATTTACCTTTATACCCTTCTCACTAAGTCATACACCCTTGACCCTTCTCATTAATAAAAGTCATGGAACTTGCTAAATCTCCCAATTTTTTTTTCCTTTGTCATGGCAATAAAATTAGTTGATCCTATATTTTATGCAAAATAATAATGAAAAAAAATTACTTAATATCATTCTGCATCACCTAAAACCCTAAAATCACTACTATATTTTTTCACTTCAATCTCTTGGCCTTTTTTTTATTATTATTATTATAAATTTTGGTATATAAAGTATAATTTTCAACTCTAGTTATTTGCTTTAAAATCAAATTTAAATACTTATATTAGAATAAAGGAAAATGTAGATTTAAAAAAAAAAAATGCAATCAAGGCATTGAAGTGTATATACAATTTTGTAGGTATATTTCCATATACTTTTAGATTTATTTAAAGAATCAAATCAGACGTGTAAACTTTATATATTTAGATTAATTGTTTACTTTAATTGTTAGAGTATCAAAAAATTTCTTATTATTATTTCTTATTTTAATGATAAGAAAGATATATTAAAAAAAATTAAGAATTGAAAAAAAATCATGTAATGGTCTTAAAACATGAACAAGGGCAATTGCGACTAGGTATAAAAAAAAAAAAAAAAAAAATTATATTTTACATTTATAAAAAATACCATTTGTGGTGGAGTCGTATGGATACATATTTTCCCATATGATTAATAAGGGGTGATCATTGATCGGCTCAGATTGAGTTGTTTCTTTCTTTGTCGTTCGAGAGGGTGGTAGAGCCAAGTGGGCCTTTTGATCAGGTTGTCAGATGGTGGGTCCAAGTCGTGCCACAATAACATTATTCCCAATAGAATAATACTTGTGCCACATAAAGTGATACAATTTGTGTCACAACTCATCTATGTGGCTAGTTGTGAGTGATAGAGAGGTAATGGTGGGTTCATGTGAGATCACTTTTCTATCACTCATAACTCGCCACGTAAACGAGTTATAGCACAAGTTGTGGTGGCACTAGCACAACTCTTCTGAATAACTACCCGTTAGAACCACCTACTGATACAAGTGTCTAGATTCCAAGATGTTGACAAATGACAAATACGATATGTCATGTCTGTAATTTGCCTTGGTTGTAAATTCTAAAGAACTGTAACATGCAAGGGGCATATGATAGCCACGTTTGCATCTAGGATCCTTCAATATTTTATTCTACTGTTATTATTTTGCCGAAATAAAGTTCCATTTTTTTTAAATGAAAAAAAGAAAGAAAGAAAGAAAAAAAAGAAGAAGCCATAGCTAGAAAGAAGATAGAGGGATATTTGTGTCAACTTACGTAATATTTTAATTATTACGGCTATTGATCCAATAGACATGGATACTTGATCCACCCGAAAAACCCGACCGGACTCGAGTCGACCACCGCTCAATTTGACCACTTTGGCACTGGCAACGGGCCTCTTCCTCCAAAGTTGATGCCGTCGGGTCAAATGGTGTGTTTCCTCCAAAATCCAAGCAACCTGAATTGACCAACGAACCAAGTGTTTTTTGGGGAAATTTGCCAATTTCGACTAGATCTCCACCATTTTGGCAAGATCTCAGCTAAATTCAATGAGATTTCCAATAGATCTGGTGAGATATCTATCAAATTAGGCAAGATCTCACCCACCGGACTCACTTTTTTTCACTGTTATCATGCCAAATCTTCTTCATTTTCCAGATCTCTAACGTCGACCAACCTGACTACCACCCATTGAAAGCCCGATCTATTTGATTCGATCATCATCTCCAGTCGATGGCGGGTTAAGATTTGCTCAAACTCAATTAGGTTGGGTTTAGTGCGAGTTAAGCCCAAACCTGAACTAACTCGACCCGATCTGAGGACACCCATAATAATTATGAGTTATCTAAATGAAAATTAATGAGTTTTTTTTTTTTTTTTTTTTTTAATTTTAAGGCAGTTAGTTTTTTATTTAATTATTATAGACAAGTAAAACTAGTAAAATTGAACTTGAATCGAAGATTTATTAACTCAACCCAACCCAAAGAGAAATAGCTTGACTAAAATTAGTAAGAAAAATGAATAAAATCCTTATACTTTGATACAAATCTCAAGATATCCATTAACAGTCTGAGTTTCATCAAATTAATTAAGCTTTACATTGAGTGTGAATTTTAAAAATCTAACCGTTGCATTGCATGTTCTTATTATATTCTTCATATTTGCAAAATTTTAAGAAGATCAAAGATTAATTGTTATGTCATCAAACAAATATTAAAATTTCAAGTTTTTGTGATCTAAAATTGTGTATAAAAAATAAGTTTATTGATTGAATAGCAAATAACATCCGATTTGAACGAAAATATGAATGTTAGGAACATAAGGAACAAGAAATTCAACGGCTATATTTTCAAAATCCACACAAAAAAGGAGGTATATGAGAAATTTGAAGAGTTTCTCTCCAAACTAGTTTGGAGAAAAACTTTGTTCAACTTTTTTTGTAGGTATTCCTAAAGTAAAATAATGTGGAATTTATTTCTCAAACATGAACCTGAATTTCACAATAAATTTAATTAGGGGAATTTGTTATTACGTGAGGCAAAACATTATTGCAATATTACAGAATTGTACTCTCAAAATACTAAATAATTACACTCCAATTAACAAAAGCCAATAACTGAAATAAATATCAAAATAATAGTAAATAATATATATTTAAGGACAAAGTTTGGTCATAAAATTGGTTGTAGTAAATAGCTACAACTCCACTCAATATATTTTTATTGGATGTGAATTATGATAAATCCACCTTTAGATTACATTTTTTTTCCTTATATCCTCTTTGCTTGCAAATTTTTCAAAAGATTGAAGATCAATAATTATGTAATCAATTAAATATTTAATTTTCAAGTTTTTGTAGTCTTAAATTATGCATAAAAAATAACTTAATGAATCTACTAGTAAATAGAATCTGATTGGTACAAAATTTAATATGCTAGTTAAGAATATAAAAACCAAGTAACGCAACAATTAAATTTTCAAAATATGTAACTAATTTAATTTTTTAGGGAGTGTTGTAGACAATGACTACAACTAAATTTGTAACCAAACTTTATCTTACATTTAAATATTGATGACATGATAAAATATATCCAATCATAAATAATTAGGACTTAAAAAGTTATATAATTAAATTTTTTGAATATCCTAAACTCATATTAATGATCTAAGAGATACTATTGCGAGTTACAAATGCAATCAGCCATGCAATATTGGGCTTAAGCCTTTGAAAATGTTTGGTAATTGTTATGGTCCAAAAAACAAAAAAACACTAAGCACAAGGACTAACCGAGTAAATAACCAAAAATTAAGGGTAAGTTGGGATTGGTGATGCGGACAAGTTGGTCTTCCACTACCAGTCTAAAAGAAGGTCAAGATCTGTGTGCTTGTAAAACCAAACATATATTTGGGATTGGTTGGGGACTTGTGGCTCAAAGACTCGCATGCGTAGAAAGAAAGAAAGAAAGCAAGCAGACAACTGAGAAAGTGAGAAGAGGGAAAGGGAGATTAGAGCTGCTGGAAGTTATGGGAATGGGCAGTTTGGGAAGAAGGAAATAAGTGAAAGAAAATTCTTCCCAAAATCACCCATTCCTATTATTTCCAGTGGTTCCTCCCTTTCCCTTTCATCTCTACCCTTTTTTTTTTCTCAACTTCATCTTCTGCTCAACTTGAGGTACGTACACTTTTTTTTTTTTTTTTTTCCTTTTATTATTTTTTAAAAGTCTGTCAAGCATTTTTTTTTTGTTTTTTTTGTTTGGATAGAAAGCTTCAGGATATTTCATTAAACTAACATAAACGAACCATTATCGCACCTAGCAACATGTGAAAAATCGAAATCTTCTTAAAGAAATTTGCCTTATTCAAATCCAACAAATACTGTCCTAGTTTTGGATAGGTTTGGCAGAGCAGAGCTTAGAGCTTGGAGGACCACACCATATAGCTTCAGCCTCTTCAGCATCAGACCCCATATCTTCAAGCAAACTTGATGAAAAGTCTGTCAAGTTTATCTTATCTTATTTTCTTACAATTTTTGGTGGGTGTGACGAAATATTCGTCAAATTTTAAAAAATAAAACTATTTATTAACCCTTGATATTATGGGGCAGTTCAGTTCGGAATATTTGAGGTGTTCGGGAAAAGGGCGAGTTGAAGTGAGGAAACTCGTCTGGGAATTAGACGAGTCATGGGGTCTAGTCTAGGTGGCGAGTTGGTTGAGTTATTGTGCTGCCCCAGTCAAATCGGTTCTTCTTGTACCTCTTCTTTGTTGGATGAAGTCGGTTTGGATTTGTTCTCGGTTTTCCATCGTCATTCAAAACAGCAATCTCAATTAAGTAGAAATTTTCAGTTTGTTTCATTTTAAACCTCTTTTATTTTATTTTTAAAATTTTTAATTAGATAGTTACCAAGGAGGAGATTGTGCGTCTCAACTTGTTGAGTTACAAAAATTCAACAAAAAGGGTTTTTATTTTTTATTTTTATTTTATAGAAAATAAATTGAGTAAAAACTATTGAAATTGAGAATGCCTAATGATGGTTTACCAAGGTGAAATGACTACTAAGATATGCATGTTAAGCAAGAAAACATCATTTGATTGCCAGTTGCCACTAAAGAAGCTCAGTAAGATTCATAAAAAATAATAATAATAATAAAAAATAAAAATAAAAGCCGAGTGAGTCATTCATCAGATGAAATGCAATTTCTCCGACTCACGGGAGGCCTTTCTTGATTTCTCCAACAATCACAAATTAAACAACCAAAAATGCTAGGTAAACAAATAAAGTTACAACTTTTGTCATAACTTGCTCATATGGTAAATTATGAGTGGTAAAGTAAAAGTTGGGGCTTCATGTAAGTCTACAAATCCACCACTTAGATCTCGCCACGTGGACAAATTATGACAAAATTATAGTTTTAGTATGATCCTAGCATTATTGATTAAACAAATTCATCATAGCCTGGGAAGCCATAATTTATTTGCCATCAATCCAGTCTTGATGTAACCTTAATTCAGAATGCTTAATCTTCATTTCCTCATATGTGTCCCCAAGCATATATTAGCATCCAAGGATGCAAAAAAGTGTATTAAACATTCTCAAACCCTATTTTATCTATTTTATCATCCCATTTTATAACTCAAAACCTTAATATAAACTATACTAACAAATAATATAAACAAATCAATTCTGTTTCTTCTCTCCCATCTCTCTCTTCCCTCTTTTCCTCTCTTTCTCTCTCTCACTCCATTAAAATATGTGTTTTTATTTTTACAACTCATGAACAGTAGGGTTGTTTATATACAACCTTACTGTTCATAGTTGGCAAAAAATTTTAGATACCCATACCCGGGTAAAGCCTTCTTTTAATGTCTTAGTTGGTAAAATAACAACTGAAGGGTTTTTACACCCCCAGTGCTAAACATTTTGAGCCATTACGAGAAACCTTAGAAGTCACACCCACCCACCAACCATCATTATGCAAAGCACCAACTTCTTCAAAAAGATTAAAACGATCAACAATGGTCAGTCAATACTCCTACATTTTTTTTTTAATTGAAAAAATTGGTTAAAATTTATGTTTATATACTCTAGATTTAGGCTAATTATCATTTTGGTCTTAAAATTTCTAATATTATCAATTTCATTCTCAAACTTCATCAACATTGGCAATGCAATTCTTTGACATAAACTCCTTCAAACCAATTATTTTATATGTCTGCATCTATGCATCATGGACCCCATTTCTCAAAAATGTATAGGTCCCATAACAATTGGATTCATTAGTCTTCTTCAAACCAATAATTATCCAATAAATTTATAGAGAGAAAAAATGTCTCATACAAACCAATAATTATCCAATAATTTTAAAAAGAGAAACAATTCACAATTAGTACGTAAAAAAAAAAAAAAAATAAATAAAAAAGTGCTTGGTCTAGATAAAAACCTATGAAAGCTTGACTAGATGAAAGTAATAAAGCTTGACTACTAAATTGTTGTAAAAAAATATTGTGTTTGTACCTCGCTCATAATTATCTTATATGCTCAATCTGCAGGTCTTTCATAGTCTCATAAGCTTCGAAATCCAATCTTATGAGACACTTACTTTATGAAACTAACGTAGAACAATAGGAGATATTCTTCTATGCCCAAATAATATTATCTTAACTTTGACCATTTTTAGTACTAAAAATGCTACATATTACTTTATTAAAAAATATAATATAATATAAGGGTCACCAAATAGTCCATGTCCCATGGCTCGACCTAGAAGCCTGATGGCCCACTAGGCTAATGGGCGGTCCGCCTGTTGTTATTGAAGCCCATAGGCAGCCCACTAGCCCAGTGGGTCAAGCCGTGGGCTAGTTTTTATACCCATAGGCACCTGATGGGCTAGCCTAGTAGTCCAACCCGTTGTCCAGCCCAATAATTTAGAATTCATAACAAAAATATATAGGAGACAGTCAAGCCGTGGGCTAGTTTTTATACCCATAGGCACCCGATGGGCTAGCCTAGTAGTCCAGCCCGTTGCCCAGCCCAATAATTTAGAATTCATAACAAAAATATATAGGAGAAGTACGAATGATTGATCTTGAGACGCCATAGAGGAAATGCTTAAGAGAACTCCCCAAACCACTAAAATACTTAAAGTGATTGTGTTAATTTAGTTTACTAAATATATATTTTCCTAGTAGTTTAGCAACTTTGAATTAACCATTTGACATTTTTTTTTTTTGTTATAGATAAAAAAAAAAAAACAAAACCATTTAAAGCCTTAATAAACAAAATTAAATAGGTTTCCATCAACAAAACAAAAAATTAAATAGATTTGACCATAAAAAAAAAAAATTAATTAAATAAGTGTTAAATTCTTTGATTCTTTCTTTAAAAAAAAAAATAGATTGATTATTCCCCTATAAAAAAATTGATTATTTCCTTATAAAAATAATAAAATAAGATGTTAACACAAGTGCATGGGTAGCCCATTAGGCCCAACCTAGTAGTCCAGCCCACTAAAGAAAAAATGGGCATTGCCCATGAGCAGGGTCATGGGCTGGGATTTTCTCTTTCGGCCCAACTCGACTCAGCCCGTTATCTAGTTAATACCCTACTATTCCCAGCCCATTGTGCTTATAGGCCAAGTAAAAATGAGTCATAGACCTCGTTATCTAGTTAATAGCCCACAAAAACAAAGTTCATTCTATATGTTCTAGCATAGACCCCAACGAACCAAGTTAGGACCATTTTGGATCATCTGATCATTCACATGTAGCAAGCCTTCCCTAGCATTTCCATCAATAGTTAAATTACAGCAATTTGTTGCAGAGTTTGTATTGAGATTGATTCAAAGTTTAATTAGTAAAAGCCAAAAAAGAGATACATCAAACTGGTTTAATGCACGGTTTTCATGCCCAAAAGGGGAAAGGTTTAAGGTTTTTAAGGTTGGACCGAGGTCAAACCGCGATACTGTCATAATTAAATATAGATATTAAATTTATAAAATTAGCATAGTTGACTAATATACATAAATACATATACATACATACATACATACATACATACATACATACACACACATACACACACACACACACACACATATATATATATATATATATGGGGGAAATTAAATGATTTTCAAGCATATTTTTACAAATTAAATAAGAAAGTTAATAAAAATAAAATAATAAAGCATGAAAAAATACATTAAAAGTAATAGTTAAATTTTGAAGTATAATAATATGAATATATTTTATATACACCCTGACTAATTATAATATATAATATAATAAAATATTATGAATATTAGTTATAATAAAATAAAAGCAGTAATGAAAGTTTATTTAATTTCGTGGCCTAGAATTTTGTTAAGTTTATTTCAAATATATTTATTTTCCACTTAAGAGTATCAGCACTCAAGCATAGCCTAGTGGTTAGAGTTTAACTTTAAATCTAATCCACCTTAGCCTAGGTTTTTTTAACCTCGTTAGTGCACTTTATTCATTTTTTCCAATTTATCAAGTAAGGTTAGACCGTGATTGAATTGAACCCCTACCGGTTCTACCCGAACCATACAATCCAATTGCAGGTTAAACGGTTCACGGAATTTCTTTAAAATCTGGTTCTATATGATTGAAAAATTGGATTCCAATTCAATTCCCGGTTAACCCAGTCGAATAGGCTGATATGTGATCAAAAAATTGGATTTCAATCTGGTTACTGGTTAACCTAGTCGAATTGGTTGGTTAGGTCTGGGTCTGGCAACCTTGGTTCTCTCTCTCTCTCCCCTAACCTTAGGTGTTGGGCTGTGGTCTTCATTGTCATTGGGTTGCCATTGTGGGATATTAATTCACATGAGATGGTGATCTTGGCTTTGGGCATGGTGGAGTTGCCCAAAAAATTTTTATATCTTTTTTTAGATAGTTTATAATCATGAATTTAGTTCTATTCCACCCGAAACAACCAAAATTTTCCAATCTAGTTAGTTAATTGGTACGAAACACCATTCTATTCCATCTCATTTTAAATTACTATCCATTTCAATTCATTCCACTTGTTTTGGCCAATTCCACCTAACATGGTGATTTTGGCCAATATGCAAGCTATAGTACTTCACTTATTCATTTACTCATATATGACAATATTTGATTTTAAATTAATAATTTACTAATTATAATATTATGTGATACAGACTTATGTATATAATTTTTGTAATATATATATATATATATATATAAGTCGGTACAGTAATGTTTCGTTCCAATAGACAAAGGGAATGGAGTCTAAAACGATATTCAAAAGATTAAATTAAACCATAAAACTTCAAAAAGTAAAAATTTAAACAATTACATTAAATTTGGAATTTAATATGGGCTAATGCTTTAATTTGTTACTTTTTGAAACCACATAAATTTTTACTTTTGAAACGGTAGGTTTGACTTTTTGTTTTTGAAACTTTAGGATTTAAAAAGATGCACTCATAAAATATAGAATTTAAAATGTAATATATATATATATATATATATTTATTACTGTCTATAGAATAATTAGAAATTCATTTTTCCTACTTTGGCCCCCAAAATAACTTATGATTTACATTAAAAAAAAATGAATGTATTAAATTTAAGGGAGATGATTTGCTGCAACCTTGTATGTAGCAACTGTTGCATATAGGGTAAGGTGGCAGCCAAAGAGAAGTGACAGCAAATCATGGGTTAAGCTGATCATGTACAATGCACATGACTCTACACTTGTCACTTCTCTTTGGCTGCGACCTTACCCTATATGTAGCAATTGCTACGTACAAGGTTATAGCAAATTCTCTCCCTAAATTTAATGAAAAATTTCAATTTACTCTTTTGGTCTCATCACAATTTTCAATTTTTATTCATTCGACTCCCTAAGGCTTGTAATAAAAATAAAATTGTTAGGATTTCATCCAAATTCACAATTTTTGCAAATTGTAAAAACATTCTTTGTGTTTTGCTCTTGTCACAATTTAGTCACATGAACTTTTCAATTTCTACATTTTCATCGCTAAAGTTTGAGCTAAAATAAAGTCTAAACTCTATTTTAAACCAAAACCTTAATGATTTCATTTTAATCCAAACTTGAAATGGTCAAATGTTGCAATTTACATTTAGAGACCAAATTATAATATATTCAAACCATATGGATGAATTATAATTTATCCTAAATCCAAGTAATCATGAGGTTACAAATTTCATAGAACAAAAATTATCTCATAAAACAAGAATAAAAATACAAGTATATCATGGAGAAAAATATAAATGTGCAATTCTCATTAACTTTTTTAAAATAAAAATAAATTATTTAAAATATTTGATAGATATTGTATAATAATTTTTTAAAAGTTTTATAAAATCTTAAAGGAAAAGAAGATATTTTAATTAAAATTTATAATATTAAAAAAATTAAAAGAAAAAAATTCAAATAGTATTTAAATTTTTAGCATATTTTTTTAAGAAAAATTGAGAAAATTATACTTTACCACCCTAAACTATGCATCAGGTTACACTTTGCATCCTAAACTACTCGAATGCACACTTTGCACTCTAAACTATCGCAATTATCACACTTTGCATTCCGATGTTACTTTTGCTGTTATGGTTAACGGAATGCTACTGCACATGACAAGTACATGCATCTTGCTTAAGTGGAATAAACTTAAAAGACTAAAACACCTTTCTTCAAAATCAATTAAAACAAAACCCAATTTTTTTCACATCTCTCTCCATGTCTCTCGTGCGTGCAGCCTCTTCCCCAAATTTAGATTTTTATAAATCCTAAATCCCCAATTTGAAAATTGCTTCTGCTCCACCTCCGCTCCACCATCTCTTCGCCGTCCCTCCACCGTCCTTCCACCATTGCGACTCCGTCCCTCCACCATCCCAAATCGGAACCTTCTTAAATCACTCATGCATACTTTTTTTTTTTTTTTCTGACTTGGCCCAGTGGGATCTACTTTCGTCGTGAATGTTCTTGTTATTTTTTTTCTGACTTGCATACTTTTTTTTAGGCCTCTTAACCATGCTAGAGTCATCCTTAGAAATTTGAACTAGAAAATACAGTGTTGGTCTATCCCACCACACCATCTTTATGCTAAAAAGGTAGTTTTACTGAAGAAAGAAAGGGATAAGGATCACTTATATTTCTTGTCTGTGATATTTGGTTTCTAGACACTTGACAACTTGTTGATGAGAAGTACTGCAAATGGGAAGCAAATAATGAAATGTTTTATCATTGTTTTTGTGTGAATGATGGACATGGCCATTTGCATTTAAGGAACTGCATGAATTATGGTAAAGGTGATCAGGCAATCAGAAAGGGAAATTAAAGAGGGTCGGTCTTATCTGCAGTTTAAGATACTCTAAAAGTGGTCTCTTAATTCAGATGCAGTATGTCAGTCAAAAACTGACATAATTGAGTAAAATAGAAAAACCATAACAGAGTTTTGTACAGCTATGGTGTGGTTTAGCTTGTAACTTGAACCATTCATATATGACCTGAATTATTACTGCCTATGGCATGGCAAAATGGTATAACCTTATACCTATGATTTATCCAAGGAAGAGTCTACTCAATGTTATCAAAGTTCCAATGAAGTTTAACTTCTAATATACTGAAAAGATCATCCCAATGAAATAATTTGTGAAATTCTCAATATACTACATGAAAGCATATCTGAGCATGTAATGCCATGTTACTTTACATTTGGTTGGGGAAAATGAACACCCGCTAAAGGGTTGAATTTTTTCATCTTTCTTCTTTTCCGATTTTCCCCTATATATGTTTCATTTTTGCTGCCTTTTTTTCTCCTATTTTAAGAATAGATGGGCTTCAACTTTGTCCCGCATTGCCCATTTTGGATCTAGCCATTTCCAACTGGTGTTTCGTAGCAATGAAGTGTCAGCGAAGGCCAAAAACTTAGTTGCTTGTTGAGACTAAATAAATTCAGCACCTGCTTCCATATTGTAGATACCATATTTTGTCTACCCTCCATTTGTGTTCTGGACTCCTATAAATTCAAAAATATTAACTTTTCACCATGGGGCTGCGGAAACATCTAGATTAACATGGCACAACCCGTTCGGATATCGAAGCACTCGAAATGTCATTTTAGGTCAAAATGACCAAAATGCTCCTGGTCAATCCTGAGTTGACCAAAAGTCAAAGTTGGTCAAAATCACCTTAAAACCACATTTTACATGTTTTTACATCAAACCCAAGCTATTTAGAGATTTTTGTCACCTTTGACTAACTTTGGCCAAGTTTGACCTAGAGTTAACTCTCGAGAGCCCCAGAAACCCTAATTTTGATCCAACTGTCAGAACAGGTTGAAACCAATTTCATTGAGAAGATTATTGAATTTCCTTTCCAACGACTATTCATGGGTCAAAATCAGAGTTAAAACAATTGAGATATCTTGAAAACCGTGCTGGGTGTGTCAACTCGCTTACCGATGCCATAACTTTTGATCCGACCATTGGAATTTCAATTTCTTTAATTTTCTAGAAACTAGACATCCATACCTTTCCAAGGACACCGAGGTCAGCTTAATTAGAGTCCAAGAAGGCCTTCAAATATGCATCTGAAGTCAAGTGGGTGTAGGTCGAAATTGTCGATGTCAGCATACCAGCCCGGCACACCCTAAAGGGCCGCCAAAGCTAGCTGGCAGCCCCTAAGGGTGCACCGGCAACTGAAGGGTCACTTTTTCATTATAAAACCTCCTAGAACCCCTAGGAAAGAAAATGATTTTGGGCATTTTGGAGCATTTTTCTGGGCAGATCCTCTCTCTAATTCTCTCCAAAAACACACATAAAAATCTTTGATTCCTTGCTTTTCTCCAACAATCAAGAGTTAGTGTTCTTGCTCTCATCCCTCTCTCATTGGTCTTGTAACCTTGGAATTGAGATTTATGGGTGTAGATGTAGCTTTTTAACTACTATCTACACCCATTTATTTTCCTAGCATGTTTTTGCTTTATCTTGTTATCTCTTTCTCTTTTATAACTGTCTGGCTTGTTTCATAGCTTTTCTAGCATGTCTACTTGTTTTATAACATGTTTTATTGATTTGATGTTGTTGGCCTAGCCTTCTTGGGTTAGGATATGTCTAAATACCTTGTTTGTGCTTAGATCTATTTGTTTATGTGCTTTTTGCCATGTTTGTGCTTAGATCTACATGTTCATGTGCCTAAAGCTTTGTTTGGATGCTATGCCTAGTGCCTTATAGCCTTATATCTCTTGTTTATGCCTCTTTCTTGTGTTTTGGCTTTTGGGTAGGGTGTAGATCTAGATCTAGTGGTCTAGGCCTACATCCATACACCCAAGTTTCAATAAAAGGTTTGGATTATTTCCTTTGTGCATGTCTATGCTTTGTTTGCCCTTTTTCATGTGTTTATGTTTGGATCCATGCTTGTATGCCTAGATCTCGTTTCTTACATCCTTTCCATGCTTCCCATGTCTTGTTTCCCTTTGTGGGTTTGTGTTTATTGGTCTTTGGGGCCTTCTTGTTTGTTTGGTTGTATTCATCCCCCTTTTATGGCTTGTTTGGATACAATCTTGTGTGAGAGAACATCTTAGTGATGTTGGTTCACTTGTTGCTAGCCTTTCTCTCCTTTGCTTAGTTCTCATGTTAGGGTTCCTCGTGTTAGCCTCTTTATGTGCCTTATAACATGCTTACCCTTTCCCTTTGTGTGATAACATGCTTGCTATGCTTGCTTTGTGCCATCTCATTTGGTTTTCTATTCTTCTTTACATCTTTACATCCTTGCTCATATGTTCATGCATGTGTCTTTGTATGCTTGTTTGTGTCATCAAGCTTAGTTCCTACATGTAATCTTGTGCAGGTTCACATCTGTCTTTTGTACACGAGATCCTGAATGCCTTTTAGGAACTTTGCTTGATGATACATGTGTCATCCATACTCCAATATAATGAAACTACGGACATCAATCCAAACCCACATTTGTCCTTCTAGGACACCTTCTTTTGCTTGATAACATGTTTGTTTGATAACATGCTTGTTTGCCCCTTTGTGTGCTCTCTTTCGTTTGTTTGCCCCTTTATGTGCTTTTTTTTTTTTTTTTTTACTTTCACTTTTGCTTGTCTACTAGTCTTGTGTTTCTTTCTTTGTTGCATGTACACGCTTGGAACGAGGAAAAAATTTCTAAAATGCAAGCAAAGAAAGGCAAGAAGATGCAAGCCCAAAAAGGGCAATGTTCAGTAGATTAGGAGGCTTAGCTTCCTCAGGTGGTTATCTCTTTTTCTCTCTCGACCTTTCTCTTTAGAACCATGTATCTAGGGTAGGGTTGTTCTCTTTGTATCTTGCTTAGGCCGCATTCCTAGGGTATGGTAATGTTTATTTTACATTTCCTGTACCTTGTTAGGCTATACCCTGTGGATGTAGACATATTGCTTTATCTTTCATGTACCTTGTTTGGGCCACATTCCTAGGGTATGGCAATGTCTGATTTATATTTTTCGTACCTTGTTGGTCATACCCTTGGATTGTTGGCAATGTCTGGTTTATTTTCCCACTTTGTATGCTTGCATTGTGCATGATGTATGTCTATATATTATTTGCTTGTTATGGGTGGTTGTGAACTTTGTATGATGGACTCTCATGGTTAGGAGAGCAACCCACTCGTAATTATGGGTGCTCTTGACCTTGTGGTGTAGGTATGCACTCAAGGTGATTGCTATTGGTGTATATTCGTGCTACATTGTGTGCATGATCATCGCGGTATGATTGCTTGATCCATGTCAGCTAAGTGACATTGGTTTCCCCGTATATGCGACATGCATCAACATGCTTGATGCTTTGGTGAGCTTTGACTCGCCCTTGACCAAACATGCTGACGCGCGTCGTATACACAAGCATGAAACCCTGCTAGTGTGCCGTGCACCAAACGCAAAACTCTGCTGGATTTTCGCCGTGAAAATGGGGCACCTTTGTTGCCATATTCTCACAGCAAAAGCTTAGTGAGAATAGTGTTTTGTGTGCTATGATGCACTAGAGGCAAAATGTTGCCAGATTTTTGTTGTGTAAATTTGGCAACAATTCTAAATGTGCTAGCAAAGCATTGATAAAGATCACACCTCTCCCAAAATCGAACCTCAAAGCCCAATTCTTTTAAAGCCTCGAAAGCTAATGCCAATAGTTTGTTTTAATTGTCAATGTATGAAAATTAAGATTTTACCAAAATAAAGGATTGTCTCAAGATAGGTGTTACGGGGTGCCTAATACCTTCCCCACACGTAACTAGACTTCCGAACTTAAGAATCAAGATTTTTACCCGTCCGTATTAGATTAGGAAAAACGACCTTTTTCTTAGCTTAGGATTGGTAATAAAATCAAATAAAGTGAGGTGACCAATCACACCTTAGAAAAAACCCAATGATTGGTGGCGAATTCACTTACCTTTGGTAATTATAAGTTAAAATTGACTTAATTCAAGTCACACTCCAAAGGTACCCCTTTCACCCTCTTTCACAAGTGCTTGAGCTCAAGCACTAGTGCGAACGTCGCAGCGATGGGTGGTCGGCTACTGCGAGGTATCAACACATATCCTTCTTGTATAAGAACATTAAGGTTTTTTTTGATGAAAAGCGAGAGAGTGATTTAATAAGGTTCTAATTTGGGATGGTGGAGGGATGGAGTCACGGTGGTGGAGGGACGGTGGAGGGACAGCGGAGAGATGGTGGAGCGTTAGTGGAGTAGAAGCAATTTTCGAATTGGGGATTTAGGGTTTATAAAAATATAAACTTAGGGAAGAGGCTACACGCACGAGAGACAGAGAAAGATATGAAAAAAATTGGATTTTGTTTTAACTAATTTTGAAAAAGGGTGTTTCGGTCTTTTAAGTTTGTCCCACTTAAGCAAGACACATGTGCTTGTCATGTTTAGTAGCATTTCGTTAAACTTAACAACATAAATAACATCGGGGTGCAAAGTGAGATAAAAGCATCCCCATCAGTTTGTCTTTATTTTTGTTTATTTTACACTAAGAACTTACTTTTTCTATTTTACATAATTACTTTTACAAAACAACCACATCAGATTGTCTATTCTACACTCTATTTTAATTAAATAATCATTTTTTAATTTTTTTTTACCTTTAATTTCTCCGGTTCTCTCTCATCACTCAGGTCTCCTGTTTTCTCCATTCTCTTTATCTGTTCTCTCCTTCCCTCATCTCAATGGTCTCTCTTCTCTTTTCAACCTCTCATTTATCAACTCCCTCATCTCAAACATCTCGCTCCTCTTTGCTCTTTTTCATCGCCATCCTTGTCCTTCCTCTCTCTCAACTTGAACCACCATCAACCCACCACTAATCTTTACCTTTTTTCTCGATCTGACCTAGCCAAGACCCCAACGTTTCTCTGTTTCAATCTGATCGGCAACAAGACGGAATCACTGGTTTTTTGGGTTGAAAGCTTTTATCGCTTGATCTCACCCATGGCCCAAACATGGGTTTTTTAGGTTGAGGTGAAATGGGTCGAGATGAAGTTGGGTCAAGGTGAAACAAGTTTTCTGGGTTGAGACAAAGATTGTATTGTGATTTTCCTTTGAATTTGGTTTGCATTTTTTTTTTAGGTTGATTTTTTTGTTGATTTTAGTTTAATTTTTTGTTGATTTTGGGTCAATTTTGTGTTAAATTATAAGGTGTTGTGATGGGTTGTGGTGGTGATGGTGGGTGGTGCTATTGTGGTGGTGGTTGAACAATGGTGGGTGGTCGATCAGTTCCCTTTGGCTTAGAGGAAGAGGGAGAGAGAGAAGTTAGATGGAGAAAGAAGAGAGGTGAGAGAAAAAATATAAAATAATGATATGCAACTACAGTAACCGTGTATATTTACATGGTTATTGTAGCAGTTGTGCAAATTTACACAACTTTAGACAAGCTGATGTGGAAGAATTTTGAGAAATTTTGGGGTTATTTTTACAAAGTTGGACACTTTTTGTATTTTGCATTCACTAGTGTGAATGTTTTAAGTGTAATAGTTTATGGTGCAAAGTATAACTTGATGTATAGTTTATGGTGGTAAAATGTAATTTTCTCAGAAGAATTTTATAGCATGTGATTGTGGATAAAAAAATAATAAAGAAATAGTATTTGAGCAGAATAAAGAAAAATTCAGATTCTCCTAAAAGTACATGTAAAAAATAGGGCAGTTAAAATAGAAAATAAAGATTATTAACTAAACCTTTAGCTAAACTTTTAGAAAGGGCCGAGCATCACATCTTATTTTGTAAGCCTTTTACTAAATTTTAGAGTGGACAAAGTGGCTTAAAAATATTTAGCTACCCACTTTTCAAATATAAACTACATCCATTTTTCATCTTTTAGAGTATTCACATAAGCCTAGTAGCATTTTTAATTTAAAAGGCTATTTTAATTAACTCATTTGTAGATACTCCTACATCATACTCAATACTCTACATCTAATTTTATTTAAAATATTTATTTTATCCATCATTAATTATCCGTGACTATGGAAGACACATAAGTCGTTGTTAATCCTGTTACAAGGGATTGAGGAACTTTGTTATGATGTATAGACTGGGAATTTGACATTATGAATTATGATACTCTCAATCAGCATCCTTATTCTTTTTTTGATAATTAATATGGTCTAGGTTGAGGACAAAAAAGATGTACAAAATTAACGTATTGTTTTGATTTGGGAACTTGGGAAGGGGAAGAGAAGGAAAGAAAATAGGGAATAAGTTGTTTAGTTAATGGAAATGGGATGAATGAAGAAAGGCGAAATTGGTAAATTTTCCTTTTAGAGGCCTATAATGGCTTTTGACATAAATCTATATTCTATATATATTATATCTAAAAGTTGAAGTGTAGTATTTATTGTTGCTATGTTCCTATTAAGCCACATCAGCAGCCACGTCATCCACTTATTTTCTATATTTTCTTTTCTCTATTTAAACTTTTCTTCCCTCCTATTCTCAAAAAAAAAAAAAAAAAAAATCTTCTTCTCCCTATTAATTCACACCTACTATTACATTTTTTCCAACATTTTCCTTTCTTTTTTGTCTCTTTATCTTCTTACTACTCTCAATTTTACCGTTACACTTTCTTTCTTTTTCATATATTTTGACTTTTCTTCTTCCCATTTCATTTTGTATAAATTTGATATTATTTTCATCATTCAATCCATATTTTTTCCCCCACAAAACTGTGAGAACTCTCTCTCTCTCTCTCTCTCTCTCTCTCTTTGTGGATTCTTGTTCTTTCTTATCCCTCTAATTAAGGTTGATGGTTCTTTTTTCTTTCTTTTTTAATATGTGTTTTGGTATTGTGTGTGTGTGTGTGTTTTTTTTTTTTTTCATTAGAAAGTCTTCTATTTCCCTTTTATAGATTTGGTTGAGTTTTGGTTTGGGTTAATACTTAATTTCTTTTGGAAATAGGAATTTGAATATGCCTACCAATTGTTTGAGTAATAAATTATTATAAAGTCTATTTTTTTATTCCTTAAGTTTCATTTAAATTTTGGCTAAGATAACATTGTAATTTTGTGACAAGTTTTGATTATTATGATAATTTCCTTATTCCTTAAAAGATGAGAAGTTTGAATAATAAATTTGAAACTTATAAAGTTTAGTTGTATATTAGGCAAATATAATACACTACAATAGAAGTTAGAAGAATATGGTTCACCTTTAAAAAATATTAATCAAACACACAAAAAATAATAAAATGATATATTTGTAGAGATAAAAAGATTAAAAAAAAAAAACTTGTAAAAATCTTTAAAAAAAAAATAGACAATACTTAAAGTAATTGTTCCTTTTTATATATTACACCTTATTACATAATATTTATATTCTCACATATCGTGTGAGTTTGCGGCTAGTTTGTAGTAATAACCAAAAAAATGATGGAAAATTATTAGATACCTATTTCTTTTATTTCTCTACTCTCCTTGTTTCTCTTTCCCTCAATGGCTCAAGAAGTACTTGTTGAAAAAATTTGGCTATTCCATCTACATCCTTTAACTTTAGTGTAATTATCATTTTGTTCTTTCAATTTATAATTTTATCAGTTTCGATTTTTGATTTCCTATGGTCCACCACATTTTAAGAGTTGTTAAGTGTTAACCCATTTCCAAACAATGTCATATTGTGTTTTTGCGAATTTACTACTAAAAAAAAATACTAATATATATATATATATATATACCCACACAATAAAGTCTTAAAGTTTTTTAAAAAATACACCAAAGGCCTTGTAGCTGAATTGGCACCTCCCCATGCACAAAATGCTTGGAGGTCTAGGGGGAAATGCTTTGAGCTGTAGGATTAGCAGCATGTTGTAATTATCTCTCAAAAAAGTTTTTAAAAAAATGCAATGAAAATGCTCTAAAATAGCAACCAATCTATATATCTATATATATAATAATAGGTAAAGTAGAGAGAAAATCCAACTAAATTTCAAATTGGAATTCAATTAGAGTCTAATTTTGCGCCATGTGTCTCAACTAATCAAAAATTTAGAATTTTTTGCCAAGTTGGTTAATTTAGTGTAAGAATTGAATTTCAATTAGAGTTTAATTTTGCGCTATATGTCCCATCTAATCTAAAATTTTAAATTTTTGTGTCAAATTAGTTAATTTAGTATAGAAAACGAGGAGTCCAATATAATAAACCATAAAAAACATAATCATATAACTAAAAAAAATCAAATTTATAAGTCATTTATATATATGGAAAAAACTTATGTGCTGTTCCTTAGGTTCCCTTCTTAAAATTCTGTTATATGGCTTTTTAACTAAAAAAATACACTTTCATCTATAAGAAAAAGGTCACATGGCAGAATTTTAAGAAAGGAATTTGAAGAATAGCACCTAAGTACTGTACCTAAGTCTCTCTCTCTCTCTCTCTCTCTCTCTATATATATATATAACAATAGGTGAAACTGAGAGAAACTCATATTATTCCAAATTAGAGTTCCAATTTTGTGTCATGTGTCCTAAATTATTTATTTTTAAAAAGTTTTATTTCTTAATTTTAGAATCAAATGTGAGACCAAATCATAAATATTCATACAAGTGAGTTAATAAGTACAAAAACCAAAGAATCTAGAATAAATGAATCGTAAAAATAAAAAAAAATGGACAATTTACATTTTATACCTAATGTAGGGGTAATAGGCCCAATAGAACATATCTATGTACATATTGGGCCAGGGGCCCAATCCAAGGATATTAAGTAGTCCGAGAACGAGTAAACACTTTCATGAGAATCCGTGTTAGTAAGTGAAAAAGGAGAGGTGTGATCATGATCATCCAAAAGGGCGGTCCGAGGAGGAATGCTTCCTCAGCTGGGCAAAGTCGAGGTCAGAAGATGTGGTCTGCCATCAAGAGTAACGTTCCGGACTATTCCATGGATAAGGATAAGTATCAGGAAGAAACCAGATAGAGGAAAGCTGCTACTAACACATTGAATGCTCTACAGTTAACCCTCTGCCGCATTAATGAGGAAGTAATACCTGAATAGTAGTTTTTTCAGCCTTACAGCTACTATCTAAACACTTCAGGAATGTGCTAATGGAACAAGAATCCACAATAGCAATCTGATCTGCACGTGGAGGGTAGAGATGAAAGGGGAAGATAATATAAAATAAAGGAGAGACCCTGAGAGAAAGGGATTCGGAGAATTGAGAAAGAAACACTTTAGCAATTAAAACTGTATTTGAAATCAACTTCAAGTAAAATATATAAGAACTGATCTTCTCGGACTATGTCGAAGACGATTTTCCTTAGATAAATCCAGTCTATTTTTGCTTATTGTCTACTGGATCCATCGTAATCGCGACCCAACTCATTAGAACCTAATTTTTCAACTCACTCTCTAAAAATTTATTGTACTAAGCTCTTTGGGTTTAAATCCTTTTATCATTTGGGCTTAGGATTCAAACTACGTCTATACACCTAATAATATCTTTACAAAAATTTTTAAAGAGTTAACAAAATATAAAAATGACTATTAGTAGTATTTAAATTATATATATAAGAATTATATTATGCATCTTATTGTATATTTTTAAGTGTATCCATGCATTTGTATAGGGTTACAAGCTAGTTGCCTCTAAAAGGTAGGACGGATAAGATACTTGTTCCTAAAATAACATTTGTAATCACATTGGATCATTCAATCGTTTTAAATCCCAACATTGCCACTCCAAAGCCAAGCCAACTCCCTCTCAATCACACTCCACTGTTTGTCACCTGTTCAATTTTCCCTTGGGAAATATCCAAGTGTCACCTCAATGATCTATATTATCTCAAAGATCCATAAATAAATAAATAAATAAAATAAAATAAAATCTTCAATTTTAGTGAATCTTATGGCATTGATTAGAGCTCCTTTAAATTCTCAACTACGTATAGTGAATCGTAAAAGCTTCGTTGCAATTTCAAGAGAGGCTGGAGATTATCTAGAAAAGTTTTCAAAAATGGAACGAATCTCATAGTTTTTGATACTTTGATTGACGTTGACATTTGCTTGGCCAAGATCAACCATTTACAGTCACAAATTATTTTATAATCTTTTTACAAATTATTAATGTGACAAGTTTTTATTAGTTATAATATAGGTCCACTACTAACATCGTATTTATATTTATCAATAATTATTTAAAAATTACTAAAACCACATCAACAGTTTGTAAAAATGTTATAAAATAATTTGTGTCGGTAGTATTACTTATACATAAAATTAAGTCTCTTGAATTCAAAAAAAAAAAAATATGCATCCAACTCTTAATAATCAATATGCTATGTAGTATCACCGTCCTTCATTTCATTTTCATAGAGTCATATGAATCCGTTTCTTCATTCATAAATAAATTAATTAATTAATAAAATTTCCTCCTCTTCCTCTTATCGTGTCAAATCAAGAGAACTATTTTTATAAACAAGAATTTCATTCAACAACTAATGCACACAATTTTTAAGGTGTAATTCAAATTAATTTTAGTGAATAATCTTTGTGTATTTGGTAAATTTTGGATGAATTTTATGAATTAGGGGAATTTCCAATGTTTTTCTTTTCTCTTGTTGTACAAATACTATACAATTTAAGTGACCTTGGGGTCATTTTTATCTTTGCTCATGTGAAGATTTAAATGTAGTGACTCTTCATTCTCAAAACAAAACAAAAATGTAGTCACTCTTGAGTTTGCTTTAAGTAATTTCTTAAAATAAAAAAAATAAAAAAAAGCTTAAAGCAAATTCTTTTTGGTTCAGGCTTGACGGACATTTTGGCCTTTTGCCCCTTTGGGCAAAAATATTTGGCATTATGCTCCTGTTTCGAAACTATATAGGTGTGTGCCCCTGTTTCGATACTCGATGACCCTAAAATCAAGTTATTTAAAGTACTCGATTGGTTTAAAATCGAGTTATGCCCGATCAAATTTAAAAAATAAAAAAATAAAAAAAATTTGCATAGAACTCGATTTTATGGAAATCGAGTTCCAAAACGCCACTATAGGGCTCAAAAATGCCACTATAGGGCTACCTGAACCTGTCATGGAACAATCACACTTAGGAAAAAAAAATTACAAGAAAACGCCGCTATAGGGCTTTAAAACGTCACTATAGGGCTTAAAAACGCCACTATAGGGCTCCCTGAACCTGCCATGGGACAATGACACTAAAAAAAAAAATTTTTGCAAGAAAACGCCGCTATAGGGCTTTAAAACGTCACTATAGAGATTAAAAACGCCACTATAGGGCTCCCTGAACCTGCCATGGAACAATGACACTTTAAAAAAAAATTTGCAGGAAAACGCCACTATAGGGCTTTAAAACGTCACTATAGGGATTAAAAACGCCACTATAGAGCTCCCTGAACCTTGTATGGGGCGATGACACTAAATTTTTTTTTGCATAGAACTCGATTTCTAGGAACTCGAGTTCCAAGTAATTTTTTTTTTTTTTGGTTTGATTGGGCATAACTCGATTTTAAACCAATCGAGTACTTTAAGTAACTCGATTTTAGGGTCATCGAGTATCGAAACAGGGGCACGCACTTATATAGTTTCGAAACAGGGGCATAATGCAAAAAAAAGAAAAAGAAAAAAAAAGGGGGTAAAATGCCAGAATGTCCCAGGCTTGACTCATGAATTAGTTTTGGACCTAAGCTTGAAGACCTGGACCAGATCCAGTCAGGTATATGCTTGGCCCAAGCAAAAGTCTGGCCCAACCCATGTATAATACTTGGGCTTCTGAGTTTCCATTTTTTGTTTCGGCCCGAGGGCTTTCAGATTTCACAATTTCGGTTTTAATTTCATTTGAGATCGACCCAGCCGTGACAAAATTTTTTAGCCCATCGGCCTTACCAAATTAAATTGATATATATTAATATTATAACAGAAAGCAAATTTTATAAGGCAAGAACATGTCTAAATGGTTGATCCATTTGGTTCCATAAGTTCCAAAAGTAATTCTAATTCATCATATCTTGAATAGACATGTATTCTAATTAGTTCAAATAGTAAAGTCTACTGTCCTCGAATCCGAGATCTGAGATTTTATTTTTGCTTACATCAAAAAACCAATTGTATCTACTTGGGAAGATGGAAAATATAGGGAGGATAGGAAAGTGAGAGAATAAAAAAGATTTTATATTTTGCCATATGTGTTCACTTTGGAGGATAGAAAAGTGAAATGATGGAAAACTAATATAATTTTTTATTATTATTAATAAAAACAAATGAGAGGATGAAAGGTATGAATTTACACTTATTCCCCTATTACATATGATTTTTTTCCCAAAAGAAAAAGTTACTTATAATTATTTTCTTAATAGTATATAAAATTGACACATAATTCATTGAATACAAATCCTATGTCTCTTTATTTGTGTCTCACTTTATACTCCACAAATCACCAGTCAAACAGGTAATTTGTATTCCAATTCATTATTCAAGAGACACGTACTATGCAACAATGTTTTGAATATATATATATATATATATATAAAACATAAATACCTATTTAACATTTATAATTACTTATCATCAATAATGAAATATAATAAGATTCAATTCAAAATAACAAAGTTTTAGTTTTTCCTCTCTTTTTTTTTTTTTTTTTTTTTTTTTTTTTTAAAGAAAAAAAAGGAGAAATATGTAATTTGACCTAAATGACCTTGAATGTACTAGAATTTAGCCTGAGGTGGAAATAGGGGGTTTCTCATTCCGATTTGCTTACTAGTACAATATTTATCAGCCGAAACGGAACAAAATCCACAACTATGTTGTACAATACACGTTTAGACTTCAACGTACTAAAATAAAATTAAAATTAAGAGAAACTTAAACAATCAAAAAAGGGAAAAAAAATCAACAAGTAAATGGATTAAAAGACGAGATTAAAAAAAAAGGGGGGGGGGTATTCTTGTTTTCTTCGAAATAACCAAGAGCCAAAAGACCAACAAAAATAATAATAATAATAATAATAATAATAATAATAATAATAATAAATATTAATAGATAAAGCTGAGAAAAATCCAATTAAATTTTAAATTGGAGTCTAATTTTGTACCACGCACGTATCTTATCTAATTTTTAAATTTGTATGTCAAGTGAATTATTAGGTGCAAAAATCAATTATATTTTAATTGGATTCTCAAGTTTGCGCAACGTGTCCTATTTAATTTTTAATTTTGTCCCAAATGAATTATTGAGGATAAAAATCAAATGAGTCTAAATACAATTAGATTCTAAATTGGATTTTACTTGGAGTCTAATTTTTTGCCACATGTCCATCTAAGTTTTATATTTTTGTGGCAAATGAATTATTGGATGCGCAAAAACCGAAAAGTCTAAAACTAACTAAATTCTAAATCATATATACATAATGAGAAACCATTACATATTTTAGAAATGTATGGTTTAAAAAAAGTGCAAGTTAATACCATACATAATTTGAACATCTTCTAAAAATATATATATAATTTGAACCGTATAATTGTGATTGTTTTTAATTGTACCTATGAATATGCACGAGGCTACAAACTAGTATATATTAATAGGTAAAGCTTAGAGAAAGTTCAATTAGAATTTGAAATTAGTATCCAATTTTGCATCATGTGTCTAAATTTATGTAAGGGTCATACCATAATTATCCACTTAAGTTTGTACCGTGTGTCCACTTAACTTTTTTAATCTTTGTGCCCAGTGAGTTAATTAGTGCAAAATACTAAGAATCTAATATTACTGAGCTATAAAAAAAAAATCACATATACTCAATAAAAATCACCACACAACAAAAATCGCCACACGTTCTATCTTATTAAAAACTAGAAAAAAATAATAATGATCATAAGTAGTATTAAATTTAGGTAAGATGTGTCTAATTATGTTTACTTTTTTTTAAAATAATTTGACTAATTATCTATATTTTTAAGAAAAAAATTGTGTTTAATTTTAAATGTATCTATATATATGCATTAATGCATGTGTTACATGCTATTTTTTATAATAATTTGACTAATTATTTATATTTTTATAATAAAATTTGTGCTTAATTTTAAATGCATCCATGCATTTGCATGGGTTACATGCTAGTAATAATAATAACCCACATCAAGTATGCAGCAAATTTAGAAAATCTAGGACCACAAATAATAATAACACGCATCAAATATGCAGCAAACTACCCCATTTCTTTGAGAAAATCTAGGACCACAATTTTTTTTTTCATGATTTCAAAATAACTTTTATGTGGCAAACTGTGAGTAATAAAGACAAAATAGTAGGTTCATGTGAAAATGATAGGCAATTACTCTCAATCTGCCACATCAAAGTTATGGCAAGTGGTTCTAGAACCACTCCCTTTGTTCCCCCATTTTTTTCTTTTACTAGAGAGATTTTGTTTCGGTGGGTTTGGGTGGAAAACACCCCGAGACCACCAACACTTCCCTCTCTCTTTTCCGCTGTTACCGAATAATGGAAATTGTAGTTTTATTTCCACTGTTCTTCTCTTCTTTTTCCATTCACCAACTTTTCACTTCAACCAAACACAGTGTAAGTTATCATAGGTTCAAAGTGGTGTAGTGTTGTTGGTGTGCCCACTTCATTGTGGAGTCTTTCTTGGCAAGTTCTTGAACTTGGGGTTAAAAGGCTTCATCCACCACATGGGTTTAGTAGCACAACACCCCCACCCCTCCCCAAAAAAATGACTGACTCAAATTTTGTATGCAGAATATACTTTGATTGGCTATCAAATTTGTGAGCAATAAAATTTTCTTCCCTTTTTGCAAATGATGTTTCCCAAATCTCATGTTGTCCCAATGTTGATCCTTTATTTAATCAAGTCATTTTATCTGTTAAAAAGTTTAATAGATTGGAAATACTAAAAAGTGCTAACTAGTTGAGTTTCAAAACCCTTAACATTTAAACATGTCATTTGATCCAATTAACCTATTTTGATCTATTTAATCCATGTAATTCTCATTTACCAATTGGTTATTCTAAGCTAATATCATCGCATTCTTTCAACATTATTATTTTATAAACTTGCCTTTTGTCATATTCGTACTTAGTATAAACTTGTCTAAATTAAACTTGAATGATCTATGTAGGAACATGGTTTTATAGGGCCCAAACCCAAATAATATTGGGCCATATGCAAAAATAAGCCTATTATAGGCTGACCCGCTTTAAGACTAGGCCTCCCTAAAAGAACCAAATCTCGAACCACTGACCAGATAGAATGTCACCTTAGATCCAAGGATAAACTTATTGTGGACTACATCCAAAGTCAAGATCCATGCCGAGTTGATAGAAACAGAACACCTTTCGAGGAAGAATTTTAGAAGGTATGAGATTGTCCGAGGAAGCTTGCTAAAGCTTCCTAATGAATCTACAGTCACCTCCGCATTAATGAAGGTCACTTCCCTAGCACAGTCACATTTAATGGTAAATGACTAGCATGAACAGTGCAAAAAGCCCCAAAAGTCTCCAGCTATGTAGGGATAGCACATCCTGGAGAAGCAGGTAGGGTAAATATAAGGGAGGATAAGGGCAAAACAAAGTGGACAAAGAAAAAACCACCAAGAGAGAGAGAGAGAGAAGATTGTAGAAAAAGAGAGAGAACTCTTAGAACACCTGAGGAGGTTTGTTCTTGAGGAAAATTTTGTACCACTGTTCTTAAGCTTAAATAATATACATTTTTACGTGGTTTTTATGTAAATATTTGTTGTTCTTTTTCTAATTTCTCATTGTGTATTGTTATTAACCCATAATACAAATTAGTTGTGACCCTAACTAAGGTTCTTTGTTTGGTTTTGGTCTGCACAATCTACAATAATAAAAATTTAAATTTATATAAACTTTATCTTTGGTAATTTTTTTTTTTTTAGAATTTTCCACTTTTTTATTTCTTTATGTTAAACTTGTCATTGTCATATTAGTACTAACATGGATGAATTATAATTCTCTTTTAGTCCCCCTAAAATATAGTGGCCTCTAGAATACACAAATAAAAATAATATAAAAATTACACTTCCTTTATAGTTTTCACCTTTTGAAAGTTAAATAAATATAAAGTTAGATTAGTAATTCGGTTTTGTAATTCTTGGAGGTCTGTCAACTATGAATTGTGTCAATATTGTATATTAACTTTTAAAATCAACTTGCCAAGAGCTTTGTAATTGAATTGGCACCTCCCCATGCACAAAGTGCTTAGGAGTTTAGGAGGAAAATGTTTCGAGTTATGAGGTTAGCAACATATTATAACTATTCACAAAAAAAAAAAAAAAAAAAAAAATTCAAAATCAACTTGTGGGGGGATGAGGATCGAAAGCCGTTAATAAAGAAAATAAGGGCATTTCCGAGGAGGGGAACTTCACAGAGAGGACTTATTCAACTAATAAGGAGTTCGGGATGCTGCCATTGGTGAAGATGCCGAGGGCTCCTACTTAACCTCGGAAGGCCGAGAATCAGGAATGAAGGGAGTACGATGCAATCCCTGGGGGGACAAAGGTAACTTGGTATTGAATAAGGAAGAGAAGAAAAAGGAAGAACTAAGCAGCCATCCCCTTTGCATTAAATGCACTGCAACCACTTAGCTGGCCGCATTAATGAGGAAATGACTATTGTTAGGAATGATTTTGCATTGTTATGCTTATATTGTATGCTTGTAGTGTAATTGTAGTATCAGTGCTTGTATAGTTGTAGTGTTGTATTGTAATTGTGGTGTCATGAGTTGTATACAAGTTAGTTAGTGGCGGGGTAGTTAGAAGTTAGTTAGAGAATCAGTTGGTGAGCTATATTGAGAGTTGGAGAGCTAGAGGGTTATGCAAGAAGATGAATAAGAAGTGCATGGCTATTGTAAAGGAATCAACTAAGAAGTATGTTGTTAATCTCAATCCCAAATTCCTTCTCTCTCTGTTTCTCTTCTCTATCTTCTTGGAGGACCAGCTAACCTCGAATACAACTAGACACCATTGTTCTTGTTTTTCACCCTTAACAATTGGTATTAGAGCCTTGTTCCTATGTTACCATGACTGAAACATGAGCTACTGCCATGAATATGGTGAATGAGTCTATTGCTTCTCTTCGTACCACTTCTGATCATCTCAACAAGGATATTCAAGAAATCCAAAAGATTCAAGGAATTCACACCAGAACCTTGAATGAAATGAATTAGAATCTTGATGCCATTTTACAGAAGTTAAATTCTCAAGATGGAAATCAACATTCACCTCAGAGAACCATACCAGCAAATCAAAGTTCTTCAACATTATCACTGGTGAAACCTATGAAACTAGATTTTCCACGTTTCTTAAGTGATGATCCTGCTAGTTGGGTTTACAAAGCCAATCAGTACTTTGGGTATTATCAAACTCCAATTGCAGAGAAACTATTAATTGCTTCCTTCCATATGGAGTTAGAGGCCCTAATCTGGTTCTAAGAAGCAGAGAAGGCTGGAGTGTTTTCTGATTGGGAGTCCTTAGTGCAAGCTTTACACGTGAGGTTTAGATCAACTGCTTATGATGATCCTATAGAGGTGCTAACAAGGTTGAGGCAAACATCCACAGTTTCTATGTACAAGGTAGAGTTTGAAGCTATGTCCAATAGAATCAAGGGTCTTTCTCCTTTGCACAAGCTAAGCTGCATCCTAAGTGGTCTGAAAGATGAAGTAAGGCTACCAATGAGGATGCTCAATCCTCAATCTTTGAATGCAGCCTTTAGATCGGCCAAGATTAAGGAGGAATATGTGCTGAGTTGCAAAAGAAGTGCCAAGTACCAGTAAGAGTCAGGTAAGACTTCTATCTTGGGTTTGCCTAAAGGTAATGCAGTGGTAGAATCTAAACTGTTGGGAAATTTAGACCTCGGTTGATAGAATTAACAAGTTTTAAACCCAAGTTGTTAATTAGATTTATTATGAATAAAACTTGTTAAAACAAACAAATATCAATATCATGTCAAAATCATGCAGCAGAAAAATAAATAAGACAAGATATGATGACCCAAGAAAACCAATGAAACAAACTAGTTTCACAGTAAAAAACTTGGGGGGAAACCTTCCCAAAAAGCAATCCACTATAGTAAAGAGAAGTTTCAGATCTAGTACAAAACCTTTGTCCCTAGACTCTATAATCTCGTAGATGAACTCACAGCAGAAACCTTCTACTGCTTTAGAACCTCTGAATTCTTCAATATATAAACGCCACCCTTTGATGTTGCACGAATCCCAGTACGTGACTAACCAATTGCACGAATCCCAGTATGCGACTTCAATCACCAACTAGAAGAAGATTGTTGGCTGCAAAGTTCTTCACTTCATCAACAATGAAGATCAAGAAGCAATTGGTTACAAAACCCTAAGGTGCAAAAGACGCAGTAGCTTCTCTTAGAGAGAATAAGGCATCGGTCACCTTTTGCATATGTTCTCATTGTATTCTCTTATGTGACGGCCTCTAAAATAAGCCTTATATAGGTCTAGGGTTGTAAGAAAAGAAACCCTACACAAATACAAAAGTCTGGTTCAAAAATCAGACCTGAAAATCTGAATTCCCATAACCTCGATAGATAGCAGGTGTCGAGGAGGTGTCGAGATTTAAACCTCGATAAATAGCTAGGTGTCGAGGAGGTGTCGAGGGGACAGGAGCTTTCTCGATCGATCCACTAGCTATCGAAAAGGTGTCGAGATTGCGATAAGAAAACACCCTAAGAGCTCGATAGATAGCCAGCTGTCGAGAGGTGTTGAGCAGGTGTCGAGCTGTTTGTCCGCAGGTGTCGAGCTATCTGTCCAGCTTTATTGAACACATTTTCTTCACTTGTTTCTTAGTCCAATCTTCATGGCTTTAATACTAGACTTGAACAACATGTTCCTTGAAGTATTAAACACATCCTAGATCTACCCAATTACAAGTAAAGTGCGTTTTGTCAAAGGATTAGCCAACTACATAAAATAATGACATATGTTTTTAACAAGTGAACCACATATGTCTTAACAATCTCCCCCTTTGGCAATCCGTGACAAAACCACAACAAACAAATTAACATATGAGAGAAGTCATAAATCAGTCAACTCATACTCACTTGTTGAATACAATAAAATCTATCCTAACACAAACTCTTGAAAAACTTTGCAAGAAGAGAGTTTATGGCAAGTAGATTTTGACAACCTGTATTTCTGAAACACTTTAAACAAAACTCATCAAGGCATCTTAGTGTGAAACTGAAATAATAGATTGCATACAAGTATAAGAAACATGTGTATGAAGATAGAAAAGAAACAACACATGTAAAGATAGGTGAAGAAAACATACATCATCATATAAAGAAGATAAGCATAATGTATGTAAACATGGTCACAAGACCCAAGGTACAAGAACAAGGAAGTAAGTACTCCCCTAACAAGATGAAACACATCTCTCCCTTACAGAGGCATGTATTTCTTCCCCTAACATGTAGAATCTTAAAAAAGAAACCGCATCACAATTTCTCCCCATTTTTTTAATGATTGACAAAGGGTACAAGAATTTAGAAAGCTTCACTCGAGAAACATAAAAATGATCAAGGAAGATTAAGGGGATACAAAGAATCCATAAAAATGCATGAATGTAATGAAACAAGATGCTATGGATAACAAGATAAAAGAATGATGCAAAACATGTGAAAAACAAATCTCTCAACAAGAAAAAAAATGTTAAGCACATGGATCCCAAAACACACACACACACACACACTAAACAAGTCTAATCAATTTTATATTTCAAAAAAAAAGCCAAGACAGTTTAGTGAGTATACGTTAACACATGTAAAACCTTGTGATGGCCAAATCACATTGTACCTGCACATGTATCAAGAGTAGCAAAAAATATTGCGTATTGGGTGTGAAAAACATCACAAGATTGCATATGTGTATACATGTTATGATGATCTGAGATATGAGAAAATAACTTTAACTCACACACAATCATAACTGTTTGATGGGGACTATCACCTTTGAGGTACATCCTATAACTCCCACATCTCCTAGAAAACACGCTTGCAATCATATTTAAAACATTTTTGATCTTTTTGCTTTTATTTTCTTTGCATATTTTCTTTTAAGCATATCATGCATGGGCATATAAGAGAGAGAAAAGAAATACCCAACAAGTTAAGCATTGACATTGTACTTTTACTATGCCGAAGCATGCGGTTGTCTTTGATACTGCACTTTTCCTATGCCGAAGCATACAGGTGTCATATTATAATTGGCGGGCAACAGTGGTGAGATGGTTATTTATGCCTTTCTCTTAGGATTTTCTAGTCCTTTCCGTCAAAAAGAGTGATACGAGTGTTAAGTTCAAGAGATAACTTAATCTTACTCATCACAAACAAGAGCCACAAAGCTCACTTGCTTAGTTGTGCATAGAGATGCTCATCTAAGCTACAAAAGATACAAAATTTAGAAAACTTTGTTTCAATGGCCATCCAAGGTACACAAGTACCAAAGTACACAAACACACACTGTTTTTGTATTTTTCTAATTTTTCTCTTTTTATTTTTATATTGAAAACAAAACAAAATAAATACTAAACAACCAGACAAAAACAGACAAACACCATGAAAGCATGAAGAAAAATGCATATGCATGAAGGCATGATAGAAAGATGCAGATGCATGAAAGCATGATTCCAAAAACAGATAAGAAATCAAACAAAGAGAGTCCTACTTTAGATAGAAAGAATTAAAGCAGATGACAAACAGAAAAGACAATTAAGTCTTAGGCTCCTTTCTCACCCACACAGCACGAGTCTTTGGCCGTGAAGATGAAAAGGCACGTGTCCTAGTATGTCTACTAAAGGACATAGAAGAATTAAAATTCTTCTTAAATTGAGTTAAAAAGCTCAAGACTTTTAATAACTCTTTGATGACAATGGGGGTCAAGGATCACACTCAGGAAATTAATTCAATCAGAGTGAACCCGCTCTGATACCACTTGTTGGGAAATTTAGACCCCGGTTGATAGAATTAACAAGTTTTAAACCCAAGTTATTAATTAGATTTATTATGAATAAAACTTTTTAAAACAAACAAATATCAATATCATGTCAAAATCATGCAGCGAAAAAATAAATAAGACAAGATATGATGACCCAGGAAAACCAATGAAATAAACTAGTTTCACAGTAAAAAACCTGGGGGGAAACCTTCCCGAAAAGCAATCCACTATAGTAAAGAGAAGTTTCAGATCTAGTACAAAACCTTTGTCCCTAGACTCTACAATCCCCGTAGATGAACTCACAGCAGAAACCTTCTACTGTTTCAAAACCTCTGAACTCTTCAATATATAAGCTCCACCCTTTAATGTTGCATGAATCCCAGTACATGACTAACCAATTGCGCGGATCCCAGTACGCGACTTCAATCACCAAATAGAAGAAGATTGTTAGCTGCAAAGTTCTTCACTTCATCAACAATGAAGATCAAGAAGCACTTGGTTACAAAACCCTAAGGCATAAAAGATGCAGTAGCTTCTTTCAGAGAGAATAAAGCATCGGTCACCTTTTGCATATGTTCTCCTTGTATTCTCTTATGTGAAGGCTTCTAAAATAAGCCTTATATAGGTCTAGGGTTGTGAGAAAAGAAACCCTACACAAATACAAAAGCCTGGTCCAAAAATCAGATCTGAAAATCTGAATTCCCATAACCTCGATAGATAGCAGGTATCGAGTAGGTGTCGAGATTTAAACCTCGATAGATAGCTAGGTGTCGAGGAGGTGTCGAAGGGACAGGAGCTTTCTCGATCGATCCACCAGCTGTCGAGAAGGTGTCGAGATTGCGATAAGAAAACACCTTAAGAGCTTGATAGATAGCCAGCTGTCGAGAGGTGTTGAGCTATCTGTCCACAAGTATCGAGTTATCTATCCAGCTTTATTGAACACCTTTTCTTCACTTGTTTCTTGGTACAATCTTCATGGCTTTAATACTAGACTTGAACAACATGTTCCTTGAAATATTAAACACATCCTAGATCTACCCAATTACAAGTAAAATGCGTTTTGTCAAAGGATTAGCCAACTACATAAAATAATGACATATGTTCTTAACAAGTGAACCACATATGTCCTAACATAAACCTAGGATACCTATTAAAAGAATAACCCTAGCACAAATGGATGAAAGGAGGAAGAGGGGTCTTTGTTACAATTGTGATGAGAAGTGGGGGCCTGGACATAAATGCAAGAATGCTAAATTGTTTATTTTAGAAGGAATTGAATTGGCTTATGGGTTGTAATCTGGGGTGCAGATTACTGAGTTGGAAGAAGAGGTGGATAGTGATGTTGTTAATAATATGGTTGGGAGTACTCAGTCTAATCAAGAGGAGGAGGTTGAGATTACTTTGTATGCTCTCATAGGAACCCCTACACCTGGTATTATGAGGGTTAAGGGTAAAATTAATGGGAGTAGGTTAATAATATTGATAGATGCAGACAGTACTCATAATTTTGTTGATGCATCATTGGTTAATAGTCTACAGTTAAGAGTAGATGTTTCAAAACTTTTGGAAGTCAAAGTGGCTAATGGTTCTATTGTGAAGACTCAAGGGTTCTGTAGTAATGTGCTAGTGAATGTTCAAGGAATGGAGTTTTGCATCCAATTTCATGTTCTAGTATTAGGAGGTTGTGATGCAGTATTAGGCACTCAGTGGCTAAGTATTTTGGGAGAGATACGATGGAACTTTAAGCTCTTAACCACGTGTTTTTGCTATGGGAACTAGTAGGTCTTGTTGCACGGCTTGAATCCATCTTCAGGGTCCTCTCTTATGGATTATAATTTATAAGCAATTTTTTAAGGCCCCAGTGAAGAAGGGTTTGTTGCTGTAAATTGCTAGTATAGAAGCAGAAGCACCAGATGCTAAGATTCTTGTTGAGGTGGGTTCATTGTTGCAGGAGTTTTGGCATGTCTTTGAGACTTCTACAAGGTTGCCTCCTTTTAAGGGTCATAAGCATCCTATTGTTCTTAAGGAGGGTGCTCAGCCTGTCTGCCAAAGACCTTATAGGTATCATTTTTACAAAAGAATGAGATTGAGAAGATTGTAAAGGAGTTGCTGTCAGTGGGGTCAATCAAGAACAGTAGCAGTCCTTTTGCCTCTCCATTTCTGTTGGTAAGAAAAGCTGATGGTTCATGGAGAATGTGTATTGATTATAGAGCATTACACAATATCACTGTAAATGACAAATTTCCAATTCCAATCATTGATGAATTGTTGTATGAATTGAATGGAGTTGCTATTTTTTTCAAGCTTGACTTGAGGTCTGGGTATCATCAAATCAGAATGAAGGAAGAAGACATACCTAAGACAGCTTTAGAACACATGAGGGTCATTATGAGTTCTTGGTGATTCCCTTTGGTTTAACCAATGCTCCATCAACCTTCCAATCCTTGATGAACCAGGTATTCAAGCCTTTCCTTAGACAGTTTGTACTAGTTTTCTTTGATGACATATTGGTTTATAGCAAGTCTTTGTCTGATCATGTCAACCACCTTAGAAGTGTTTTGGAGATTTTGGCTACTAACAAATTATATGCCAAAAGATCTAAATGTATGTTTGCTTGTAAAGATGTAGAGTATTTGGGGCATTTATCACTGCTGAAGGTGTACATACTGACCCAAAGAAGGTTGCTGCCATGCAACAGTGGCCTATTCCTAAGGATATTAAATCCTTAAAAGGGTTCTTGGGCCTTACTGGTTATTACAGGAAGTTTGTTAAGGGGTATGGACAAATTGCAGCACCCTTGACAGCCTTATTAAAAAAAGATTCATTTTGTTGGTCAAAGGAAGCTGAAATTGCTTTTTAGAAGCTTAAAGATGCTATGGTCCACCCACCTGTGTTGGCTTTGCCAAATTTTGACAAGCCATTTGTGGTGGAGTGTGATGCTTCAGGGAGGGGAATAGGTGTTGTTTTAATGCAGCAAGGTAGACCTATAGCCTATCACAGTCAGGCTCTTAAGGGAAAGAATTTGGCATTGTCTACCTATGAGAAAGAACTACTAGCCTTGGTCATTGCTATCAAGAGGTAGAGGGCTTATTTGGTGGGAAGAACCTTCACTGTTAAGACTAATTAGCAAAGCTTGAAATACCTATTGGAGCAAAAAATTGGAACTCCAGCTCAACAGAATTGGTTTACTAAGTTATTGGGGTATGCTTTTGTGGTTGAGTACAAGAAAGGTAAGGATAATCTAGTACATGATGCATTGTCTAGGAAGGTTGACACTGAGGATTTTGTTTTTGATGGTGAATTAGATGATTCTGATGGGGTTTTATGCATGGTTTCATTTCCAACTCCAGCTTGGTTAACTGATCTTAAGGCTAGTTATGCCACTAATCAGCAAGTGCAAGGTATTTTCCAGGCTTTTCAGTTGGGAAAGGAAGTCCCAAAAGGGTATTCAATACATAATGGACTACTCTTATATTAGGGAAGGGTTTATTTAGGGACTTGTGATGCTTTGAAGGCTGCTGTCCTGCAACAAGTCCATAATAGTCCCTTAGGAGGTCATTCAGGGTTCCTTAAGACCTTGCATAGGGTTAAGAGGGATTTTTATTGGCCTGACTTAAGGGAGGATGTGAAGAAGTATGTCAAGGAATGTGATACTTGCCAAAGACTCAAGTATAAGACTTGTATTGCAGTTGGTTTGTTGCAACCATTACCTATACTTGACAAACCTTAGCTTGATGTGAGCATGGATTTTGTTAAGGGCCTTCCCAAGTCACAGTCCAAGGAACAACTAAGGTTGATAGTGTGGATGTGCATTTGAGAACTAGACAACAGCTCCTGGCATTGTTGAAGCAGAACCTCTTGGCTGCATAGGAAAGGATGAAGCTCAATGGTGATAAGCATAGAACTGAAAGGGAGTTTGTTGAAGGGGATTTGGTTTATCTGAGGTTACTGCCCTATAAACAGAAGTTTATGAGGCAAAAACATTTGGGTAAATTGTCACCTAGATACTATGGGCCCTTCCAGATTTTACAAAAGGTTGGTAAGGTGTCTTACAAGTTGGACTTACCACCAGGTTCTAGGCTGCATCCTACATTCCATGTTTCCTATCTTAAGGGCAATTGGGTCAGCATGTGGCTTCTGTTCCTACACTACCATCTGTGGATTCAGAGGGCATCCTTAATCCAGAACCTATTGCTGTCTCGTAGGAAAGGACTCATCAATTGAGAAGCAAAACCATCACTCAAGTTTTGGTACAATGGCAAGGGGAGAGTCCTAAAAATGCTACTTGGGAAAACTTGTATTTGCTTCAACAACAATTTCCTCACCTTATGGGCAAGGTGCTTTAATAGGAGGGGTATTGTTAGAAATGATTTTGCAGTGTTATGCTTATATTGTATGCTTGTAGTGTAATTGTAGTATCAGTGCTTGTATAGTTGTAGTGTAATTATGGTGTCATAAGTTGTATACAAGTTAGTTAGTGGCAGGGCAGTTAGAAGTTAGTCAGAGAATCAGTTGGTTAGCTGTATTGATAGCTGGAAAGCTGGAGAGATGGAGGGTTATGTAAGAAGATGTATAAGAAGTGTGTGGCTGTTGTAAAGGAATCAACTAAGAAGTATGTTCTTAATCTCAATCCCAAATTCCTTCTCTCTCCATTTCTCTTCTCTATCTTCTTAGAGGACCAGCTAACCTCGAATACAACTAGACACCATAGTTCTTGAATTTTGTTAGGACATATGTGGAACATGTTATGAACATATGTCATTTAGAATTGGCTAATCCTTTGACAAAACGCACTTTACTTGTAATTGGGTAGATCTAGGATGTGTTTAATACTTCAAGGAACAAGAGTTCAAGTCCAAGTATTGAAACCATGCAAATCTGTCTAAGAATCAAGTGAAGAAATGTTGCTCATTAAAGCTCAACAGATAGCTTGACAAATGTATCTATCGAGGTTTAATTTTTCAAAGCTCGACAAATAGTTCGACAGCTGTATCTATCGAAGATTACAAAAATCAGATTTCCAAATCTGTTTTTCACGCATATCCATGCTATGTGTTTAGGTTTTCTTTTCTCACAACCCTAGACATATATAATGATTATTTTAAGGGCCATCTTAGTTGAAGAAACTTAATGCAAAGGTTTTATTCATGCATATTGTGACCGGAGACAATTTTCCCTAGTTCATCTTTCTCTTGAAGAAGCTGTTGCGTTTGTACACCGTAGGGTTTTGTAACCAAGGAACTTCTTGATCTTCATCATATGGATGAACTGAAGAACTTTGCAGCCAACATCCTTCACAAGCTGGTGTGTTAGTCACGTACTGAGATCCGTGCATCGATTGATTAGTCACGTACTTGGAGCCTTGCATTGAAAGGAGAGATTATCACTACATTACAAGTCCAATTGAGTATTGGGGTAAGGGTTCAACTGTAGGTTGATATAAGGTATTGGGATTCCTTTACATGTAACCGTTTGTTTTGATAATAGTTGATTCTTGGGAGTGGTGACCTTAAATTCACCTGGTGGGGTTTTGCCTCGATGGTTTTCCCCATTCGTAAACAAACACCTGTGTCATATTTAATTTCTGCTGCATTTAGTTATTTGGTGATTTGTTTGTGCTACCACGTGTATTGCATGTAATTGAATTTAATTAATTAACTTGATTAATTAATTGATTAATTTACCAAAGGGGTCAATACATTCTTGGCCTATCAAATTTCACCTTTAACAACTATGAACAGTGTTCCTCACAGCTCATATTTTGGTGTAAAAACCTTCTAGCAAGGTCTTGATGGAAAAAGTATCAAGAAAGTTTGATCACAACCCTCTAAATGTAAGATCCAAATGCATCCTTGCTAAGTTATATAAAGCCAAGAAGCACCTAGATCAGGGGGACATAAAAATTAGGAGAGAAAAACCATCCTATTGTACATTCTTCCTTGGACTGAATTAGAGGACAAACACTTAGCCAATTTCCAAGTTATTTCCAGTTTAATGTTACCACTTTGCATATAATTTTTGGTTTGATTTTCATCTCTTGTTACATAACGGGTACTTAAAGGTTGACCTTGCATCCCATCTCTAAAAATTAATTGTGTGAGTGAATAGTAACTGTATTAAAACCAACCTTAATTATCTAACTTACTTTTCGCCCACCACAATTGGTACGGTCTGTGGGAAAGTCTTCTGAGGTACCTATGCAAATCTCATGGTTATGGCTGGTCTTAGGCACAGAGGATCACTGGAGTCTATTGGCTCTCAGCGTAGAGATCATTTTGTTAATCTCGAACGTAAGAGGGATCGTGATGTGGCTTACACTCATAGCCAGGGAGCACCTTCCTTTCATTCTGAACGAACTGGACAACATGAGGCTAGTCATTATTCGCGTGATGAAGAGATCCATAACTTAGAAAAGAAGGTGGAGTGGTTACATCGACGTCTTCATCACCAAACTCAAATAAGGGAAGATAGGACCCCTTCTCCAGATCAATATTTAAGTACTGGAAGTGATGGAAGTTACCAACCTCGAAGCAGGACTCCACCTAGTGAATCGTTCATGTCATCGTCTCGTCACACTTTGGGATGAAAATACTATCGTAATAAATCCAGAACTCCACCAAAGAGAGGCCAGGGGCATGATGCTATGGGAAAGGCGTTCCTTTAAATATCTCGCTCCCCATTTTCTCAACGTATTAAGCAGGCCGAGCTCCCTCGCTGCTTTAACCAACTTACTTTCACCATCTATAATGGTAAAACCGATCCTGTCGAACACGTGAGCCATTTTAACCAGAGGATGGCCATTCACTCAAAGAATAAAGCCTTAATGTGTAAGGTCTTCCCTTTGAGCCTTGGTCCGATGGCCATGAGGTGGTTTGATAGCCTTGAGGAAGGGTTAATACATTCCTTTGAGGAGCTAACAAGGGCCTTCGGGGCAAGATTTGTAACCTGTAGCCGAGTCCCTAGACCCTTAGACTCTTTACTTTCAATGTCTATGAGAGAAGGGGAGACCTTAAAGAGTTATTTTGATAGATACTGGGAGATTTATAATGAAATTGATGGAGATTTTGAAGACGTCGCTATACAAACATTCAAAGTAGGTCTTCCTACACACTCCGACCTATGGAAGTCACTTACCATGAAATCGCCTCAGGGTATGCATCAATTGATGGATCGAATTGAGGAACATAAAAGGGTCGAGGATAGCCAGAGCTCTAGCAAGGGTAAAGCTAAGGCTTTCACCACTGATTGAAGGGATAACTTGACAGGCCAGTTTGCATCTTCTTGACCGAGGAGAGAGTTTTATAATCAAACATCCCATAATGTCGCTAGTACTTAAGCGGTGAACTCGGTGTTCAAAGAGCAGATATATCAAGTGCTAGAGAACATTAAGCATGGGCCCTACTTTAAATGGCCAAATAAGATGGGAGGAGACCCAACTAAAAGAAACCAGAATTTGTATAGTCAGTACCACCAGGACCGAGGTTATACGACCAAGGACTGTAGAACTTTGCGAGCCTTCCTTGATCAGTTGATTAAAGCTAGTAAGTTGAAGCAATTTTTGCAGTAACCAGATAGTCAAGGAAATCAGCTTGCGGTAGGACCATAGAGAAGTGGAGCACCTCGGTCATCCTTGGGAATGATAAATGTTATTTTTGTGACCCCAAGAATAAAGCCTCATCCAGTTAGCGGGGTAATGTTGGTGTCGCCACAAATGGCAGAATTTGAAGAAGAGGCACCATGTAAGAAGTCTAGGGTTTTGGAGTAGCCAATCATTGGATTTTCCGAGGAAGATAAGTTGGGAACGATTCAGCCACATGATGATGCCCTGGTGGTAACCTTGCAGATAGCAAGGTTTCGATGTTAAGAGGATAATGGTTGATCAAGGCAGTGGGGCAGAGATTATGTACCCTGACTTATTTAAAGGTCTTGGAATCAAACTTGAGGATTTGGACCAGTATGATGCTCCGTTGATCGGGTTCAATGGAAACATACTATTCCGAAGGGGATGATCCGATTGCCTATGCAGATTAGGGATAAGGTGGTGGGCGCGAATTTCATAGTGGTGGATGCTTTTTTGCCATATACTGCCATTCTGGCTAAGCTATGGCTACATGCCATGGGGTCGGTCTCATCCACATTGCATGTTAAAGTAAAATATCCTACCAATGAGGGGGTGGCTGAGCTGGTAGGATGCCAATTAGTGGCTAGACAATGTATGGTAGCAGTGGTTAATCACCATGTTGCTGAAATTGGCTCTTCAGAAGTGGCACTGACTCTGTAGTGACCACAGCCCGGGTTACCTGCCTCCTCGGATAGTCCAGTATCATATGAAGAGTTGGAAAGGGTCATCATAGGAGAAGATATAGATAGATACTTTCAAGTTGGGATTTAACTCCCAGTAAAAGTTAAAAAGAAGCTAGTCGGCTTTCTGAAGGATAATTTGGATGTTTTTGTGTGGAATGCATACGAAGCACCCAGGGTTGATCCCAAGTTTATCTGCCACCACTTAAATGTTAACCCCAAGGCTACCCTAAAGAAACAACTCCCTCGGTGTTTGTCTAAAGAAGCTGGTAGACTTTCTGAAGGATAATTTGGATGTTTTTGTGTGGAATGCATACGAAGCACCCAGGGTTGATCTCGAGTTTATCTACCACCACTTAAATGTTAACCCCAATGCTACCCTGAAGAAACAACTCCCTCAGTGTTTGTCTAAAGAACATGCCGAGGTTGTAAAGGATGAAGTCTGTAAGCTTAAGCAGGTTGGGGCAATTAAAGAGGTCTGCTACCCTAAGTGGTTGGCTAATACCGTGGTGGTAAGGAAGAAATCGAGGAAATGGAGAGTGTGCATGGATTTTACAGATCTTAACAAAGCCTGTCCAAAGGACCTGTTTCCTATCCCGAGAATAGATCAGTTAGTTGATGCAACGTATGGACATCCTAGGATGAGTTTCATGGATGCTTTTCAAGGATACCATCAAATCCTGTTAGTGCTACCAGACCAAGAGAAAACAGCCTTCCTTACTCCGATAGGAAATTAACACTATAGAGTAAAGTCATTCGGACTAAAGAATGGTGGGTCTACATATCAAAGAATGGTGACAAGAATGTTTGAGAGCCAGTTGGTAAAGAACGTGGAGACGTACATTGATGATATGGTAATTAAAAGTAAAGAAGAGTCTGAGCATCTGTTAGACCTTGGCAAAATTTTTGCAATCTTAAGATAGCACAAGTTGCATTTAAATGCTTCTAAGTGCACTTTTAGTGTACTATGTTAGCAATCCCTCCAAGAGGCCGAGGTCAAGTATCTCCACCTGGAGATGGTAATTCTTGCTATCATCCATGCCACCAAGAAGCTGCCCCACTACTTCCAAGCCCACATCGTGATCATCCTGACCCAGTTGCCCTTACAAGCATTGCTTCGAAAGTCGGATTATACAGGAAGAATGGCAAAATGGGGAACTATGCTCAGTGCATTTTGTTAGGACATATATGTTTCATTTGTTAGGAACATATGTCACTATTTTATGTAGTTGGCTAATCTTTTGACAAAACGCACTTTACTTGTATTTGGGTACATCTAAGTTGTGTTTAATACTTGAAGAAACATGTTGTTCAAGTCTAGTATTAAAGCCATGAAGATTGAACCAAGAAACAACTGAAGAAAAGGTGTTCAATAAAGCTGGACAGATAGCTCGACACTTGCGGACAGATAGCCCGATAGCTTCTCGATACCTCCTTGACACCTGGCTATCTGCCGAGCTCTTCAGCTGATTCTTATCGCAATCTCGATAGCTTCTCGATAGCTGGTCGATCGATCGAGAAAGTTTCTGTCCCCTCGACACCTTTTCGACACCTCCTCGATAGCTGTATCTGTTAAGATTCATTAAACCTCGACACCTTCTCGATAGCTGCTATCTGTCGAGGTTACGAAAATTCATATTTCTATTTTTGGGCCAGGCTTATATATTTGAGTAGGGTTTCTTTTCTCACAACTCTAGACCTATATAAGGCTTATTTTAAAGGCCGTCACATAAGAGAATACAATGAGAACATATGCAAAGGGTGACCAATGCCTTATTCTCTCTAAAAGAAGTTACTGCGTCTTTGCGCCTTAGGGTTTTGTAACCAAGTGCTTCTTGATCTTCATTGTTGATGAAGTGAAGAACTTTGCAGCCAACATTCTTCTTCCTCAAGTTGGTGAGTAAGTCACTTACTGGTATTCGTGCAAAGGAG
Organism: Quercus ilex subsp. ballota; assembly: GCA_032727855.1. Lineage (NCBI taxonomy): Eukaryota > Viridiplantae > Streptophyta > Magnoliopsida > Fagales > Fagaceae > Quercus > Quercus ilex. The sequence goes on along the minus strand of CM064909.1, from coordinate 49,926,264 downwards.
TTAGTCACGTACTGGGATCCGTGCAACAAAAAAGGTGGTGTTCATATATTGAAGAGTTCAAAGGTTCTGAAGCGGTAGAAGGTTTCTGCTGTGAGTTCATCTACGAGGATTGTAGAGTCTAGGGATAAAGGTTTTGTACTAGATCTGAAACTTCTCTTTACTATAGTGGATTGCTTTTTGGGAAGGTTTCCCCCCAGGTTTTTTACTGTGAAACTGGTTGGTTTCATTGGTTTTCTTGGGTCATCATATCTTGTCTTATTTACTTTTCCGCTGCATTCATTATTGACATGATATTGATGTTTGTTTGTTTTAACAAGTTTTATTCATAATTAATCTAATTAACAATTTGGGTTTAAAACTTGTTAATTCTATCAACCAGTGTCTAAATTTTCCAACACATTTGACATTAAATATCTACCCCGAACGGCTGTGAAAGGCCAAATTCTGGCAAATTTGGTAGCAGAATTTATCAAGAAATTAGGTGACTCAGAGGAGGGAGTAAAGCCCAAGGAAGCAGTGAGAGTGGGTTCAGTGGAAGTTCAGCATGTATGGCAGCTATTTGTGGATGGCACAACCAACCAGAAGGGATCAGGGATAGGAATTGTGATGATCTCATTGGATGGAATTACTTTAGAAAAGTCTTTGAGGCTTGGCTTTTCAGTAACAAATAACGAGGCAGAGTACGAGGCTCTACTGGCAGGGTAATTTTGAAGCTAAAGACCCGAGGATGCTTTGGTACTTGAATCAAGCTAAACTTTTGTCAGGGGACTTTCATTCTTTTACGCTTGAACAAGTTCCTCGAAGTAAAAATTCTCCACTAGTATAATCTTCCTAGGATTATACTAGTGGAGGATTATACGTTACTTGCTTACAATGTACCAGTTCTGGTTGGAGTTCACTTTACATGAGTGGGCTCTAGTTGGATGGATCCACTGTTTACATTCCTCAAGAGTGGAATATTACCCGAGGACAAAACTGAGGCAGAGAGAATTCGTAGGAAGGCGTCGAGGTTTTGGCTATCTGAGGATCAAAAACTATACAAATGCTCATATTCGGGACCGTACCTACTGTGTATTCATCCTAAGGCAGTGGAAATACTACTGGAAGAATTGCATGAGGGAATATATGGTAGTCATACGGGGGTATGTCACTTGCCCATAGAGCTTTAACACAAGGTTATTGGTGGCCGAGCATGCAAAAGTCCTCCCAAGACTATGTTAAGAAATGCGATCAGTGTCAAAGATATGCTCCTAACATCCATCAACTAAGGGGAGTGTTGAACCCATTAAGAAACCCTTGGCCTTTTGCATAGTGGGGGCTGGATATTGTGGAGCCTTTCCTTAAGGCAATAAGGAATCGAAGATATCTCCTTATTGCTACTAATTATTTCACCAAGTGGGTCAAGGCTGAACCACTAGCAAACATCCGAGATAAAGATGTCAAAAAATATTGTGAAAAGGTTTGGGGTTCCGAACACTCTTATCTCAGATAATGGGCTTCAATTTGATAGTAAAGCCTTTTGGAGGTATTGTTGCAACTTAGGGATAAAGAATAGGTATTCCACCTCATCGTACCCACAAAGTAATGGACAAGCAAAGGCCACAAACAAAGTCATTGTGGATGGCTTAAAGAAAAGATTGGAAGATGCCAAGGGAAATTTATGGACGAGCTGCCCTATGTTTTATGGACATATCGCACAACTCCTAGAAGATCTATGGGCGAGACCCCATTTTCCATGACGTACGGATCTAAAGTAGTTATCCCTACAGAAGCAGGTCCAACCAACTCCTTGGTGGCAGCAATGAACGACTACTATCCCTTGACCTCGACTTAGCCGAGGAACGAAGGGAAATAGCTGCAATAAGATTAGCGCAGTACCAACAGAAACTTCAACAAGGATTTGATAAAGGGATAAAAGTCAGGGTGTTCATTCCAGGAGATCTCGTTTTGCGAAGGGTGGTTGGAAGTATGAAGAATCCCTCTTGGGGAAAGCTGGGTCCTATTTAGGAAGGGCCTTATCGAGTGACCTCTACAACTGGAACAGAGGCTTATCAGCTTGAAGATTTAGATGGGGTTATAATTCCCTGACCATGGAATGTGCATAATTTACGAAAGTATTATTACTAATTGTTGATACCGTATTTGTCCGCCCTCGATTTACATGCCAGACCCCGAAAAATTCAAAAATATTATTTTCTCTCCATGGGGCCGCGAGAACATCCAGAATGACGTGGTGTAAACCATTCAGACACTGGAGCACCCAAAGTGTCTTTTTCAGCTAAAATGACCAAAATGCCCCTAGTCAACCTTGGGTTGACCGAAAGTCAAACAAAGTCAAAATCCCCACAAAACATCACTTTTCATAGTTTTACATCAAACCCAAGCTTTTCAGAGATTTTTGGTAACTTTGACCAAGTTTGACACTTTTCATAGTTTTACATTAAAGCCGAGCTTTTCGGAGATTTTTGGTAACTTTGACCAAGTTTGACCTAGAGTTCTTGACGAGCCCTAGAAACCCTAATTTTGATCCGGCTATTAGAACGGATTGAAACCAACGACATTGTGAAGATTATCAAATTATTAGTCCAACGACCATTCATGGGTTAGGATCGGAGTTAGAATGACTGAGATATCATGAAAACCGGGTTAATGCACCGATCGATGCACCGCTAACTTCCGAAAGCCATAACTTTTGATTCCACTGTTGGATTTTCAAGTTCCATACCTTTTTATAAACAGGAAGTCAAGGTATTTTTAGGGGTGTCAAGATCAACTCGATCTGAGACCAATTGAAGGTGGAGGGCCTCCACCTCATAAAGCATGTCGAGGCTATAAAAGGCCCCAAGCACCTCCAGGTCAAAAAAAAAAAAAAAAAAAAAAAAAAGACTTTTCTTGGTTTTGCTCTCTGCCTGGACGTTTTCTGCATACTTCTCCTCTCTTCCAAACACAAAAAACACATCAAAGTCTCTTAATTCCTCCTTCTTCACCAAAAATACAAGGTATTGTTCTTACACCCAATCTTTTTCTCCTTCGTTCTACACCTTGGATTTGGGGTTTAAGGGTGTGGATGTAGCTTTTTAGCTACTATCCACACCCTTAAAAGCTACATCCACACCCTTAACTTTATAAATATTTTTTTAGCATTTATCTTGCTCTTTTTGCCTCGATAACATGATTTATTGCTTTCTTTAGGATGTTCCTTGCTTTATTTGTGCTTCTAGCTTAATTCTATGTGTTTTATGCTTTATGTCATGCCTTAGTTGCTTAGATCTATCTTTTCCTTGTATTGTTGTTTAGATCTACATGCTTACATGCTTGACATCACATTTTTGGCCATGCCTTGCTTAGATTTACATGTTTACATGCATGTTTCTATGCCTATATGTCTAGATCTATGTTTTCACATGCTTGTATGCTCGGATTTCTGTTCTTACATGCTTTTATGCGTACATCCACATGCTTAGATGTACATTCACATGCCTACATGCATATCTTATATGTGTAGATTGATGTGTTTACATGCTTAGATCGTTGTTCTCTACATGCTTTATGCCATCATTTATGTGCTTGCATGCTTCATGCCATGTTTATGTGCTTAGGCCTAGACCTTGTTTGTCATGCCATGTGCTATTGTAGCCATTTTGTTCATTTTATCGCATTTTCTTGTGTTTTGGTCTAATGGTTAGGACCTGATCTAGACCCTATGGTCTTTGTCATCGTCCATACACCAAGGCCCACATCAAAGGGTTTGGATCATCCTATTTACATGTCTATGCTTGCTTGCTTCTATGCTTTATACTTGTGCTAGCCTTTCTTGTTTTACGCTTACCATGCTTGATGCTCTCCGCGGGCTTGATCTTGTTTGGTTACATTTGACGCCTATGAGGCCTTGTTCGGATGTAACCATTTGGGAGGCATCTCTGGATGCTCGGTTGCTCCGTGCGTACTCTTCCCTTTTTCACTCCACGCGATGCTATGCTTCCCATTCTTGTTTGTGCCACCCATTGGCTCTCTATGCATCTTTACACGTTTGCTTACATGTCCATGAGTGAGTCTTGCTTGCTAGTGTGTTGTCCATGCTTCAACACAATGAAGTTATGGACATTTGATCCAAACCTACATTTGTCCTTTGCAGACACCACCTTTTGTTTGTTTTCATGCTTGTTTACCTTCTCGCTTGTTTGCTTGCTTTCTTGTTTCTTTGCTTGCCATGTCTATCATGCTTATTTGCTTTATGCCTATTTCATATGCTCTTTGCATCTTTTCCTTCCATTGCTTGTTTGCTGGTTTCTTGTCTTTGCTTTTACATTACATAAATGGAGCGAGGACACATGGAGCTAGGGCACAGTTTCCCAGGTGCAAGCAAAAAGGGATAGGATGCGAGCATGTGTATATAAGCCAAGCGGTTATGTTCAGTAGGTTTAAGGGTCTAGCCTCTCCCATTTGGTTATGTACTCTTTTAAGCCCCCTTTCCTCCTCCCTTCTTTCTCTCTTAGATGGGTTGTATTAGATATATCATGTTGTGTACCATTCATCCTCATCTCTAGAGTATGGCAACCCCTGTTTACTTTCTTGCACATATATTTTAGGCCATGCTCTAGGGATGTAGGCATTTACTTTCCTGCTCTGTGTGCTTGCATTATGCATGATGTATGTATATATATACTTGCTCACCCCTTCTAGTGTGATTGTTACAGTCCATGTCACTTAAGGCAAAACGATGCCTAATTTCCACCATGAAAGTGAGGTGACATGTCGCCGGATTTTCGCCGTGGAAATTTGGTACTTTGCCCGAATGTCTTAGGAAAGCATAGATTAGGACCACACCCATTCAAAAGCAAAACCTCAAAGTCCCATCCATGCAAAGCCCTGAACGCCAATGCCAAAATCATGTTTTTTACTGCCAATCTCCGAAAATTAAGGTTTTATCAAAACAAAAGACTATCCTTGGACAAGTTTTGTGGGGTGCCTAACACCTTCCCCACACATAGCCAAACTTCTAGACTCAAGAATCAAGATTTTTTACCATCCACATTAGATTAAGAAAAAAAAAAAAAAAAAAAAAAAAAAAAAAAAAACCTTTTGCTTAGCCTAGGATTGGTAATAAAATCAACTAGAAACAGGTGACCAATCACACCTTAGAAAAACCCAATGATTGGTGGCAACTTCACTTACCTTTGGTAATCACCTAAAATTTGGCCAAGATTCTTGCCACACCTACAAAGGCAGACAAATACCTTCCTCCACCAAGAGAGAGAGCACCCGAAGCTCCGCACGAACCGCATGATCATCGCGAGAGCATCGCCACGGCGGGTGGTCGAACGAAGGCCCGACAGCGGTTTTTTCCCATCATTCGCGGCCCGAGTGTCGACACTAATGTGAAGTATTGTAAATAATTATCTGATTATATGCAATCGGATGTGTTAATTAGCTCTATTGTTGCCATTTTGATTAAAAGTGTACCTAACTTATCATCATGGGTTAAACAGAACCTCGGCCAGGTTCGATTCCTCGGATCACCTGCCTTAGGTAAATTAACACCTAACTTATCATCATGGGTTAAATAGAACCTCGGTCGGGTTCGATTCCTTGGATCACCTGCTTTGAATAAATTAATGCCTAATTTGAGGTTATGAGTCATTTGCTCGGGGCAAATTAATTCGTATTTCTTTTAATATGTTCCAGTAAAATTTCGTTTAGGTGAGGAACTTCGGGTGTTTTAGTTTGAAGATTCTCGTTCTTAGTTACTTATGGCAATGATTAAACCTAGGGAGATTTGATATCCCAATTAGCAAAATGGTGATTTAAAATATATATATATATATATATATACACAAATATAATAAAACAAGAGTTGAAGCTTTTTCATTAACAATTTAGAATAACCACCAACTTCATTACAAAAAAGATGAGGAAGGGACCATAGTACTTAAGGCCATAATACAAATAAAAAATAATAACAAAATAGGGTTTCAGCCTAGCATCTACTGTGTCCCTAGGGCCTCGGGTGTTTTCTATTTTTCTTTCTCTTTTGAGGGTTGCCCCTCAGCAATAGGTTGTGAAGCAAGAGGAGCTACTTTAGTTGAGGTCGGATCCTTCTCCAAAGAAGATATCTCGGCTGTAATGGTGAAAGTAGGAAGGGCAGTCATGTCGAACTTCGGAGGTGGATTCTCGGTTGGGGTAGTAGTTTTAGGAGGAGATTTAGCAGATGTTTGCACTCTAATGGCTGGGAGGTAAAACACCTTCTATGGATTCCTTAGTTCTGAAGAAAGATCTACACTGGCAGCATTTAAAGCCTCGACCCAAGTCCGAAGGCAAAAGCTTCGACACGCCACTGGGATCTAGGACATAAGATGGGCTTTAGTTTCTTTTTGTCCCAGATCGTACGTAGCTTGCTCGACCCTATTCATCTCTTCAGCTTTTTGCTCCAGCTCCTTGTTTAACTCAAAAATCTTCGTTTGAGCAATAACGAGATGACTCTCTACCTCTCTCAAGTGGTGGAGTTGTTCTCGGGCTTGCCTTTCAAACCTTTCTATCGAGGCCTCAGCACTTTTTCTGGCCTTGTTGCACTCAGACAGTTTAGAGAGTTCCCTTTAAGTTTTTGTTTGTCTAAGCTTGGGCCTTCTAGGTAGCGTAGCGTTTGGATTCTTCCTCTTTATTCTCATAGAGGGCTTGATCAACCTATTCCTTGGCCACATGTGCTGCTTGGGTGGCCTGGGTACGAACAAATGAGAAAAAGGTTACAAGTTAGACATGTATAAAAATAATAATAAAGTAACAGTAATAAACAAAGAGGGAAGAAAGCGTACTAGAGCTAGATCCCTCTTTAGGGACAAGAACATTTCGTGCTTCTTCAAGTTTCGGAGTTCAACCATATCTCTAGAAAGAAGAAGTTCCTGCTCAACCGAGTTCGCTACGTAACCTACCTTTCCATTATCAAAGTTACGAATTGAGGAGTCTGTAGGAAGGGGGGCACCATCTAGTACGAGTGGAGGGTTCCAGTTCAGAATGCGAGATCAACGTTTGGGTATCATCTCAGAACTGTCTCCTTCCCTCATTTGTTGAGGTCAGCTCATCTTCGGCACCATAGTTTGCTTAAGAGGTGTCTCCTCTTGGATCTCTCCCTCCTCGGTAGAACTCTTTCCACCTTTTTTGTCCCTTTTTTGCTTTTTGTCGACTGGTTCGGTTTGTGGAGGAAGAAGAGGAATCAGAGTAGGGGGTCTGGGAACTATTGGGACTTCGGGAGTGGTGGTCCCAGCATGGGATTCCAGCAGAGAAAGTAGGATGAATATCCTTTTTTCTAGCACCATCGCTTTAGGTACCTCGGTTGTCTCTTGGTTCTCACTAACAAGAGCTGTGGTTAACCTCGAACTGGATGATATGTCCTCGATCTCGTCTGGACAATAGAAGAACTCGAAATCTTCATCGTGGACAAGGCTTTCAATGTTTTCCCCCGATGTATCTCCCTCAACCTCTTCGGATTGTGTTTCAGCTTCTCCGTCTGAAGATAAGACTTCTTCAACTATTGGCTGAAGAGTTTTGAAAGTAGGAAGATCTACAAGTTATGTGCTGGCAGGGGGAGGTTTTCGAATGAAACCCTCAACCACGTCAACTAAGGCAAGATGTGAGTCCCTAGCTTTGATCATGTGCTTGGGCACTTGGAAGTGATTGGAAATAGGTTTGAAACCGAGGATGACATGAACTGCTCGGAGTTGCTCGTCTCGGTGTAGAAAAATCTTGGATCTCAACAATTGGTTTAGTAAATTGAAATTTACCAAACTTCATCTTTTGGCAGTAGCTTTTTTATCTGAAAATGAAAAGAATTTTTGTTACTCATCTGTTTAGGCAAAATCAAAGTAAAATATATATATATATATATATAAAGTATTTGTAGTATTTTTTTTTCCTAAATAAACATAAGGTCTTAAAGACGTCCCTAAACAATCCCACCTAGAGTGCCCTTGAAACAATGAGAAAGTCCTCGTCCATGCCTTTGTTCGTCTCGAGGAGGTAAGAAATTAATCTAACAGAAGGAACCCTAGTTTTTAGGTAATATCTTGCCTCATTATTCTTTTGGCAACTATAGACCTAGTTTATGTCGTGATGGGTGAGGTTTATACCCATTTTTTCATTTATTGTGTCCGTACTACCTAATATCTTAAACATATTTGGGGCGCACTAAGTAGGGCAAAGTCTAAATAGAGTTAAAAAATCCCTAGTGACTTTACCCATAGGAATCCTTATTCCTCCTTCAATGAAGGCTATCATAGGAATCACGATGGCTTTAGTAGGCCTTTTCTCATGCCATTCGCCTAGACTACAGTGCTGTATTGATATGTTACTAGGGATCCTATATTATCTCTTAAACTTCTCTCTGTGTTCGGGAGTGTCGACCAAATTAAAAAATCTACCCATTTGAGAAAGGGAAAAGATAAAAGAAGGAAAAAAAAATCTACGAATGCAAAAGAAGAAGGAAGAATTAAAAAAAAAATAAAATAAACTTACAAAATTTGGGATGAAGGACTCCTCGGGCGAGTTATCTGAAGTGAGGAGTGATTTTTTGTTCTTAAGAGGAAGAAATGGGGGTAGGAGTCCCCTACCTTCCTATATATATAGGGAGTGAAAAGGTGGCGACAATTTTCCCACTTCTTGTATTAAGGAATGGGGACCGTATGATGCTGATCTCATCGTAGAACTTGAGGGACAACAAGCCAACAGCATTTATTAAGGCATCGTGGTTTTTGAAGTGTCAGGAGTGTGCTTCAGTCAGTTGAAGGGACGTTCTCATGTGGGATATTCTGAAAGCGTGTTGCCAAAAGTAATAGTCCCAAGTAGACAAAACCTTTCCCTCCTGACTTGGGAACGGAGAGTGAGGTTTTGGGGAGCTATTGTGGGGGGATGAGGATCGAAAGCCATTGATAAAGAAAATAAGGGCATTTCCAAGGAGGGGAACTTCATAGTGAGGACTTATTTAACTAATAAGGAGTTCGGGATGCTGCCATTGGTGAAGATGTCAAGGGCTCCTACTTAACTTTGGAAGTTCGAGAATCAGAAATAAAGGGAGCACGATGCAATCCCCAAGGGGACAAAGGTAACTTGGTATTGAACAAGGAAGAGAAGAAAAAGGAAGGACAAGGCAGTCATCTCCTCCGCATTAAATGTATTGCAACCACTTAACTGGCTGCATTAATGAGGAAATGACCATGAATAGTGTTCATCACAGCTCATATTCTGGTGTAAAAACCTTCTAGCAAGGTCATGATGGGACAAGTATCAAGAAAGTCTGATCACAACCTTCCAGTGTAAGATACAGATGCATCCTTGCTAAGTTATATAAAGCCAAGAAGTACCTAGATCAGGGGGTACATAAAAATTAGGAGAGAAAACAAAAAGAGAGAAAAACCATCCTATTGTACCTTCTTCCTTAGACTGAACCTGAGGACGAACACCTAGCCAATTTTCAAGCCATTTCTAGTTGAATGTTACCACTTCGCACATAATTTTTGGTTTGATTTTCATCTCTTGTTACATAACGGGTACTTAAAGGTTGACTTTGCATCCCATCTCTAAAAATTAATTGTGTGAGTGAACAGTAACTAGATTAAAACCAACCTTAATTATCTAACTTACTTTTCGCCCACCACACAACTTATTTTCATACTCAACAAAAAATATTAATAAGATTATCTAATAATGGCAGTAATGAAGATGATTATGATGTGTTGCCCCAAACTAATCTCATTAATTATGAATTTAAATGAAGAGGAGTTTTAAATATGAAATTAATTTAATTTTGAATTTTTTTTTTTGGAGAATACTAAGTATTTTAATACACACACACACACTAGGAGAAGGTTTTAAAGAAATTGACAGTGGTGTATATAAAAAAAAAAACCTAATTTTGAAAGTTGGGGAGGAGTGAAGTTTACAGAATTAGTAGTTAATAAATCAAACTAAACTTAACAGTTGGAGAATCAAATTAGAAAAAATACAATTGAAAAAACTTATTATGAAAGCATTAAAAATTATTCTATATAAATTTTTTTAGCAATAGATAATTATTTTGGAACATTTTGAAAAGAAAAAAAAATTAAAGTATTCTTTGAGCACAAATAAAATAATAATTTCATCATATTGAATTGAATTAGTTTTTTCTGTCAAGTTGTTATTTATTTGTTGATGTATAGTTTTTCAAAGTTTCATATTTTGTTTTAAGTACACTTGAATTTTTACCAATTTTAAGCATATAAAATAAATTTGTTAACATAAAAAAAAATTAAACTAATTCAAATCTATGGGGCCAAGAAATAGTCAGGCAACCCCGGCCCACTCCGAACCAGGCCCAAGGCCCATGCCGAGGACGCGTCCGAGGTCCGAGGACTGAAGTGTAATTCCCAGCTGCTCGCGAAACAGTGCCGAGGATGATAACGTCTTCGGAATTCCAAGATCCGAAAATGGACAAGCGGCACTCCCTCAAAGGGAACCTCCCCGGGCATCCAAGGAGCAGACCGCAAATACCAAATACCGGACATGGAAGCATGGTGGAGAAGCAAGTCCCAGACGAACTGTCACCTCCACATTAAATGCCCTCAACTAACGTCCTGGCCGCATTAATGAGGAAGGGACGCCTCAACAGTGCCACCTTGGTTGCTGCCATCCACAAAGAGAGTGGGAAGGTGGCTGATGGGACAGGCACTCGAGTGATGCCCTAATCCCTCTACAAATGTAAGGCTAGGATCAACTGAGAAAGAGATATATAATGTAAGAAGTCTCTCTTGAAGGGGGGCGCGGAAAAAACCACTAAAAGAAAAGAGAGTAGCAGTTTATATTCTCTAAATCCTTGTAACCATTCCCCAGGGAAATAAGAAGAACTTCAAGCTCTGTGAAAATCAACCGAGGAACCTTATTGTGCACCCTAATTCATGTTTAAGTTAATTGCATTCTCGTACAACCATGCATGGCCATTGCATTCCGCACTAGGGCCTAGTTCTTGAGCCCATTCTCTATAAATTCATTGCAGGAAAACTGGGCTTGAGTCCACTCCCTCAAACCTAGTCCCTACAATTAGCACCGTCTGTGGGGAGAACTTGTGCGTTGGTAAGGACAACAGTCAAGCATGGTAGGATCGGGCCCTCACCAAACAACTCCCAATCGACCTGAACTGGCGAAGCCACGGCATCACGGTGACTACGGTGACCCCGGAAGTGGCCAGAATGACAACGGACGATTTCGAGAAGAAAGCGTGCATACTTCAACAGCGAACGAAAACCAAGCCCAAAAGCGCGACGGTGGACATGCAGCGCGAGATAGATGATCTGAAGAAGAAGCTGCGCCGTGCGCAGCAAAGACAGCCTGAACCCAGCCCCGACTTGCCCTCTGATGACGAGAGTGACAACGAATACAGGCAAAGGTCGAGAACGCCCCCCAGCGAGACTTTCTCCCACGAGGAGGAGCGCTACCAGAGGCGTAGGCGGGTCGACCGAACCTCCAAGGGCATAGGAAGTGACGCCATGAGCAAGGCGCTGGATTAGCTCTCCAAGTCGCCCTTCACGCGTCGTATAGAAGAGGCGGAGCTCCCTCGGCGGTTCCAGCAGCCAACCTTCATTGCTTACAACGGTAAAACGGACCCCGTGGAGCATGTGAGCCAGTTCAACCAGAGGATGGCTGTCCACTCCAAGAACGAGGCGCTGATGTGCAAAGTCTTCCCATCCAGCTTGGGACCTGTGGCGATGAGGTGGTTCAACGGTCTGAGGATGAATTCCATAGACTCGTACAGACAGCTGACCCAGGCTTTTGGTTCCTGCTTTGTCACGAACAGCAGGCCTCCTCGGCCCATGAGCGTACTCCTGTCCCTATCCATGCGTGACGGGGAGACCCTCAAGGCCTACTCGGACAAGTACTGGGAGATCTACAATGAGCTGGACGGCAAGTATGACGCCGTCGCCATCAGTACATTCCAAAATGGGCTACCAATGGGGCACGGTCTGAGGAAGTCCTTGATCGGAAAGCCCGCCACCAGCGCGCGGCAACTAATGGATCGGATTGACAAATACAAGCGGGTGGAAGAAGACATGCTGCAAGGCAAAGGGAAGGATAAGGCCATCCCTCAAGAGATGAGGGATTTCAAGTCGGACCGGTATAACAACGCCCGCCCGAGGAGGGATTTCGGAGGAGAATCTGGAGCGAGCAATGCTCAAACCGTCAATGCCGTATTCCGAGAACCCGTGCATAGGGTGCTGGAGAGAATAAAGGACGAGCCGTATTTCAGGTGGCCGAATAAGATGGCCGGGGAACCTGAGAGGCGCAATCGGAACCGTTACTGCCAATACCACCAGGACCATGGGCATACCATGGAGGATTGCAGGAACCTCCGGAACTACCTGGACCAGCTAGTCCGGGAAGGAAAGCTGAAGCACCTGCTGCTCCACCCTGACAATCGTCAGGGCCAAATGTATCAGGAGCCTCGGAGGGACACCGCCATGGGGCAACCCGTTAGCACGATCAACGTAATCCTGGCGGCGCCGGGGAGAACGGGCACGCGCCCTTGGCGAGTGCTATCTGTGGCACAACCGCAAGCCGAGGAGCCCCAGGCAGGGCCGAAAAGGGTAGAAGGAGTTCCTGCCCTCCTTTGAGCTTCTCAGAAGAGGACAAAATCGGGACCACCCAGCCCCACGACGATGCTCTGGCAGTCACCCTCAGAATTGGGGGCTACGAAGTGAAGAGAGTAATGGTAGACGGTGGCAGCGCGGCAGAGGTCATGTACCCGGACCTCTACAAGGGGCTAGGGTTAAAACCGGAGGACTTGTCACCACATGCCTCTCCCCTAATGAGTTTCGACGGGAAGCTCGTCACCCCGAGGGGCATGATCAGGCTGCCCATACAGACCGGCCCAGAAGTGGTGGAGATGAACTTCATAGTGGTGGACACGTACTCTCCCTACACGGCCATCGTAGGTAGGCCCTGGCTCCACACTTTAGGGGGCGTAGCCTCCTTCTTGCACCAGAAGGTGAAATTCCCATCAGGGGACCAGGTCCTAGAAATCCGTGGTTGCCAGCCCACAGCGAGGCAATGCATAGTGGCTGCCATATCATGCCGACTTGACGCACAGCCCTCGGCCACTACTGAAGAGGATTTATAGCAGTCAAAGACCATGGTAGCGCACCCTAACATAGCTGCCAAAGGGGCCAAGTGTGAAGACTTGGAGAAAGTGGTAATTAGTGATGATCCCGAGAAGTTCTTCCGGGTCGGGGCTTGGCTCCCTCCCGCCGAACAAGAGGAGTTGGTCGAGTTCCTTCGAAGTAATATCGATGTATTTTCATGGGACCCCTGCGACGCACCAGGGATTGACCCGTCCTTCATCTGTCACCATCTCAACGTTAGTCCATCCATAGTGCCCAAGAAGCAGCCGCCCCGACGCCCATCGAGGGAGCACGCTGACGCCATAACGGAAGAGGTGAACAAGCTCAAGCGCGCTGGGGCTATCAAAGAGATTTTCTATCCCGAATGGCTAGCCAATACTGTGGTGGTCAAGAAGAAGAGCGGAAAATGGAGGTCTGTGTGGATTTCACCGACCTAAATAGGGCGTGCCCAAAAGACCCGTTCCCCATGCCTCGGATCGACCAGCTGGTAGATGCGACCACAGGCCATCCTCGGATGAGCTTCCTAGACGCCTTTCAAGGCTACCATCAGATACCACTGGCCCTGGAAGACCAGGAGAAGACCGCCTTTGTGACACCCATCGGGAATTACCACTACAAAGTAATGCCCTTCGGTCTGAAGAACGCGGGATCCACCTATCAAAGGATGATGACGAGGATGTTCGAGCTGATACTGGGCAAGAGCATTGAGGTCTATGTTGACGATATGGTGGTGAAGAGTAAAGTGGTATCCGAACATCAGGGGGACCTCGGCCGCACGTTTGACGTCTTGAGGAAGCACCAGCTGCGCCTAAATGCCTCAAAGTGCTCGTTTGGGGTAAGCTCAGGCAAGTTCCTTGGGTACATGATCACCCATAGGGGAATCGAAGTTGACCCTGACCAAATCAAGGCTATTCAAGATCTGAAGCCTCCGTAGAACCCCAAGGAGGTCCAGAAGCTTACGGGGATGATCGCGGCTTTGAACAGATTCATTTCCCGATCGGCTGATAGGTGCAGGCCCTTCTACCTCCTGATAAACAAGTGGAAAGGATTTGAGTGGTCTGAAGACTGCGTTGTAGCTTTCCAACAACTCAAGGAGTACCTATCCCGGCCGCCTATCATGTCCAATCCTAACGCCGATGAGGTTTTGTACGCATACCTTGCTGTGGCGCCCCACGCGGTGAGCCTAGTACTGATACGGAATGACAGTGGCGTTCAGAAGCTAGTTTATTATGTCAGCAAATCGCTACATGAAGCGGAGGTCAAGTACCTGCCCCTAGAGAAGGCCATACTGGCTGTGGTCCACGCCACGAGAAAGCTACCTCACTACTTCCAAGCCCACACGGTGGTCGTCCTAACTAAACTGCCCCTGAAGTCTGTACTTCGGACCGCCGATTACACCGGAAGAATCGCGAAGTGGAACACAATCCTTGGGGCCTTTGATATCAAGTATATGCCCCGGACTTCCATAAAAGGACAAGTCCTGGCGGATTTGACTGCCGAATTCGCCGAACCCACTATGGAAGCAGCCCCTGGGGAGGAGAGCTTGGATAAGAAGTCAGTTGGGGCAGTCTCCATCCCAGGGTCACCATACTGGAAAGTATATGTTGATGGCGCGGCGAACCAGAGGGGGTCCGGAGTGGGGCTAGTATTAGTATCCCCCGAGGATCACGTCATCGAAAAGTCCCTGAGGCTCGGATTCCCAGCCATAAACAACGAGGCCGAGTATGAGGCGCTGCTTCAAGGGATGGTCATGGTACGGAAGATGGGAGGAAGATCGATAGAGGCGTTCTCAGACTCGAGATTGGTGGTAGGACAGGTAAACGGAGAAATGGAAGCCAGAGATCCGAGAATGCAAGAATACCTGAGCCAGGTCCAGCGCTCACAGTCGGAGTTCGACCTCTTTAGCCTGTCTCATATTCCCCGGAGTGGGAACAGCCATGCCGACTCACTGGCCACACTCACAACGTCCTCGGCGGAGGGCCTGCCCCGGATCATACTTGTGGAGCACCTAGAAAGAGCGAACGAAATGGCAAGGGGGCCGGTCACCGTCAATCAGATTGAAGTGGGTCCCAACTGGATGGATCCCATAGTGAAATTCCTCAAAGATGATATCCTGCCCGAAGATAAGACAGAAGCTGAGAAAGTACGGAGGAAAGCTCCTCGGTTCTGGCTATCCGAGGATCTCCGACTATACAAACGCTCCTACTCTGGGCCATACCTACTGTGCGTCCACCCCGAGGCAGCAGAGTCACTGCTCGAAGAGCTGCACGAAGGAATCTGTGGGAGTCATACAGGAGGGAGATTCCTGTCACACCGAGCCGTCACGCAAGGATATTGGTGGCCAGGAATGCAACAGGAGGCCCTGGAATATGTCAAGAGGTGTGACCAATGCCAGAGATTCGCCCCGAACATTCACCAGCCAGGAGGGGTTCTCAATCCCTTGTCCAGTCCTTGGCCGTTCGCCCATTGGGGCTTGGACATTGTAGGTCCCTTCCCGAAAGCGCCAGGGAGTAAGAGGTATCTGCTAGTGGCCACGGACTACTTCACGAAATGGGTCGAGGCCGAGCCCCTGGCCAACATTAGGGATGTGGACGCCAAGAAATTCCTTTGGAGAAACATAGTTACGCGATTTGGGGTCCCTCACACCCTCATCTCGGATAATGGGCTCCAATTCGACAGCAAGGCCTTCAGGAGGTACTGCTGCGAACTTGGGATCACTAACAGGTATTCGACGCCCGCCTACCCTCAGGGAAACGGACAGGCAGAAGCCGTCAACAAGGTTATCGTCAATGGACTTAAGAAGAGGCTGGACGACGCCAAGGGAAGATGGGTTGAGGAGCTGCCCCACGTCCTATGGACGTACCGGACTACCCCTCGGCGGTCAACAGGGGAAACACCTTTGCCATGACTTATGGCGCCGAGGCAGTGATCCCCCTGGAAACGAATTTTCGGACGTTATGAACGAGCTCTTTCACTCCCGGCAGCAATGATGAACTGCTGGGAAGAAGCCTGGACTTGGTGGACGAACGAAGGGAACGACCAATGATCCAGCTGGCCTATTACCAGCAAAAGCTCAAGCAAGGGTATGACACCAACGTGAAACTCAGGCCGCTGGCACCAGGGGACCTGGTGCTGAGAAAAGTCGTCGAGGCTGCCAAGAACCTGTCCTGGGGAAAGCTGGGACCCAACTAGGAAGGCCCTAACCGAATTACCTCAGTAGCAGGAATAGGTGCATACTACTTAGAAGATCTAGACGAAAAACCTATACCTCGCCCCTGGAATGTAAATAACTTGAAAAGGTATTATTATTAATGAAGCAGTCCTTTCTGAATTCCGACTCTTAACCTGTTTCAACTTGGGATCACATGTCTGACGGCAAAGCATAAGTGTTAGACAGAACCAAGGCTCTGCATGGTCCTCGGACTCAGGCCTATGGGGAAACTAACTACTTCAAAATACTAAGTGTTAGACAGAACCAAGGCACTGCATGGTCCTCGGACTCAGGCCTATGGGGAAACTAACTACTTCAAAATACTAAGTGTTAGACAGAACCAAGGCACTGCATGGTCCTCGGACTCAGGCCTATGGGGAAACTAACTACTTCAAAATACTAAGTGTTAGACAGAACCAAGGCACTGCATGGTCCTCGGACTCAGGCCTATGGGGAAACTAACTACTTCAAAATACTAAGTGTTAGACAGAACCAAGGCACTGCATGGTCCTCGGACTCAGGCCTATGGGGAAACTAACTACTTCAAAATACTAAGTGTTAGACAGAACCAAGGCACTGCATGGTCCTCGGACTCAGGCCTATGGGGAAACTAACTACTTCAAAATACTAAGTGTTAGACAGAACCAAGGCACTGCATGGTCCTCGGATTCAGGCCTATGGGGAAACTAACTACTTCAAAATACCAAGTGTTAGACAGAACCAAGGCACTGCATGGTCCTCGGACTCAGGCCTATGGGGAAACTAGCTACTTCAAAATACCAAGTGTTAGACAGAACCAAGGCACTGCATGGTCCTCGGACTCAGGCCTATGGGGAAACTAACTACTTCGAAATACCAAGTGTCAGACAAAACCAAGGCACTGCATGGTCCTCGGACTCAGACCTATGGGGAAACTAACTACTTCAAAATACAAACTGTTAGACAGAACCAAGGCACTGCATGGTCCTCGGACTCAGGCCTATGGGGAAACTAACTACTTCAAAATACTAAGTGTTAGACAGAACCAAGGCACTGCATGGTCATCGGACTCAGGCCTATGGAGAAACTAACTACTTCAAAATACTAAGTATTAGACAGAACCAAGGCACTGCATGGTCCTCGGACTCAGGCCTATGGGGAAACTAACTACTTCAAAATACCAAGTGTTAGACAGAACCTAGGCACTGCACGGTCCTCGGACTCAAGCCTATGGGAAAACAAACTACTTCAAAGGGATCCTAAGTATCTATTCAAAAGCTTTTCTACCTGGCCCTCAGGAAACAAAGGGTCCACTCAAGCGCACATGCCCTCGTTATAATAATTGATGCCGCGATTGGCCGATACACAATTGAAGTTAAAATCATACAGGTAGAGAAAAAGCAGATAGCGTGCAAATAAGCAAACAACCACAGTAAACAGAGAAAGAAACAAAACTCGCATTTCATTAAGTCCGGAAATAATTACACGATAGGGATTACATTACGAATAAAAAAAAATGCAAGAAGTAAAATGAAGCGGGCAGAGGCGCCAGGAAGCCCACTCCTTCTATTTAATTGCTGGCTCCTGTGGGTGGCTGGACCAAGGCAGCTCCAGGGTCCTCTGAGCTCTGGCTGAGTGGGATGGCCTGCTGAGGTACGGCAGAAATAGCAACCCCCTCAGCGGAAGAAGCCTGGGCATCAGGGGATGGCCCTGCAACCTGCTGAGGTGCGTCCTCGTTAGAGCCATCGCTCACTTCAACCACCAGGGGAGGGTTACTCCCTTGGACTGGCTCACCAGTGGCTCCAGCATCCGAGGCCTCCTCGCCTGGAGTAGCAGCAGTTTCCACAGCAGCCTCCTCGGCCTCAGGGCAATCTGGGCCACCTGGGGCAGCCTCGCGGATGGCAGAGGGGTAGTACACGCTCTCATCCTTCCACAGGACAGAAGAGGCCTCCACACCAGCCTGCCTGAGGGCTTCCATCCAAGTTTCAGAGCAGTAGCGCCTACAAACTCCAGGGACTTGGGATTTGTAGGCAGCCTCCTCGGCTTCTTCCTTGATGGTCCAGGCCTCCTCCCTACCCTGCTCTGCCTGAAGCTTGGCATTCACAGCTTCGTCCCTGGCAAATTCAGCCACATTTCTAGCCTCCTCGGCAGCAGCCTCCTTCTTTGTCAGATCCGCAATCAGCTCTTTTGCGATCTTCAGCTGCTCTTCTGCCTCACCCAGACGTTTCGTCTGGGTCTTGGCCTGCCTCTGTGCACCCTCAAGGCCTGCTACTGCGCTGTCCCAAGCCTGGGTTACGGCCTTCAACTCCTGCCTGGCCTTGGCAAGGTCCTCCTCGGAGTTCTTGAGAGTCTGGGTGGCCTCCAAGCGCTTCTCGCGCTCTTCTTCCATGGCCTTTCCATGGTCGTGAGCCGCCTCCTCCAGCCTGAAGGTGGCCTGGACAGCCTGCCAAACAAAGTGGGTACACAATAATAAGCAAAAAAAAGGGAAGGGAAAGGAAGGCAGAAAGAACTAAAACAAGAAAAGATACAAGTAGTAGGGGCCTTACCATCCCCAAGTAACGCTTGAGGCTAAGGAAGACCTCCCTGCTCTTCATGGCCCCCAGCTGCTCCATGTCCGCGGGAAGTAGCAGACATCTTTCCACGACGTCGGCCACGTATGCGCCTTCGCCCTCCCTAAAATCCCTGAGAGAGGAGTCATCCCTCAGAGGTGCCCCACGAAGCATTGGGGCAGGCAGTCATGCCTGGACCTCGGGCGGGGCATCCACCTGATTATCCTGAGATCTGGAACCTATCCTCAGCTACTTTGAGGGCCGCCGAGAGTCACCCCCCTCCCGAGTGGACCCAGATTTGTCCTCAATGGGCTTCTTGCCCTTATCCTTCTTCTGCTTAGAATCGGAAGGCTCGTGCCTGGAAGACAGACTCGTCCGAGGCGGAGGGGGAGGAAGCCTAGATTGGGTCGAGGTCGACCTCGTCTGGGGAGGACGATTCTTTGGAGAAGGGGGTGGGAGCTTCGGCTTGGACTTCCCCGGTTGCTCTTCGATCAGCTCGAGTAGACTGGGCTGGTTCTTCTTCTTGTAGCCCATCGCAAGCCGAGAAGGAGTCTCTGAAGAGGAAAGGTTTGCTTCGGTCAGACGAGCATCCCCCAAGTCTCCAGAAGGGCTTTCAGACTGGTGAATCTGCTCAAAAAGGTCAAAATCGTCCCCTCCAGGACCAAGATCTGCAGCTTCCCCTTCCCTCACTATGTTCTCTTCCGCGGTCTCTGAGAACGTACGAGAAGAAGAGGGGACTGCTACCGTGACGCCTTCTGAAATAGAGAGACCCTTGGGAAACTCGAACCCGTCCTCGGTCACTGCTATTTTCGGTAGGCGAGGATCCTTTGCTTTGATCACGTGCTTTGGGGCCGCAAATGACTTTTGGAGTGGCGTGTACCCCAAGATTTTGTGAGCAGCTCTGACTTAGTGGTCTGCTTCGTTTTCAAAATCCGTCGACCTAAGCGCTTTCTGCAAGTCTTCCCTGTTGATCAAATTGTAGCGGGGCGCGAAGGAGTGCGGATCTGCAAGAAGAAAACGCATTCGCGATTAGCAACCAAAACAGTACAAAAAGAAATGACGCATAAAACAAGTTAGAATCTTTGAACCCCCTCCTACTCCTACTACCCCACCTGGTGTCCCCTCTGTCGTCGGGCAGTGGATACCATCGTGCCACGCTCCGGACACGATGAGAAAGTCCTCATTCATCCCCTTGTTGGACTCAAGGAGGCCCTGGATGAGCCGGACCCTGTCATCCCTCGTCCTCATATAGTAGGACTTGTCCCTCAGGCGTTGAAGATTGTAGCAGTAGTTCACGTCATGATGGGTCAATCTTAGCCCCATCTTCTCGTTCAGAGCATCCATGCTACCCAGAATTCTGAACATGTTGGAGGCGCACTGGGTGGGGGTTAACCGAAAATATGACAGGTAACCCCTCGTCACCGGCCCCATAGGGATCCTCATCCCTCCTTCAAGGAAGGCGATGATGGGAATCACCACCTCGCCCTCCTGCCTCCGGAATTCCCACTCCCCCTCCTCGCAATACCTCAAGCCCACATTGGCCGGTATCTTATAATCGGCGATGAATTTCTTCATCGCCTCCTCAGTAAAGACATACTTCTTAAGCCTACCCATCCCAAATGACGCCTAAGAGAGCTAAAGAAAGAGCAGATAAAAGAGGAGGAAGAGCGGAGGGAAGAAAAGCTCAAAGAGGGATAGAGCGACTTACAGAAACGAGGAAAAGCTCCTCGGACAGGCTTTTTATGCTGGAGATGGTGGTGGAGATTTGGCTGGACTCTGAATGAAGGCGCAAGAGCTCTTGATTATGAATGAGAAAAGGTGAAAACGGTTCGAATGGGTATTTATACCCTGGATGGAAGAGCCGCGCGAGTTTTCCCGCCCATAAATGTTGGGCGCATCACGACCGTTGATTGCCATCTGCCCATTGAACGTGGGGGAGCACAAAGCCGCCTGAATCTAATGCAGGACACGTTGCGCATACCGAAGCGCCAGTAACGCACTTTGGGCAGACGAAAAGGCTCCAGCGCTGACAAAGGACAAGACTCGATTGGACGCGGGGCAGGTTCGAGGATATCAAAATCCTCTTTTCCGCCCGAGGATGCGGACAGCAAGATTTTGAGGGGCTATTGTGGGGCCAAGAAATAGTCAGGCAACCCCAGCCCACTCCGAACCAGGCCCAAGGCCTATGCCGAGGACGCGTCCGAGGTCCTAGGACTGAAGTGTAATTCCCAGCTGCCTGCGAAACAGTGCCAAGGATGATAACGTCCTCGGAATTCCAAGATCTGAAAATGGACAAGCAGCACTCCCTCAAAGGGAACCTCCCCAGGCATCCAAGGAGCAGACCGCAAATACCAAATACCGGACATGGAAGCATGGTGGAGGAGCAAGTCCCAGACGAACTGTCACCTCCACATTAAATGCCCTCAACTAACGTCCTGGCCGCATTAATGAGGAAGGGACGCCTCAACAGTGCTACCTTGATTGCTGCCATCCACAGAGAGAGTGGGAAGGTGGCTGATGGGACAGGCACTCGAGTGATACCCTAATCCCTCTACAAATGTAAGGCTAGGATCAACTGAGAAAGAGATATATAATGTAAGAAGTCCCTCTTGAAGGGGGGCGCGGAAAAAACCACTAAAAGAAAAGAGAGTAGCAGTTTATATTCTCTAAATCCTTGTAACCATTCCCTAGGGAAATAAGAAGAACTTCAAGCTCTGTGAAAATTGACCGAGGAACCTTATTGTGCACCCTAATTCACGTTTAAGTTAACTGCATTCTCATACAACCATGCATGGCCGTTGCATTCCGCACTAGGGCCTAGTTCTTGAGCCCATTCTCTATAAATTCATTGCGGGGAAACTGAGCTTGAGTCCACTTCCTCAAACCTGGTCCCTACAAAATCATATTCATATATATATATATATATATATATATATGTAGATGAAAAAGAAAAAAGAAAAAAAGAAAAAAGAGCAAGCTAAACAGATCAACTTCATGTCAAATAACATGTCATATCATGATGCAACACGTATTAAAAAGAATACAATAAGAGCATTCACATTGGTAGAAACAAAAATTTAACTATTTAACATGTATAAAAGTCATTTTATCTATTTTACTTCTTCACTTTACAATATACCCAATATCAATAGATCTATATTTTTAGCTATTTGATTAATATAATATAAAGAACTCATTAAAATAAAATAAAAAATATCAACCATGAAAACCTTTCAGCCAGCCATATCCACCTTCACCACCACTCCACCAGCAACAACCTCCTTATGACAACCACAACCAAAAGTAGCTGTACACTGTGGTAAAGAAGTAAAAAATTTTGACTATAACTCCACCATTAGGACCTCACTTTTATATTTGATAGTGCTAAAAATAGTAATATAGTTTTTTTAGCACTACCAATGTTTTAATTCTCTAACAAAGGCATGTTATTTTTTGAGTTGTTCCGATAAATTGAGGGTAATTACGTTAAGTTAAATTGATGTTCTTCGGATTCGGATCGATGAAAATATATATATATATATATATATGTTGAAATATCCCAGCTTTGACAAGACTTGGACGACCCTGCTCACATGCATTGTCATCCGTATCAACTAATCAAGTGCCCCACAATGAAATGTCAGACTCATTTTTCAATACGCCAGACTGAAGTTCCTGTCAATGTCATCTCTTAACTTGTTTGAAGTTTTAACATATATATATATATATATATATATATATATTATTTGCATGTACCAAGTCTCCTCACAAATCTCCCATAGATTTTGGCACTAGCATCCGATTGTTATCTTACAACATGAAAGCATAAAAAACCTACTGCACCGGATGGGCATGTTTAAATATTTTTGCAATTTTGCTACAGTGGTTCTTATTTATAAGAATTTACTGTTGCAGGTTGTAAAGAATTTTTTAATATAAAAATATTCTCTCTTCTCTCTATTATTTGAGTAAGATTTTATATTATTTTATTGTTTGTTATATTATTTTAATAGGTTGTATGTAAAAATAAAGACTAAGATGTAAAGTGTATTGTAAAGCGAATTGGTATAATAAATAAAACAGATTTTTAAATGTTAAAATACCAACTTTTATACCATCCTCAATGTTAGAGCACAATTGAAAACAGTGGTAAACTTAGGATTTTGAATTAAGAGACAAGACATTTATAACTGAAATATATATATATATACACACACACACTCTCTCAGAGAATTATGTAACTATGTTCGTCTCATCAATTTTTTTTTAGTAATTACTAATTAGATAAATGTTAATTACAGCTTATGTCAAGATTTTTTTCCCCCTAAACTTATAAAATGATTAAATCCATATATTGACCATTTTTGACATAAAAAATCCTAAAGTTTAACTTGAAAACAATATAAAATTATGAATATTATACTATTTCCAAATAATATTACAATATAATCATTTTTTAAATATAATATATTATTACATAAATAATTTGAGTTCTTAAAATTTTTAAAAGATAACAATATTTTTTCTCCTTCAATTAAAACGTTGGTTTCTTTATTTTTATTTCTTTTTCTTATCCCTTTTGTTATAACCTTTTAAATATTTAAAACCATTGAGTGGAATGGGAAAATTTTTCTTTATATATATATATATATATATATCGTGGGGGGAGGAACACAACTGCCCCGTGGACTTTGGGCTAAAGAGGAAAGACAGAAGAGACACTCTTGAAGTAAGGACTCGACCCAGATCTAAACATAGAAAAGCCCAAGTCCACAAAAAATAGACCACCTAGACTGGTTCTGGAGATAATCCGAGAAACAAGTTTGTCCCGAGATATGATAACCTAACCAAGAAGCAATCAACGGATTCACCAAGGACTTAGCTTCAGTTCTCATCCTTGAGGAATGCGAAGAAGAGGACGCAAAGCCCAACATAGTAGTCACATCTGAATTAATTGGTTGTTCTACCTAATGTCAGCCTTATTAAATGTGAAATGGCTAGCCTGAAAAATAAAAACACCCCAAAAGTCTGCTTTCATGATCAAGAAATGACAGGGAGATGTCTAATGGGACAAGTATCTCCCCAAATCCAGCTAAAAGATGCATAGCTGAAAAGGAAGAAGATGGGAGGATAAAATGAAGAAATAGCCAACAAGAGGGGAGATCTAGAAAAATTGGAAAAGAAGAGAGAGAGAGAGAGAGAGAGAGAGGTAATATTCTTGAAGTTTGGGTGATGAGAATTATGTATTAAAAAGGGAAAAATGAAAAGCAAAAATAGTAGAGAGGTAATATGTTTTTCTCTTATTATTAGGTTATATTAATTAAATTTACAATGAGATCTAATATTCATATGAAAGGATTCTAGTTCTTGAAATATTTTTCGATATTTTGTAAAAAAATAAAGGTGACAACATGTCCAAGGAGGATGGCCAACTCGATTTGACTACACAAAACCAATTATGCATACACTATCCAAAGGTCCAAATGGGAAGAACCCGAGCTCAACTAACATCTCCTATGTAGTATCTTTAGGATTTAGGAAGAAGATGATTCCAAGCAATAGCTGAGCCGAACAATCGATTGAAGGATCCCTCCGTTCAAGGTTTGAAAGGGTCATTGCCCCAACAAAATGATGACTGAGTACAAGGGAATAGGATTTAGGGGAGGGGAGGGGGGGGGAGGGAATACCATGGGAGAATACAATAGATGTCACCTTTGCATTAATTAGTCCTACCTAATGACAACCACAAGTACTAAATGCTAAATGACTCATCTGAAGACTTGGAATTAGACACATGTTTGCCTGTCATTTTTAGACTTGACAACTATTTGGGTGATTTGACGAAGATCCACTATCTCTTCCAACCATTCCTAGGAATCTAGTCCTTTCTCCCCGATAAATACCGGGCCTTGAGTAACAAAAAGAAGAGAATAAGACATAGAATCATGAATGTAGTGATGGCTGTGAATCCTTAAAAGAAAGAAAGAACTATCAAAGGTGACCGGTGTGACCTGGCCAAGGACCTTCTGATGGTTAAGTCAGTTTTCTCTGTAGAACACAAGGATGGGAAATAGTGGATGGTTAGAACTTACCTTGGGTGAATGCTATTTGTTCCTTTTATAGAGAGTTAGTAGTGGGTCTACTTGTTTGGATCCGCTGTTATCATGCATGATATGAGCGTTTAATGGAAAAAATGGAGTACATGGAGCAAAGTCTGAGGAGTCTCTTCCACGTAGTAAGAGCAATGTGTCGTGGTATGATTATGTGGAACTTTTGGAGAATTCTTTGTAGGATTTATCTAAGTATAATTCAATCGTCTATGCATATATATATATATACTCATCCATATATCTAGTTGTCCATGAAGGAATTTCGGACTGGATCACTTTGTTGTTAAAGGACGAGTGCTGTTCACCTATTCTTAGATTGTTTTCTTTGGACGTGGTTTGGTCATGGATGACATCCAAGGACAGGTTAACCTTCATTGATCCCCATCAGTTGCCCCCTCGTCCTTGTGTTATCTGTCATTGTTATTTTGATTTGTGACGATTTGATTTTGATTTGATGATGAATTTTTTTTAGACCTTTCCCTTGATGTTGACACGTGGTGTAATCTCGAGGTTTGTTCATAATGTCGTTTCGTTCTTTGAGGGAAGTGCCACGTGGCTTCGTTTGGTTGGTTGCATTGTTTTAGTGACTGGGTTTGTTACCTATAAATAGTGGAATTCCTCTCCTACCCTCTCACATTTCCTATATTTTCTCTTTTGACCTTTGTCATCTAGCGCCTCGTCTAGGAGTTTCTGTCTTTAGTCATCCTCGTTTAGCTCTAGGTATCCTCTTTTTCTAGTCTTTTAGGTTTTTCTTTAGTTTTCAAAATGTCTAAAATCATAGTGTCTTCGTCTAGCAATAACAATGATAGGGAGATAGACGAGTACCATGATAGTAGCCCTAGTGGTAGTAGCACTGATAATAGTAGTAACAGTAGTAGTGGGGGAAACACCACGGACGAGCAATACACGCCCGGGGTTCCAGGAGTTCCTTTAGACGTTTTCCAAGAGAAGATAAGGACGAGGATGGCTTCTGGGTCACTTGCTGGCACATCCACCAGTGGCCCCTTGTCTCTTTCTTCAAGTGAAGAAGAGACTCTGTATAGCTGTGCAGTAGGCATTCCTTCTAAAGCTGATGAGAAAAAAATTTACTTCCCTTAGGAGTTAGTACCAGATCCTAGACTACCTTAATCCTCGATTGGTCATCCGTGGTGAATGGTGTAGTCATCCTCATTTTGGGGTAGGTATCTATGAGGCTTACCTTCTAGGAGGACTTAGGTTGTCTCTTAATGCTTTTGCCAAGGAAATACTCTCTAGATTAGGTCTAGGAATTAACCAACTTAATCCCAATGCATGGAGGCTTATCGTCTCTAAGCAAGTTTTGTGGAGGCTTATGCTCTCTAGATTAGGTCTATTTGATGGGAATCGTCCTCTCACTGTGGACGAGTTCCTATACTGTTACAAGCCCTCTGAAATTAGTCAATCCCTAGGTTTTTACCAATTCTCAGCTAAGGGTTCAAACTATAGATTGTTGAAGTCCCTCCCCACGTCTGATAGGAAGTGGAAGACAGAGTTCTTCTTCATCTTCGAGTTTTGGGTAGGAAACCTTGTTGAGGTAGGCAGGGATCCATTTCCTCCCTATACTGGTGAGATGGGGAATCTTCGTCTAAAGGGTATGTCCCTTTTTCAATACTTATTTCATTTCTTTTGTTGTACTCATTTAAACTCCCCCTTTTTTTTTTTTTTTTTTAAACAGCTGTAAGATGACTTGTCTTGTCTAAATTCCATTTAGACCGCGTCTAGTGAGCTCGTTCTTTTGCGGATAGGACGTTTCACTGCCTAGTGAGCTCGTTCTTTTGGACTGGTCTCCTTCAGCATTATTATCAGCCCCTTCGTTCTCTAAATTTTGATCCTGTTCTCCACCATGCTGCTAATGACGTTGTCTATTAACTTCTCTAGTTAACTCTTGGTTCTGTTGTGTCAGTTTCGCCATCACTGCTACCATGAACTGTAACTATTGCTGGACGGTCATGGGGGGTGGTGGTGAACGATTTGGGTGATTGGAGGCGTTTCCACTCTCCTGGTGTCCTGGACTGGTAGCCATTGACCTAGTTTGAAATATGCAGCTTTTTTGTCTTGTAAAGAGCAAAGAAGTTAACACTTAGAAACTTTTTTCTTTAGCATTTCTTCCCACAAACGGCGTCAACTGATGATATGCGAAAATTAGTAAGCTGGAATGCTTCAGGCTATAGTGATGGCTGTGAATCCTAAAAAGAAAGAAAGAACTATCAAAGGTGATCGGTGTAACCCAACCAAGGACCTTTCGACGGCTAAGTTAGTTTTCTCTTTAGGACACAAGGATGGGAAATAGTGGATGGTTAGAACTTACCTTGGGTGAATGGGATTTGTTCCTTTTATAGAGAGATAGTAGTGGGTCTACTTGTTTGGATCCACTATCATTATGGATGATATGGGCGGTTAACAGAGAAAATGGAGTATATGGAGCGAAGTTTGAGGAGTCACTTCCACGTAGTATGAGCAATGTGTAGTGGTATGATTATGTGGAACTTTCGGAGAATTCTTTGTAGGATTTATCTAAGTATAATTCAGTCGTCTATGCATGCATATATATATATATATATATATTTATTCATATATCTAGTTGCCCATGAAGGAATTCTGAACTGGATCACTTGTTAAAGGACGAGTGTTGTTTACCTATTCTTAGATTGTTTTCTTTGGTCGTGGTCTAGTCATGGACGACATCCAAGGACGGGTTAAGCTTCATTGATCCCCATCAAAATCTATTTTCATTTTTGACACACAAAATTTACAAAATTCAAGTTATTTTATTAGCAACATGAATGCCTATATGTTTCTATGTGCATATGGTGACGAACATTGAAGTAATTTAAATATCAAAATAAGAATTTGTTTATCTTCTTATTATATGTGAGTTCAAGAAAATAAAATACCTTCTTATAGATACATGAGAACCAAATCAGGGTTGACCCAAGCTAGTTTGAGGCCTAAGAAGTTTTTTTTTTTTTTTTTTTTTTTTTTTAACAAGGGCCTTTACATATATATATATATATATCACTTAAATAATATTTAGTTTATTTTTATATTATGATTTTATTTCACATGTATTATTAATTCTTACTTTTAGTGTAACTAATTCATCTAAGGTGAGCTAGTGATAGTGTGATACTACAAATTTTACTATATATTATGATTTTACAAATTTTACTATATATTGTGATACTGCAAATTTTACTATATAAGTTTTACAAACTAACGTGTCACTAATAATAATAATAAAGTTATTCATACATTCATTTATTACATTGTTTAAGTGGCTTCAATCACATTCTTGCCACATCAATTTGTAAGTTTTTGTTGTTGTAAAACTTGTAATAGCTTTAATTTAACATTTTTTATTCACTTAATGGTGATTGAGTTGGATTTCTATTAATTTATAATGTTTTTGGGAGAAAATGCTAAAGTTATTACACATTTACAATGAAAAGTTTACAAACTAATTATGTGACAATGAGGTGATACTTCAACTAAATAATAAATGAGTATTGAATTACTTCTTGTAATTGATAACATATCAGTGTATAGAACCTATGTAGTATACTAGTATAACTCTAATTTTTTTTAGCGTTCCTTAGAGTTGAAAAATGTATACATAGCTCACATATTTTTTGAATTTTTTTTTTTTTTTTGTAAAAAAAACATCTTTTATTATTATTATTTTTTTTTGGAGATAAAAAATGTCTGTTTGTTTATCTCATAAAATTGAGGACTTTCACTTTTAATGACTAATCAACAATAGTGGTTGTGAGTTCTAGTTAACTGCATTGGTAAAGTCTTTGATGGTTGAATAAGAGATTTGGAGTTCAATTACCACTTACACCAAAAACCGATTAGTGTTTTGGTCTAATGATAATGAACTATTATCATAAGCGGATGCTATAGATTAAAACTAAAAAAAAAAAAAATAGCGGCTACTTCCACCCCCCCCCCCCCCCCCCAAAAAGAGAGAGAGAGTATATTAGCTAGTTCCTCGAGAGGTATAGCCATATTAATGATTTTTAAAAATAAAATAAAAATGAGGATAAGTTCTTCAAGTACTTTTACTATTTATTTCAGATGTGTATAATCATCCCATCCTACATGCATTAAGTTATGTTGTAACCATGTTAGTTATTTTACATAGATTAATTACATGGATCTTTAAAAAGACCACCCTTGGTCTTGATCCAAGAATCAACTTAAGCCTTGAATATATATATATATATATATATATATTAGAGAGTTTCAACCTATGACGTCCGCTCTTGATGATGCTCTTTCTCATCAGACCAAGACACCAATCGATTTTTGGTGTAAACGAAGATTGAACCTGAGATCAATTATTCAATCATCAGAAACTTTACCAGTTGAGTTAACTGGAACCCATGATCCTTAAATATTTGGTTTATAACAATTTAATATTTTGTTAGAATTTTGTTTTCTTGTTAAAGTAATATATTTAATCATGTGGTGTGCACATAATAATAACATTTATTGATGATGCAGTAGAAATTATGTTATGTGCACATTACATGATTAATCTGTTAGACTTTAAATAGTAGAAAAATAGTAATAGAAGGCTTGATATATTTGTTAAAAACCTATTATCGGTTTCTCGTTCTCCCAAAGAAAAAAAAAAAAAAAACTAATTATCCAATTCCAAGATTTAATTGTTCAAATAAAAAATTCAATGAATAAATTGACACTCAATTAAAGTCAAATGATGTTTTCTCAAAAAAAAAAAAAAAATATGAAAGAAAGAAAAGAAAAGGTCAAATGACTATAAATGTAAACAAATTTCGAAATTGTTTTATGTTTGGCTGTCGTTTCACGCTTATCTAACCAATTGCAATTTCTCTTTTTGGCTGTCATTCAATTAAATTTATCTAACCAGTCGCAATTGAATATTCCAGAGATTAGGGTTTGAGTTGTGTTATGCACAAGAAATTTGTTTTTCAAGTTGATATTGAGCTTCCATTTAAAATTCTAAATAAATTTTGATATAGAAAACCAAAATATCAAAGTTCACAACACGTACGGTAGGTCATATTATGTATTTTGTTTATTATTTTACTTGTAGGTAAAACAGAAATATATTAATTTAAAAACTATAAACTCAATATTTTAAATTACTTAATTAATATATCAGATTAATTAGTCTTTGACAGTATTTATGAAATTAGGTCTCAGACAATATAAGTATAATATTAAATTAGAATATATTAAAAGAAATAGTTTAAAATGTATAATTGTTCTTTGAGTCACTAAATCGTTCGTTAGAATCCATAATATACCAATTTGTATTTTATTTCCATTTTTACCGCATTTTCAATATTTTTTTAAAATTACCCAATCACCATCCCCTTTTTTTTTTTTTTTTATAATTATAAATAGATAATAGAAGGGCCGGCCCCGCCGGGGTGGTGGGGTTTGTTTGAAGGGTACTGGTCCAATTTCGTCTGCTTGTTTTATTTCAATGGTGGATGCATGATAAAAATTGGGTTTTGTGATAATACTGAAGATTTTCAACATTTTTTTTTTTTTAAAATTTCAATCTTGATTCTAAATATTTCTGCTTCTTAATATTTATGATCTATTTCTTTATTTCTTTATATTTATTATTTCTTTTTATATTTCATTTTTAGCATGGTGATCTCTAATAGGGGAAAAAATATATAAGGGCTTTTTGGAGGGTAGATTACGGCCGTTACATGAGATACCACATCTTTTGGAGAATGGGTAGGGTGTAGGTTCTGAGGATATTGTGTTGATGAAATTTATTATATAATGTATGCTTGAGTCAGAGTGACATAATTTTAACCTTTTATTTTAAAAGAAACGTGAGGATTTAAAGAATTCTATGATAGAGTTCTCCAGAAGCTATAAAGGATATGATACATTAAATGTTAAGAATATAGTCAAAAGAAAAAGTTGATCAAAAAAAGATCGGATCAAATGGCCAAAGGGAGTGGTATAAAGATAACTCAATTAACACAAATATTATTCTCCCAATAACCTCTTGAAAAATTCCCTTTATTTTGTTCAAGCCCCAACCAATCATGCAACCACTTGTTGTGAGCTCATCCTGCACCACGCGCTTCTTTGACCTGCAGATTGTTACTTAAGAAGGCTATTGAAAATAACGTTACACAAAAGTGTGAGTTGAAGGTGAATTGAAGACTAGGCAGTAGGCACTAAAGCATATGCTATTGTATTTGTATATGCGATTTTCTGGAATTTGTTTTTGTTTTTCATATAGCGTGAACAGTTCAATTTTTGGGTTATTACAGTTTAATATTTAAGTTCTATTTGACTTTCAGAAAGTTAAAACAAAAGGAAGGAAAAACTTGTTTCAAGCGTTTACATACAAATTTATACATTTCATTTCAATAACAAAAAATCTTTGCCTAATTCTTTTTACATTTTTTGTTGGATAAAACTAATGACATTAAATAAGCACACCACTAAAATGATCCTTTAACCAAAATTAACAGGATATTCTTTATTTCACTGCCACTTGTACATCATCTTTCTACCTAGTCTGTTCTAATTTAAATATTATCCTCTTTATTTCACTTGAAATGGAGTCCATTTCAATGTTAATATTTTATTTCATAGATTTAATAGTATATAGACGGACATTAATGGTAGTTCGTACACCTATAAATTTTTAATATTTAATTTCAATTATAAAATAAAATGGATCTATTTTAAATAAAGATGATCATTTTTCCATTTGTGATTGCCCTACGTACCTAACCCAAAAGGAAGAACTTGCTTCCCGTGGCAGCTTCAGGAATTTATTTTAGGGGAGTCATTAATAAACTTAAATTAAACAAAAAAAGAAAAAGAAAATTATTACATGATAATTCATTATAAGTTGTCATTATCTATGTCAATGCAGGTAGGCATGACTATTTTATTTTTTTCAATTTGTATAACATTTTTATTTTTATGCAGTTTTCATTATTTATTTGTCATTGTTTTTATAAAATTATTTTAAACTAAATGATATAACTCAATCCACTGACACTATATTAGTTATTGGCCCACATAACCAAACTCATCTATATATAAATAATACACTAAGTGTCTAATTAACCAATCAAATGCTTAAACAATAACTAACTTTACTTTTTTTTTTCTTCTTCTTAAATCACTAACTTTATAAGAAAATTTATTATAATATGATAACAATACACACAAATGTAACAGACCTTTTGTATTTCCTAAAAATATTAAATCATATAAAGTTATATTATATTTATACTATACACACACATTCACACATATCACAATTCATACAAAAAACATTATAATAATAATAATAATAATAATAATAATAATAACAATAGCAACAACACACAATCAGTATCAGACACAATCTCACACACATATAAAATTAATTTATAATAAAGAGAGAGACACTTACAACTCACAAACCCTCACTCTTTATTCTTAGAATTTGAGATACTGAGATAGTTAGAAAAAAGAGATGGGATGAGATTAATGACAATGAGATTAGAAATTAGATAAGAGAAAGAGAGAGAGAGATCTATGATGTGACCTATGTTGTTGTTTGTTTTTGGGATAGACTAGTCTATGTTATTGTTCGATATTAGGCTAGGCTGATTTGTGATTAGGGTTGTGCAAAAATATTTTTAAGAGTAAATTTAAGTAATAAAAAAAATATTATATATATATATATATATATATATATAAAATTCAATTTAAGGGGTTTGTTTGAACCAGCTGATATTCAAGTTAGGAGGTTCATTTAGACTCCTTGAAGACAATGAAGAGCCGCTCTTGCTTGCTCCAAGTGTTTTTGTACAAAATTATTTTTACAAATATTTACATAATTCTTTTACGTTTTATAATGGATAAAACTAATGGCACTAACTAACCCCACCACTCACAAGTGATCATTCTACCAAACCACATGTGATTACATACATTACCTAACTCAAAGGGAAGGAAGCACTTGCTTCATGAGTTTTGTACAAATTTATACATTTTATTTCATGAACAACATGATAGCTAGAAAAGGGATGTTGGGTTTTAGATCCCTGTTAACCAAGTTTTAAGTCCAAGTATTTAATCAATCCAATTATGCATGGTCTTGGTTAATACGACCAATCACCGATATTGGGCAAATAATAGAAATAACAGAAAATAAAGCACACAATGATTTGGTTACTCAGAGAAAACCAATGGAATATAAATTTCACAGTAAAAACCTTGGGGGAGGTTTGACCTAACAACCTTCAAGGAAAGACAAATCCACTAACTGAATAAAAGTTGGATATATTTTGAGAACAAACTTAGTTGTAGTCTAAGGCTACAACTTCCTTTAAAAAAATTAACATTGCTACATATTTGAAAATCTAACCATTCAATTACATGCTCTTTACGCTCTTAATACAAATGTTAAATTTTATGTTAATCGTATGTTATTTATTACATGATTCATAAACTTATTTTTTATGCATAATTTTATACTACAAAACCTTGCAATTTAAACAATTGATTGATGACATAGTTATGGATCTTTGATCTTTTAGAAATTTTACAAGCATGAAGGATACAAGAAATAAGATGTAATTCAATGGTAAATTTGTCAAAATTCACATCTAATAAAAAGATAGATAAGTGAAATTGTAGCCTTAGGCTACAATCAAGTTTGTAACTAAACTTTGTCCATAAAAGTTTTACAATACTGAATAACCCTATTACTAATAAAACTTAACCTTGAAACCTTAGTGATTGAACGGGATGCAAGGGCTGAAATACGAATTAGGTCTGATACACTTTGATCTATCAAAATTTAAACTTGATTGATTCAATATGACTGTTCGATAGATCAAAGAGCTGTGAATAAATTGAAACCTAGCAGTCTCAACCATGAACCTAAAGCTTCTCTTGTTCACAAAGATAATAATTTAACACTATACAAGACTTAATGTGACACTTTTGTTCACAAGTTTGCCAACATAGCTAAAAACCTAAGAGCATCCGCATTTGGGCTTGTAAATGCCAAATGTTAAGAACATTTGGCATTTAAGTCCCAAAACCCATCAGCAATGGGAAGGCTATATCCCATATGCAAAAAAAAATTTGAGATTTTGCTACAGTACCATCTCAAATGTAAGATGGTACTGTAGCAAAATGGTATAAAAAAAATATTTTTTTAATTGATTTTACCTGGCAAATTTCTCACTCCTCCCTCATTTTATCTCTTTCTTTTCTCTCTCTTCCTTCTCTCTTTCTCATCCCCTCTCTCTCTCGCCGAATCACCAAGCTGGATAGGAGCTCACGCCGGATCAAATTTCTAGATCGGCGTGGTGGCGAGCTGGTGGCGCGGCTGAGATCGACGTGATGGCCGGAGGTTAGCGCGGTGGAGATCGGCGTTTGGTGGTGTTGACATGGTGACCGAGTCGTGCGTGGAGATCGGTTTGGCGAGGTGGGTTCCGTTCCGATGGGGTTCCGTTCCATTCCGATGGAGATCGGTTTGGTGAGGTGGGTTCTGTTTCGATGGAGATCCGTTCCATTCCAATGGGGTTCCGTTCCGTTCCGATGGCGAGGTGGGTTCCGTTCCGATGGGGTTTTGATCGCGTGGGTGCTGTGGAGATCCGTTCCATTCCGATGGGGTTTGTTGGTTTTCTGATTTAATGGGTTTGTTGGTTTATGGTTTAATGGATTTTTCCGGTGGGCGTGTGGCGTGGTGGTGGTGACTGGTGGTTTGTTGGGGTTCGGCGGCAGTGGCAAATCCGATCACTTTAAAGATCGGCATGGATTGTTAATGGTGGGTTTTTCTTCAAATTTTTGTTTTGGGATTGTTGTTGTGATTTGCTGGGGTGGCTAGGTTTGTTCACAGTGATTTGTTGTTGTGATTTTCTCTGGTTTTTTTTTTTTTTTTTTGGTGTTGACAGTAGTTTCTGGGTTGCCGGTGGTGGTGGTGGCAGCGGTGGTGGTGATTGTGGTTCCTGACCAGAAGGAAAGAGAGAGAAAGAATAAATAATGTATAAATAATGTGTTGTAATGTATAATGGTAATTGTGAGAAATATTATTTTATTGTGTAAAAATATTATTTTAATGAGTAGGATTGGGATATAAAAGTTGGGATGTTGGAGAATTGTAAAATTGTATTGTATAATTGAAAAAGTGACTTTTTGAGATGGTAAAATAAGATGGAATTTAGAATCCGGCTGTGGATGCTCTTAATGAGGATGAAATAACTTCTCGCGAAATGAAAGGGATTAGCAAAGCAATGCAAGGACACTTCATAAATCTTTGTGTAAGCTTTATACATTTTATATAAGATAAATCTGATGGCATTAGCTAATTTTACGACTCACACATGATTCTTATTGATCAGTTTATAGTTACACTACATACCAAATCCAAAAGTTTAAGGCTATGATTTAAGGTTTAATTATGTTATACTAACTCTGCTCTTATTATTAGTATCTAATTTGAGATTTTAACTACTTAATTAGCCACACTACTTTTCATAAATAAAAAAAAATTAGCCACACTTCTCATATCACTTGTAGAAATTTCAACAAATGTCCACCTTTACGTGTGAACCTTCTATCAATCTACTTGGGATTACATTATTTAAATCTACAAGTTTAAGCCTATAAATTTAGATGCAATTATATCAGATTAACTCCCCACTTTTGTATATTATTCAATATGAGATTTTTTTTTCACTTTGTTTTTTTTTTGAGAATTTTTTTTTTTCACTTAATTAAGTATACACGTGAATATTTCAACCCAAAAAAAAAAATACTACTTCTATACTAACTGTGCGTAATTGTTTTTTGGCTTCAGTAGAAAAACTTGGATTAAATTCAAAAAAAAAAAAAACAACTTCGTTTATTCTCAGATATTTTTATAGGGGTGGGAAAAGTCCTTCACACGCGCTTGTAGGAGGTGTAAGTCATGAGTATTTGGGGTTCAATGCCCAAATGGGGAAAGCATAATCATCTGTATTGTTTCTAGAAAAAGACAATGCACCGAATAGGGATAAGTTTAGGAATTTGCTGCTATCCACATCTTTTTTGGTAAGTGGCCGCCATCTTCATTGCAGACAGATAATGAGACACTACCAATTCTAGAGATAGCAATGATTCTCCCTCCAAAAAGCAGGCTTTAGTGCTCTCTTTCTGATGCATGCAACACCCTTTTGGTTTTGGTATCTTTCAAGACGTGTGCGCTTGCTTCTGTATATATTCAGCTAATATTTTGGGTTTTGTTAAGTTAAGAAATATTACATATTCAATTGTTACTTCTAGTGCCTGTTTTTCAAACTTAAAATTACGCTTATTAGAGTGTGCAAATTTAATGTGAATGTTTATGTTTTTCTTGATATTTATATAAAATGAAAAATCATAAATAAATAATAATAAAAAAAACATTATTTTTAACGCCACACGCCTTTATATTTGATTTGCAGTGCTGTTGCGTAATCATGCCTTTCAAAACCTCATTCAATTAGAGAGATTTTTATTCTTTCACAAGTGAGTTCTCTTCATTCTAATGTGACTGGTCAATCATAATTAAGTAACTAATCACACTAAACTCTTCCACATTTATAGTGGTGGGATACGCAGCAAAAATCCAATTCTTGATTACCCACTGCAATCAGAAGCCTTTTATATCCGTTGATTATGTTTTGAGGATATAAGGAAATTATTCAACCAACTGTAAATAATTTGTTTGTAATATTAGGTCCTTATGAGCATATTTGATTCTAAGCATCGAAGAGAACATTGATGTATTTATAAATTATAATGCAATTTTTGAAGACACTGCTGAAAGCATTACTATCTATACAAATAATTTAACAAACCTAAAGCTAGCAAAGGCTTGATATTTGAGTATAGGAAAAGATTTGATTATTGAAACTAAACGCTAATATACAATGAAGGGAAGATTTGATGTTGATGCAACAAGATACATTTATTTATTTATTTATTTTGTTTGAATTCAGAGATAAGTTTAGCGAATCAAATTAAAACCGACAAAAAGCTATGAGGGTAGAGCCATGGGGTACTTACATATGGAGGGATGACACGATAAGGCTTGAGTGGTGGGGAATTCCCCAGCTTTCTTGCTTTCGGCTTTCGGCTTTCGGCTCCATGCTTCTTGGCAACTTGCATTGCTTTGCTAATCCCTTTCATTTCGCGAGAAGTTATTTCATCCTCATTAAGGACCCTTTAAAATTTCTCACCACGAGAAGTTATAACTGATAATGGTATGGGCACATGCTGGCATCTCTGCAAAGAGTATGTCCATGCATACTTTGAATCCACTGTTAGTCAACTTTATCACCGTTAACTATGAGTACTACCCAAAAAGAGGCATCACTATATATGCAGGATATCACAATTTCTCGCTCTTGTATTCCATGTCCTCATCTATATACACCCAGATTGACCATATTCAACATATATATATATATATATATATATATATGTCACATTCTCCCCTATTTATCGGTGACGTTTTTCTCATAGATTAGGTTGGCTTTGATATCATTTATATTTATTACGGTCTAGAAAATGCACTAAATACACTTGTACTACTACATAAGTACAATTAGTAATACTTGTAATCTTTTATATAATCTAATTCCATTTAGTAAATATTTGATGTAGTATTTAGTTATTGCTTGTATAACAAATTCTTATTCAATCGAATTCACATCATTTGGGATATTATAAGCAGAGAAGAAAGATAAATTAAAATTTTAATACTGCAATATAGGAAGATCTAAAACAAAAGCCAATGCCTGACCATGAACACAAGCTTTCTGCAAGAACAAATTTACAAATTTGATGAAATTGTTTTGCTGAATTAATATTTATATGTCAGACCCAAGAATTGCACTGAAGTCTAGGATCAATATGGCATAATTGCGGCATGACGTCATTCTTTCTTTCATCTTAGACCTTTATATAAAAATTCCAGGAACACATGGGCATGAATGGTTGATTTGTGATACATGCACATACACCATCTCTTTGAATGCACGGACACTGTTATAACAACACGAGAAATTTTTGAAAAATTATAACGTGATGGGATAAATAAGATATCATTTTGATATGAATATAATACAAGTATGACACTTCAAATAAAGTGTCCATGCATCCTAACCATCCTCCTCACAGTGACCACAGAACCTATAGAAAGCATTATCCTTGAGGTGATCCTTAGCATTATCCTCCTGGTATACATGACGCAGTCTTTGGGAAAGTTCTCTATACAATTTCTTTTTCTCTATTTGTTTGGTAATTTGCTTTAAGACTACTCAATTAAGATTTTTATTTGCCCTTTTCCTCTAATGCCAAGAGTTAGCACAACTTCTGCCATAAATTATCTCTCATGAAACATAGGTAAAGGTCAATAATTTTGCCTTTGTTTCAATTAAAAATGAAACACGTTTACCTCAAAAAAAAAAAAAAAAAAAAAAAAAAAAAAAAAAGCCCTAATTGTGCTTGATATTTGAATTACTAGTTTATTTGATGTCGCTCAATTATTTTTCAAGTCTGAAAAAAGATCTACTCCAGCCTTCTATTTCAGATATATACGAGCATTAGTAACACTACAACAATGGTTTAAGCTATATATAGGATTTCCCTTAGTGCGAGGTTTTTCCCGAATACCAACCATAGGCTTGATGCACATTATTTCCTTGAGTAAAGAGATAAATACCACAAAATCAGGATCCTTACCAAATAAAATAAGTTCAAACCAAAGTATATATAGGGAAACAAAAAATACCAGTTTGTCTAAAAATTGTAGTGCACCTCTTTGCACAAAGAAGCTCTTTCTTTTGTTGAAAATTGTGCATCAAGATCATTGATCCTTCATCAAGAAATAACTACTGCATCTTTTTGGTGAACATCTTTTTCTGTAAGGAGAGGGCCAAAATTTGAAATTAATCTTCAATAAACAGTTAAATATTATATAGCCTATGGAGAGCAAGAAAACTAAACTCCCACTTTATCAAGATTTTTACTGCCGTTTAGTTACGCTTTAAATTCAAAACTTAAATGCCTAGTTGGCATGTTTTTATAATGGAATATAAATCACTTCTCACTTTTTATATTTTATTTTTTATTCTACTAATTAATTTTGTTTAGTCCATCAATCACGACTTTTTACATTTGTTATAAAATAATCAAAGTTTAAAATGGTAGATATTAAAGATGCAGCATAAATTGAAACATAAAAAGTGTGATAAGTGATTCTTGTTCATCTAGATATCACCACATTTTATCCGAGTCTACACTATTTTCTCTTATTATTAATTTGTTCTATTAAAATTGGAGTTTCTTAAAATAAATATGTAATTTGTAAGAATATGTTCGACCTATGGGAATAATGGTAAACTGACTAAATTTAACTTTCTCTATGAACATAGATCTATGGAGCAAATGGCAATTTAACAATTTTATAATTCTTACTAGCTTATTGCTTAAGCTTTAAGGAAATCACACCACTGACTAGCTTGCATTAGATTTGACGAATTTATTTTGTTTGTGCTCGAACAACCAGAATATGCAGTCAAGTAAGGTACCTAATAATTATCATGATATTTCTGGCAAAAATGTTAAAAGTGTGAGCATAGATTATCATGAATTTATGGTGACATATTTGATTCCATCTCACGAGAGAAGAGCTAGAGGGTAGGGAAGGCACAACTATTTCACTATAAATTGAGGTGTTGGGAAGTCTCTTAATCCATCCCAAACTCTCACCTCTTCCTCCACACCAAAAACAAAAAGCCCTCCTCTCCTCTCCTCTTCTCTTCTCTTCTTCCCTCTCTCACCTAATATTTCTCCTCTCTATGTCCTGACACTTAGCTTTTCTCCCTATAAGAGGAGGCTTGGGTGCTGAAGTCTCATAGGCCGTGACAATTGTGAAATGTGTAGTCTTTTAAAAATTGATTAATTGTAGAGGAGGCACTGGTGATGTTGTTGACAGAAGATAGAGAGCACAGATGATGAAATGCAAGGAGCTACAGCATCTCACTCCTTTGTGCTCTCTATTCTTCTGTCATCACCCTCAGCCCCTCACTTCATATTCATACTAAGAAAATGATGTCCTTGTTCTTTCCATTTCCACTATAAAGTTGTATATTAGTATTATCTTAATGCTCTCTATAATCTTCTTGAGCCCTACTCTTTTTTCGTATTACTATTAATCTTCCTGAGATCGTTTCTACAATTTTGTTGAGAATTGTTTTGGAATTCTTCATTTAACACAAATATTATGCTAATTAGACATGTTTACTATTATTTTCTGCAGGTTATATTGGACGTGCAAGGAAAACTGCAGGAAGTCAACATATCTCTCTAGCCCTGAAAACCATAGATGACTAAAGTACTTCTATTGTGTTTGAGGCGAGTAATTGATACCAACTGTTACAGTTTGATCATGGACCATATAACCCAAAAAACTGTTTAACTAACCTGAAAGGCACTATATGGTTATGAAGAAATATCAATAGGATTTTTTTTTTTTTTTTTTTAATTTATAAATTTGTTCATGTGCAGCCCCCCTTCATTTCATTTGTACCCTAATTGCTTGCTTATGAGAGAGCTGTGCATGTTAATATGTAATTCATAAAATCAGCTCGTTTGAAGTTGGATATTATTATTAACTTGTTAATATATAAAAGGAGTATGCTCAGGGCACTGATTTCTGTAAGATTATCTGCCTCTAATCCTTTCTCTAAAGACTTCCTGTTTAGGTCCGACCTACACAGGTTCTATTTTCTGCGACCATACATATAGTAACATACATACAAGTATGTAATATGCTAGTCTTTGATATTGCCAATTATTTTGAGAGGACACTATGCTTTTGCATTAAGAGAATCTCAATATGGCTGAATATAATTATAATCCATGCAAAAAGAAATTTAATTGAACACATAGTAGCGTCCCCAGGGTTTTAGCTAGGGCTGTCATTGTTTTCATAAGCATCATGACATATAAATTGTTTTTCTTTAGGACATCATGTTTGTAGCCAATTAACAGGGTTATTATGGTGTTCATTTGAAACTATATGCTTCTCCTTATAGAAGGATCTCCCACCCTCCCATCCCCCCCCCCCCCCCCCCACCCCTTCTTGATTTCATTAGGCTTTTGTTTTTGGTTCATTATTTTAACCACAACCATTATTACTCGCTGATTTATTGTTGTTTAGGGACAATAATTGGTTTGTTAAATGGTTTTTGATCGGTGTATATGTCCATAATAGACAAATAGTCTGTATAGTTCAATTGATCTATCTTTGCAGTTCTGGAAATCACTGAATATGTCATTTATTAAGCATTTATATATTTTGGGAGGAGTTTCCCTTGACGGCAATGATTGCATCACTTCCTATCAAAAGGTCTACCTCCTTAGTTTAGAAATTACATCGAAGAAGGATTCAAGCTTTTTCCTTATAAATAATGATCAATTCATATACCCTAGATTGTGTAGATTTGATATTGTACATGATTTTATTAGTGTGTATTATGTTGTTGTGTCTGAAGTCTTATCTGAGGTGTTTATTAGGTAAACCTTAATTATATAAATAATTATATGAAGTTCTAATTGTAACTTAATTAGTCTTTTTGGGTTATAGTGTTGATATGGCCACCTTGTGTTTTCTTCTATCGTGACAATATTGTATTCTTCAACTTCCCAGTTGAAGTCAGCACTAAGGCAGGTGAAAAGAAATATTTAACGCCACACCCTCAATGGTAAATTGAAATCCACGACTAATTTTTCCCAATATTGAAAATCAGTTTCACTAGTATATTTGAATTAATGACTTTTGGTTCTGTTAATGAAACATTGTAGAACTTAGTTAGCTAGCTAGATTGAAGCCTATTTCAATATATGATTGTTTCTTTTGGGGGAGGTTTTCGCCTTATGACTGAAAATTCTTATCAACAGTTGACATGGAGACTTAAGACAGTCCTGATAAAGAGTTTGGAAATGATACTTACGGAAAGCATGAAACTTCAATCCTAAGCTACCTAATCAACGAGCTTGATGTTGACTAGTTAAGGATATGGAATGTCCTCATCTCTAAGCAATATGAAGTAAGAGTTGAATTAAGAGGTTCGTAATGATCATGTGTAGAATTTTATTTTCCCAATTAAGGGAGGATTCAAATCTAAATTCTTTCCATAAAGGAGATTTATATAGAATTAGGTTACTGATAAAAAAAATAATTAATAATAATAATAAAAAAACCATGGCAATATCACAAAACCACGAGACACTTTGACTTTATATAAAATTAAGTCTGTTCAGTTTTATCAAATGTAGTAGTCCTTTCAAATTAATAACTGGAGAGTGCTCAAAGGTCAGGTATAATAAAGGTTTATACCCTCCAATGAAATCAACTCTCAAGATAAACTGAACCCAGCAGTATTGTTTGTTAAGAATCGAATAGAAAATATCTGTCTCAAACTTTACGTTTCCATATCAGCAGCATTTTGGATCAAATTCTAATCCTTGACCGGTCAAGCAGGGGCCATTGATTCCCACCACTCTTGCATATAAGAACATTCAACTAGGAATGGTCCAATCCAGATTTTTTCAGTTCATTCTATGTGGTTGTTGTTGGCAGTTCAATGAAAAGTGAGGCCACATTTCTGTCATCGAGGTAGGAAATTCAGAAAATACGCTGGAATAAAGCAAGCAAACTAAATTATACAAATAGTTCCTTCACCAAATTCTAAGATCCCTTAATTTGATGTCAACATAATATATGGTAACCTTTTATAAATATCACCCTTTTATGTGAGTACCAATCTGGTTGTTGGACTTCAGATGTGAAAAATTAGCCTCTTGCAATTTAGTTTTATAACAGATTAAATATTTTGTTAATATTTTTCATTACCAAGTAACCCATTTAATCACATAAGGTATAGAGTTTTCTAAGTTTATCAATAATTTTAAAATGACAATATTTTTGTTAATATGTATAGGGTTTGTGGGCTTTAAGCTTGCTTTACTTGTCTTACTTAACACACATACTTGTACAATACTCATTTTTATACAACACATATAGTACACTCCTATGCCATATATATGAAGGCATGCATCACTGTATATATATATATATATTACTTGGAAAATACAATACAATCTATTCATTCTATTTAGTATTATTCTAACAATTTTAATATATACATTATGATATTAAATATGTGTATTTTAATGAAAAATACTTGTACAAGGCCTAATATGTTTCTTTCTTTAAAATAAAAGGTATAATATGATATACTAAATTAATGTACAACGCGTTAATTGTATAAATCTAAAGACTAAAGTCTAATAACTATATTGACGTTAATACAAAAATGCAAAATCTAGGGTTGATTTAATAGAAACTTAAAATATATTTTCGTATATATGAAACCTAAGGCTGAAGAAGAAGAAGAAGAAATGGGCGGCTGGCACTGACAGTTTACACGTATATACATGTATATGGTCCACATGCAGTCTGCACGATACTTTCATGGTTGGACCTTACTGACTTGTCCATGCATGGTCCATGGTCTGCAGTCTGCACAATACTAACAAAAACCATGTTAGTGACTTTGTAATCTTTTTTAAATTACTTTCTAGTAAATTCTAGGACCAGTTTACACTTTACACTTCAGTATTTCTCTTATGGATTATATATATATATATACATATATACATATATGTATATATATGTGTATATATATATTTTATCCCTTTAAAGTGGGAATGACAAAGTTCTGTCTTATTAGAACTCTCTTTGTACGTTTTTAGACCCCTTAAAACACAAGTTGATTAACTTAGATATTTATCCAAGTGATTACTTAGGTAAATTATTCAAAACTAGGTTAACACAAGTATATTATATTATGTCAACAATGCGAAAAATAAAGAACACGACGATATGATAACTTAGAAAAACCAAACCGGTAAAAAACCTGGGGAGAATTTAACCTAGTTATCCTCAAGGTAAAACAAATCCATTATGAAAGAATTGAAGTTTTACAATAGCGACTTAAACCACTAACATCCTATTACTACCTCGAGTAGAAACTTACTACCATGACCACGTGACAGCTCCGAGTCCACAGACTACTTCTTTCTTGGATTCACAGCAACCACAAGTACTCCCACTTGAGTTTTCTTTAAGCTCTTTATGCAGCAATTGAAGCGATCACCAAGCTCTCAACATCAATCTTGATCTTGATAACCCTAAGTATGTATGAAGGCAAACACCTCTAGATCTCACAAGAGATTCACACATACAGCATAAACAACAACTTCAAAACGTGTGTTGAGAAATATAGACCCCGGTTGATAGAATTAACAAATTTTAAACCCAAGTTATTAATTAGA
The DNA here is from genome assembly GCA_032727855.1 of Quercus ilex subsp. ballota. Lineage (NCBI taxonomy): Eukaryota > Viridiplantae > Streptophyta > Magnoliopsida > Fagales > Fagaceae > Quercus > Quercus ilex. The sequence continues at coordinate 49,881,851 of CM064909.1, read as the reverse complement.
TTTATTATGAACGAAACTTGTTAAAACAAACAAACATCAATATCATGTCAAAATCATGCAGCGAAAAAATAAATAAGACAAGATATAATGACCTAGGAAAACTAATAAAACCAACCAGTTTCACAGTAAAAAACCTGGGGGAAACCTTCCCAAAAAGTAATCCACTATAGTAAAGAGAAGTTTCAGATCTAGTACAAAACCTTTGTCCCTAGACTCTACAATCTCCGTAAATGAACTCACAGCAGAAACCTTCTACCGTTTCAGAACCTCTAAACTTTTCAATATATGAACGTCACCCTTTGATGATGCACGAATCCCAGTACGTGACTAATCAATTGCGCAGATCCCAGTACGCGACTTCAATCACCAACTAGAAGAAGATGTTGGCTACAAAGTTCTTCACTTCATCAACAATGAAGATCAAGAAGCACTTGGTTACAAAACCCTAAGGCGCAAAGACGTAACTTCTTTTTGAGAGAATAAGACATCGGTCACCTTTTGCACTTGTTCTCCTTGTATTCTCTTATGTGACGGCCTTTAAAATAAGCCTTATATAGGTCTAGGGTTGTGAGAAAAGAAACCCTACACAAATACATAAGTCTGGCCCAAAAATCGGATCTGAAAATTCTGATTTCCCGTAACCTCGATAGATAGCAGGTGTCGAGGAGGTGTCGAGATTTAAATCTCGATAGATAGCTAGGTGTCAAGGAGGTGTTGAGAAGCTGTTGAGGAGACAGGAACTTTCTCGATCGATCCACCAGCTATCGAGAAGCTGTCGAGATTGCGATAAGAAAAAACTTAAGAAGCTCGATAGATAGCCAGTTGTCGAGAGGTGTCGAGAAGCTGTCGGGCTATCTGTCCGCAGGTGTCGAACTATCTGTCCAGCTTTATTGAACACATTTTCTTCACTTGTTTCTTGGTCCAATCTTCATGGCTTTAATACTAGATTTGAACAACATGTTTCTTGAAGTATTAAACACATCTTAGATTTACCCAATTACAAGTAAAGTGCATTTTGTCAAAGGATTAGCCAACTACACAAAACCTCGATAGATAGCTAGGTGTCGAGAAGCTGTCGAGGAGACAGGAGCTTTCTTGATCGATCCACCAGCTGTCGAGAAACTGTCGAGATTGCGATAAGAAAAAACTTAAGAAGCTCGATAGATAGCCAGCTGTCGAGAGGTGTCGAGAAGCTGTCGGGCTATCTGTCCGCAGGTGTCGAGCTATCTGTCCAGTTTTATTGAACACCTTTTCTTCACTTGTTTCTTGGTCCAATCTTCATGGCTTTAATACTAGATTTGAACAACATGTTTCTTGAAGTATTAAACACATCTTAAATTTACTCAATTACAAGTAAAGTGCGTTTTGTCAAAGGATTAGCCAACTACACAAAATATGTTCTTAACAACATGGGTAGGGTTTTTCCTTTTATAATTAAGGTAAAAAATAAAACCCTACACGTCATATGGGCTTGGGTTGAGTTGGAAAATTCTGCAAAAAAATAATCTGCACGAGTTTCGATCGATCGAGTCTAATTTTCGATCATGATACTCTTGATCGTTTGTGCCAAAAAATTTCTTGTTTAAGGAGAAGACCATCCAATTTTTTGCTTGCCTCCAAGAATTCAGCCTTTGCTTCTCCTGTTTGATCACCATAAAGTAATTGCTCCACCCTTTTTTGCAACTTTTTAATTTCCTCAGTCTCAAGTTGCGTCTTTGATGAGCCCTAAGCATTCAAACCAGCCCCTCATTCTTTTATCTTTTCTTTAATAGTCACCAAGGCCGACTCCAACCTCCCTCCACCAACCCATGCCTCCTCCACAACCTTCTCACATTCATCTAACATTAACCAATTCTCCTCAAATTTAAAGCTACGTGCACCCCTACCCCTTAACACCTTATTCATTTTTGTTTGCTTAAGCAAAGGGAGATGATTCGAAGCATGTGTTCCAAGATGAGTTACCAAGCAATCCGAAAATCTGCTTTTCCATTCTATGTTGGCCACTGCTCTATCTAAACCCAGCCTAGTATTCGCATCCCTTGGTCTCCTATTTGTCCATGTAATACCCCAAGTCAGCCTAGCCAATCTCCTTCAAAGCACACCCAAATTCCTTTATTTGCCTAGCCAACGGTGGACATGCACTCTATTTTTCTGCTGCATAAAGAATGGCATTGAAATCACTAATACAACACCAAGGGCCTTTTACAAACATAGCTAAGTGAGAAAGCAAAACCCATGACTTACTCTTCTAATCAGATTCAGGCCATCCATAAACCCCGGTTAAAAACCACTCAAAACCATCATCCTCCCTAACTTTGACCAAAATATGATGCTTAGAATAATTTATCAAATCCAATTGAATATCCTGCTTCCAAAGCAAAGCCAATCCGCCTCCTACATTTGGTTTCTTCACAAACAACTTATTCTTAAAAGGTAAATCCCAATACAAATCATTAAAACCATCCTCATCTAAAGGTGTTTCCATAAGAAAACACACGTCAAGAACTTGATCCTTCACAAATTTGCGAAGGCTATGACCTGTCCAAGGGTTTCCAAGCCCTTGGCAGTTCCAACTTAATAGCCTCATTGTGATCGGCGGGGGCTATTCGACACCCCGGCCGCTGTAGTGTTTTGTGATTGCTGCACCTCAGTCTTCTCATTTTTCTTGTTGGAAAAACACATATTTGTATCGCACACAAAACATACGCAACAAAAAATTAACAGATCTACTTCATTCACAATTGATAACATGTACTGTGTAAGTTTTAGAATATAAGAATAAGAGAATGTACCTTGATGCGGTGAAATTCAAAACCAATGATTAGAAGTACTTGGAAACGCTTTTAATCTTCACTCCAATTCCACTTGTGCCCAAGAAGTATGGTCTCTCAATCAGTTTATATGTGTGTGTTTATAGGAGAATAAGAGAGTGTCTAACACTCACATACAAACCATTTCATTCTTTTTTTTTACAAAATTATGTGTGTTTCTCTCCTTATAACTAATTATCTAATTAGGCTAGCATTTTGGGCCATTCCAATTGGGCTTTAGTATGTGGCTTGGAGTGGGACCAAAATAGAACAAATAAGACTCTAGCTCCAGTGGGCCTTGGGCTTTTCTGTCAACTCTTGACAAGTCCAAAGTTACCATTAATTATATTTAATGCCACTATATAAATATAATTACACTCTAAGCCTTATTAATAAATTATATCCAAAGACTTTATTATACATACAACCATTTCATAAAATATTCGTAGTAATACAAAGTCATGAATGTTGACCGCCACTTTGAAAATTACTACATCTTAATCCTTGAGTACCCGATTTAATTCTTTAAGTTATTCATCATATATTTATGAAACCCAATTTCATAATTACATACTTTGGTAACTCCTTACTAAAGTGGTTAGGCCTAATACTCTGAATAAGCGAACCCATTAAACTTATCACAAATGAATATTTTATATCTTTGTTAAGAGATTATGAATTTCATCTTGAGAATATGTGTTCCATCAACACTAATGTGGCTACCCAACATACTGTGATTTTGATCGTGACTTTAGATCTTACTCTTGATATATCAAAGCAACTTACACTTCATAATTAGGTCCATTATTCTTTCAGGCTTAAGAATTAATGTAAATAGAAGTCGTGAGATTTATTATTCATTTGACAATAGTTAGGAGAATAATAAATCTCACAGCGGTCTAGTTCAATATGTCTTAACTCTTAAAACATATCAACTAGAAGTCTCAACTTCTATGATAAAAACAAATCATCTTAGTTGATATGTTATAATCTTCGCAAATGAAATGCCCAAATTCATCACCGACTACGAACTAAAATTCTAAGTTTACAAAGAACTTGTGTTTTATATCTTCTATAACTAAATCACATACTATACATCTCATGGACTAAATGATAATGTCCAAATATTCATGTTACCATTATTTAAGATAATAATAAAACAACTTTATTAATTACAACGTTAAGTCATATATAATGGCATACATAATGTCATACATAGTGTCATATATAGCATCATACAATAGGATTTAAGGGCACTAATCCTAACAATTATGTCTCTGTTCTGCATGTTCTTTTCCTTCATCATCCTCTTTCTGGTCCATATCTCTTTTACCTTATACAGTAACCTGTTTTTGATCACTATCACTCAGCCCACAAACCATCCTTGCTAACCTCTTCCAAGTGGGCTTATTTTTAATTTCAAGAAGCCCAACCAAAGCCTGACTCTCTACCTGTTTTGTCTCCTTAACCAGCCCAATACCCTCTTCAAGTGATTCTGGTCTTGCCACATCATCCTTGTTTAAATTCGAAACCAGAGAGATATTAGTAGCTAGCACCGAATCTTCAATTTCCATATCTAGCCCCATATCTCCTTCTTTTTTGGAGGCAGAATCATCCAATCCCGAGATAAGTCCTGCATTCACGAAGTAACTCTGCACACATAACTCTCCTTTTCTCGTATCGTGTGTTAGGGTAACTGTCTGTTTCTCTTGCTCCACCACCACCGCCACCACACCCACCTCTGCAGCCGCACTATTCTCTCCACTTTGTTCCTCCATAGTAGCTCGTTTTAGCTCAGGTTCTCTCTTAGGTGGTAATTGAGGATGCCCACTACTCATCTTCAACCATTCACCATACTGACAAACTACCTCTCCAGTCTTAGTACATGAAAAGTAAGATGCACAATGCTTCAAATCATGGCCTAACATACCGCAGAAGTGACAGTGCATTGGCATTAGGCAATAGTTGAACCCCAATTGGTTATTTATTCCATTATTTGGTGTTGTGATTATTAGGACTTGAACGTTGTAGTGCTATAGTGGTACCTAATTTCTAGTTTGGAGTTGAACATTGATAAGAATCAAGTATAGATCAATAAAATTTCACCCAATTTTATTATGTGAAACACTTGTGTTCTATGATTTTTGACTCCCTTGAAATAGTCTATTTTATCAAACTTAGAGGCATTATTGGTTCTTTGAAATAACCAATAAAAAAGCTATGTAAAAATTAGTATCAGAGTGTAAAGGCCTTTTTTTTTGCACTGTTCAGTCTCAATCCCTTCTGCTGCGCTTTGGCCCGTTAGTCTGAAGTAAGAGAGTTGGGACTAGCCTTACTGGGGCTACGCTTTAAGCTAGCTTGTGCACAAGTCAAGCCAACCTGATGTAGACACGTCCTGGCATGAGTGCTATGGGCTGAACATATGGTGTGGTCATAGTAGGAATAACTGTTACAAGTGTTACGGTAGGAATATAGAATAGCATGATAACTATGATAATAAACGTAATGAAAAAAAACTGACACCGAGAAAATAATAAACAAAGTCACGGCAGGAATATCACTATAGCAAAAAAGAGTAACTTAGTAACTTCTGATCGAACAGCGGCAAGTCACCCAATAAACAAAAGAAAAGCTTGTCTGCCAGATGATAGGCTGAACTTTTCAGCAGAAGCAGACCCAAGATGGGAACCAATCTCCAACATGGGTAACCTCAAGAAAGGCTCCTGCCATAAAAGTTACAAACTTTGAAAAAATGGCCTATATGGTTTGAGCTTTTTGTCCCTCAACCGTTTTTGGCTCTTTATGAGTATCCCTCCAAGACTACACACTAGCCTACCAGTTGCCTAGCCACTACCTCTGCTCAGAGTGTGTTGGTTGCACCACTCTCCATTCCCAAACAAAATTATTTGTCTTGTTTCTTACCCCTCTCTGCTCTTATTTTACCCATGTGAAGATAAGGATTAAGCTACCTTATTCACCTACCTCTATGGCATGTATCAAGTGGTCCTAACCTATACTTACCTCTTTTGGGTGAAATACCATCACAGTAGGATATTTCTCCCAAAGAAACTTGAGTGGGAACCCCAAAATAAACCCCCTTTTTCTCCCCACTACCAAACCACATCCTCTGAATACCTTGACCCGTGGCCTACCTCCCATGTATTGGCTGGGTACAAGTAGGTGGTGCCCTGGCCCTTTGTGCATGCTCCACTCTGTCTGAATTTGTTTCTTTCTAGCCTTCACACTATTTCTGCTGCCCTTGCATTGTCTCGTTCTGCTGCTCGTACTAATTGATGTTTATCCTTTGTGACGTGAAAGATGTGTGGGCTTTTGGGCTCATATTTCCTTCCCTTCATCCCTTCCTGGGTGGGTATCACTCAAGTGAAAGCCTTCATCTTCCTGTTGAGTTTATGCTTTCTTCTTTATGGCCATGAACCTTTTTAGCCACTAATCCTGTCATATCACTTCATTGTGTCTACTACAGTTTTGTCTTTCTTTTTATTTCTTATTACCCTGTCTGAGTTTACCAATTCATTCCATGGGTTTTCCCAGTCCATTTACTTCCTCTTTACCTCTTATTATTCCCATGGACTTACTACTTCATTCCTTGGGCTTCCACAGCCCATTTTTTCCTTCTTTACCTCTTTTTCCTTCCACAGCTTGCTGAGCTTGTTTCCTTATTTCTTTACCGTTTTGCCCCTCATTTCCTTCTCATCTTCTCTATTGTTGGGCTTCTTTTGCTGTTAGGCCTTTTGTCAAAAATGGGCATCAACATAGAGCTAGACATATGAAAACTAGACATGGAGAAACGATGGTTATGATGCTAGGAGAATTGGAAAGAGATACTCTAACTATCTAGTAGTTGGTCAAAAGAAAATGATTACAAATGTGATAATGAAACTTAAATCCTTGTGTTTGGTTAGTCATAGCTATGAACAAAAGCAACCAACTAAGGAGGGTAATGAGCAATGCAAGTCCAAAGATTTGAAGGTCATGGGAGTTCACAAAATCAAATCATTTCAGATAGCAAGTCAGCTTGGTTAATTAAAGAGTAGGTTAAGTGCACATTTAATACATAAAGTTTGGGGTTCTTTTTATTTTGGCTCTTTTCATTTTAATTTTTTATTTATTTATTTTGGCTTCATGTTTGATTTGGTTTTTTATTTGGCACTTTATGTTCATTTTGATCCTTCATAAAAATGAAAATTTTGAAAAAAAAAAAAAAAAAAGTCAAACAAAAAACTTAATCAAACATGAAAATGAAAATTTTGAAACATAAAATGTCAATATGAAAATGAATCAAACATAAAGGGCTAAAATGAAAATTTTAAAATGTAAAGGGTTAAAATGGGGAAAAAAAAAACTCTAAATATAAAGAACAAAAGCATATATACCTTAAAAGTGCTAGAAGTGATCTCATAAATGAGAATACAGCTATAAGTATATTATATAGATAGTACAAGTGTCTAATTATTATTTATTCAAATTTTTAGCATAAATGAAAGTCTTTAAAATTTTCAAATTTTTATTACCATTTCTTATTGAGATTTATATACTCTTATATGATAGAATAATATCTAATTAAAATCTAAAAATCATAATGTTAAGAACTTATTTATCATAAAATTAAAAAGGTTAAATGAAAAATTGTATTAATAATTTTCATATAGTATTAGTTGACTCATTTCTTATAAATCATTATATTTTTCACTAAAACACTTGTTAACACTTAAGCTAATGCCAAACACATACTTATAAGAAAAGAAGAGATTTAATACCTAAAGAGTCTCACTTGTATCCATGTTACTTTGCGCAAGGAAACTACTTAATTGGAAATTAGTAGCCCAAGAATTTTTGGTGAGTTGGGCAAGCAAATTATAGAAAAAGATTGACCATGCTTAGCTCTTTAAGAGCAATTGTATCAGTTCGGCCAAAATTTTCTGTCTATTTTACACTAAGAACCTACTTTTTCTATTTTACACTACCACTTTTCCCAAACACTCACATCAGTTCATCTATTTTACAATCTTTTCTATTTAAATAATATTTATTATTATTTTATTAATATCTATCTTTTTAATATCTTTTTCATCTTAACCTCATCTCCATCGTGTTTCTCTCTCTCTCTCTTTCTCTCTCAATTCTTCTCTGCCTCTGGGACTCCCTCAACTCTCTTCCTCTCTCATGTCTCAAACCAAAAGGTTCGGTACTCTCTAAACTCTCTTCATCTCTCATATATCAAACCCAAAACTCACACATGGCAAAAAATCCGGCGATGGAAGCAAGCAGATCTGGGCAGCAGCAAGGCAGATTCGAGGCGACAGCATCAAGGCAGATCCGGTGGCAGCAATGGCGGTAGATCCGATGGGTTTGGCTTGATTTTGAGTTGGGTTTTCTGATGGTTTGGTTTGATTTTCTGTTGATTTTGGGTCAATTTTATGGTGGATTATCAACTATTGAAATGGTTTGCAGTGGTGGTGGTTGGGTGGTACTGGGTTGGTGGTTAGGTGTTTCTCCTCCTCTTCTTTATTCTTCTTTTGCTAGATTGTTGTGTCCGTTGGGATGCTGTGTTTCTTTTGCTGGGTTGCTGTGTCCGTTGGGAAAGAGAGAGAATATGAATGGTGAAAGAGAAAATATAATAATAATATATTGTTATACACAGCTATAGTAATCGTGTATATTTACGTAGTTACTGTAGCAAGTGTGTAAATATACACATTTTTACCCCCACTAATGTGGGTAGTTTTGGAGAAAAATTGTGTAAATTACACATTTTGTATCATACATATTTTTACACCCTTTAATGCAGATGTTCTAACAGAACAACTATATTTGGCACTGTATTGATGGTTGCAATTTTGATCTATGCCAGTTGGATTGGGCCTACCCCATCTTGGGCCTGCATGATTTGCTTAGTTCGTATTATTTAACTCAAACTTTTTAAGGATTTGGAGTGACCGCAAGTTTAAAAAGATAATCTGTGGATAGATTTTGAAATCCGACTTCACAAACTAGTCATTTCCATGGGTTATGCAGACCAACTTAATAGACACATATTTACTTGATGATGGATTTCTCAATTCCTTCACAAGTAAGAATCCGTTGACCGCAAAAAAATCTTGTTATTAAGATATTGAATTCATTCAAAACAGGATGTCCACATGTTGGGTCTCATCACAAAACATGTGGCAAAAATAATAGATTACTTGGTATGGAAGGATTTGTATCTCCACTTCATAGCACATGTACCTAATGGAAAATCACACGTTTGGATGTACCACAAAATTCATAATGTAGCATGTTTAGCAGAAGTGTTTTCCAACCACAAGTCTAAGCTCCAACTACTAGTCTGAGTCTGAGACCATTTCTACAACCTTCCACGCACCATAAATTACTTTATAATCCAATCCTGCCCTTCACACTAAACTCCACCCAACTCTCTGTCACGTTTGTGTAGGAGCTTCAAGAGAATGAGTCACCACAGGCACCCTCCACCACCAGGTCCACCACCACCACCACCACCGGATCCTTTTGCGCCGCCACCTCCACCAGGACCGCCGGGGCCACCACCTCCTGGATTTGCTCATCATCCACCGCCACCAGGTCCACACGGTCCACCACCTCCATTCGCTCATCCCCCACCACCACCAGGACCGCCAGGTCCTCCACCACCTGGGCCTCACCCTCACCATCACCCTCACCCTCCACATCCTTATTAGCGATTTAGCATTACTTCAATATGCATATATATTGTAACACGTCATTGAGGATATAAAATAAATTTACCATTCTATCTATTCTCACTTGTTCTTTATGTTTGTCAGTATGGCCTACAAGACTACCAGCATGTAATCTTTATTGTTGGATGGAATAATTGTCTTCCGTTTTTATAAATTAATAGTCTTCAGTCTCTTTTTTTTCTTAGTTAAAATGGGATTTCAATCGAGCACCTTTTTTTTTTTTTTTTTTTAAAGATTTGGAGAAAGAGTTGCTCTGAGTACAATACGATGAAAATTGTAAACTTAGGGGGAATTATTGAGTATTGTTGTCATCTATGGTACAATCGATATATATATTGTGCCAATAATACTGAAACAAGGGTCATATAGAAATTCATTTCCACGGTCATAAAAAGTTAAACCATTGAGCTATTACTTGGGTTGTTAGATGAATGTGTTTTATCTTGTGTAGTCACCTAGTTTTACCTACATTTTTAAAACTAATCTTAGATCTTCTAAACTCAAATCCAAACATTCTAAGAGCATCCATAGCAGTAAAGGCAAAATTTTAGCTATTTAGCTACACAAAAAGTCACTTTATCTATTTTACCTACACACATGCTGCAGCAGTGGATCTATTTTAGCTTTTAATACAAAAAAATAATATTCACATCACAATAAAATAATATAACCATTACAATAAAATAATATATCCTACTATAAAAAATACAACCACGGCCCCAACCACAACCGCCCTACCATCAGCCACACCCACACCCACCACCACCACCACCACCACCACCACCACCACCACCAGTCCACAGCAAAAAAGAAAGAAAAAAAAAAAAAAAAAACCACACCACGGCAATCAAATTCACGCAATGCAAAAAAAAAAAAAAAAAAAACCCAAAGCTTGGATCGACGGAAAACCAAAGCAATGGGCGGAGGAAGGCAGTGGCGGCTTCAATGATGAAACCTAGAGCTTGGATTGACGAATGAAACCCACGAAATCCAGAGTTTGGGTCTGATCGGCGAGATGGGTTTGTTGGCGGAATCGATGGGGAGATCGGCGAGATGGGTCGGCGCTGGTGATGGGTCGAAGCTGGGCTGGCAGCTGGGCTGTGAGATCGAGCTGGCGGTGGAGGAAGAAGAGAGAAGATGAGGAAAGTGGAGGAAGAAAGAGGAAAGGAGAGAAGCCGGAGAGAGAAAGAGAATGGCAAATGTATATTTAATGAGAGAAGAGAGAGAGTGTAATAATTTTTTTTTTTTTTTTTACCTGTGAGCTACAGTGCACATCTAAAGATAGATGTGCACTGTAGCGAATCAGCTAAATTTTTTTGCTTTTGCTCCACTGCTGGAGCATCATTTTAATGAAAGTGAAGCTAAAATATAGCATTATTGCTTTATACCACCACTGCTGCAAATGCTCTAAGAGTTATAATTTTTGTTAAGTTTTATTACATTACTTAATCGATTATGCTCTTGGATTGGATTTTGATTAACAACATTGCATATAACCAATATTGCATTAAATAGAACGAAAAATATTGAACACAATAATATCACTACAAAAAACGCGAGCTTTAGCTACGTTTTTTTAAGCGGCATTTACAAAAACGCGGCTATAGACTGGCTTTGAGCCGTGTCTAGCAAAAATGCAGCTACACCAGCCGCATTTACCAAACACAACCCAAAGATCAGCTCTATAGCTGCGTTTTTTTTTATATTTGAGCTGCGTTTTTGTGGGTTGGGCTTAGGCCGCATTTTAAAAACGCGGCTATAGACCCATCCGATTTTTTTTTTTTTTAATATTTCCTAAAGCTACATTTAAAAAACACGGCCTAAGCCCTACCTAGAGCTGCGTTTTCTACAAATACGGCTTAAAGCATGTCTGTAGCTGCGTTTATTTAAACATGGCTACAAGTTTGGTATAAATTAAAAAAAAACCCTAAACTACTCTCTGATCTCTAACCCGATCTCTCACCTTCTCTCTCACTCTCTCCCTTTGACTCCTAAACCCTTACCTTCAACCCACCCCTCTCTACCACCGATCATCTAGTTAAAACCAAAAAATATTTTTTTAATCCCTCAGCCTTTGAGCCTCTCCCTCTTTCTCTCTTTCTCACACGGCCCCTTTTCCACATGTTTTCTGTCAGCTCCCCCTCAGCCCCATCCCTTCCCTTCTCCCACGCCTGAGACTGAAGCCAACTTTGAAACTTTTTAACTAGCGAGGGCATCACCATGGGCATTAGTTTTGAGGTGAGATCGGTGTGGAGATCGGCGTGGGTCATCAGCATGGAGATTTGTGGGTCATCAGCATGGAGATCTATACTCCAGTTGTGCTCTGATTTGTGGGATCATGGATTCATGGGCTATGGATCCTGGATCGTGGGTGTCGCTGTCGGTCTGGCCGTGGGCCGTGGGTCGTGGTTGTGGTGCTTGTTTTGCCGTGGTGCTGGGTTTCTATTTTTGTCTTGAGTTGGGTTGCTGTGGGTTTCTATTTGGTTTCTATTTTTGTCTTTTAGGTTGCCGAATTTTTGATTTGTAAGGTGCCCGATTGTGGGTATTGGTTGTGGCGGTATCAGTGCTCGATTCATGGGTTTGGGTTGCCGATGCTAGTGGGTTTTGGTTGTGTTTTTTGGGTCTGAGTTGCTATGTTTTCTGGGTTTCGGTCTAGGTTTGCTGTGTTTTTCTCGGTTTGGTGCTAGTGTATCAGAGATGGAGAAATGAATTGTTCTGGGTTTGGGTCTTGCTTGCTCTGTATCAGAGATGAAAGAACGAAAAGGAAGAGAGGGAGAAAGAGATGAGGAATAGAGAAAGAGAAGAAGAAATAGAGAAATGAATATAAAAAATGAGAGAGAGAGAGAGAGAAATGAATAAAAAAAATGAAATAGGGAATGGTGGTGGTTGTTTTGGGTTTCGTGGGTTTGAGTTGTGTGAAATTCGTGGGTTTGGGTATGATGGGTGGGTTTTTGTTGGTTGTGGTATGGGTGGGTTCAAGTTGTTGTATATATGGTTATGAAAGAAAACTCTGACATGAAAATCTCTTTGAGGGTTTGAACATGAAAGTTCACATTTAGACCCTTAAAATGGCTTACTGCTAATTTTAATCCAAATTCAGTGATTAATTAATTCAATTTAAATTGCAAGCACAATAACAACACAACATAATAATAAATCATAATGCACATACACAGAGACAAGATGTGAATATGAATAGAAATCCTTAAGAGACAAAAAACTCTCCAGGTCTAGCCAATTAATGAAATCCAATATGAAGATAGTTATAGAGTATAACAACTTACAAAACTTCCAATTGTGCAATGTACATGTACTAAAATCTATAGATCCTGCTAGAAATGGCTTACATTAGTTATTTATTCAAAATAGTTTGGAAAGAAATCTTGTCCTAAAAAAATATATGAATGAAGATATGTGGAGACTAATAGGCCAAGAATGTATTGCCCCCATGTGATGAATTAACCAATTAATTAGCCAAGTTAATTAATTAATTCAATTAGCATGTAATAAGCGTGGAAGCACAAACAAATCACCAACTAAGTTAATATACAGTGGAAAATAAATTGACACGGTGATTTGTTTACGAATGGGGACAACCTACACGGCAAAATCCCCACTGGGTGATTTTAAGGTCACCACTCCTGAGAATCCACTATTATCACAACAAGCGATTACAAGTAAAGGAATCCCAATATCTTATACCAACCTACAGTTGAACCTTTACCCCAATACCCAATTGGACTTGTTCTGTAGTGAAAATCTCTCCTTTCAATGCATGGCTCCTATTATGTGACTAACCAATTCGATGCGCGGATCCCAGTACAAGGCTTACATACCAACTTGAGAAGGATGTTGACTGCAAAGTTCTTCAGTTCATCAACACGATTAAGATCACGAAACTCCTTGGTTACAAAACCCTACGACATACAAACGCAGCAGCTTTTTCAAGAGAAAGAGGAACTAGGGCATATGTCTCTGGTTCACAATATGCTAGTGAAAAACTTTTGCATTAAGGTGCATCAGCTGTGATGGCCCTTAAAACAATCCTTATATATGTTTAGGTTTGTGAGAAAAGAAAACTCAAACATCTATACACGGATTGGAGTGAAATCAGATCTGAAAAACTGATTTTCTTAAATCTCAATAGATAAGGTATCTATCAAGCAGCTATCGAGTATCAAGCTAAACTGCCTTTTAAACCTCGATAGATGCTATCTGTCGAGCTTTAAAATCCAGCACTTCTTCACTTGTTTCTTGGACAGACTTGCATGGTTTTAACACTTAGACTTGAAACCTTGTTCCTTGAAGTATTAAACACATCTTAAATCTACCAAATTACAAGTAAAGTGCGTTTTGTCAAAGGATTAGCCAATTCTATATTGACATATGTTCCTAACATGATTCACATATGTCCTAACAATCTCCCCCTTTGGCAATCCGTGACAAAACCACAACAAACAAATGAACATATAAGAGAAGTTATAAATCACTCAACTCATACTTACTTGTTGAATACAATAAAATCTATCCTAACATAAACTCTTGAAAAACTTTGCAAGAAAAGAGTTCATGGAAAGAGAGACTTTGACAACTTGTATTTCTGAAACACTTTAAACAAAACTCATCATGGCATCTGAGTGTAAAACAGAAATAAAAGATTGCATACAATATATAAGAAGCATATGCATAAAGAGAGAAGAGAAACAATACATGTAGAGATAAGTGAAAGAACTGTAACAACAACCTCATCATATATATATTACATCATAAGTACAAGGTTTGCTATCACAATGTAAGAACAATGTATCTATAAAAGAAGAAAAGAAAAAAAAAATACATAAGTCCTCACTACATCCCTCAAAAAGAAAAAAGAAAAAAGAAAACACTTCCCCTAACAAAAATCTCCTTTGCTAACTCTCCCCCTAAATATATGACTACTTTCATCCCAAAACTACTTCCCCTTTTTGTTACGAATGAAAAAGGGTAAGTAACTTAAGCAGTCATCTCATCATCACCGAAAGAGCTAGCATCCTCATCCTCATCCTCCTCGTCATCATCGTTGTCGGAGTCACCATTGTCGTCCTCGTCTTCAGATGATCTAGAAAAGGAGAGGGAGACTCTACGAAGCCACCAAGGTGAGCCTACCGTCGAGCAATATGGTCGACACAGGTGTTCACCTGACACAACTCATCACTAAGTGTGTCAAGGCGAGCATCCATGTGTTGCAGCTGCGCCATGGCCACCTCAAGGGTCAGACCACCCGCCAATGAAGAAGGAGTGGAAGAAGTTGGAGGAGTCACTATCTCTGTCCGTGGCCGCTTTGGTTGAAGCTGGGCCTCGTTCTATCTGACGGTAGCAACGTCTATGGCACACATAACCGAAAAATGAGGAGACAGAAAAATGGCGAAGAATCTGAGTGATAGCCGAAGGAAAAGTGAGCTTATCACGGATCGTCGTATCCCTATAGACATCTATAAGGGATAGAATGAAGTGAGAGGGAAAATCAATAGTAAGTCCCTCAAGAAGGGATAACAAAAATCGAGCACGAGGCTCTGTGATAGAGTTATAGTGAGACAATGGATGGAGTACAAATGTCATCACCATGTTAAGGAACTTAGACCTTTTACAAAGCCCGAGCAAGGGGTGTTTTGACGGTCACCCCAAGAAGAAGGTGTCTCACAGAAAAGAGACGAGAGTTCATCTTTAGACATAGTCTTAAGACGATTGCAGCCATGGTAGTCAGGATGCGCGTACCTCGAATACGAGTGACAAAATGAGGTACTAAATAATCAAATCCGTGCACATTGAAGTAAAACTCCTGTATGATCACGGGGGGACAAGTGACCGGGGTGGCACACAGTGACTCCCAACCCTTACTGTAGATGATAGTGGGAAGGTTAGTATCGAAAAAGTCCAATAGAATGGCTTGGCGTTCCGAATGAATGCCTCGTCGTGAGAAGTTCTCTGAAAACTCCTTACTGGCTTTATCATCACAAAACCGGACGTGAGATAGAGTAGAATCAAAGGGGGAAGAAGAAGAAGATGGCTCGGAATGAAAAAGGTTCCGAGACGGAGTGGATTTTCGTTTAGGTGCCATAGAGCAACTAACGAAAGAAAGAGAGAGAGAAAAAGGACAAACAGAAAAGCACCAAACAGTTCAATATAAGAATATAAAGAAATGAAGGTATATATGCATGAAAAATGCATGAGCATGTGATATGCAACATTAAAAGCATCATGGGCTCAACCCAATCCAAACCTACCAGCACACAACATTTTAGCATATTAAGCACACATCTAAAATGCATGAATCATTGTTAAAATGCACATGTGATGCAATGCATGATGATTTAAAATCATTTAAAAAAAAATAAAAATAAAAAAAACCCGTCCCAAAAAATTCACAAAAACCTCATTAAACTTGAAAAACCCCAAAAATTTTTCAAAAACCCAAAACTTAGGTCAGAAAATAAGAAATGCATGATAGAACAGAGAAAAAGGATCATACTAGATGAAGAAAACTTGATTTAGGTCGAAGATCAAGTGGGGTAAGTGAAGAGGTTTAGTTTGAGGTGTTTGGGAGAGAGAGAGAGAGTTTCTATTGAGAGAAATCGGAGAAAATGAGAAAAGAATCGCGCTGGCCCTTTTTGTAGAAATCTCAGTTTCTTGATGGATCGAGAGGTGTCGAGTGCTATCGAGAATTAAAAAAGTGAGATAGAGATATCAAGAAGCTATCAAGGAGCTATTAAGAGGTGTCCACAACAATGTGACCTCAATGGTTCGAGAAGCTATCGAGAATCTATCAAGCATACAGAAACTTCCTCGATGGATCGAGTAGCTGTTGAGAAGCTATCGAGATTGAATCTCAAGAATCTCGATGGATCAAGATTACGATAACATCTATTGAGAAGGGAAGCTCAAGAGGCTCGATAGATAGCCTAGCTGTCAAGAGGTATCGAGAAGCTGTCGAGATTGCTTAAAAACAAATTTTCAAAGAAGAGAAAAGCATAGACATGAATGCAATCAAACATGCTACTCAACCAAAAATCCAAACAACATTTTAGGCTCTCAAAAACATCTCTCATCAAGAAAAATGTCAAGCATTTAGATCTAAGACACAGACACACTAAACAAGTCTACCCAATTTTATATTTCAAAAACAAGTTAAGAGAGTTTAGTGAGCATACATTAACATATGTATTCTTTGTGATGGCCAAATCACATTGTACCTGCACATGTATCAAGAGTAGTAAAGAATATTGCGTGTTTTTGCTTTTATTTTTCTTTGCATATTTTTCTTTTGTTAAGTATATCATGCATGGGTATATAAAAGAGAGAGAATTAATACCCAATGATGTTAAGCTTTTGACATTGCACTTTTACTATGCCGAAGTATACAGATGTTATTTCAGGATTGGCGGGCAACTGTGGGGAGATGGTTATTTATGCATTTCGCTTAGGATTTTCCAGTCCTTCCCTTCAAAAAGAGTGATACAAGTGTTAAGTCCAAGAGATTACTTAATCTTACTTGTCACAAACATGAGCCACAAAGCTCACTTGCTTAGTTGTGCATAGAGATGCTCATCTAAGCTACAAATGATACAAAGTTTAGAAAATTTTGTTTCAATGGTCATCCAAGGTACACAGGTACCAATGTACACAAAGCACACACTGTTTTTGTATTTTTTTTTATATTTCAATTTTTTTTTTATGAAAAAAAAAATAAAGCAAAACTAAAAATAAACAAACAAAAACATGTTAAACAAAGCAAAGCATAAACTAGACTGACTCAAAACAAGAAAGCAAAGCACACAAGTAATGCATACTCAAAAACAAGAAAGGGAGAGAGAGAAAAAGTGACTAAATCACTTGGAGCCTTTTTCCTTCCACACATTGGAAGAACCTTTCCGTTTAGCAAACCCTTGATCTGGCGATGAGGGGGGGGGGGGAATTGAAACCGTTAAAGTACGAAAGGAACATGAGGGCTTTGAGTAGATCTCCAAGAGGAGCAAAGGAGGATGGAAACTGATTCTGGTTTCTTGATGAGATCATATTGTTGCTCTGTTGAGTGGCTAACCACTTATAGCAATTAGGTCGAGTATGTCCAGCCGCTCCATAGTGATGACAAAGATGCTGCTTCTTCTGTTTAGGGTCTTAAGTGTTTCCCTTCTTAGCCCTAGGGTTTTTAATCTCTTTCTTATCAAGCTTAGGGGGTGCTCCTAAGATAGATTTACCCTTATCTATGTTCTCACTAGCTAAAACAATTTTGACATCATTGTTTTCAGATTCAACATTATTAGCGAGTGAAACAAAAACAGTAGTACTAGTAGAAGCAATCTTAGAAGAAG
Organism: Quercus ilex subsp. ballota; assembly: GCA_032727855.1. Classification (NCBI taxonomy): domain Eukaryota; kingdom Viridiplantae; phylum Streptophyta; class Magnoliopsida; order Fagales; family Fagaceae; genus Quercus; species Quercus ilex. The sequence goes on along the minus strand of CM064909.1, from coordinate 49,863,953 downwards.
AGAAGTCATACCCTAAACCGGTTCAATCGAAAGCAGATTTCTGAAGGCTGAGCATCTCGTCAAGCTTTGCACTTAAAGTCCTCTCCAACTGAGCTCTGACTTGGAACAGCTCTGCCTTAAGCTTCTTGGTTTTCTCAGCCAAGAAATTATTTTCAAACCGTAGTGCTCCAATGGTCTGATTAGCTTCATTAAACTTTATGAAGATTTCTTTTCGTTCTAGCTCCACATCACTGAGCTTCTTGGTGGCCAACCTATACAACTTCTCATGCTTTTCCGAGACATTGTATAATTTTGCATAGGCTGTGTGGATGTCATCTTGTTAATCCATCTTCTCAAATTTAAACTCCACCAAATCCTCTTCTTCATCCACATCTTCAACAATCCCTTCAGTATGATTTACAATGGCAATGAAGGTATTTAGGATTCCATCATCCTCATTATCAGAATCATCCTCAGGCTCGGTGTTGCTCAAAGTAGCAGCAAGTGCCTTGCTCTTCCCAATGGTCTTGAGATATGTAGGGCACTCTTGTTTCATGTGACCGAAGCCTTGACACCCAAAGCACTTTGGTTCTGAGGGAACAGTGTACTGACCGCCATCCCTAGCATCTTTCTTTCCTTTTCTTGGTTCTTGAACTGAGATGAATTGGACTGCTTGCGATCTTTATCAAATCCTCTTGTATTGGCATTCTTCATGAACTTTTTGAACTGCCTTGTGATATAGGATTTTATTTTAGAATCTTTATCATCAAAAGACTCATCAGTATCACTACTTTTGACCTTCAGTGCCATGCTCTTGCTCTTGCTTGATTTCCCGATCCTTATCAAACCCAACTCATAGATCTGCAGATTGCCAACCAGCTCTATCAAAGGAATTTTGTCAATATCCTTTGATTCCTCAATCGCGGTGATCTTGGCATGAAATCTCTCGGGTAGAGATCTGAGCGCCTTTCTAACAATCTTGGGTTTAGGAATGGTTTCCCCAAAATTAAAGGCTAGGTTCACTGTATCCTTGAGCTTGGCATAGAACTCATCGAATGACTCATCCTCCTCCATCTTAATCTCTTCAAAGCTCGTGGTATGCCTTTGAAGTTTTGAATCCTTGACAACCTTAGTTCCTTCATAAGTTGTCAGGAGGATGGTCCATGCTTCCTTTGCAGTTTCAGTAGATGATATCTTCTTGAACTCCTCATTCGTGACTGCATTGAATAATGCATTCAATGCTCTGCTATTGAAATTTGCTGCCTTGACCTTAGCATCATCCCAATCGGCCAGCGCTTCCTTTGGCTTGGTCCAGCTTATCTCCACAGCTTGCCACACTTTCTCATCTAATGATTGCAATAAAACTCTCATGTGTACTTTCCAGTATGCATAGTTAGTGCCATCAAATAAATGAGGTATAATAAGAGACTGTCATCTATCCATGACAAACAAGGGTCAATAGATCACAAAGCAAAGATTAACCCTAATCAGAGTGTGTCTGCTCTAATACTAATTGATAGGTCAAGAATGTATTAACCCCTTGTGATGAATTAACCAATTAATTAGCCAAGTTAATTAATTAATTCAATTAGCATGCAATAAGCGTGGTAGTACAAACAAATCACCAACTAAGTTAATATGCAGCAGAAAATAAATTGACAAGGTGATTTGTTTACAAATGGGGAAAATCTACACGGCAAAAACCCCACCTGGTGATTTTAAGGTCACCACTCCCGAGAATCCACTATTATCACAACAAGCGGTTATAAGTAAAGGAATCTCAGTATCTTATACCAACCTATAGTTGAACCCGTACCCCAATACTCAATTGGACTTGTTCTGTAGTGACAATCTCTCCTTTCAATGCACGACTCATAGTACGTGACTAACCAATTTGATGCGTGGATCCCAGTATGTGGCTTACACACCAACTTGAGAAGGATGTTGGCTACAAAGTTCTTCAGTTCATCAACACGATTAAGATCACGAAACTCCTTGGTTACAAAACCCTACAGCGTACAAACGCAACAGCGTACAAATGCAGCAACTTCTTCAAGAGAAAGATGAACTAGGGCATATGTCTCTGGTTCACAATATGCTCGTGAAAAACTTTTGCATTAAGGTGCATTAGCTGTAACAGCCCTTAAAACAATCCTTATATATGTTTAGGGTTATGAGAAAATAAAACCCAAATATCTATACACGGATTGGAGTGAAATCAGATCTGAAAAACTGATTTTCTTAAATCTCAATAGATAAGGTATCTATCGAGCAACTGTCGAGCATCAGGCTAAACTGCCTTTTAAACCTCGATAGATGCTATCTGTCGAAGTAGCTGTCGAGCTTTAAAATCTAGTGCTTCTTCACTTGTTTCTTTGACAGACTTGCATGGCTTTAACACTTGGACTTGAAACCTTGTTCCTTGAAGCATTAAACACAACCTAGATCTACTCAATTACAAGTAAAGTGCGTTTTGTCAAAAAATTAGCCAATTCTATGTTGACATATGTTTCTAACATGATTCACATATATCTTATCAGAGACTAATTTTCACAACTTAACAAAATAAATCGGAAGGTTGTGTTTCAAAAGTGCATTCTCAAGTCAAGAAATCATTTAATAAAACCAACTTAACCTACCCAAAAAAAAAAACCTTGTGTAGTTGCCTTCCAAGCTAATCTTGAAAAGTTTCCTATGTGTGGGCCTGCAATGTAATATTTCTTGGATTGGGTTATAAGATGACAATGGGCAAGTTTGTTCCATAAACTCCATTGACAAACTTATTGGTTTTTAACATATCTTATTTTGTAACAACTTGGCGTTGCCAAATCTTGTCTCATTCTATTTTTCCTATTAGCCATTGGCGTAGTGAGAAAAATCTCAATATTAGGATCTGTATTTGTTTGTACAATATCAACCACCCAATCAAAGAACGTATATGCAAGGTTGTCAGAATTGGGATCCTACATAGGATCGTAGGAGGTAGGTGAGATCGTGGATCATAAGATCGGATCGTGGATTGTAAGATCCTACATTATTTAAGAAAAAAAAAACAAAAAATACACATTGGTATGTTAAATAATTACATAAATTATACATTCATTGATATAATTATCATACATCACTACATCCATTTGTGAGCATCTTTTAAAGAGGCAAAAAACTTCAAAATGTGACACTCTATTGGGATATTTTTTATTTGGGTCCAATTGACATTCTCTATACATTGGAGTGAAAAAACTTGGTCTATTGGGATTTTATTTTTTATTTGGGTCCAACTAAGCCTTCTGTCAAGCTAAAGAAGATTATAAGAAACCAAGATTGTTTAGGATCATCAAAATCGTACGATCCTACTAATCCTGAACAGTTGCTAAGATCCTTGAAAGATCTAGATCGTTTTGAGTAGGTGGAATCGTAAAATCGTAGGATCGTAAGATCTAGATCGGGATTTTGACAACCATGCGTATATGCACCCCCTCCCCGGTCATTTCTTATTTTGTCCACACCTGTGCAGCAGAAGGGTAATAATGGCATTTTGGTTTTACATTCAAAAGTTAACACATTAATATAAGAAATAAATTGTAAAATCTTTAATATTATTAGGACTTAGTATTTTTAGAGTCTGTTTAGGAACAACTTATTTAGCTGAAACTAAAATTTTTAATGCTGAGAGTATTGTAGATAAAATTAAAAGGTAGCTGAACAGTACAGTGGAACTTATGAATAGTATCAAAAAGTGCAATGTGACCTATGAATATTAACAAAAATAAGCTGAATAGTAAAAAAGCTAGTTTTTTAAGCTATGCCAAACGCAACCTTAGCATCACTCTATTATACGTTAAAACATAGTCCAACTTATCATACATGCGGACAGAATTTGCAGGTCCCAAATGTCCAGGTAATAACCAATGGCAGTGGAGGGACGAGGTGGAGATGCCAGCCAGCTAGGTTGGTGAAAATAAATTTTGATGGTGCGGTTTTTGGTGCATCTAATATGTCCGGTATTGGAGTGGTGATACAGGATAGGAATGGAGCTGTTTTGGCTTCTTGCTCACAAAAAATCCCTCAAGTATACAAGGCTAAAGAGATTGAGGCACTAGCAGCCCTCAAGGCATTGTCTTTTGCGTTTGAGTTGGGATTTTGAAGTGCTATCCTTGAAGGTGATTCTCTTGGACTGATTCAAGCTTTGAAGTCATAGGAGCGTAGCTTATCACCAACGGGTTTACTGATTGAAGATGTGAAAGTGTTTGCTAACAATTTTGTAAGATTGTTGTATTCTCACATTAAGAGAAACGACAATAGGTTTGCTCATAGTTTGGCTAAAAATGCATTATGCATACCAAATTTTTACGTATGGATGAAAGATGTCCCATCACATTTTGTTTTGAATTTACAATTGAATGTAGTTGAATCACATTAATAAAATCCATCAATTTCCTTCTCAAAAAAAAAAAAAAAAAACTTATCATACATGCTAAATAAGAATGAGAGAAATTACACTTTATCACCCTAAACTACACTTTTAATTACACTTTGCACCCTCAGAATGCACAGCACCTTAAACTATAACCCGTGTTACACTTTACACTTCCGGTCAATTCTACCGTTATCATGGATGATACCACGTAAAAAGATCCAATTATCCCTAAACTATACTCCCGATCACATTTTGCACCTTAAACTTTGGTTTTCCATTCAAAATAACAGCAAAATTTCCTACCATGTGTAAAGTAGAGTGCTAACCGTACTTTAAGAAAGTTTATGGTATAAAGTATAATTTGAGATATAATCTAGGATGGTAAAGAAGAATGAATTAGAAACAATGAAATGTTGGGTTATGCAGGACTAGGAGTTGTGATAAGGGACTGTGCCAGTCAGATTATTGCTGCATTAAGTCAGAAAATTGGGCTGCCTCATTCAGTGGAAACAACTGAAGCGCTGGCTGCACTTCGCGCTGTTGTGTTTGCTAAAGAACTGAGTGTTTTCAAGGTAATAGTGGAGGGTGATTGTTTGAAGGTGGTTCAGGCTTTGAAAGCTAGGGAACGTTGCAATACTCTGTATGGGAATGTTATTGAGGATGCATGTCTTCAAGGGGCTGCTATGCAAGCTTGTCATTTTCAGCATGTTAGACGAGAGGGCAATAAGTTGGCCCATGCCTTAGCTAGGAGAGCGGTTTCATCCGCAGATTTTAATGTATGGGTAGAAGAACTACCTAGTGATTTAGAGGATGTATTCCTCTCTGATGTTTCTGCTTTAGCTTAATAATATGGACTTTCTGTTTTCTCAAAAAAAAAAAAAAAAAACAATGAAATGTTGTTACTGAGTTAGTATGGTAAAAATTTATTGTACATTATGTGGTAGCTACTTATTTATGGGCAAAACTTAGGTACTGTTCCTTATGTCCTATTAGTTTGGTTCATTTTTAAAAAAATTTCCACATATTAAATTTACCACATTAGCACAACCTGACCTGAGATTACCATGTGAGTCTCTTTTGAGGTGCTGGGCGAATGCTACACTGATCATATGTGGATGTGGCCAATGGGCAGATTTCTTTTTGAATAGGTGACACACCACTGTTGGACTGCAAATTAACGTGGATTAATTCTTAGGGCTTAAGTTTATGCCTAGCTAGTTTCATCTACCAGTCTTACAACTAACAGTCAATAAATTTTATCTTTATCAACAACAAAAAAACAGTCAATAAATTTTATGTTATCCAGAAACTTCTCCTGCACCAAATTAATTTCACAACTATTTTCTATATAAACCAGTCCAGTTCTTGATCTTATGTTTCCATAACAAACATGAACCTCTCCTAGCTCCTACCTTTCTTTGCAACTAAGTTTCCTAAAAAAAATTATGCCTTTTCATAGACATCCACCTCCACCACCGGGCCCACATCCGCCACCGCCACCACACATATACGGTCCACCACCGCCTCCTCCACGTCCTGAATTTTATCCTCCGCCACCACCGCCACCACCTCATCATCATCATCATCATCATCATCACCATCATCCACCTGGACCACCCCCACCACCCTATGCACCACCGCATCCTCCACCTCATGGTCCACCTCCACCACCATTTCTAGACCCTTATCGTCCTCCTCCACCTTGGTACCGCCCTCCTCCACCATACTAGCATGCACACCATGTTACTAACACGCACGCACTACAGCTGGTTCTCTTTGCGCTTGTTTGTATCAGCTAGGAGAGACTGCTAGCTGCATAAGGATGAGGATAGAGAAGCTTAATTTGTAGTGTTGTTTTTGGCTTGCTTTCTTTAAGAAGGAAAAATAAGATGCTCTTTTCTTGTCTTGTTGTGCAAGGTGTGGAATTTTCACCTCTTGTTGCAGTGCCTATATTTATGGATGTGAGAAGTTTGTAATTTTGTGTATTCAACTCACTGACCTTTATTGTAGGATGAAATTTTTGTGTTCTATCCCATCTTCTTATGATCGTTACAAAATTGATTTTCTGGCCATTTATAATTCGTGGTTGATATATGAAATCCGAGAGCTCTTGGACATATAAAAGCTAGAAAATATTCTGTACTCTTTCTTTTTGGGTCATTGAATCATATATAAAACGTTTGGGGATAATTTGTTGGTATGCCCATTGAGGTCTATATCATGTAGGCTTGATGCCTTGATGGTCATTTGGAAAAAGGATGACAAAAATGTGCTGGAGGCACATTCATCGCAGACCTTTCTAAAGAAGTAAGTGAAACACACCACAATATCTAATAGTGCGATTGTAAATTGAAAGGCAATCAAATTTGCCAAATTTTGAAGAGGAAGTGGTCATTGCTACTCTATGGGGATGCATCATGAGAAGAAATGTTTTATAAATTATTGTAGCTGAATTTAGGTGCTATGTACGGTATATTTAATTATTGACGTTTACAACACCAAACTTCTCCCAAATCCAAAAATTAGGCCATGAATCTAAAGCAATTTTGTGTGAAAAAACTAATTGGAACTTGCAATTTAGTAGTTTGCTTGACGATACTTCGGCAATAAGTACTTATTAATTACATTATCCAATTTTTTTATGATCTATGGTGTCAGATGCTATGATTACTGAGAAGGAATATGCTTGTAGCTTCCTCATCATTTTTCCAATTTTATGCACAATTTATCAGCCTGCTCACGGTGCAACACAATAAGTCCATAATTTTCCTTTTTTGATAATCAAGTCCATAATTTTCTTATTATTTCAATGAAGTTCTTGCTTCATAGCAAAATTTATAAATGAATAAATAAGTTTTAAATTTTTAATGGAAGTCGGCTTAATCATCTGGATTATCCATTGTGACATCAACATGGGCCCCTTTGCCATGTGAGACATGTGAATAATCTTTTGAGGTGGCAAGAGCTGGCTGAATGTGTGTGTGTATATATATATATATATATATATATATATAGAGAGAGAGAGAGAGAGAGAGAGAGATGGCCTAGCCTAATCTATTTTTGAACTAGTTACACCACGAGTAATCAGTACAGCCACAGCAGTTTTACAACAAAATTTAGGTGATAAAAAGTTACTGGTTCTCATCTGCCCATAACTAATTTTATCTCTTTACTTACTTTTAAGTGCTTATGACTTAGAGAAATAGCATCGAGAGGTGTAAAAACCCCCTAGTTGCTATTTTAGCCACCAACAAGCCTAAAGTAAGCTCCATCCGAGTAGGTATACTTAAAATATTTACTGACTATGTATAGTCAGATGGTGTATATGCAACCTACTGTAGCTGAAGGTTAAAACTAAAATATCATATTTAATTGTCTCTCTCATCCAACTATCTAATTTTTTTTTCTCTCTCTTTACGCACTCTCCCTCACAAATTCGCTTCCCACTTTTTCTGCCCCGATCCTCTCCACCTCCATCACCCTCTCTACTCTCCACTGATAGGCCAAGAATGTATTGACCCCTTGTGAAATATTAATTGATTAATTAGCCAAGTTTATTAATTAATCAAATTAACATGCAAAGCGCGTGGTACCACAAACAAATCACCAATTAACTAAAGTATGCAGCGGAAAATAAATTGACACGATGATTTGTTTACAAATGGGGAAAACCTACACGACAAAAACCTCACCAAGTAATTTTAAGGTCACCACTCCCGAGAATCTACTATTATCAAAACAAGCAGTTACAAGTAAAGGAATCCTAGTATCTTATATCAACATACAGTTGAGCCCTTACCCCAATACCTAATTGGACTTGTTTTGTAGAGACAATCTCTCTTTTTCAATGCACGGCTCCCAATACGTGACTATCTAATTGCGCGGATCCCAGTACGCGACTTAATCACCAACTTGAGAATGATGTTGGCTACAAAGTTCTTCAGTTCATCTAGACGATGAAAATCAAGAAGCTCATTGGTCACAAAACCCTATGGTGTACAAAACATAGCAGCTTCGAGAGAGAAAGATGAACTAGGGCAAATTCTGTCTCCAGTCACAATTTGCATGAACAAGACTTTGCTTCACACTTGTTCAACTGTGCCACCTTTTTTGGCTCTCAAAATAATCCTTATATATGTTTAGGGTTGTGAGAAAAGAAAGCCTAAACACATACTCACGGATTGGATGAAAAACAGCTCTGAAAAACTGAGTTTCATAAACCTCGATAGATAGCCATCTATCGAGCTAGCTGTCGAGCCACGGACTTCAACAGCTTTTAAACCTCGATAGATGCTAGTTGTCAAGCTTTAAAATCTGGCACTTCATCACTTGATTCTTGGACAGACTTGCATGGCTTTAACACTTGAACTGGAAACCTTGTTCCTTGAAGTATTAAACGCATCCTAGATTTACCCAATTACAAGTAAAGTGCATTTTGTCAAAGGATTAGCCAATTACATAAAATATTGACATATGTTCCTAACATTGAATCACATATGTCCTAACATCCACCTCCATCCGCCTCCCTTACCCTCATTCTCTCTCGCCTTCCTCTTTTTTCTCTGCCTCCCCCTCTCTTTTCTCTGCCTCCCTCACCCTTTATCTCTCTCACCTTCTTCCGCCTCTCTCACCCACTTTTCTCACCAAACCGAACCACCACCATATCACCCCAAGAAATCGACGAATATGGATTTACTGGTGATTCATGGTGTTTCTTTGCTCACCAGTGGGTTTTTTTTTTTTTGTGGTTCATGGTGGATTTATGGATTTAGTGGTGGGTATACCGGTGGTGTTGGTGGTGAATTTGTAGGTTTTTGTGAGTTGGAGGTGGTGGTGGTTTGTGTATGGTGTAGCATGATGAGGACCGTGGGTTCCTAGTTTTTTTTTTTTTTTTTTGGTGGGTTTACTGGTGGTGTTAATGGTGGATTTGTGGGTTTTTATGAGTTGGATGTGGTAGTGGTGTGTGTCTGGTGCAACAGTGGTGGCGACCATGGGGATGTTGCCATGGTAGATCAGCAACTGCTTTGGTTTTGGGTTTTTTTTTTTTTTTTTTTGTTGGTGGTTGTTGGTGGTGGCGGGGTAGTGGTTGTTTGGGCGGGTTTCAATGATGGTTGGGTTGGGAATGGTGGTTGGGTTTTAGTGGTGAGTTTTTTTGCTATGGGGTTTGATTTTGGGATGGGGATTGACTGTGGTGGTGTGGTGGTGGGTGGTGGCAATTTTTTTATTTTTTTATTTTTGGATAATTTTAGTGGTGGAGAATTGGTGTTTATGGCTGAGTTTTGGTGGAAACTGGAAAGTGGTTGTGTGGGTTTACTGGAGAGAGAGACAGAAGGGAAGAGAAGAGATAATGAATTGTTTATATTATTTAATGTTGTAGGTTATATTATTTTAATAAGTTGTATTTAAAAATAGAAACTGGAATGTTGGGTGAGCTGTAAAATGAGATTGTAAAACAGATAAAATAGGTTTTAAGGATGCAAAATAGAACTTTTTTGTATTCCCGGATGCAAATCCTCTTAGGGCATGTTTGGTAGACTGTAATAGTTATTCATATGGTTTGGTTATTCTTTAGTTTGGTTATGTTTTTATTACAAGGAACAATCATTCCTTATGAATAGCTATTCTTCAAAATGAGGAATAACTATTCCTCTTTAAAAAGTTGTATTATCTATTCGTTAGTAAGAGCAATAATTTCAAAATTTAATATATTTCTAAATAAATAAACTTTCCATATACATCTAACAGTTAAAAAAATTTAAAAAAAATAACATATAGCTCTCTTAAATTCAAAAATTACAATTTTTAAGGAATATAATTGTATGAGTAAGAAATTTCCTAAAATAAATGTCAAGTTTCATTCTAATGTTATAACTCACAACCAAACTAATAAATAAGTTTAGTTATTACATTACAACACATTTTTTTCCTAGTAATAAAGATTACAATTCCTATCGTAATTCTCATTCAGTGTACCAAACGTACCCTTAGTGTTTTTGTGAAATTATTATAAAAAAATAAAAATAAAAATAAAAATGCTGGACGTGCAGCTTTATTGACTGTTGGTCTGAAAACGTGGATTGCTAGTGCTCTTTTCTTTTTCTTTTTCTTTTTTTCTTTTTTTTCAGGATAAACGGCAGAACCAGTGCTCAAATTAAGTATTGTAAGGGTTGTCTGCGTTTATTTACCTTAAGATAATATGAGTATCATTTGCAATGATCATTTTGAATGATGAACTTTATATGATTTACTTCCTAATTTTAAATTAAATTGTAAAGAGTTTATTTTTTAGGCCAGAATCAATATCAAAATTAGCAAATAATTACATTGGCTAGGCTAGGTGATGGGCAAACTGGCAAAGTCATATATCAAAATTAATATATTAAATTTGTAGTGTTCGCCCTAATTAGTCCCCTAATTACTATGACAGTATCTCATTGACTTTAAATAATGAAACAAACATTCTAGTTAATCTTAAATTAAAATATTATTTATAAAAACAATAATTAGTGCAATTATCTTATAACCTTAGGATAAAACTTAAGTATACCCCTTCAAATTCAAATGCAGTACATTAGATTTTTTAATTATTTAAAAATAATAATTGTACCATCAAAATACTAATAATCGATGAACCAAGAAAATACCATCGTCCAGAGAGGCCTTTAGACGATCAACAAGCCATAAATATGCATTTAATACACTTTCTATTACTAAACGGACGAAAAGACCGTTTGACGGATATTAAAAGCACCACATTAAACCACCAGAACATTACCCAAGCCATTAAGGCTCCCATTGAAGACCTCCAACAACTAGAAAAGCAAGTAACTACATAAACTACATCAAACCTCAAACAAAGGTACACACACATATCATAACATTATCAGTTTTTTGTCATTTCATCTCTTAGTACTTGATTTGCCATTAGAGGCTCATTGGCTAGCACCACGCCGGTGACCTTCCTAAGAGAAACCCCATTTCTGGTCTTATGCAGGAATCTAGAGTCGTTTGGTCACACTTCGTCTGGACGAACCTGACAATTGACGAATTTGGCTCCATCAATTTGGTGCTGTCTATGGGGAATGACTTTCGAACTCTAGTTTGAAAACGTAGCTCTACCATTCTCAATATCCAAATGGATTCCAACGTACCGCAAGACTCAATAGCATTGGCCCGCAAGACTCAATAGCATTGGCTTTGCAGATTCAAACGCTCATGGCCAATGTAGAAGAACTCACCAGACCGAATTAAGAGATAAGACAGTAGCTGCAAAAAGAGGAAAATCGTCACCAACAAGGATCGAAATCAATAGGAACAAAGATGAGGCCTAAGGCCCGAAGAACAACCACAAGAGAGATGGTTCAAGGAGGATGGAACCATCTGTTGAGGCAAGTAACGACCTTCTTAAAATCATGAGACAGGAGATGGATGAACTAAAAAAATGCAATGAAGGAGAAGATGACTAAGAATTTGGACGAAATGGTGAAATGGACTGATTCTCCTTTCACAACAAAGATCCTGGAGTGTCCTTTACCACCGAAGTTCTACCTTCCTCAACTTGAGTCGTATGACGGTTTTAAGGATCCATTGGATCACATAACCACCTTCAAGATGACCTTGAGCCTGCAGCAACCCCCAAACGAAATCTTATACCGGTCTTTCCAAACGACCCTTAAGGGAGCAGCACGAGTATGTTTCAGCAAATTGGCTCAATCATCCATAGAAAACTTTGAGCAGCTAAGCAATTTGTTTGTACGTCACTTTGTCAATGGACAACAACAGAAGAGACTAGCAGATTACCTGCTCACGATCGGGCAAGAAGAAGGGGAATCGTTGAGATCGTATGTGAAGTGATTCAACAGGGAAGTGCTAGAGGTGGATGAAGCTGAGGACAAAGTGCAACTGACTACTTTCAAGGCCGGTTTAAAGTCCAAAGAGTTTGTGGTTGCACTTGCAAAGAGCCCTCTAAGATCAATGACAAAGATGCTATTGAAAGCTCAGAAGTACATGAACGCAAAGGATGCTTTAGCAGCGATCGGAGTGGGGGACAAGCTGATGAGAATCAACAAGCATTCAAGGATCCATTGCATGTTCCAGTTGGCCTATTACTAAAGCAAGATCCAAGAAGATCAAAGAAGCACTTAATGGGCTGATTCAAGAGATTTGGGATGATTCTAACACAAGACATTTCAATCTTGGACCAAAGGAAGATGAAGGCGTAATAAATTTAATCCAAGCTATTGAGGGCTGATCTAGCTTAATTAGGCGTGATTTATGGCGTGGATTAATGGTTGATTGACTTTCCAGCTCCATATCAGTTAATAGACATTTTTCCTATTCTGGAGCTTCTAATTTCGGACCAGATCTACCTTAATTTTAGGCTTTTATTATTTAGAACTTTTTTTTAGCTATTTTCCTATTTTGGATTTGCTAATTTCAGACCAAATCAACTTTTATTTAGGGTTTACTATTTAGTACTTTTTTTTTTCTTCTATTTTTAGTCATGCCTTGTAAATAGCATGCACTTATTGTAATAGGGGGATTATTGAATAAAATTCAAAAAAAGGTGAGGCTTTGCTCTTCTTTTGGTTCTTCAAGAATTGTGAACTT